>BSBM01001051.1:0-700000 GCA_027924585.1 Larix kaempferi | reverse complement strand
CCCCATTACCCCTAAGGTAAATTTGATGTCTATAACATCACACGTGCATTTTAGCTCTACAAAATGCATGCATGTTTTAGCTCTACAAAACGCAAGGGAATTTTGTAAAGATAAAACATGCACATGTTTTGTAGAGCTTAAACGCTCACGCATTTTGGTTTTCATGGAACCCAGATAGGTGGGAAAGGGAAATTTGAATTTAAACAAAACGTGCTCACACTCCTTACCACCTAAATCGAGCCGCGTCACATGTTCAGGTGGCATCCCTCTTCCTATGCATTTGCTTTAGAGATAGCTTCAAGTTAACCAACCCGTGCTATGGAATATGGTAAACCATAGCTAATTGTGCATTTCATTCATTTTCCCAATATGCATGTGTTTTACAACTCGTTACAGTTTGCTACACACAATTACTTTTCATGAAATTTTAAACCTGGGTAGCATTTTTTATGTAGATTCCAAATATGTGATTAAAAAAAAAACTCTTGTCATTACTCCTTAACTAAAAAAATACATTGCTAGTGTTTCTTCCATAACTTTTTCGTTTCTCAAGCATTTAAAAAAAATTGTATGTTGCACTACTAGACACCAACCTATGCATGCTATAAAATAAACAATTTCATGATCGTTGCATTAAGGCCTTCAAAAGTGGTACCCACACTTGACATACTATTTTCTACTTGGTCACTTAGATAATTAAATTTAAAAAAATAAAAATTATTAAATTTATTTTGGAAAAATAGTGTCGCACTATTACTATTTGTTCTCTATATGTATACTATTTTTTGTAGGTCGGTTCCATCATTTAGGCACCGAAAGGTGGGACCCACAAAGACATCTACCTTGTCATTTGTCCAAAAAAATAAATGTAACTGTTAGAAAATATCAAATTTGGGATACTTATGAACATTTTCAATGGATAAAATTTATATATTCGGAAACGTGATTCAATTTCCTACATTTCATATTTTTTACTCAAATCAAAATTTATTGTGTAAGTATCTCAAAATATCCATATAAGTTTAGGGATGCATGTTTTTCAATTTTCTATTGCATCTAACACGTGAAAAGAGACCCTCATTAACTTGCACCAGCTCGTACTTCCCTTATATAGGTAGTAAAAGCTTTCCCAAGAAACATGAAGATATGCAAAAAGAACAACTCTAATGAATGGAGCATCTATGGAACATCTGAATAAGGCATGGACAATAAAGTAGCACCTCCTATGAAAAGTGTCAAGATCAAACCACCCATGATGCACTCATTTCTTCTTCCCCTCTTGTTGTATCACATGCCCCTTATTACTACTCATGCAACCTTTTGTTAAATAATATATTAATATATATTTCATTTATGCATGACTTTGCATAACTTATGCACACCTTGCCAATATCCATAATGTGGTTCCTCCCAACACAACAACACACCATATTCTTAGCCCATTATTGTGCCTCTTAAGCATCAGCCAGTTAAGCTTTGATCTTGGAATACTACAGATATTTACAATGCATTTTATATTTTGAAACGCCAAGCCATTATAACTATGCATTTTATATTTTGAAACGCCAAGCCATTATAACTAACCCACTTGGCTTGACCATGTCAAATTATTTCTTTTATTAAAAATAATACATAATTTACTTTAAAAAAGCACTCACCTTTTGAGTGTGGATTGACTCACAGTGAAATTTATCCACCTTATCCTCGATTTGAACAGGGATATGTACAAAGAAGTCAGTAGATATGTACAAGGAAGCCAGTCAAATAATACTGCGCATCTTAGTGCGCTTAGTGCTTGCTCTATAAAAATTAGATTGTCAATTTCCTTTTTGACTCGGCTGTTACTTCGGATTGAACAGGCGAATAAGCGTAGACATAAAAGTGAATTTGAATTTGATGTAAAAAAATGAATTTGTGAACCTTATTTTGGATTTGGTCAAGCGAAGAAGCGCATGCATGCACAAAAGTGGCCTGGAACGATGGTGTGCAAAGAAAGAAGTATAGTCCAATATTAGTGCCCAGTCAGTGCTTGCTACAGAAAAATAAGACAGTCGTCACATCCATATTTTTTACGAGAAGGCGGAACATGACACAACTCATCTACAAAGTCAAGAATTCATGCTTTTGACAGTAAGGCATAACATCAAGTGAAAGACATAATCTTCTGTAAACTCTTTCAAGTCTCCATTAATATTATACTTTTAAAAAGTCCAATTTCGTTTCGCTATCCATTCAAATTATATATATATAAAGGTGTATATATCATCCATTAACACAATATGCCAACGGAGAAGGTGGAGAACAACACAAGATGCCAACGGACATATAAAGATATAAAAAGGTGTATATATCATCCTTTAACACAATATGCCAACGGAGAAGGTGTTGAAAAACACAAGATGCCAAAGGAGAAGGTGGAGAATTATTATTATATAATAATATTATTTGAGGTTGTACCTGTTCGGGTGGGATAGCATGCCAGAGACATTTTGTGGACTAGACATTTAGCAAGGCAAACGAGACGGACGACCCAAGTAGTGTTTATGGTGCGAATGGGTATGAGCAAGTGGGGAGAGATGAAGGCAGTCCAAGGGCAGTGAAGCTTGCAAAACCAGGGAGTGGAACATGAGTGTTGTGACTAGTTATGGAATGTGGGTGATGATTATGATGAAGTTTGGAAATAAGATAAATCAAGCTAGTGGTGGGTTTATGTTTGGGGATCGACTGATTGTTAATGCTCCTGGTCGGGTGCGTGATATGGAGGCTTTTGGGAGCAGGTGGGGTTTGTTTGAGGGCCTGCACAAGCAAGTTGCAAACAGACTCTTGGCTTGTCTTCAAGGGTTGAGTCTCCAGAGAAATAGAGGAAGGGTTCGAAACATGGTCAACACCATGGCAAATACTAAACAAATGAAGAGGGACATCCTTGGGAGCGAGCACTCCCATATGCTGCAAATTCAAAGAGAAGTCGCCTATGTGAGTAAGATCTACCACAAGGTAATTTTGACAAAGGTCAAGAAGACCGATGACCATTAAGGAGATTAAGCGTGGGTTAAGCATGAGTAGGAAATGATGAAGGTGGGCGATAATCTGGATGATATGGTGAATTGGGGGCAAGACATAGATTCTACTGGGTCTTGGGAGACTAAATACACTAAGACTGTCATTCTCTACTGGTAGATGAAAAATCTACTTGGAAAGGTGCTCGTAGACAGTTGTGGGGAGAGGAAATCGATTATGTTGTAGCTTCACGAAACCTAGGAGTAGATTCAGGAGCTAAACACCAATCTCTATCTAGTGGCCAAGGCGGTGAATATACTGGGAACTAGAATCAATCTGCTTCTCAAAGCAACCACAAGCATGGTTTTCAAGGTTAAAATCTCAGCAGGAGAATCCATCCAAGCTCCTCTATAGGTTGAGGTGCCAATCGTACCTATCCCAAATGAAGACTAAATATATTTTGTTTTTTGAATAGTTTACTTATGTTTAATAACAACTTTGATAGTTTAGTTAGTTTTTTTTCCTGTCATAAAGGTTTTTTTGAAATCTCTAGGAGATTTCAACTCTAGTTAAACTCATTTAACAAAGTATTTTTGGTTTCATGTGGACAAGCTATTTTTCTGTGGCAGGTCTATTTACCAAAATGAAATAACCCAAGAACCAGCTTCAAGTATAAATTAATGCTATGCTCAATCAAGTCTAATTTCTCTAATAGGAGACATGAAAACTAAGTGACTCTTTATTTTAGTAATATAATGCCAATAGCTTAGCCAAAAATAATAATAAAGTTAAGTTATTTGGGAAGAATATAATATATATCTTCAAATAAAAATTAAATTTAAATTATAAATAATATTAGCAATATTGTATTAATTTTATTATTGTTATGTAATACAATATTAAAAATATTATCATATAAAAATAACGAGATTGTGTAAGTTAACAAAATTGTATTAATATATGGAAATATTGTATAAAGCTAGAAGAAGTGAGGCTTTGGGTAGAATAAATATATCTTCAAATAAAATATTAATTTTGAATTATTAATAATATTAACTTTCTTTTTATTATTTAGTATAATAGTAATAAATATTATCATACAATTATTATTATTATAATGATATTAAAGAGATTGTGTAGGTAAACAAAATTGTATTAATATATGGAAATATTGTATAAAGCTATTAGAAGTGAGGCTATCTATGGCATACAACATATCCTCAAGGTATCTACTTTCAAAGTGTAAAGATAAAATAATATTTTATTAGCATTCCTAAGGTTTAGGTGTAGCCTTATTGTTTCTAAGTTAAGTTGTAATAATAATTATCATAGATCCATCTTAAATCCTGAGCTATGAAGCAATGAGAGAGATCAAATTTCTTGAGATGTAAATTTTTTACATATCAAGAAAAAAAATTACAACTCAAGAAATTGTATCCCTCTCGCTTGAGAGATCCAAGTTTAAGATGGATTTATGAGGGTTTTAATTGTTTAGCTTGTGTAAAATTTAAAATTGAGCTGACATATGCTTATACCAAATAGATTTAGTTAATTTTTGTTGTTGTCACGTAGTCTACGTTATGTACGCGACACATCTCCCTCATACCAGGTTGTAAAGAACCTCACTACTCTCATTGCAACAAAAAATGAGCAAGATGCTCTTGATAGTTTAGAGTACCTAAAAGCCTCACAGGGCCAAAATCAAAAACCAAAGAAACAATGTAAAAGGGAGATGGACTAAACAACATAGATGTATAAAATTAAACATAACAAAGAGAAAGTCTTAATATGGGGCATCAGTGTCCAACTCAATAGGATTCTCTAGCATGCCTTCATCTTCTCACCCACTGCTTCGTCTCCATCCAAAGCTTTGTCATCATCATAGCACCATATATAATGCCCAATTGTCCTAGATTTTGCAGAATGGTACCCTCCTTGACCTCCATTATGTCAATAGAGGAAGCCATTAACTCCTTAATATGTTAGTGTACGTCTAAAATCCTTGCATATTGGAGCCCCTCCCTCGAGAATACCCATGACTTAGTATTCTCTCCCAAACTTCATCATCACTCAATTTGTTTGACATTCTCCTTCTCTTCTCCTCACCCTAAACACCATATTCTTCACAATGTCCTTTTTAGCAATTGAGTGGTGTAGTTGATATCAATTCATTGTGTCCTCCATGTTATAGAGAAAACTTCCTATGGCTTGGGGCAGACCACAACAGACAGCTAACTACCAGAAAATGACTCAATTCCCAATACAATGCTATATAAATGACAATGCTAAGATAATGGAGAAAAGACCAACCTTCAACCGGATGTTCGAAGTAGATCCCCGTTGAGATTTCAAATTCTACACTTGAACCTGCAGATTAGCCTCAACAACAAGTACAAGCAAGTGCATATAACATATGAAAGACATTAGCATAGTCAATAGCATGATCCATGATATCTTAAGCAAATATAACCCAATGTAATTTAACAATATTCACAACATCAATTGGATGAGAAAATGAGTATTTACATTAATGAATAACAAGAAGTACAATATACGACCTCTTGCCGGCAACCAATCTAAACCAAGAACTGGGTCTCTCCACTTGTTCCTCCACCACTTCAATCCCCCATGCAATGGAAAACTCAAACTATGAAAGGAGTTTGGTAGGTGAACATAAGGAGTTCACAACAACAAGGATCAATGAGTATAGACTCAAATCACAACAGATCTCCACTAGAGTTATCTTGCTCTCTCTTTCTCCTCCCTTCCATACACCATAAGAGCTCAATATATAGCCTTCCAAAGTTAAGTGAAAGGACACATCGAGGTGTTTCGGGGTATATGGAGGGCCAAAGGTCATCCTAAGACCGCTTTTTGGGAGTAAAAAGTAATTTTCTAATGATTTTTACCATTTTACTTGGTGCCCACGGGCTATAGTGGAACAGCCTGCATGTACGCTGGCTATACTGGAACAGCACGCGTACATGTCATAACCCGAAATTTCTGAAAATTTTAAAATTTTTATGATAGCAATAAATGTTATTAATTTGCATTCCTTGATCTGTTTGTTTTAATTAACTGATCATGATCTTGTCTAAATATTCTGTCATAATACTAATGTGAGTTTTGATTGCAGTTATTGATTGTCTTTGTTCTTAAACTTCAAAGGGAGAACTAGCCATAGCTGACTGGCTTACTTAGCTTTCAAGCTAATGCATAATCCGTCCTTTTTCCGCAGGTTTACAGGTAAAGTATAGATCGTTGTAAATGAATTTTTATAAGCATAAAAGTTCCTTTCACTGTACTATAAAGTTCGGAGAAGATTTAACTATTCTTACCGGTTGTCACGTGTAAGACGGTAGAGTTCCTTTTCTATAATCTTCATGAAATTTATGCTTGATAGATAGTTGATAGTCTGCAAGAAATGATTACTATTATTCTGGATAATATAAGATGGGCATTTCGATGAATTACAGTCTCTTTGACATTATCATTGCGTTGTGAAAATGCCTCTTAGTTAATGCTGGATAAAGTCACTAGATCATGTTATTTGTAGCCTTTTCATCGTATACAAGACATATTGCTAGCATCGTGTAATGTTCCGTCAACTATTAGTTTTCGACTATGGTTGTAACCCTTATCAATTGCATAAAATTGGAGTTGTGTTAGATATAGCGATATACTGTTCTATCCAATTATAGTTTATGAGACATCGTCATCTTGATATTTTTTTATAATTACACTAAGCTTATTTCATGCCTAAGAATCTTTGTTCCTTTGTTTTTGAACCACGTCCAATGTATGGAAACATATAGATGAGTTTATATCATTATATCACAAGACTATAAGTTATTGTTCTTATCTTTGATTGTTAAAAAGGGTGATAGAAGAATTATGATAATAAGACCTTATAGATAAACTATGCGTCTATTTATATTAGCCAAGGTAATATTTAAGTGTTACAATGATGAGGAACTCTCGTTGAAATTGACTATACCACATTTTAAATGATTGTAGGGAAAAAATATTATGTACCCTAGTAAACTTTCGATGGCCCGAAATCAAGATATGCACTATACGATGATAGTGTCTCAATCATAGTGAAATATCTTTACTATGAATAAAACTTTCATCCATGCAATGATTTAAATCTGATGAGCAAATAATTCGAACTGCAGTTGGACTTTGGAAAGCCGACCCATGGCAAAATAAAAATCTTAAGGGCTACGTGGATGGCTCTCGTCCTTGCATTGATGATATATAAGACTGTCCGAAACCCTACCTGGTCATTCTCTCTGCCTTCGGGCTCGAGTTGTATGAGAGAAACCCTGCTTGTCTGAGTTTGTTCCTTATAGAACTGTAAGTTGTAACTTCTCCTATGGCTATAGTCATGGAGTTTATTCCTTGTATGGTTTGTAAGTCTATAGACTCTGCTATAGGCGTCCCTTACATTCGTTGGGCATAATGGGTATCGTTTTACTGTTACTGAAGTTATCAGTCGTATGCTGCTCACAGCCTTCCACTTATTGCTTGTGTGATTTAGAGTCAGGGTTTTCAAATGTCGATTTCTGTTAAGTGGTGATGTCCTGGGTTCGTATCTCCCATACTGGTTTATCCCTGGAATGAGGGTATTGTTTGTATGATTTCTCGTCATGGATTTCATGTGAAAGGAAGACCTGGAGTTTTCCTAGCTCATTATTCTGGTGATCGTGATTATGTTCTTCTATTATGCTCAACTCGTGGTTGCAATGGCATTCACTGGGTTTGCCTCCTCCAACAATTGCTGGTAAGAGTTATTAATTGTTTTGTTGTTTTTCAATTTGAAAGAGATTGTTTATTTAAAATAAAAGTTGACCCTTAACTCGTCAACTTGCAATGTGCAGGCTTTGATTGCTTCTGAAGGTGTACGAGGCTCAACCTCTAGCGTTGGGCTCCTACCGGGTAAGCCTGGTTATACCATGGTTGTTTCTCTCTTTGATAGTTTGGCTGGTTAGGGTTAAGTCTGGGAAGACCACCTTTGTGGCTAACTCCGTGCTGTTGGTCTTACGGCTTGGAAAAAAAATCACTTTCATGGTCATTGATGACCCTGTGATGTGTGTAGTATAGGATGGTTACTTTGTATTTCGTTTTTCTTGTAAGATTAGGGTTTTCGAAAGAACTTATTGTGTAAAAGAAACAAGCCATGGCTCGTTCTGACATTACAGTCTTGGGGTTTTATTATCTACTGTATTTCGTGATGAATTAGGGTATTCACCCGGTTTTGGGAAGTTTAAAAAGTATAAAGAAAAGGGAATTTGTAAATTAACTTGTATATTGTCTGCTTTTCCTACAAATTTATGCAATGTACAGTACTAGAATGTTTCTAAGTTTCAAACCCATTCTGAGAAGAGGATAAATCGACTGTAGGTGTTGGTATGGTTTCATTGCTCGACGATTTGTTTTATATGTTAAAAGTTGATAGTAGGATTCCGTAGTCCTTACCGTGATAGGCCATTTTAATGTGTGGATAACTCTGGAGAATTGGGGCTTCTCACCCAGGTTAAAATATTTATATAAAAAGAAACATATGAATAGTATTCCAGCTCTGTTGATCTCTTTTGTGGCTGGGAACGAGTTGTGTAAACTTTCGTTTTATGTTTACATACTGTAGTAAATGTCTCATTGTTAATAACTAAAGTAGGGTTTGAGTTTGAAATGTCAACGATAGCTGGGTTCAAATGATAACTCTGTGTGTACTATAAATTTTGAACTATTGTCATGGTAGAACCCTGACGATGCTATGCATTACATGAAGACTGAGCTCGATAATGAGCAGAAACTATACTTGTGATGATGGAAAGATTTTGACAAAAGAAAATAACATTTCTATATTGTAAAGACTCGGCTTCGAGCTAGTTACTATGTTTGTCTTTAAATTCCTTCTGCCCTACGGTTATTAGCTCTGTCAAACTCTGTTGTGAACTTCTTGGTTGTAATAACGATAGAGATAGGTTTTGAATAAAACATCTTCGTCACGATTCTTTGTTTACAGTTTAATTGTTTGTATTGACTAAGATTTTGTCGAATAAAAATGTCTGGAAAAGTTTAAAAATGTGATCTTACTGTAATTCGAAATTTATGGAGAATCGATAACAGTCAGTTATGTTCTGAATATAGATAAACTTACTGGTATAAATTTTGTTCCTATAATTGTTTTAAACGAGTATATTTCCAGAATATCTACGGTATCATTAATCTATACTGTCTATTTAACTAATGACATAAATAAAGAAAACAAATTGCAATAATATTCTATTATCTATAATAATAACAAAACCTATTATACATACAATTTTTACTAGACTGTAGTTGATAATGACGATAGGAAATTAAAAAAAAAACATATTAACTCTGCAGATTCTATCTATTGACAATACAGATATGCTAACTCTACTGAATGAAATTCTATTCAAATATAGATGAGATAGCCATCTCCTATATTGAAATTTACTCAAATAATAGCAGGAATAAGTGGCAGAACCTATGTCAATAGTAGACAACAACAGCAATGGGAGGCTGTTCCTCCCTACCAACTCCTGGAGAGTGCCCAAACAGCACTTCTCAGGACCCCGAGCTTGCTCTGGTCTAACTGGCTGGAACTAGGTACAGCCAACAATTCCCTCAGCCAAAACATCTACACTGGAACCAAGTTACTGCAGCTTCCTATCTCAAAACACTTCCTTACTGTTTTTCCCTCTTCCTCAATGGGACTCCTGAATAGCATTCACCTGAATGTATTCTCCCTCTAGAACAATGCTGAACCCCCAGCTCAGTTCATTGAGTACTATTTAAAAGATTGCCTAGGTCTTAGTTGGGTTAACTGTCATTAATGAGCCACCTGCTCAGATTCCACTTTCTTGGGGAATCATGACCCCAAAATATAGGGAAGTTGCCACCTGCAACTTAGGAAGTGTTTGAGGATGCTGCCACTTGTCTTTTGTCTTTCCACCTAGTTCCATCCACCAGTTAGACCAGTAACCTCTTTTAACAACTCTCCCATGCTGTTGTCTCCATAATTTATTTATTAATAATAAAATATTCAGAATTTACATTCCATTTCTGGTGACTCTGGTGAGTCATAAATTCCTACTTAGCATTAAATTTAACATAATGTCTCAGGAATATTAATAAAATAATTACATTATTTTTGCAAAAATTGGGGTATGTGACAGTACATGAAGAAAAATAGGGAAAATTTGTGTTTTCTGGAGGACATAAAGTGAATCTGAGTTAGTGAAATGGATCCTGAAGGCCAAAGAATGTTGATGCTCACAAGGTGGAAAATTACGCTGTAATAGATGCCCCCTAATGTGTGAGGTCAGAGAAGGTACTACAATGGCCAAAATACATTATAAATCTCAAAAGTGGAGTGATGGAGACACAAATGGAGAGAGTATCTCACTCATCATAATACAATAAAATCTATGAGTACATGTTAGTATAATACAACAATCTGATACAATGGCCATGATAGGCAATACATATGTCATAGGCGATCATAGCCATGATCCATACAGTAAGATATGGTCTCTTGCTAAAAAGGAAACAACTGGTACAATACTGGAGGTACAAACTGCTGATGTCTGAGAGGTGATATCTTAGAAGTACAGTCACGATCAAGAGCAACATACTGAATGCTACTAACGTCTGGGGTCTTCTACATAAATCATCTACGGTGCAAGTCCCATCAAGTGAATAAAGGTATTGAGGTCGAACCTGATGTGACATCGTCTGATTACCGATCAATGATGTATACCGTTAATAGACCCGAGATAACCCACCAATAATGAAAATGGGCATCAAGGCATAAAGTACAATCATCAGAGTGTGAATAGATGTGTTGAAGTCGAACACTAAGATGAATCCATCGATCAGGGGACATTGATGTATTCCCAAAACTGTCGATGGCGAGAGAACCTACCACTAATGACTGCAAGCCTCAAGGTACTCAACCGACTCTAACTCTCAGTTCTGGAATAAATGAGTTGAAGTCGATGGAACGAAACTCGTTGGAATGAAGGCATTAAGGAATCCCCCATCAACTAGCACGAGGTAACAGCTACGCTAAAAGATTTGGAAGAACTCAGATGAAACGGACTGACTCAATAAGGATAGCTTACATGCAATAGTCAAGAGATATGAGGAGTGACCGACTCGGTTTCAGGACTTCCTTTGAACAAGAGCATGACCAGATGGATAGACTCAGGCAGCATGGACTCAAGTAACAACACTATGTGATGCAGGAGGCATCAACAAAGGGCTCCATAATGACTGGAAGCTTAACCAATCAGTGGAGTAAACTCTAAGAAACGAGTACAAATCCTAAGGTCCTACTATATTCCTGACTCATAATGGATGGAGTGGAATAAATGCTCTGTTCAAAGGCGACACGACAGCTGCCAACAAAAAGATGTAAAAATTCTTCCAAATGGCTTTTTGGAATATTTGATTTTTTTGGTCTCTTTCATATTTGGAAAAGCTTGAAAAAGAATAAAATTGCTTATAGTACAACAGGTGAGGGAACGACTATCAGATAGCGAGCAAACTAATCCCAAGCAGTGGAACATACCTATGATCAATGCAAGGAAGCATGTGTAGGATGTGGACACTCGAGGGAATGTTCCCTCAGGGTAAAAGGTCATCAAGCTACGAAAGATAAATTAAGGCTTTGCTTGGCTCGGAAGGTAAAGTGCTCAAGCACATGGCTAATAAGTGAGTAAGCGAGAGCTGGTACAAGGTTCAAGCGACAAGCAGGATAATGCAATGCAATCACAACTCGACATAAAAGGGGAGTCCTTTTTCGTAAAGTTAGTCTCCTCACCCAAAAAAGTGTAAAATAATGAGAGAAGAACTCTTCTAGTCACATATGACTAGAGTATACCTTTTTCATAATTAATCCACAAAAGTCCGGAAAATGGGTAAACTTATACCTAAGTGGATGTCACTTCAAATCCTTTAACGAGTTTGAAATGACAAGTATACTCGGCAATCTTGATTGATTTGAAAAAGTCTAACAAGGGCTTAAAAAAGACTTTGTAAAAATATTTTCCGTAAAGGTTTAACGAGCCCGAAGAAGTAAACTCGTGACCTCCTTACTGTTTTTAACGAGCTCAAAAGAGAGATGGAAGAATGCTCATAAACTCCTTACTGTTTTTAACGAGCTCAAAGTATAGGTGGAAGAATGCTCGTAATGAGAGCAGACGAGTGTCAGGGACATGCGAAACTATTTCCAAACGCATGGATCAAAGCTATGTACAATGCAAGGAACATAATCAAGATAAGGATACTCAGGGGTGTCTGCGAATTCGGACAGCAGAAGGTTCAAATGCATCATAACAATGGGGAAGCCTAAACCTATATGCAAGGTTCCGAAGATACCTACCATGACCGAACCAAATGTCGAAAAGGACCAGTAAACAAGTATATGTCTAACTAAGAATCATGTCTCCAAAAAACATTAGTACCAAAATCATATCTAAAACAAATGTAAAGACATATCTGATACAAGTCCCCGTGGTAGAAATACTTTCAACTTCACTATTATCAGCCCCAAATATAACACAGGAAGAGCTCACAAATGACAACTCTATAGCACCAAAGCCCGAGGGATTACAATCAAAATGATCAACATTAGGATGAAGATCAAAGTTGAAGGACGTGGAATAATCTGTAAGAAAAAATTCATCATCACGGGAGTTGAAATATCTAGAATCAAACTCAACAGGAACACCGATTTGCGAATCTATAGGAGAATCTAAAGACTCATCACTAGGGAGCTCAAATGTTGAAATCAAACCGGGACTAGACAAAACTATACCTGGATCAAAATCTAAATGCATGGCAGATTGTATTATAGACTCATCCTGCTCATTAAGATCAAGGGTAGAAGGGGAGTGAGATCTATGATAGAGATCCCCCCAAGGCTTGTCATTACCATTCATGGCCTTGATAAAAATTTCATCTGAAGGTAAAATACCATCGAGGATATCATGTGAACAAGATGGGTTGACCGCACATGCAGGCAGCATAACGAGATCTTCTTCCCCTGTCTGTGAAGAAGAGAGATCTATCTCTACAGTGGCTTATAGAATATCATGATAAGCAAGCTCAACTGCAGATAAGGGCATATCCATTCTGACATGCAAAACGTCTCCAGATGGGGAACTCGTGGAGGGTATATTCCATGGATCACTAAAATATGATGTCCGAAAAGGCACACGATTCAACAAGGAAGGATCATCATCGGAGAGGTCGAAAGATCCCATCAAAGAGGAATACAATCCTACACCAATATTCCCAGTTGCCAGCTGAGAATCATTGATATAGGGGACGATAGGTCCCATGGATGCTGTGGAATAGGGACTAACGAAATCTAGCTGGTCGACCATCACAATCTTTCCTTCGTGTGGAAAGAAAATAATTCTTAATACAGAGGACACGACCGCTCTCATAGCGTAAATCCAATTCCTACCCAGGAGAAGGTTGTAGTCGATGGGCGCATCAACCACCTCAACTTCAATAGGCATGGATTTCCCACCCAAGCGGACACCAAGGGAAGGGAGAATACCATGCGGCTTAAACGACTGACCGTTGAATGCAGTGAGCATGTTCATAGACTTGGATAAGGGAGGAGAGCCGAGAGCTTTCCAACAAGATAAAGACATCACTGACGTAGAAGCACCTTCGTCAACCACCGTTCTTTTGACGATATTCTGTAGGCACTCCACATGGACTTGAAAAGCCACATGGTAAGGTAAGCGAGGTTGGATGTCAGTAGTGTCAAACTTGATAATGTTAGGACTTCCCCCATCTCAAACTCCTAAAGCGCACAAAAGGGCATGCCTTTGAGAAGGACACACTTGTAAAACCTCAAGAGCCGACATGGCACACAGAGTTTGACCCAAATCTTCTCCAATAGAGTAGTTATGGGCAGCTCGAGCATTGGGATTATGCATAGAGCGCTTGAGAACACCTTTCGGTATCCATGGCATAGTAGTGGGTTTCTCGATATGAAAAGATGTATCAGGAGGAGGAGGAGGCTCATTCCCCATATTCGGTTGTGGTATCATAATCACGTTGACGAGTAGCAACACTAACCTCTGATTTTACCATATTCACGCATCCAAATCCACCGGCATGGGAAGAAGATGTGGAAGTCTCATTGGTCCCATAACCAATAGCGAGAGCATTCGAAGCCATATTCTGATGATGTGGAAGGGGATCTTTCAACACAGCTGGGCTCTGTTCCAGATGCTTCGATGCTTCTTCAATCCGAGGACACAAGTGAGTAAGATGATCTTCCCCACAAAGCTTCCACGGGAATTTCACTTTACACCTAGGTTTACGGTCCCCACCAACATTTCCGCCACCCCAAGGAGGGTTGGCATTCTCTTTCTGAGTATTACGATTACTACCATTATTCCCATTATTTCCACCCTTATGATTATTTCTCCCCTTCTTCTTACCACCAGGCTGCTGGTTACCCGATGGGTTTGTCGATTGCAGAGCATGTACATCGAACGATGGGGTGGAAGTGGACACGGCATGAACCTGTTCAGGAGTAGATTGGTTAAGTGACAAACTTTGCATTTGATTAGTAACCACATCTACGGGTCGAGTACTTGCGGATCCAACAATGCCATCGGCATGTGGTCTAGGAACTGGCTTAGGCTCATGTCGTGATCGCGGTGCGTCAGGAATAATGTCATACAGGATGCCATATTAAGCATAGAGTAAATCTAGCTGCTGGAATTTTAATATAGCTTGTTACTCAGTCATAATGCCAAACATCGAAACATCCTTAGAAATGTATGGAAGTAAAGACTTGAGAAACCATTCCAACAGAAACTCTGGAGGGATGTTGGCTTTCACTAGCCGCTTCCGTAAACGCCACTCTTGAACATGGTCAGATATGTGTGTGGCCTTATTCTGGCAGAAGGTAGACAAGATTTCAATGCCAGTGTCGTAGTGAACTGGCAACTAGAAATGATCCAGGAAAACTAAGGCTATCTCATTGAAACCCCTGTACGTGCCCCCAGGCAACTCGACATACCACTTTGCGGCTGCCCCCATGAGGGTGCGTTGAAATAGTCTCAAACAAATGGAATTGTGATTTAACGAGTTTGATGAGCACCAAAGGTGAAAAGTCGTAACATGATCACTCGGATCCTCACCACCCTTCCCCTCAAAATTGGGAATGTCCGAAGGGAGCTTGGTAGGGACTGGAGGCCAAGTAGGATCGTGACACACTGGATCATTCGTGAGCTTCGAAAGATTTGGAATATTCAATCGAACATGGAAAGGAAGCTGCGGCTATAAAGCTTGATTATAAGCTCTCGTAAAAGGTTGATTATGCAGACCTGAAGGATAGGATGGACCATAACCATGACCCTGACCATAAGGCTAATAACCTCCTCCAACCTAACCCATGTGAAGGTAAGCAAGTATATATGTATTATGAGCACCGGAATGAGGTGGGTTGTAATGAGGGCCAGAACCAACTGTATTATAGTAAGGGTTACCACCATAATTATGGGGCATATAAGTATTACTCGTAGCGGGAACCGTATTGTAATGACCATAATTGTAAGGTATGTTCCCACCCCTTGCATAAGCATTACTAGTCGCAAGAGCAGTCGTGTTGTATAAGGTATATTCCCACCCCTTACATAAGTGTTACTAGTAGCAGGAGCAGACGTAAAAGTATACGGTATGTATCCACCCCCGGTAATAGAAGGGTTGTTAACATTAGTGAACGTGGTCCCGGGTTGATGTGTAGAGGCATGTGTATTGTACAACGGAATGTGAGTTGTATTGCGAATAGTGTTCCCATCAGGAGGGGTAGTCCCAGGAGGCGGCCTTCTTCCAAAATTTGGATTATTTGAAGGGATATGACCAGTCCCCATATTATGTGTGTGAGTAGAAAATGCGGTGCCCCCAGTGAGGGTAGTGCCCCTAGTGGGTGCAGTGTTGCCAACACCATGACTAGTGTTAGCATGACTACCAGACATAATGGATGTATTAACTGCAGTGTAACTAGGCATACCATAAGAAAACGAGGTAGCGTTCATAATGGTTGTAGGACCTGTGTTAACATGAAAATCTGGCATCCCATATAGGAAATTGTGTGGATTTGAAGGATCGAATGGGTCATCCTCGGGTGGATTTGATCCAAACAGATGAGGTTGAGTCTTTGGTATTGATGGATCGCCTCCCGATGCCTCTCTAGGAGTAGGAGGAGCAGAAGTGTCTTCGAATCTACCTGACAAAGTCGTAAGGATTTCTCCAGTGCCAGCATGAGCAGTCATAATGTAAGCTTGAAGCTCGTCAAAAGAATTAAAAGGATTAGAGGGGACCCTCCGGTGTCTCCAATGCAAAAGACGTGTAACTTCGTCGGCCAGTAAACCAGCCAGATGGCGAGAACAACAAAGAGGTGGACCTCGCTCCATGATACCTCCGAAAAGTCAATAAATCAAAGCATCCCCTAACAGCCAAACTAACGATCAAAGAGCACACACTTAAAGAAACTATAGCCAAATGCACACAAACAGGACTGGCTCAAGGAACCTCCCGACACTACAACCGGTATGTCTCACCTAGAAGAGGATTGAGACTCGCAAACTATAACCAAAGGTAACAAAATTAGTTATAAGGGTTCCCAGACTTCACTGCGTGCATAGGGTCAAATCCCTATACAACAGGAAACTATGTTGTCCAACCCCTATCTGACTCAGGACAACCGCAGTATAACCATTACGAATGCCCTATGCGATACCTAGGTAAGGAAACTAAGGTCACCACAATATAACCAATGCTCAGGGGGGAAGTTGCAGGTGGGATCCGTCGTATGGGAAGGGTAGCTAAGCCTGAAACTCGAGAGGTATAGAGCCCTCAAGAGTCCCCATACACGAACAAATCCTGGAAATATCTCCCACATTCAGCTAGTATTGGAGGGCTATCTACGCAACCAACCTCCTGTGACCTTGTGCTTAACTCTGGTCTGAGTAGAGCTTCCTGAGAACACCGATGTATACTATGGAATTCACCACTCCCTGGTCAGACACATAATTTTTTGTCTAGTAGTCTTGGATTGTTAACTCACAATGATCTATTCCAAGACTCTAAACCTATACTAGTTGGTGCACCCTATAAACGAAAAATCGTTCTAATCAATTTTAGGATTAAGAGTTTATTTTAAATGGTTGTAATAAAGGATATGGTCATGAAGCTAATTATGTATAGGACTCAATAGTATGCACAATCGAAAAACTCTAGACTCATCTATCCAATAAAAACAATGCCACTAAGATGATAATCAATCCAACGGTTCGAAATAAAATGCAACTGTTTTAAAATTCAAATGCACAAGTAGATCCTAGATGAAAGCACAAGCACTCAGATGCAAAATGCAATACAGAAAGCAAATATTTTTGTATTTTCTCTTATAATGGAAAGGAAAATGCCAAACTATGTTTTTGTATTTTTTCAATATAATGGAATGAAAAAATGCAAGCGAAATCTACCTATTCGGTTAAAGAAATGCAGAGCAGATCACTAAGACAACCTAGCAAATCCCAAACAGTGAGACTCAGCCAATGTAATGAGCTAGAAAATAAAAAATGGTAATAAACCAACAAGGCTCAAAACAAAGAGAAGAAGGAGTTTCTGGTCACAAACGAGGCATGGAATAGTCATGAATCATGCCAATTAAGACTCAGGAACACTCAAAACCAACCTAGCAACAATCCAAGGGCATAAATCAATCAATCCCGTAGTTGTAAGCTACTGTATAAAGGAAAACTGTGGGTAGACGTAGGCTACAGTGCAGACAAAGGCGGGTAGACGCGGGAAAAACTAAGTTGACCCGCGTACAAGGAAAGGCAAATGAGAAAACAAGAAGTCCAATAACCCAGAAAAATCTTGTTCTCTATAGTAAATTCCAACGGCCAATCAATGACATAGAAGCTCGACACACAACAACTCTAAATAAGGACAAATGCCTAAAAATCCCCAAAAATGGATGTCTTCCCTAGTTGAGTCGCCAGTTCTGTTACGGAGAAAACTTCCTATGGCTTGGGGCAGACCACAACAGATAGCTGACTACCAGAAAATGACTCAATTCCCAATACAATGCTATATAAATGGCAATGCTAAGATAATGGAGAAAATACCAACCTTCAACCAAATGTTCGAAGTAGATCCCCGTTGAGCTTTCAACTTCTACACTTGAACCTACAGATTAGCCTCAACAACAAGTACAAGCAAGTGCATATAACATATGAAAGACATTAGCATAGCCAATAGCATGATCCATGATATCTTAAGCAAATATAACCCAACGTAATTTAACAATATTCACAACATCAATTGGACGAGAAAATGAGTATTTCCATTAATGAATAACAAGAAGTACAATATACTACCTCTTGCTGGCAACCAATCTGAACCAAGAACTGGGTCTCTCCACTTGTGCCTCCACCACTTCAATCCCCCATGCAATGGCAAACTCAAACTATGAAGGAGTTTGGTAGGTGAACATAAGGAGTTCACAACAACAAGGATCAATGAGTGTAGACTCAAGTCACGACAAAAATCCACTAGAGTTATCTTGCTCTCTCTTTCTCCTGCCTTCCATACACCATAAGAGCTCAATATATAGCCTTCCAAAGGTAAGTGAAAGGACACATCGAGGCGTTTCGGGGTATATGGAGGGCCAAAGGTAATCCTAAGACCGCTTTTTGGGAGTAAAAAGTAATTTTCTAATGATTTTTACCATTTTACTTGGTACCCGCGGGCTATAGTGGAACAACCTGCGTGTACGCTGGCTATAGTGGAACAACACGTGTACAGGAAGAAAAATAGGGAAAATTTGTGTTTTCTGCAGGACATAAAGTGAATCTGAGTGAGTGAAATGGATCCTGAAGGCCAAAGAATGTTGATGCTCACAAGGTGGAAAATTATGCTGTAACACTCCACATCAAAGATATTTCCTTTCTTCATTTTCTTCAAACTTGTTATTTTCTTGATGTTGTTGGTTTTGGGTGGTTGGCCTCTACACCTTCCACTTTGACCCCCACTTGTTCAACTATTGGGGGCCTCATAAATTAGCTTTGAGGGAATGTAGTCCATGCCTAAACCCCAAAAATTCACACGGGGAACAAAAAAATTTCATCCCTCTACCTACTCACACATTTTGCATATAGAAGGGCCTTCAAAGCCTCGTTTTCTAAGATTATCCCAAGTTGGGGTCTTCTTTATGGACAATAACCATAAGAAATATGGAATATTTGGCCATGTCGAGGGATAACATATGTTGGTTCATATCCATTTGGGTTCTTCCTCTTGTACTTTTGGGAGAGGAAGCGGGCATGGTTTACTAAGAAAGATCCTCCTTCATAGTACCCCCATTGTAGGATGTCCCTTCCATTTCTAAATGAACTCTTCTTCCTTTTAGAGCTTTTTGCAAGCCATGCCATTTAGTGTTTCCAAATTCTCCACTTACCCATTTGCTCCTCCTAATATTTGTTTAGCTTCCTCCAATGGTTACTATGAAGGATTTTTCTTGCATATGAGGGTAGTTCCTCTCTCAATTTAATATTATGTTTCCAAGAGTCATCCAAAAAAGGTGTTGATTACCCTTCCCAAATATCCTAAAAAATGTGTTTGAATCAAATCCTTGTTCAAGCAAGAATTAGTCAAGTTCGTTGATAATTTTATGGTGTCTCCTCAATATTATTTTCATATTTCTACCTCCATAAATTACCCCGGAGATCATTCCTATCTTTTATCCATTCCCACTAGGGATTCCCCACCATAGGTCCGCTTGAAACTTGAAGGACCCTAATTTCTAGCCACCCAATAATTTGGGAAAACAAACTTTATTGCATGCAACCATAGCCCACATTTTCTCCCTCTTCAATCCTCTACATAAGAAACGTATTTTCAAACAATCGAGAAAAGGCCATGAAGAGGCACACACTAAAGTACAAACTTGATGAGTGTGACTCTACCAAGGAGAGGAACCAAAAGTTCCAAGTGTTCAATATTTCTCTAACTTGCCTACAAGTTCTTCCCATGATAGATTCATGTATTTTTTTTCAATTAGATACACCCCTAGCTATTTTAAAGGTTGAGCCCTTTTTTGAAAAGCAAGAATTTGAGAAACATTGCTTTGAATACTTCTTCCTATGTTAAAGAAAAAAAATTAGAATTTCCTTTGGTTGATGTGATCTCCCATGACTATTAGGAAGGTGTCAATAATATTTTTTAGTGCCTTTTCTTCTTTTTTTTGTTGTCTCTCCTAAGAGCATTGCATCATCCAAAAATTGTAGATGGGAGAGACCCTCATGTCTTGGGTAATTTTAATGCATTTCAAATTCCCCTACGTAATATCATTTACCTGGATTCTACCCAATGTTTCAGCCATTAATATGGACAAAAAAGGGGATAAGGGATCCCCTTAGTGAACAACATAAATTATTCTTATAATTTCCCCTCACTACCTTAAATCGCTTTTTTATTTAATTATTTGAAACGTTTCCCTATCTTGGGAAAGGATGGACTAATGTTTCATTTTGTGTTTATTGTAGTGTCCAGTTGAATGTTGTGGAAGGATCACGTACTATATCTGTTGGATTCTTCCAACTTATAGAATGGAGACTCCGTTGAGGAAGAATTTGTTTTAGTGGTTTAGTCATATTTGGGTGGATGAAATATTTTTTGTATTTTTTGATTCGTATTTCATTATGAAATGTCCACCCTAGATATTCCCAAGGGTTGGGGTTGTTCTATTTTTTTTGCTTTTATTTTTCTTTCCTTCTTTTAGGACAATTCTAGTTGTTTTTCCCTTTTGTGTGTGGTGGTGCATTTTTCTCTGCATTTTGAGTGTGTACTGAGCAAGTTTCCTTGTTAAAACCACATGGTTTATGAGAAAGTGATAAAAAATAATGTAGTCCTGGCAAGTTCGACTACCCCTCAATTTTTACATGCTTACATGCATATGTGATCCAATATTATGCACACCACGTTAATCCATGAGTTAGTTTTTTGTATGATGCTTACTCATGTGGAAAACCTTACAATGTGCATTAACAACTCTATTTGACCTTATTTACCTATGTTTCAACAAACATGAGCAACTCTTCAAGAACTTGGCCCTAGTTTCATGTGCCACTATTAATTTAACTTTGTTTGGTTGTTAATGTATTGTAGTTGTTGGTCATCAATGGAAATAAAAAAATTCATTACGTAGAAAGAAATGGTTCTACTTCTTCAATAGCTATAGGATGACATAGAACCCTTATCATACACAAAATACTTTTTCTTTGCATAGTTCGACTTCTCACTAAAGATTTTGATTGGCTTGCTCTCTTGAATAAGAGTCACTCCAATTTTTGTCTCATTGACATCAAAGTCCACTTGGAACATCTTCATAAGTCTCTCAAAATGAATATTGGATTCATAGTGACTTTATTCTTTAGTAATTCAAAGCATCCTTTGACTATCATGTTCCATTGAAACTCTCCTATCTTCATGCACATTGTAAATGGTGTCTAAATACCACTGTAATTTTGATGAACTTTTGGTTGAAGCTTGCTCATCCATGGAAGATTAATCCTTAAATTGGACTTCTCATAATTGGACACATGAAAATGGATTTTACTTTCTCTAGGTCCATTTTCAATTCATCTTGAGATGATCAATAAAATATAGGCTTATGACCTATCCATATCACCAACACAAATCCTTTGTGAAATTAAGTTACTTTGTTGTTACTACAATTTATTGTCAAACTAAGATTAATTCATTAAGATGGTTCTATTTTTGTGTTCATTTATGATTATAATTGTTCAGTTGGTTGATTGCAATCTTCACTCAAATACCAAACAAGAAGAAGACTTCTGCATTGCTTATAATTCTAACCAAATAACAAGTATTCCAAAACTTGGAAAACTTGATGGGCTATTTGTAGTTAAAAATATCTATACATCAACTGAGGAAGGAAAAAAATGGAGAGCCTCAAATTCTCTTTTCATAATGGTTGGACCATTCCAAGTGACATGTTGAAGGAATATGGAAGATGTGTAGGTTCATGGGAATCAATTTCACAAGTAATTGATCACTATGCATACCAAGTGTTGGAGAGTTCCCATGTATCACCTCAATGACCAAAGAACTGACGAGTTAGAAATGGTAAATACAAAGAAGAGGAATTAGCAACTCAAATCAAGAATGGAAAATATTTCCACAACTATAATTCCTACTCTGTTGATATTTTTGGACACTAATTGAATGGTCTGGAGAAGCCGGTCGTCATGGCCAAGGAAACATGCTTGAAAAGACAACATTAGACAATGTATGGCACTTCTACTTATTGTGATCTACTAAAAAATAAACCAAATTTGGTAATAAATTAAATAGAATGAAATAACATGGCATTCAAACATTGAACACATAACTTAACTTAGAGAAACCCAAAGGAAAAAAACTCCAACACCAAATGGCTATGGTCAGTCTTTATTTGTCATCAATTTTCATATTACCAATGAATTATATCTCTCTCGTCATCAACAATTACTTCACTGGAATTTTATTATAGCATTCCTTCCTATCTCTGCCAAAAACCCATTCTCATTTGTTGTTCTTAAGTTTATATAAGATTGGAATTTTTTAGTATCAATGGGAGGGCCAAGCATCCCCAACTATTTATCTCCCCCAATTTTGACACTTCTCTTCCTATTTTTTTCCTTTTTTGCGGCAATACCAGTGCATGGTTCTTTTTTTGTATCTTTCTCTCTATTTTATTTATGGCATTATGTAGAGTCATTTATTTTGTTAATTTAGTGTGGGGCCCTTAACATTATCAACCACATATACATACCCCATCATTATCTTCTATAGTCATGAACTTCACCTTCATGGGGTCCTCACTCAGTGAAACTATGCCATAGTGCCTTCATTTATGGGATATTAAAGAATACCCCTAATTTCACTAGGCATGGATAAATATTCCCTATATTTACTAGAAACCCCATTTTATACCCCCAAATACCCATAAACCCCCCATACCCTACTCCTAGCCCCCCCAATACCTACAATATATTGAATTTATTTTTCATAATTTAAAAACCCCCCTTTATGAATGAATGTGATAAGATATTGGTCAATAAGGTGAATCCCTTGTATTCTCCTTCTACAACCATGAATTTCAACTTTTACATCCATAGTCTTAATCTTCTACATCGTGATCTTTATTTTTGTACCCATTACTTCTTAACTTGTTGAGCACATTGTATTAATTTAAACCATTAACCATTCGATGATTTTATGCAAATCCAATTTCAATCACTCCTCTCTATTGGGAGGATTTTGGTCCCCAAAATATTTTGAGGATAGGTGAGGGAACTTGATTTCCACTTGGTTCCTCCCATACCATTTTTCTCCCCTTGGCCTTTGTCATTTGAGGTTGATCTTCCAATATATCACTTTATACCCTCTCCAAGTCACCCATTCATTTCTCTATAGGATTATATCCTCCTCCAAATCTTCAATTATATGTGGTGCAAGGTATTCTATGGTGGGAATAACTTGATGGTTCTTTCTCCATACAATATGGAAGGCTCGATGAACCTTAGATATTCCATATCCACCATGGAACTAACATGCATATGAGGAGGAATTCTCAATCTGAAATCATTCTCATTTACTTGCTCAATGACATTGAAATGTCCATATCTTAGGGGATTAAATTTCTTCATTGCTCCTTGTATGCAATCCTTGCAAAGATAAATCCACAGACATGTCAAATGTCGAACTCATGATCTTGTATGTGTTGGCCATGTCTGACTTTATACTATTGTTGACTTTTCTTAATATTTTATTACACTCTCAAGTGTATTTTTCAAATCCAATCCACAATTTTTTTCCTTCCTCACTTCTCCTTACATATTTGCTTCTTCCTTTTGTTTCCCATACATAATTTCAAAGGGTGGGAAATGTAGGTATCCAAAGAAAGTCTCAAAAGGTGACATGTTTATGGTAGTGTGGAGCACTCAATTATATCAATGTTGAATGACATACACAAGGTTCGCATCCTATGTTTTTGAATGCTTGTTGTTATGACCTATTGTTTGGGGGGAGGGTCCCCTAATGGATTTGGGTTATAACCATCACAGAGCAATGTCCTAAATATATCACTTACTTCCAAAATAAAACAATTTAATCACAGATTTACAACCAAAACATAATTGAACTAGAGGTTCAATAAACTTACCTATGGTCCAAAGTTTGATGAAGATCCACTTCTCAAACTTTTGGTCCTAATCCTCTCTCAATCATCTGCAATCAAGAAAGACACAGAAGCAAAACAATAGATGGATGCAAATATAAAATCAATTGGTTGTAACTATTCAAATTAATGCATTAACTATGATTTCATAAAATTAATGCAAAAATTGGATGGAAAAGATATTTCTTTATATAAAAATAACAACAAATACAAGAATGATTTCACCTGTAACATGGTGCAGCATTGTTCTGAAACTGGAGTCTTAGTTCCTCCACCCAGGCCACACACTTGCAACACTTTTCCATGCTTCACTCAGGGAAAGTTCAAAAAAGCAAGATGGTGGACTTTTTATTGAAAAAAAATGAAGGCTGTTGGAAATGCAAATTTCTAGATATGGAAAAAACTTGTAGACACGCGGTTAGGGTTGTGGATTATATATGCAAAATGGAAGCATGATGATGCTTTATCTATTCTCTCCTTCCTCTCTTCTTCTCTTTAGCCTCTTTTATACTTTTGGATGGGAGGTTAGAGAATTTGGGGTAGTTATTTATAGGAAATAGGAGGTTAGAACCGGTGAAAAATTGTTTTATGTTCCTGAGAAATGTTTTTTTATCCCCAAATAGGTGCATACATGGGCTAGACACTACAAAGGCATGTATATGTGGGATAGCCATACATAGGGTGCGTATGAGATGAAGAAATGGATTTTTATTAGAAGGGATGCATCTCTGCAAATGATGTGGCAAAAAATGCTATAACACCTATCAATAATTGTACCAACATCAAATTAAAAAAATTAGTTTTCCATCCTTCTGGGGATGAAATACACTGGAATACCTCAATTTGGTATCCATCCTTTCCCAAAATGATGTCCAAAATCTACCCAATAACCTACTATCACAGTCAAATATGATGGATATTGAAGCAATCCAAAATGTACCCACTCATGTGTGAAGAACAACTCAGCTTCTTCTTATTGGGTGATAGTCTTGTTGCAATGAATGAGCACATGCATCACTTTAAATTGGTCCACAATTACAAATAAGCAATCATGGCATGTCTAAGGCATTGGAAAACCTCCAACAAAATCCATGGAGATACTCAACTCCCAAGGTATGTTAGGTATAGGTAGTGGCATCTACAGCCCAAGTTTCCTATTGTTAGGCTTTCTAGTACAACAAAGAACATAGCCCATAATAAATATTGCTATGTTTTCTTTCATCTTTGGCCAATATGTATACCTCTATATATTTTCCACTTTCTTTGTCACGCCAAAATGTCTGACTATATTGGAAGTGTGATCTTCTCTTGTCAATTGAGTCCTTCTACCCTATGGTATGAAAAAATTGTCTAGCTCTTAGTACAACCCATTTTGAAGATGATATCCATACCCTTCCACATCAACAACCAATTTTTATTTCAGTTGTTGGTATATTCCTTTGAAATATTTATCTCTATGACAGTGTTCACTTAGGATATTATGATTAAAGGGATCAAGATGCATTAGCATACCAATCACTGCAATCTTCTTTAGTGAGGGTCATGAAAGAAATGTCAACAAACATGGTTGTATCCATTTTCTTGTACTTTATTATTATATTAAATGTTGTATGAATCCCATCCATTTTTATTTCCTCACTTGCTAAATTTTACATTTGCTTTGCACGTATTGTATAGGTTGATTGTTGGTGTGTATGATTGTATCTTTCCTTGAGAGATAGTGCTTCCATTTCTTCACTGCTAGAAAAATAGAAAAGTGTTATTTGTAATATGTGGGGTGGTCCAACACTAATCCATGAGACAATTTTGAATGATAACATACCAATATTCCTCCTTGCATAAGCACTACCCCTAGAGCACACCCACTTGCAAATGTTTTCAATTCAAATGGAAAATGCAAATTGTGCATGACTAAAATAGTTGCATTAATGATATTCCTTCTTAGTTATTTGAAGGACCATTTTTGTGGCTTTACCCAATGGATTTCTTCCCTTTGGAAACCATGTCATGCAATAGTGTAGCTACATCTAAAATGTATGCTATGAACTTCCTCAAGTATTAAGTTGCTCCCACAAAGCTCCTCACCTATGTCAAGATGGTAGGAATAGGCCATTTATCGATGGCTACAATATTATCAAGGTCCGCCCTCATCTCTCCTCCATCAATCATGTGTTCAATATAAATCAAGGACTCTTTTCCAAATTCACATTTCCTCGAATTTGCAATCAACTAATTCTTATTCAGTGTCTCAAGTAAACATGTCACATGTGAGATGTCCTCTTGCAAAATAATACTAAATATTAGTATGTCATATAAATATGTTGTCACAAATTAGTCAATAAATGAGCATGGCACATCGTTCATCAATTGCATGAAAGGTGAAGGTGCATTACATAAAATGAGAGGCATAACTAACCATTCATCCAAACCTTAGCTTGTCTTCAATGTTTTCTTCCACACATATTCTATTTTGATCCTTACTTGATGGTAACTCAATTTCATGTCCAACTTGATGAATAACTTGGATTGTTGCATCTGATCCAACAAGTCATCAATCACTGCCAGTGGATATTTATTCTTGATGGTGACTTTGTTCAAGGAACGATAGTCAGTGAACATTCTCCAACTTCCATCCTTCTTGAGAACCTTTATGATTGGTGAATCACATGGTGAAATGTTGGGCATGATGACTCCTTCTCTAATAATTGTTGTAATTGATCCTTCACTTCATCTACTTTTAGGATGGATTGACCATATAGCCCAATGTTTGGTAGTGGGGACACTAGAAACAACTAAATCTCATGCTCAACCTCTCGCTTGTGTGGCATCCCTAGAGGCTCTTAGAACACCTTCTTAGACGATTTGATCAATTACTATAGTTGTTGGTTTTACTTACTATTAGTACATGATTCCAAGGATGATTTTGTATTTATTAATTGGATGGAGTGAGAATTCTTTCAAGTTTACTGTGAAATGCTTTCAATTCGATAAACATTAATATATAAGATGAGGGCATTTAGCATTAACCAATTTCTGCATCATAAATTAAGCTGCCAATGGAATGAAAAATTTCCAATGAAAATACTATTTTATGTTTAAACCTAGAGATCAATGATGACATGAGTTGTAAATGTTTTGGTTACAGATTTGCGGTTCTTTCTTTGTTAAAATTTGTTTGCTGGTTCGATGTCTCCGGTCAAATCGACTGCAGGATTTTGTTTGAGGATACCCAGTACAAAGTGGTGTTTGTGCTTAAATTTGCAGAGCGTTCCTATGGATGGAGTGTGCCAATTAAATTATCGTTTACAGGACCTGACGAACAAGAAAGGGAATCGAGCCGGGTTTTCAAGGAAGAGCAAAGGACACATAGACATCCAATTGACGAAGGAGATGAATTAGAAGAGTTCGATGAAGATGAAGATGATGACAACTATTCTGATGATAATGTTGACAATTATTATGATGAAGACAAAGACAAATATGTTAGTGATAATGTTGATAATGAAGACGAAGAAAACTATGTTGATAATGATTATGAATGGTTGGAAGTGGTTGCAGCAGAATTCAGACTCACGGAAAATGAAAATGGACGAGGAGAGAACTAATCTTCTGAAATGAAATGTAAATTTAGTATGAGAGAAGTGCATACTGCAAAAGGTGGGCTGGACATCAGGATTACAAAGGCATGCAAATCAAATATTAAATGCTAAATTATCTCTCCAACAATCTATTTATAATTCCTTTCTAAATTACGAATGATGTGCTATTTGGTTAATTCATGCTTGAGTAATTTAATCTTCACAATTTCAATTGATAAAATTTAACCATTAATTTAATCTTGAATGAATTTAATCCAATGACTGTGACTACCATGTGAGAAAATATACAGATCATGAAGACTTATACACCAGATCTGTTTAACGCTTTTAATGATATCACTTCCCAAACAAGTTGAGATTATTGTACTGTTTTCCATAGTTTTTGAAAAATCTCATTATCAAAGCAGCGTTTTGTTTGATGGCAAGTAAGTTAAATAAACAACCTGTAACACCTAGATTCTATTTGGTCATATGACATAAATTTATAATATTATCAATTTCTAACTTGTGTATGAAACATTTTTCTTCGCGTCATGGTCAACCAAAGTCAACCATGGTTAATGAAAATCAACCTTGCTCAACCAAATTCAACCATTGCTAACAAAAGTTAATCATTCTCAACCATAGTCAACCAAAGTTAACCATGCACAACCATAGTCAACCATTCTCAACCATAGTCACCCAATGGTTGACAATGGTCAACCAAACTCAACTATGGTCAACTATATTCAAGCATAGTCAACCATAACCAACCATTGTAACCCATGGCCAGTCAAATTCAACCATGGTCAATCAAAATCAACCAAAGTTAACCATGGTCAACCATAGTCAACTAAATTTAACCATGGTCAACCATAGTCAACCAAAACAAACCATGTCAAGGAAAGACAACCATGGTCAACAGAACTCAACCATGGTCAACCATAGCTAACCAAAGGTCAACCATAGTCAACCATAGCTAACCAAATGTCAACCAAAGTCAACCATGATAAACAAAAAATCAATTATCATCAACCAAATCCAACCATGGTCAACGAATGTCAACCATGGTCAACGAATGTCAACCATGGTCAACGAAAGTCAACCATGGTGAAACATAGTCAACCATAATTAACTATAGTCTACCATGCTTAACCATAGTCAACAAAAAGTCAACCATGATCAATGATAGCCAACCATATCCAACCATTGTAAATCAAAGTCAACTGAATCCAGCCATGGTTGTCCAAATTCACCCATGATCAACCAAAGTCAATTTTGGACAGCGAAATTCAACCATGGTTAACCATAATCAACCAAATCCATCCAAAAGTCTACCTTAGTCAACCAAAGTGAACCATGGTCAATCATAGTGAACCATAATCAACCAAATTCAACCATGGCAAAGTAAATTCGAAGATGGTCAATAAAAATTCAACCAAATTCAACCATGGTTAACCAACTCAACCAAAGTCAACCATGGTTAACCAACTCAACCAAAGTCAACCATGGTTAACAATAGTCAACCATGGTCAACCAAAGTCAACCATAGTTAACCATGTCAACCATAGTCAACCATGCTCAGCCAAAATCAACGAAAAGTCAACAATGGTCAACCAAAGTTTATCAAAGTCAACCATACTCAACTATGGTCAACCATAGTCAATCATTCTTAACCAAAAGTCATTCGAAGTAAACCATGGTCTACTAAAATTCAACCATGGTAAACCAAATTCTACCAAAGTCAACCATGATTAACTTTGGTTAGCGAAAGTAAACTTTGGTTAGCCATAATCAACCAAATTCAACTATGGTCAACCAAAGTCAACCATGGTCAACCAAAGTCAACCATGGTTAACCATGTTCCACCATAGTTAACTAAAGTTAACTAAAGCCAACCATGGTTAGCCAAATTCAACCATGTTCAACCAAAAGTCAAGCAAAGTCAACCATGGTTAGCCAATGTCAACCATAATTAGCCAAAGCCAACGAAAAGTCAACCAAAGTCAATTTCGGTCTGCCATAGTCAACCATATTGAACCAATGTCAACCATGGTCAATCATAGTTGACCAAAGACAACTAAAAGTCAACCTTACTCAACCAAAGTGAACCATGGTCAACCATAGTGAACGATAATAAACCAAATTCAACCATGGCAAAGTAAAGTTGACCATGGTCAATAAAAATTCCACCAAGGTCAACCATGGTCAACCAAAACCAACCAAATTCAACCATGGTTTACAATAGTCAACCACGGTCAACCAAATTCAACCATGGTCAACCATATTAAACCATGTTCAACCATAGTATACCATATACAACCATGCTTGACCATAGTCAACCATGGTCAACCAAAGTCAATCAAGGTCAACCAAAAGTCAACCATACTCAACAATGGTCAACCACAGTCAACCATTGCTAACCAAAAGTCAATCAAAGTCAACCATGCTCTACCAAAATTCATACATGGTTAAGAAAAGTCTACCAATGTCAACCATGCTTAAATTTGGTCAGCGAATGTCAACTTTGGTTAGTCATATTCAACCAAAGTCAACCATGGTGAACCAAATTCAACCATGGTTAACTATGGTTAACCATGGTCAACCATAATCAAACAAAGTCAACTGAAGCTAGCCATGGTCATCCAAATTCAACCATGATTAACCAAATTCTACCAAGTTCAACCAAAAGTCAACCAGGGTCAACCAAAAGTCAATTTTGGTCTTCCAAAGTCAATCATAGTCAACCAAAGTCAACCATGGTCAACCGAAGTCAACCATCAGCAACTAAAGTCAACAATGGTTGTCTGAAGTAAACCATGGTCAACCATAATCAACCAAAGTCAACCACTATTAACAATGGTCAAACATAGTCAACCATGGACAACCATGGTTAACCATTCTCAACCATATTAAACCAATGGTTAACCATTGTCAACCATAGTCAAGCATAGTCAACCATGATCAACCATGGCCAATCATAACCAACCATAACAACCCATGGTCAACCAAAGTAAACCATGATTAATTAAAGTCAACCATGGTTAACCAAAGTTACCCATGGTAAGCGATGGTCAACCAAATTCAACCATGGTCAACCATAGACAACCATAGTCAACCAAAACCAACCATGGTCAAGCAAAGTCAACCATTGTCAACTATGGTCAACCATGGTCAACTATGGTCAACCATGGTCAAGGATGTTCAACCATGAACATCCAAAGTCAACGATGTTCAACTATTGTCAACCATGGTCAACCAAATTCAAGCATGGTCAACCATAGTCAACCATGGTTAACCGTTATATTTAATTATTATATTTATTATTATTCAATTAATATTATTAATTGTGTGGCCATAATATTATTTTTAATTATTATTATAATAATAATAATTCACTAGCAGTCCGAGCGTCAACAAGCAAGCCATATTAATATTAATAACATTTCTTATATACGTCGATCGACGTATATCAATATGGTTTAAATGTGGTTGATATATGTCGATCACCGTATATAATCCATATTATTAATATTAATATGGCTTGCTAATCCTATATGTTTTCATATGCAAAAAAGGACAGCGCCAAAGCTGCACCCATCGAAGGCCATTCCCTTAATGGGAGTGTGTCTTCCTTTGTCAGAGATGGTTCTTATATTTTAACACAATCAAATATATAAAAAAAAAATAGTCAAGCAAGACAATTGGGTTGTGCCCTCCTTTGGGTTGCGCCCTTCATTGCATAGAAGCTATATTCAAAAATAATATCTATCACTAAAGAAAAAACCTCAACGCTTTCTTTGTAGGGAATTAACAAATAAAACTTGTTGCAAGCAAGAACACCTTACACGTCCTACACTCGTCCGAGAGATGCACCCCCATCCATCATGATCACGATTTGTGTTTTCCCTTTGAACCAGGTAAGACATGCAAGCAACCTACAGGACCTACGCTCTTGCAAGAGTTGAGCCCATAATAATTAAAATAATAATAGGGTCTGCGCTCTTTTAAGAGTTGCGCGCTCCCTGCCTGATATCAACCACCTCCTTCAAAAGGATATCCCCTCGCATAAGGGGCTGCCCTTTTTATTGCATACATATGAAAAAAATGAATCAGAAACAATTATGTTGTCCCTCGAAAATAGAGGGGAGTCGCCCTCTTTAGAACATATCTCACGCTTCCAACTGGAAGTCGTTCTCTCTCTTCTACAATTGAGAACAGAGATAAATGCGCTACATATGTCTCTTTTTTTACATATAGGTAAGTATCATATATATTCATAGATGTTGATTTTCACCACCCACTTTCTTTAAAGCAACAACGGCTTAACTTAATCTTAACTATTGCTATTTAACTTAGATGACTTAACTAATTAACTTAAGATAATTAACTTAACTTAATTAATTATCTTAACTTGACTTAATTAACTAAGTATCTTAAGATAATTAACTTAATTTAATTAATTATCTTAACTTGACTTAATTAACTAATTATCTTAAGATAATTAACTTCCAGTATTTTCTCGGTATCCTTTGTCGAGACCAAGATATCAACGATATCTAGACTAACTTCTTAATTTTACTTATTAGAACTTAGTAATAATTGGCCCCATGCTAATCGTTAAGTCATACGTGTTTGTTAGTGTCTTGCGGTGACTAGTAGTTTCTTCGGCACCCTTATCTAGGATTAATAGTTAACAACACTTATAAACTCAAGTGTTTTCTCAGTGAACATCACAATTCACTTCAAGTTCCCATGAAACTAGGATGACCAATGTCATCAAATTCATGGCTACCCAGCCATTCACCCTCTCCCCCTAGTGGATTCCATGCCCCTTTCGTTTCGTTGCATCAATCCTTTCAGTCTCCTAAGTCTACAAATTCACTTTACAACTTAGGAAAACATAACCATACTTACAATTTTTTTCCTGTGGTGCTTATGCGTTGAACTCCTTGCCCTGGGCAGGTACACACTTTGCGCTCTCTATTCAATCCTTTCAATCTCCTAAGTCTACAAATTCACTTTACAACTTAGGAAAACATAACCATACTTACAATTTTTTTCTTGTGGTGCTTATGCCTTGAGCTCCTTGGCCTGGGAAGGTACACACTTTGCACTCTCTGTTGCAAAACAATAGAGTTAAAATAGGGATATTACATCCTCCCCCTTAATAATAACACCGTCCTTCACTAAAATTGTTCTCTACATTTACATGTAACATGATATCTCACTTTGATGCTTTGGTGCAACCTAAGATGGAAGCATGCAAACAAAAACAAACAATGCCAATTAAAACTTGGCACACAACCATTAAAATGAAGTGCACACAACAATCAAATAAGCAAACACACCATAAAGAGCATATCGAATTATATTCATGATTACTCTATGAGTTTTCACTAATGTAAGTAAAATTTTAGTCAAAATTATTTCCTTTGCAAAATGCCAAATGGAAGTAGCAACTAATCTAATCCTAAGCAAGGTTTACAAGATGTTTGAACATGAAGAAAATAGTCTTGCTTACGTTGGAACCCTTTATTTACACCATTGCAACCTTATCTTCTTCTGATTGCGTCTTTTCCTCTATTCTATTCTTTGTGATAGTGAAAGGGGGCGATGAAAGTCACTCCCGAGCAGTGTTAAAATTTGAACCCTTCTTAGCCCTTCCAAAGGATTCTATCCCTTCCTACAAGTGTAAAGTTAAAATTGTCCTTCAAAAAAAATTAAAATCTAAATTTTACCCTTCCAATTAAGAAGGGCATAATTTATATCAACATTTCAAAAGAAGCGCAACATTTGAAATTACCCATCCATATAAATCTCAATTTATATGATGAAATTCCTATGTTATAAAATTCGATTTGTCATTCAAAATATTGGAAATGTCATAAATTATAATCACTCACTCATGTCACGCACTCATTGCTCTGTTGCGCAAGATGGCCAGTGATGACTGACAGATATGAGGCACTAGCCACTGGGATTTGAATCTGACTCTCAAGTCACTTCGGAATGAGATCTAAGGTGTGATAATGTGTCAACGGCTATAGCTGTAACAACAAAGAACCACTACTAGTCTACTACTAGGCCCAAAACGAAAATAAAACTTTGTGCCTACTACCTATGTGAAGTTGGCTACCAATGTCCACTCGTTTTTCATCAAAATGAAATTCAAATGACTGGTTTGATGAGTCCTCCTCTACAATACTTTGTTTCTTGCATGAATGTCACATACTCATGGCAACTCTAAATGACACTCAATGTTATGCAACTACAAATAATGGCATGTAGCTAGGACCAGTGTAGAGGTTGATTTATGCATTTATATAGAGAAGTGGCATTGAGCACACGATATGGAAAAACAATGAGTTAGAAAAAATATTTGGACCAAAGCACCAAAATGGTTATTAATAAAAAAAAATTAAAAATGGCTAAGGAATAGTCTCAATTTGATGGGTGGAATGATCATGATGTAATTTCCCTCTGTCCTTCCAAACATATGTGGTTTCTCACCACATTTCTCTTCGACGCTCACCGCCAAATTATGTATAAAAATTACATGTCTTTACATCCTATTCTCTTTAAATCCTCATCTCATAGTCATAACTAAGGATTATTCTCACCACATTTGTCTTCGGCGCTCACCACCAAAATACATATAAAAATTACATGTCTTTACATCTTCTTCTCTTTAAATCCTCATCTCATAGCCATAACTAAGGATTATCATGCATGCACATCCTCGCCTTATAATATCAATTGGGTCAGGGGGCAAACACAACCATAAAATATCAAATGTGTCAAGATGCAAAGAGTAAGAGACAACTATAAGTAATTCTTATATTAAATTTACCATATAAGTATTTAATTGACACTATCATCTAAGATTTTTAACACCTTGGATTATTGTGATCTTCTTATCGCTCCTTATCAATGTGATTGTAAGGTACTCTTTGAAGGTGAAGTCCACAATTTTAAGTCTTCTTCCTCATTCTCATGCGTTTTGGTAAGACAATGAGGGTAGTGGAATCAACATTGAAAATGGTTTTGACATAGAGGTAGATACATTAATTATTTTCATTAAATAACTTAAATTTCATGCTAGTGACTGCGAATTCGTCGAACCGTGGATTGGTGCAAAACCAGCGTAAATCCAAATCCTAGGCTCTATCAAGCGCCGAGAGGGATCAAATCTCCCGAGGACTCGACAAACATTACAAGATCTCCCTCATATTTACTTTTTACTTTGTATTATTCTTTTTTGTTTATGGCACAATATGGAAAAACATGGACAAACGTTACAAGATCTCCCTCATATTTACTTTTTACTTTGTATTATTATTTTTTTGTTTATGGCCGACAATAAGGACAAACATGGACAAATGTTTCAACATCTCCCTCATATTTACTTTTTACTTTGTATTATTCTTTTTTGTTTATGGCCGACAATAAGGACAAACATGGACAAACGTTACAAGATATCCCTCATACTGGATTGTAGAGCACCTCTCGGCACAACAAAACAAATTTTGGAGCTTCGAGCTCTTAATTACTCGCATATAGAATTTTCTCAAATCGAACCATTAACAAACTTCTTTTGGTGTTTTGGTTCAATTTAAGAGGCAGATTGTTGAGACTCAAACATGCAACGAGTTGCAAGGCTCTAGTTGAATTAGGCTTGATTCCATTTCCCCTCCATCCCATACTTATATGATGTCGTGACAAGTGTTGAACAACAAAATTTGATGCCCCAGCCCCTCTGATGCTATTGCTAACTTGCATGGTATGGAGGATTTTTTTTAATGTTTTATGAGCTATGCATTATTTTTTCTTGTGTGCCTAATGCCCATGATTCTTACATCTATCAAGCTTGAATGGATGCCCTCTCTAGGTTTGAATTAAGTTTTTGATTCGTTTTATATGTATTTTTTGGTTGTAGGTGTAGATTTTTCTGGGTTTTACTGCTTGCTGGTTTATGTTAACTTTTCAGTGGTTTTCACCTTCAGTCGGTTTTGCATAGGCTGAAGGTTACTTATAAAAAAATACTGTAATAGTTAAACACACAATAAAATACCACTAACAGGCTGAAAGTAAATATTTAACACATGCACACCATAAAAAGATAGACTCAGATTTTTCGACAACTGTGCCCTGGAAAAACCCCCACGAGGAAAACTAGTAAGAGAGAGAGAATTTCTTATTTCTTCAATAATCTCAGTACATAAATTTATACAGCATAAATTTTACTTATCTCCACCAATAGATTTCACCCAGCACTTTTCTTGAAATCTGTGCCAAAACAGCAGCCTCGATTTCTGTGTGTTGAGTGCCTCAATTTCTGTGCATGCAGGTACAGAATCCGTACAGTACGGTCTTCCTTGAAATCTGTGCAGACTTTCTCGATTTTTGTGCAACAAAAACTGCCTCAAAAACTGTGCAGCAAACCTCGATTTCTGTGCCAAATTTCCTGCCTCGAAATCTGTGTAAAACTTCTCAGGATTTGTGCCCAGAATTGCCTCAAAATGCGTGCAGATTGTCTAGGAAACAATGCTCAAAAAATACCTCGATATGTGTGCCCAGATTCACCTTGGAAACCATGCTAACTTTCTGTTGTACTGTACACCTCAAAGTCTATGTTGTTATGAAGAAATAAATGTTGTCATCAAAACCGTACAGCGTATTTAATGCCCAGTAGAAGCCTCAAAGTGCATGCCCATTGTAGCTTGCATTAAATGCTCCTTGAACTGCGTGTCCCTTCACTCTCTTGCTCTCTTCTCTTCACTTCAATCACAAAAGTAAAATCTCATATGCCTCCCTCATTCTTTTTGTTCTAACCCTAAGTGGGTTCTAATCCAACGGTGGAGAAAGATCCAATCCAATGGACAAGATTCAATGAGAGTGAAAATCACTTTTATTTAATTCACATAAATAAAATCACTCACCCACTTAAGTTAAATCAAAAAGTGACTTTAATTTTATAAAGTCTCATTAAGTGACCTTTAATGTGAGGGTCACCTTTTTCCCCCTTCTAAGTGACATTAGGAAAATGTCACTTGGGGAACACTTCCCTAGGTACAAAACTAACACTCCCTCTTACCGAGGAAGGTGTTCCGCACTACTCCCAACTTATCTCTGAAGAAAACAAACTTCCCTCTCCCCAAAGACTTCGTCAAGATATCTGCTACTTGCACATCGGTGGAAATATACTGCAACTCAACGGCCCCTCTCTTGATGTAGTCCCGGATGAAATGGTACCTGATCTCAATGTGCTTCCACCTGTCATGGAACACCGGATTCTCAGAGAGCTGAATGCAACTCTGATTGTCGCAATAGATCACCGTAGGTCTCAGCTGCTGATCAAATAAATCTACCAATAACTTATGAAGCCACAGTGCTTCGCAAGTCTCCTAACTGGCTGCCATATACTCAGCCTCAGCAAAACTCAATGCAACAAACTTATGTTTCCTGCTGAACCACGACACTGCTGCTGAGCCCAAGCTGAAACAGCAACTGGAAGTGCTCTTCCGATCTCTCACACAACCTGCCCAGTCTGAATCTGTGAACCCAACCAAGCTGACTCCACCCGAACCCCTGTAGTCCATACCATAATCCACTGTACCTGTTAGGTATCTCAAAACGTGCTTTGCGGCAGTCCAATGCACACTCCTAGGCTGCACCATGAACTGGCTAAGAGTGTTGACCGCAAAGCACAAGTCTGGCCTGGTGTTGACCAGATACATCAACGATCCAACGAGCTGACGATAGAGTGTGGGATCCACTAACTTACCCTCGGAAGCATGAATTTGCTTCCAATTGGTGATCATCGGTGTAGACATAGGCCTACAGTCCTTCATCCAATAACTCTTTAGAATATCTACTGCATACATCCCCTATCCTAGGAAAATATGTCCAGGCTCCTGCCAAACCTCCATCCCCAAATAGTAATGCATCAGCCCAATATCAGTCATCTCATACTCAGCTGCAAGGTCTCTCTTGCACTGTGCAATGAGACACTCATCTCCAGTGATAAATAAGTCATCAACATATAACAGAAGAATGAGAGGATCTCCACCAACCACAATGTAGTAAAGGTTGGGATCAGCCTCACTCTTCTGAAATCCCATTGAAATCAAATACGCATCGATCCTGGAGTACCAAGCTCTAGGAGCTTGCTTCAGACCGTACAAGGATTTCCTAAGCCTGCACACATGAGAATCTCTCCCATGTATCTCAAAACCCTGTGGCTGCTCTAAATACACCTCCTCCTGCAGAAGACCATTGAGAAACACGGTCTTCACATCCATCTGGTGGATCTTCCAACCCATCTCAGCTGCTATAGTTATCACTGCTCTGATGGAAGAATACCGAGCCACTGGAGCAAATGTCTCATCATAGTCAACTCCCTCAACCTGTGATAACCCCCTAGCCACAAACCGAGCCTTGAATTTCTCCACACTGCCATCTGCAATATGCTTGATCTTGTAAAACCACTTGGAAGTCACCACTAACTTCCCCTCAGGTCTCGACACAATCTCCCAAGCATCATTCTTCATGATGGAATGGTACTCTTCCATCATGGAATCTCTCCATACTTGATGCTGGGAAGCCTCCTCAAATGTGGAAGGCGTAGAGTCACGAAGACTCACAACAAGGGCCATCCCATATCTGTCTGGCTCAACTACTAACTTGATCGCCTCCTGAGGTCTACCAAATGCTTCTGCTTCCTTCAAGGTGTCATGAAGCCACTTAGGCTTCTTCTTCCTTGAAGGCTCCTCCCAAACTGGTCTATCCTCATCCGAGGAACTCCCAGAAGCAGAAGGTCCAACACCCCGAGGACCAGTGACTGATGAACCAGTCCCTGAAGACCCTGTAACCTATGAATCTGAACCTATACCTATCCTTGAACCTGTCCCTGAAGTACTTGTCACCGGAACCACTGCTCCTGTAGAAGTCGTGCCTGTACCCTGTGATCCAGTGACTCCAGAAACCTGTGGACCTGAAACCTGTATTGAAGAAGCCTGTGTCAACTAAGGTGTGGGAGCTGATGGCTCCCTCTGCTCCATCTCTCTTGACTTCCTAAAGGCTCTCTCCTCATCAAACTTCACTTTCTGCCTCACTACAACTCTCATCTGGCCAGGAATGTAAAGTCAATATGCCTTCGAAGTCTCATCGTAACCCACAAAGATACCTCTCTCTGCAGTGGGCTCAAACTTTGTCCTCTTCTCAGAAGGGATGTGAGAGTAGGTCAAAGAGCCAAATATCCAAAAGTGACTCACCTCAAGCTTCTTGCCTGAATACATCTCCTCTGGAGTCATCCTCCCCAAAGCACGGTGAGGACTCCTGTTCTGCAGATACACTGCAGTGTTGCAAGCCTCTGCCCATAGAAAGAACGGTAACCCCTGATCATGGAGCATAGCTCTTGCTGCTCCCACAATAGACCTGTTCTTTCTCTCTGCTACTCCATTCTGCTCAGGAGTGTAGGGAACTGTCAACTGTCTCTGAATACCCTCCTGACTGCAAAAAGCATTGAACTCCTTGGAGGTATACTCACCTCCATTGTCTGATCTCAACATCCTGATCTTCCTCCCCGTCTACTTCTCCACAAGGGCTTTGAACCCTTCGAAGACACTCAACACTAGTGGGGACTTCTTGTTCCTCAAGAAGTAGATCTAGGTCTTCCTGGAGTAGTCATCAATGAAGCTAATGTAATACTCGTGACCAGTCAAAGATATTGAAGACATAGGACCGCAAATGTCAGAATGGATCAAGTCAAGCACTCCTGTTGCTCTCGTGTCACTGCTTGGAAAAGCAGTCTTGGTGTACTTTCCCAAAGCACACCCCTTGCACACATCACTCTGCTCAGTGTCAAACTCAGGTAAACCTGTAACCATGCTCCTCAACAATCTCAGAGCTGGGTGATGTAAGTGGGCCATCCTCCTATGCCATAGCTCACATAGCTCACTGCTGCTGGTGTGTGCTAGAGCATGCTGCGGCTGAAACAATAACTTGTACAGTCGTCCACATCTAATTCCAATATCCATGGGGGTAGATACGCCTGTAGTCTTGGGGAACACCTGCACTCTCCCTTCTGAGAAACACACCCCAAGACCCCTGTCCTCAGTAGTGGAAACTGCAACAAGGTTCTTTTTCATCCTAGGGACATACAACACATCCCTCAGAGTCATGGGACTCATAGACTCCCTCTGAAATGTAATGGTCCCCTTACCAACTACTCTAACAATGGTATTGTCACCAAGTACCACCTCCACATCTCTAAATGTCTGTGATAGCTCGAAGAACAACTCTCGAGTACCTATCATGTGTCTCGAAGCTCCGCTGTCAATGTACCACATACTAGTGGTGGATGGACCTGGCTGATGCCCTGTCAACAATGAATGCTCACTCTCCATATCCATATCTGTGCTGGTGTCTAAAGAGACTCTCTCTCTCTCAATCTATACAGCATATACAGAAAACTCTCTCTGAAACCTGTCACCAAAATCATCAACCTCTATTGAGGCTGCTGTCTGTTGTCCCTGTCACTTCTTCTTCTTCTTGCTTGGACACTGTGAAGCATAGTTCCCAAACGCCTGACAACAATAGCACTTGATTTTAATCAAGTCCTTATTTTGTCCACCATGTGGTTGCTGCTGCTGCTGCCTCTTGGCCCCACCCTTCTTGGGACCCTTCTTCTTCTTACCCTTGGCTGTCAAAGCCACATTCTCATCATCTACCCCACCATGTGATGAACTGCCTTGTACGAGACCTCTCTTGGTCTCTTCCTGCACAAAGTCATCCCACAGTCTCTCCCAAGACGGTAGGTTCTCTCTACCCACTATGGCCTGCACAAATACACTCCAGTACTTTGAAGCCCCATTCACTACTGTGCGTATAAGCTTAGTAGCAGATACCACTTCACCAACCGCTGCCAGTTCATCCCGAACTACAAAAATCCTAGTGAGGTATGCTGTGACTCCCTCTCCTCCATCCATCTTGATACTCTTGAGTTTCTCTTTGAGAACCATCTTTTTGTTCTCATTGGAACTCTCATACAAGCTGGTCAAGGCACTCCACATCTCATGTGCCTTAGTATTCCCAGAAATGTGAGAGATTATATGATCTTTAATTGCGTCAAGGATCATCCTCCTAGCCTTACAGTCCTTCTTAATGAAGGCTGAAAGAGCCGCTGCATCTGTACCATCTAGAATGACAATCAGGTTGGTTGTAGTACTTTTAACCACCTCCACCCATAGTTCATTCTCCTCCAAAATCAATAAAATTCTAGCCTTCCATGGCACAAAATTCTCAGTCCCATTCAGCCTATCCTCCAACCTCAGACCTGTAGCCATCTCAACTTCAACCCAACAGAATGTTGATCACTAACAGAAGAAAATCACAAAATTTCTAAGTTCTGAAAATTTTTGTGTGCTGCAAAAATATTACTGTTTTCTGCCCCTGCGCTCTGATACCATGTAGATTTTTCTGGGTTTTACTGCTTGCTGGTTTATGTTAACTTTTCAGTGGTTTTCACCTTCAGCCGGTTTTGCATAGGCTGAAGGTTACTTATAAAAAAATACTGTAACAATTAAACACACAATAAAATACCACTAACAGGTTGAAAGTAAATATTTAACACATGCACACTATAAAAAGATAGAATCAGATTTTTCGGCCACTGTGCTCTAGAAAAACTCCCACGGGGAAAACCAGTAAGAGAGAGAGAGTTTCTTATTTCTTCAATAATATCAGTACATAAATTTATACAGCAGAAATTTTACTTATCTCCACCAATAAATTTCACCTAGCACTTTTCTCGAAATCTGTGCCAAAACAGCAGCCTCGATTTCTATGCCTTGAGTGCCTCGATTTCTGTGCATGCAGGTACAGAATCCGTACAGTACGTTCTGCTTGAAATTTGTGCAGACTTTCTTGATTTCTGTGCACCAAAAACTGCCTCAAAAACTGTGCAGCAAACCTCGATTTCTGTGCCAAATTTTCCACTTCGAAATCGGTGTAAAACTTCTTGGGATTTGTGCCCAGAGTTGCCTTGAAATGCATCCAGACTGTCTAGGAAATAGTGCCCAGAAAATACCTCGATATGTGTGTCCAGATTCACCTTGGAAACCATACTAACTTTATGTTGTATCGTACACCTCGAAGTCTGTGCTGTTATGAAGAAATAAATGTTGTTATCAAAACCGTACAGCATATTTAATGCCCAATAGAAGCCTCTAAGTGCGTGCCCACTGTAGCTTGCATTAAATGCTCCTCGAACTGCGTGTCCAAGGTTTCCTTCACTCTCTCGCTCTCTTCTCTTCACTTCAATCACAAAAGTAAAATCTCATATGCCTCTCTCATGCTTTTTGTTCTAACCCTAAGTGGGTTCTAATCCAACGGTGGAGAAAGATCCAATCCAATGGACAAGATTCAATGAGAGTGAAAATCACTTTTATTTAATTCACATAAATAAAATCACTCACCCACTTAAGTTAAATCAAAAAGTGACTTTAATGTTATAAAGTCTCATTAAGTGACTTTTAATGTGAGGGTCACCTTTTTTCCCCTTCTAAGTGACATTAGGCAAATGTTACTTGCGGAACACTTCCCTAGGTACAAAACTAACACTAGGTTTATTATAGCCTCGCTTTGCTTAGTGGCTTCCTTTTGTACATAATTAACAGTGAGTAATTTTCTCATGGTTTTAGTTTTATTTTAAGACTATATCTAGTTACAATGTCCTAGACTATCCATAAGATCATGTGGATGCCCCAATATGGTTATGCATGGTCCAAGTAGTTTTTATGTATAATGAAATGTGCTCTAACCAAAAAAATGCTACATAATAGTTGTTATTTTAATGAATTGTAAAATTAATGTAACATATATGACAAATTAATATGTTCGAATTAAGTTTTATTAAAAATGTGTCATTTTCATGTAAATATTAAGCAATGCTTATTTGTTCATAATTATAAAAAATTAGATAAAAAATATTTGTTTTATACATTTTTTGGGAGAAGAGTTTAGTTAATATATACTTGTCAATTAAAATACAATTATTTATATTTCCCTTTGTCTGTGAAGAACTCCAAAAGCAAATGCCCTTCCCATTAAAATTAAGACCCACCCTTCAAATTTCAATACCCACCCTTCAAATTTCTGCTCCTGAACGTTCGTGAACGTCTATTTCTTTGATCTCTCCTATTCCCTTTTCCTCTGCTCCTGAACGTCTATTTCTTTGATCTCTCCTATTCCCTTTTCCTCTGCTCCTGAACGTCTATTTCTTTGATCTCTCCTATTCCCTTTTCCTCTATGTGAGAGTGAAAAGGCGGCCAAAGTCATTATCGAGAGTCATCGAAAGCATTACTGCAAGTCACATCCTATGGGGTCACACCTCAAAAACTATAAATCTAATCAATTGTTAGAGGTTCCACTGCAAATTGCAAGCTAGTTGCATCGAGACAATGTTGATGGAGCGACTATAACTCACCTGACAAAAAAATAATAAATAATGTAAATCCTTGAATTTAAAATAATATTTTACACTCATTCAAATTCCCAGGACTTGTCCAAGTTTCATTTAAGTTGTCGACAAAGGCACACAAAGTCGACCCGGAGTCAGCATTGGTGTTCAAAATTCTTCCAATATTAGTGCGCAAATAGTGTTTCTGATTGGATAAAAATTGGAATATGGCCGAAGTGAAGAAGTCATGCTTCTTAATGCACAACATGATCATCGCTCCTCAGACCTGGGGAAGGAAATCTATCCTTCTGGAACTCCTTCTGGTCTCTACCATAATTCAAAAATGTGCAGTTTCGTTCAACCAAAACTCCATGGGGTTTGCCGTGTGCTAGTTAGGCCACTCCGCTATCACACCGGCCTTGCATTCTTTGACTACATTATAAATGTATCAGTCGATCAAAAGGCTTCTGAATCGATTCTTTCTATATGTCGTTATGTGATTCAATACGCATAGCTGCCCGGAGTCACTCTGCTGCTAACAAGCTATCTGCAATATACAGTTGTTATACAGCAATAGCAATGGAAATAAGAAGTCACAAATCAGTTTGGCCTTTGTTTTCCTTCATAGTACTTACAGCCATTATAAGTTCAATTCCCAAGAGTAAGTCCATGGAGTCGGGGATCACCACGCTTTCGTCCCTAGGAAGAAAGCAGGTTCTCTCCCCAGAGCAAATTCCATGGGGTCAGGGATCGTATCTCGTATCCAGGCCTAGTGAAACATTCATTGCAGGCTTCTATCCGGTTGGTTTCAACGCTTACGTCTTTGCAATATGGTATGCTCGGCCAAATACAACTCTGGTATGGATGGCTAACAGAGATAATCCCGTCAACGGATGGGAATCTTCCCTTACCCTCAGGAAAGACGGCGACCTTGTGTGGGAATCTAAGACTTCTACGACAGGAAAGCCTGATCATAACGTTGCCGAGCTTGTGCTACGGGACACGGGCAATCTTGTCCTAGTCGATAAAAAAGGAAATCCTGTGTGGCAAAGCTTCCAGCATCCTACTGATACTCTCCTTCCCGGGCAATCCCTGGTAATGAACACAGATCTTCGATCGAGGTTTAGCAATTCAAGCTACATGACCGGCTATTATGGTCTCTTCTTCGACAGCAATAACGTTCTCAGTCTCTTCTTTGACGGAAGCTGTGGCAATTCTGTAGTATACTGGCCTGATCCGGAGCTCATCGCGGCCTACACTTCTGGCAGAAGCCATTATGGTAGCACCCGAATGGCAACGATCTATGAGCGGGGAAATTTCAAGTCCAGTGATGGATTTGCTTTCAATACATCGGACTACAGAGAAACGCCGCTGAGAAGACTAACCCTCGACCCCGACGGCAACCTCAGAGCTTACAGCTGGGACAGATTCTCCTCCCAGTGGAAGATTGTGTGGGAAGCATTTACCCAGCAGTGCAGAATTCATGGTCTGTGCGGAAACAATTCATTTTGCATCGACACCCCCAAACCCTATTGTGCTTGTCTATCCGGCTTTCGCATGGTAAATCGCAGTAGCTGGTTCCAGGGCTGTGAGCCTATTTATCCTCTCAAGCCTCAAGAATATTGCATTTCAGACAAAATCAAACTTGTTTATCTTGAGCATGCTGATTTTTACGGTAATGATCTCGATACATACAATTACTACCGTACATGGGAACAGTGCAGGGATATATGTATGAATGACTGCAGATGCACAGCCTTTGCCTACAGATTGGACGGTATAGGCAAATGTTTTCCTAAAGAAAATCTCTTCAATGACATCCAATCTACAACCTCTCCAAACACCGTCTATATCAAAGTCTCTTCGGCTTTTCCTTACAATTTTTCCAAGGAAGCCCTGCTTACTCCATCCAATCTGACCTGCCCATTACCCGACTTGACTGCCGTCCAGCTTCACAAGCCCGCAAAGCCCAACAGACACCAACTTTGGAATATTCCAGTCGGAATCCTCATCGCCATAGCCATTCTAGAGCTTGCTTTTTTCGGTTTGGGATGGTGGTATTTGTTCAAGAGCTATGGGATGTCTTCCTGCTTGCGTATTCAAGGGCTTACTACAGGGCCGGAGAGATTCTCGTTTACAGAGCTGGAAACGGCGACCAATAACTTCAGCGAAATCATTGGGAAAGGAGGATTCGGGACTGTTTACAAGGGGACTTTATCGTCCAACAGAGAAGTGGCCGTTAAGAAGCTGGAAGGGGTGGACAGAGGAGAAATGCAATTCAGAGCAGAAGTTACAATAGTGGGAAGAATCACCACATAAACCTCGTCCGCATGTTGGGCTTCTGCGCGGAGGGTGAGCACAGAATGTTGGTTTACGAATACATTCCCAAAGGTTCTTTGGATAGCTTCTTATTCTCGGAGGGCAAGAATGTTCTCCAATGGAATCAACGATACGCTATAGCTTTGGGAATGGCGAGAGGCATCGCCTACCTTCACGAAGAATGCCTGGACTGGGTTCTTCACTGTGACATAAAGCCACACAACATTCTCCTTGATGACAACTTTGTTGCCAAAGTATCAGACTTCGGGTTAGCCAAGCTGGTGGACAGAGAGCGTACTTTGTGTTTCTCAACGATCAGAGGCACGCGAGGATATCTAGCGCCAGAATGGGTGAGAAATCTTCCCATTACAGCTAAAGCAGATGTTTACAGCTTCGGCATCGTTTTACTGGAGATTGTGAACGGGCAGGACAGCGCACTGTTCACCCATCATCATAATATGATCATGGGGGGTTCGGGCAGACGCGGCGCGGGCGATCAGTTTTCACAGTGGGCAGTCCAGAAAATGAAAACGGGAAATATGAGAGAGTTTGGTGGATCCCAATCTTACAGGCGAGGAATACAGGTAGAGAGATTGCTAAAGACTGCCTTATGGTGCATACGGGATGATATGGATCTCAGGCCTTCAATGGGAAGAATTGTTCAGATGCTTCAAGGCACGCTTGCAGAAGTAACTGACATTCTAGGAGAGTCATCACTCCAGCGCCAGAACTCGGAATTATGAATGAATCTTGCTGCCTGCTTGTCCTGTTTTTTTGTGAAGTCGACTGTTTTAGGCCTGTTTTTTTGTGAAGTCGACTGTTTTAGGTTTTGAAATAGTAGAACTTAGGTTTTCTGTACGCTGACTTGCTTGGTATACTGATTTTGCATGTTGATTTTTGCATATTAAAGGTGAGAGCCCAAGTAGACTCCACTCCATTCTTGTGTGCTTCGATTATATGTACAATTTTCACATGATCGTTAGTTATATGAATAGATATTGTTTATACAATTTTCACATGATTGTTAATAATGCACAATTTTCACATTATTCTGATTCATACATATATTTTGTTTCTTCTCTGGTAAATTGTTATCATTAAATTCTGATTCATACATCATATTTTGTTTCTTGATGTGCACTGGTTGTTCTTTGATTGTATTGTAAAAAATTCAAGTTTGAAAAATCTCTCAACTATTCTCATTTAACTTTTCATGATTATTTGGATAGAATCCAAATTTAAATAAAAGTTAACGAATCAAAATTCAAATAAAAGACATGAAAATTTATGCGAGACTACAAAAGCAAATAAGTGAAAAGCGGAGTAAATATGGAAAAAGAGAAACATTGGAAAAGTAGTGCATCAGGCCTAAGACTTTGCAGTCTTGAACTCGGCAGTAACTTGAACAACTCGAAGGATTTTAGGGTAGAAATCCCATGACACGAAGAAACCACTAACGGGAATGAAATAAGAAACCGTTATTCAATCACTGGATCCAATTTATTAATACTAAATGCTTATTAGTAGTTATGGGGTTTATTGTTTCATCAATATCATATATGAAGTGGATTCATCTTAAAAGTTTTAAAAATAATTAAAAAGGAACTTAATATATTGGAAAGTATTAGGATGTTGATAAAAAAAATTTAAGTTAGATTTGAAATTATATTAATAAAAAGTGAAAAGGTAGAGCCTTATATGGTTGGTCATTAGGGAAAACATACCAGCCAAGAAGTCGAGTTTATCAACAATGGTTTTGACGGATCCAAAATCACAAACAATAACAAATTTATTGAAATGATAAAAATAGTTGTCTGGTTCCCTAAAAGAACTAGGCGTGTGTTAAAATTTGGTTGAGCTTTGACCTTTAATTTTTGTAGATGTCGAAATGAGACAATTCAATCACATGAAATTCATGCAACCATAATACAAGATATACCCAGGAGAAAATCCTCAAAACTATGAGAACAAAAATCCTAGCAATTATTCTCAGTATAATATGATGGATAGCAAAGAATGCTTTATTTTACAACATAGCAGATTGCTTTCGGAAGATAAGAGATCACCAAACACTCTTGGTGAAGATACGGAAGCAATAGAGAAGAGAGATCAATCAGATGTGTTTTCCAATGTACCCAGCACATCAATAACAAGCAAGAACAATAACCTGCACAAAGAGAAGTGCCTTGCCTTTAATGGAGAAGAGAATTCGCTTCACATTGAATTCATTAATCTTGTATAACATATTTATACATTCTTCTCATGCATCGGCTTCTGCTAACTTCATGATCAACTCGCCCTCAGACTAGATGTATCAATCTTGCATAAACAAGTCCGCCCCACTTCTCGTGCGGTGCTTTATCTCAGTGAACTGTCTCTTAGGATAAACTCACCTCTTAACTAAAAGCTTGCCCAATTAATTAGGTGGCTAACTTAAGTGTCGTCATGCAAGTGTCACAACTCAAGTGTCGTCTTTTAGTTTAACATAAATGTCATTGTGCAATAACACTTAGTTAACTAGATCTTCTTTGTTGTCACTTAGTTAACTCTCTTTAACTGAATCTTTCTTGATAACATCATTGGAGTGATCAAATCAAGTTCTTTTTTATTTACTGAAGTGTCATCTTTTAGTTTAACTAAATTGAAAACACTTTAGTTAACTAGTCCTTCTTATTTAATACTTAGTTAACTGAAATCATGTTGATTGATTTATTTGTAGTGACCACTGTGAGTTCTTTAGTTAATTGAGGCATACATTGTGGTTTTAATTGAAGCTTGACAATTCAAGTTCACTTAGTCATCTCATAATCAATTTGAATTCTCTTTTTCTCTATGCATTTATCTTTATCTCTTTATATTTTAATATGTGCTAACTTTAATTATCCATCACATTACATTATACTATGAAGAATTATTGGATGTTGTGATCATAGTATATTATTCTGGACCAGATGATCATATACTAAATTAATTCACTTTAGAGGTGATCAATCTCTAAAGGAGACTTAATAGCAATCTGGTGATCATGGTTAATAATACATCACACAACATTAAATGCTTTTAACAAGTAAAGCATGACCTTTATATGGAAGGTCCACCTCTATACGAGAGGTCCATCTCATGGATACCTTCATACGGAAGGTTCACATGAGAATTGTGACTTAACACACAAGTCTGGAGCCTTGTCCAACAAGACTTTACAATAGCATTACTTTGATCAATTACCTCTATACGGGAGGAATAACATTTACACAGAAGGCAATCAAAGTGCTCACCTCTATATGGGAGGATCAATCTTGGATGCACAAGATTGGTTCAGAGAATGTCTCTTGATGCTGTCTATTTAAGACTCCCTTTGAGTGAGGGAGGCATTCTTTTCCATGTCAAGCTTGTCTTGGAACTACCTGAACTTTTTCATTGACAAAGGCTTTGTTAACATGTCTGCAATCTTCTCATCAATATCAATGTACTGAAGTTTCATTGCACCTTTCTGGACCATGTCTCGGATGAAGTGATACTTCATTTCAATGTGCTTCGACTTGTCATGAAACACTAGGCTTTCGGAAAGTTTGATGCAACTCTGATTCTCACACCTATAACTGTAGGCTCAATCATTTCACTGAACAACCCTGAAAGTATCTTTCTGAGCCACACTGCTTCCTGGCAGGCAACACTAGCAACTATGTATTATGCTTCTATAGTGCTTTGGTCTACAGATCCCTGCTTCATGCTAGAGCAAGATATCAGAGTTGATCATAGGCTATAATAGTAGCAGGATGTACTGTTACAGTCCACAATGCTTCCTCCCCATTATAAGTCTGTATAACCAAGTAACATAACTCCTCCACTGGAGGCATATTTGAGTCCATATGAAATTGTACCTTGAAGGTACCTAAGCACATGCTTAACATCTATCCAGTGTCCATGTCTCGGATCAGACAAAAATTGACTCAGAATGCTCATGGCATAACATACATCAGGCCTCGAACGTATCAAGTACATTAGCGAGCCTATAAGTTGTCTATACAAAATGGGATCTATTGGATCTGATCCAGAGCCTAATTTATGAATTTTCCTCAAATTGGAAACCATCGATGTAGTCATAGATTTGCAATCTATCATGCCAAACCTGCACAATATGTCCATAGTGTACTTCCCTTGAGATAGAAAAATTTCATCTTTTCTTTCCCAGATCTCAAGGCCAATAAAGTAGTGCATAAGACCTAAGTATTTCATCTCGAACTCTAAGGTAAGCTCCATCTTGCACCAAGCAATCAGATGTTCCTCTCCAATGAGAAACAAATCATCGATGTATAGTATGTCACGTCCCCTCCCATCATACTAGTGCGATGGAGAGGATCGTGATGCTAAAACCGGGCATCTAGCCCCATGAACTTTTAAATAAGCATTCACATAATATAAAAGAGACATATGGAAATGTATAATTATAAGAAAACACAGCGGAAGTAATTTCAATAACACATCCATCATACATTCACGATATTCATCAAATAAACAATTGCAAAGTTAACACAAGAGAGTACTTATCTTATAACAAAGTAGCCCTGAGCAACTGGCTATGCAACTGCAACGTTCCACCCAACCAAAGGCCAGTTGTGATTATCAATATCTCAACACACTACCACCCCCGAGCTGGGCATGATCTCTACAAGGAATCAGGGAACAGCAGACTCACACATAGCTCAAAGATACACCAAATCAGCCAAGCCAGGCTACAGTTGGGTTTATCAGGCTGTTAGGCAATGGAAGGAGGAATTGCTAAGCTAGCGGGATCATCCATAGAGATATGGGCACCCTCCGCAAGATCTATCTAGCTTGGTCCCCATAATACCTACACACCTGGCACAAGGAAGTATTCCCTTCACTACTACACAGTCCCTCAGGCCATACCTTCCATTCCAGTGTTCTTCAAGGTGTGCATAGAAGAGCAACCAGCCCTTTTGATACTCTTGAGAGGTTACCTCTTCACTAGGTTTATCAAGCCAATTCTGGTCCACTTCCACTCCTAATTCTTGCTTATAATTTCCAACCAACACAGGGATGCACCCTACAACAAAACACAAGTGCTGAAAAACGTGGGCAACCAAAACGAACTGGTAGATGGGGAATAAACCCTGGGAGAGCAAATTCGTTTTCAGAAAACGTTTTTCTGCATTTCAAGGACAAAAACGACCTCTATAAACCCCCAAAACATGACTCCCTTTCTCCCAGCCACTGTGCAACACAAAAACGACCTCCTAGCTATGGAAAAGTGCAGGAAATTGGTAAAAAATGTGATGGGGAAATCCCAGCTAGCTCAGACTGCATGAGAGAGGAAATACTATGGGTTCAGAATGGCTTTGGGCACCATTTCGTGGGTGTTTTCTTGCCCCAAAAGCAAAAGTACGTTTTTCCAGGTTGATGGCTTGCCCATGCACGAAATTGGCTGCCATGCCTCTTCATTCCCAAGGCATTAACTGCCTCAGCCAATTTCTGGAAGAATTAAATGATTGGGTGCATAACCCAAAATGGGTAGTTGGTGGTTTATGGGTTTTCTCATTGACACATGGATTAACACCATTGGCTCAAGGGTTTGAATAATTTCCCCCCTATTCCTTGTAGAATCATGCCCCCATCTCTTTGTTGCATTGCATAGCTAGTTGTGGGTTTTTCATTAAAATTCGTATTTACATGATGCCTATCTAGCACAAGAACCATAGGCATCTATTTTTTTTAATTGCCGATACATAAAACGTTAAATCAATGGTGGGGCCTTGGCCTTGAGCTCCTCACCATGATTAAATAACGATATTTACATCATTTACGATTTAATGCAAAGGGGGTCAAAATGGGGACGTGACACAGTACCAATATCAATGGCTGGTTCTTCACTACTTTGAAGTACAAATTTGGATCAACTTCACTCTTACAGAAACCTAGCTTCTAAAGGTACACCTATCAATTTTGAAGTACCAAGCCTTGGGGGCTTGCTTAATCCCATATAGAGATTTCTTTAACTTGGAAACATGGGAATCCTTCCCATGCACCACAAATCCTTCAAGCTGCTAAATATAAACCTCTTCCTTGACCTCACCATTGACGAAGGTTGTCTTCACATCCATCTGGTGAAGTTTCCATCCTAGAATAGATGCAAGTGCAATCATTGCTCGAATTGTGGTGTACCTTGCCACGAGCGCAAAGGTCTCATCATAATCGGTGCCTTCTTTCTGAGAGAAACCTCTGGAAATGAATCTGGTTGTATACTTCTCAATGCTACCATCCGCAACATGCTTTATCTTGTAAAGCCATCTGGAAGTCGCAATGGACTTTCCATCAGGTTTCGGAACAACCTCCCAAACATCATTCTTCATTTTAGAATTGTACTCTTCTGCCATTTCATATTTTCAAACGTGTTGTTTTGCATCTTCTTCATATTATGAGGATGGTTTTGAATCACTGATGTGACTCATTAGTGCAATACCCTAAATATCTATCATGTTGCTTGCACTCTCTATATGAGCCTATTGGTGCTCCATGTTTCTCTGCATCGTGTAAGATATCTCGGCACCAAGAATATCTTATTTTAGCAGGAGGTTCATCGGGTGACATCTCAATCAATTCTACTAGTTCTTCAGGAGATAGCGAATCTGATGCATCTTCTAGTTTCTCCCTCTTAATCTCTGAAGGGGGGGGCTAGGACTCGGGATCCTCCATATTTGAATCACATTGAATCTCTTTCAATATTTTGAAAGAAGCTTCCTCATGGAAGGTAACATCTCGACTGACTTCAATGTGTCTCTCACCAGGTATATATTTGGTATGCTTTGGATGACTCGCTATAACCCACAAAGGTGCCTTTCTTTCCAGAAGGATCCATCTTTGTTCTCTTTTCTTTTAGTACATGAATGTATATTAGGCTCCCAAATATTCTCAAGTATAAGATGTCTGGCTGCTCACCGATAAACACTTCTTCTGGTGTCTTCTCATCTAGAATGGCATGCAAGCTTCTATTCTGGATGTACACAGTTGTACGGGTGGCTTCTACCCATAATGAGGTAGACTTATCTTGATCATGCATCATGGATTTTACAGCCTCACATATGGTTCTATTCTTTATTTCGGAAACCCCATTTTGTTGAGGGTTGTATGGTACTATTAACTGTCTACATATTCTTGCTTCACTACATTGCTCATTAAATGCATGTGAATCAAATTCACCTCCATTATCATACCTTAATGCATGGATGTGATTTTCTTTATGACTTTCAACTAGGGATTTAAACTCTTTAAATTTTCTAAGAGTTTCACTTTTAGCCTTCATGAAATAAATCCATGACTTCCTAGAAAAATCATCTATGAACATTACATAATATAAGAAGCCACTTATGGAGGGGGATGACATGGGACCATATACATCAGAATGTATTAAATCTAAAATCCCTTTAGATCTAGTGGTACTGTTGAAAAAACTTTTCTTAACATTCTTCCCAAGTGCACAACCCCAACATACAGTATCATGCTCAAAATCAAATACGGGCATACCTTTTACCATATTTTGAAGTCCTAGTAGCAATTTGTAGTGTATATGTCCAAGCCTTCAGTGCCATAGCTCGCATGGACTGATAGTGTGATGAATCATAGCTTGACTGTACTTCCCGGGTACCTTATAGAGTCCTCCCTCTCGAACTCCAATCACAGTAGCAGATTCTAGGATTTTGTTCTTCGACCATAAAATTTCTTTGTTATCCATGAAGATAACTCAAAATCATTTGTCTTCAAGAATCAAAACTGAAAGGAGGTTCTTCTTTAATCCTAGAACATATAGAATGTCCTCCACATGTAGAATATCACTGGTGCTTAACTGGAATGAGGTGGATCCAACTCCTTGGATCGAATATGTTGAGTTGTCCCCCAACTCTACCATGCATGTGAACTTTTTCTCCTTTAGGTCAGTAATGGCACTCTTGTAACCAGGCATATGTTTGGATACGCTACTATCAATCAACCATGTGTCTTCACTTGTGATGGCGGTTCCCGACATGGATGATACAAGGTAATACTCCCTTCTTGTCTCCTTTTCTTCGGATGCATTCTTTTTATATTCTATGACGATAGAAGCATGAAACTTTCATTTCCGCTTTGCTTTGCACTCTCTTGATAAATGGCATTTCTTGTTGCAATTGAAGCATCTAGCTTTTGACTTGTCAAATCCTTTGTTGAACTTCTTCTTCTTTGGATGAGAGAACTTCTTTTAGAAGAAGGGTTTCTTTCCTTTCTTCATTCTTGTTATGAGGGAAATATTTTCTTCTTTGAGGTAGTCATGACACAAAATTTTGAAGTTACGTTGTACCTCTCGGCCATTTATGGCAGCCAAGAATGTCTCCCCTGACTATGGGAAACCATCAATAGCGGTTTGGAGAAGATCATATTCATCCACCACTACTCCAATACTAGCAAGTTGATCTCTTACCTGAGAGCTCTTGGTGAAGAAGGAAGCCATTGTCTCATCCTTCTCCATCTTTAAGTTTTGAAGCTTATTATTCAATTCCCTCTTTTGACTCGGGGCCTTCTTCTCATATAATTTTTTCAATATATCAAAACATTCATTTGCGGTCTTCAATGCAGTGATCACGGACATCAAATTGTCCTTTACTGAATCATAGATGATTTGTTTGGATTAAGCTTGGTTCTTCTTGAATTTGATATTCCCTGCATTAGATTTAGGCTCCTCCACCATAGTGGATACGAAGCCATCCAATTCACGTTCCTCCAAGACATTCAACACCCTCACCTTCCAAGTGTTGAAGTTTGAGGTGCACTCAAAACGATCTTCCGGTCGTACAGATATTGATTCCATAGTCTTCAAATCTTGTGCTCAACTTCTCAAGATCTACATAGGCTCTAGATCGCATGCAAAATTGAGCTCCTTCACACCCTGAGCTATGATTTGCATTATAAAATTTGATCATTGGAAAATTAAGACCCACCCTTCAAATTTGATCATTGCTCCTGAGCGTCTTTTTCTTTGATCTCTCCTATTCCCTTTTCTTCTATATGAGAGTGAAAAGGCGGCCAAAGTCATTATCGAGAGTCATCGAAAGCATTACTACAAGTCACATCCTATAAATGTATCAGTCGATCAAAAGGCTTCTGAATCAATTCTTTCTATATGTGATTCAAATGAATCGATTCTTTCTATATGTCATTATGTGATTCAATACGCATAGATGTCTGGAGTCACTTTGCTGCTAACAAGTTATCCGCAATATATAGTTGCTATATAGCAATAGCAATGGAAATAAGAAGTCACAAATCAGTTTGGCCTTTGTTTTCCTTTATAGTACTTATAGCCATTATAAGTTCAATTCCCAAGAGTAAGTCCATGGAGTCGGGGATCACCAAGCTTTCATCCCTAGGAAGAAAGCAGGTTCTCTCCCCAGAGCAAATTCCATGGGGTCAGGGATCGTATCTCGTATCCAGGCCTAGTGAAACATTCATTGCAGGATTCTATCTGGTTGGTTTCAACGCTTACGTCTTTGCAATATGGTATGCTCGGCCAAATACAACTCTGGTATGGATGGCTAACAGATATAATCCCGTCAACGGATGGGAATCTTCCCTTACACTCAGGAAAGACGGCGACCTTGTTTTAATTGATGCCAATAAAACCCTTGTGTGGGAATCTAAGACTTCTAAGACAGGAAAGTCTGGTAACGTTGCCGAGCTTGTGCTACGGGACATGGGAAATCTTGTCCTAGTCGATAAAAAAGGAAATCCTGTGTGGCAAAGCTTCCAGCATCCTACTCCCGGGAAATCCCTGGTAATGAACACAGATCTTCGATCGAGGTTTAGCAATTTCGTTGCCAAAGTATCAAACTTCGGGCTAGCCAAGCTGGTGGACAGAGAGCGTACTTTGTGTTTCTCAACGATCAGAGGCACGCGAGGATATCTAGCGCCAGAATGGGTGAGAAATATTCCCATTACAGCTAAAGCAGATGTTTACAGCTTTGACATCGTTTTACTGGAGATTGTGAACGGGCAGGACAATGCATTGTTCACCCATCATCATCATACGATCATGGGGGGTTCAGGAAAACACGCAGGCGATCATTTTTCACAATGGGCAGTCCAGAAAATGAAAACGGGAAATATGAGAGAGTTGGTGGATCCCAATCTTACAAGCGAGGAAAATGCTATTATAGATTGGGAACAGGTAGGGAGATTGATAAAGACTGCCTTATGGTGCATACAGGATGATATGGATCTGAAGCCTTCAATGGGAAGAGTTGTTCAGATGCTTCAAGGCACGCTAGCAGAAGTAATTGACATCATCGACGATGCTGAATATCTAGGAGAGTCATCACTCCAGCGCCAGAACTCGAAATTATGAATGAATCTTGCTGCCTGCTTGTCCTGTTTTTTTGTGAAGTCGACTGTTTTAGGTTTTGAAATAGTAGAACTTAGGTTTTCTGTACGCTGACTTGCCTTGGTATACTAATTTTGCATGTTGATTTTTGCATATTAAAGGTGAGAGCCAAAGTAGACTCCATTATTGCTTGCTTCGAGTATATGTACAATTTTCACATTATTGTTAATTATATGAATAGATGTTTATACAATTTTCACATGATTGTTAATAATGTACAATTTTCAAATTATTCTGATTCATACATATATTTTGGTTCTTCTATGGTTAATGGTTATCCTTAAATTCTGTTTCATACATCATATTTTGTTTCTTAATGTGCACTTGTTTTTTGACTGTATTGTGAAAAAATCAAATTTAAATAGAGTGCTTGAGTGGGTTTAATGATTAAGAATATGTGTTATCTCCGTAAAAGGTCCCTGCTGAGTCACAAGTTTCTGATATATCTAGCTTGCAGGCTGTTGAATATGCCATTAAGAAGTTTCCGTTCCCATGTTTTAAAAAAATTCAAGTTTAAATAATCTCTCAACTATTTTATATTCTCATTTAACTTGTCGTGGTTATTTGGATGAAATCCAAATTTAAGTAAAAATTAACGAATCAAAATTCAAATAAAAGACATGAAAATTTATGCAAGAATATAAAAGCAAATAAGTGAAAAGCGGAGTAAATATGGAAAAGGAGAAACATTGGAAAAGTACTCGAGATGCTGCATCATGCCTAAGACTTTGCACTCTTGAACTCGATAGTAACTTGAACAACTCGAAGGATTTTGGGGTAGAAATCCCATGACACGAAGAAACCACTCACGAGAATGAAGTAAGAAACCATTATTCAATCACTCGATCCAATTTATTAATACTAAATGCTTATTAGTAGTTATGGGGTTTATGGTTTCATCAATATCATATATGAAGTGGATTCGTCTTAAAAGTTTTAAAAATAATTAAAAAGGAACTTAATATATTGGAAAGTATTAAGATGTTGATAAAAAAATTAAGTTAGATTTGTAATTATATTAACAAAAAGTGAAAACGTACAGCCTTATATGGTTGGTCATAGGGAAACTATACCACACAAGGAACCAAGTTTATCAACAATTGTTTTGAGGAACCCAAAATCACAAACAATAACAAACTTATTGAAATGATAAAAATAGTTGTCTTGTTACCTAAAAGAACTAGGCATGTGTTAAAATTTGGTTGTGCTTTGATCTTTAATTCTTTTAGATGTCGAAATGAGACAATTCAATCACATGAAATTCATATAACCATAACACAAGATATATTCAAGGGAAAATCCTCAAAACTATGAGAACAAAAATCCCAACAATTCTTCTCAGTATAATATAATGGATAACAAAGAATGCTTTATTTTACAACATTGCAGATTGCTTTCAGAAGATAAGATATCACCAAACACTCTTGGTGAAGATACAGAAGCAATAGAGAAGAGAGATCAATCGGATGTGTTTTCCCATGTACCCAGCACATCAATAACAAGTAAGAAAAATAACATGCACAAAAAGAAGTGCCTTGCCTTTAATGGAGAACACAATTCGCTTCACATTGAATTCATTAATACCGTATAACATATTTATACATTCTTCTCATGCATTGGCTTCTACTAACTTCATGATGAACTCGCCCTCAGACTGGATGTATCAATCTTGCATAAACAAGTCCACCCCACTTCTCATACAGTTCTTTATCTCACTAAACTGTCTCTTAGGATAAACTCGCCTCTTAACTTAAAGCTTGCCCACTTAGTTAGGTGGCTAACTTAAGTGTCGTCATGCAAGTGTCACAACTCAAGTGTCGTCTTTTAGTTTAACATAAGTGTCGTCGTGCAATAACACTTAGTTAACTAGATCTTCTTTGTTGTCACTTAGTTAACTCTCTTTAACTGAATCTTTCTTGATAACATCACTAGAGTGATCAAATCGAGTTCCCCTTGATTTCCTAAAGTGTCGTCTTTTAGTTTAACTAAAATAAAAACACTTTAGTTAACTAGTCCTTCTTATTTACTACTTAGTTAACTGAAATCATGTTGATTGATTTATTTGTAGTGACCACTATGAGTTCTTTAGTTAATTGAGGCATACATTGTGGTTTTAATTGAAGCTTGACAATTTAAGTTCACTTAGTCATCTCATAATCAATTTGAATTCTCTTTTTCTCTATGCATTTATCTCTATCTCTTTATCTTTTATTGCATGGTCAATATGTGCTAACTTTAATTATCCATCACATTACATTATAATAAGAAGAATTATTGGATGTTGTGATCATAGTATATTATTCCGAAACAGATGATCATGGACGCACGCACGAAGTTGGTTCCACTTTTTAGTGCCACTTTAGAAATCGGAAACGCATGTCTAAAATGTAAATCTATAACACATATGTGTTATCGTGGCTAGGTTCGGAAAACCCGAGCCCAAAACCGAGGCTATGCTTAGTTAGCCTATATCGCATGTGCGATATATCGCACTTGCGTTTTGTAAGAGTTACAAATCGCAAGTGCGATTTGTAATACCAAAACAAACAAACAAAAAACAGAGGCCCGCGGCCTCAATTTCGCATTTCACAGTCAAGGCCGAAGATATCGAGAGAGCAATAAATCGCAAAGTCGATTTGAGTTTGAGTGAATTTGGAGGCGAATTTGGAAGGGTCGATTCACAAGTTGGATACGATGGAAGGTAGGTGGCCATTTCCTTCAAAATTTCTTTCAATTTTTGTTTATGTTTGTTAATTTAATAGATTTTGTGTTTTTTTAAACGAATTTAATAAAGTTTGTTGTATTAAACCAAACAATGAAATATTAAATAAATTTTGAATTTGTTGTTTTAATCTTAACAGAGAACAAAAATGTTGAAGAAAATGTGCATAATGAAATCACTAATAACCAAGACCCAAACACAAACCCAAACCCAAACTCAAATCCAGACACAAACCCAAACACCGAGGAGGTACACGACTGGAATTCAGAGATTCTGGTTCGCTTGGGTGCATTGAGGTGCCTTAGCTCGTTGTTTAGAGGGGGGGACCATTTAAGACAATCATTAGCCGAGGCATTAGATACCATAACAAACACAATTGCCAATGTCCAAGGATCACTGTACAACATTAGCTCGTACAGAGATTCCCAGAGGCAATACTATTCCACTGGGTTGAGCTACAAAGATGTGAAAAAAGTAAAGATAACCAAAGACCAATTGTTTTCATTATTCCGGGACCCTAGCACTGGAATGGTTCCACCCACCAGTCGACTGCACATTTCCATAGATTGGTGCGTGGAACCAAATGTGAAATCCAATTGGATGAATTGTTGGTACATGGTATTCGATGAAGTCCCTCATGGGAATAGAGACATCCCATTCTATTTCCTGAGGAAGATGTATGCAGAATTTATCTTGGGGATACATGTGAACTATTTTGATATTTTAGAGTTCCAGGGTGTAGGTCATGGAATGCCTCAAGATAGGGAAGGGGCTAGTACTGATCCTAACCGTGTGCAACGCCCTCCATGCACACCAAACACCCCTCGGGTATATCCTCCTGCGGGTCCCATTATTGATGATACACAGGAGGCCTTATTCCATTTGGCAGATACATTTCTTCGACATGGGACTGCTATCAAAGGAAATGTAGGCCAAGGGGTTGACACTTCTGAGGCTGGCCCTTCTATTGTTGGACCATCGCACACTGAGGATCCACTTACTAGGTCTCCAGACTGTACCAGAGCTACAAATCGCACTAGAGACGCAGAGGGTTCAAAGCGTCATGTTATTCCACACCCTTACACAGCATGTGGAAGCATATGCTATGGGCCTACTTCAGAGTTTTGGGGCGATGGATTACTCCGATATATAAGTAAAACTCATTCTTTAAATAGTATATTTTGTTTTCTATCACAGTTTTCAATTGTTTCATAATTTATTTCTATTTAATTATCTGACAATTTACGTGAACAAATATACAGTCGGTGTCCAATGACACCCCAGATTCGCATAATTTGTTCATTGATGTTGATGACATTGATGCAACGGTCGATGCTGCATTTGATTTTGGTGCTTCACCATTAGCTCTAAGAACTTTACTTTTTAATTTGTCATCGTGATTTACATATTTATAGTAGAGATTGTGTCACGTCCCCTCCCATTCCATTAGCTAGATGGAGAGGATCGTGAGGTTAAATCAGGCATCCAGCCCCATACATATTAAACAACATTCAAATTAAAATGTAATTATACATATACAAGTGCATAACAGACGTGATGCTGAATTGGGCGTCTAGCCCCATGAAACTTTCAACCATAAGCATTCACAGAATATGACAGAGACATATGGAAATGTATGATTTTAAGAAAATCACAGCGGAAGTAAATTCATTTAACCCATCCACATACATTCATAATATTCATCAAATGGTAATTTCAATTTAATACAAGAGAATACTTATCTTATGCGAAAGTAGTCCCAAACAACCAGCTACGCTTCTGCAACATTCCACCCAACCGTAGGCTAGTGTGCTCTTAATCTCTCAGCACCACTGCCACCCCTGAGCTGGGCATGATCTCCACAAGGAACTAGGGAACAACAGGGTCTCACTTAGCCATAGATACACCAGAATCAGCCATACCAACCAGCAATTGGGTTTCTGAGGTGGCTAGGAGATGGATGCATACAACAGCAAAAGTATAAGTGTTGGGCATGAGAAAAATGTTTCAACAGTGGAATGCACGTGATGGGTTTTCCTGAGCTTCAGAAAAACGTGGGTAGACTCAAAACGAATTGGAAGACTGGGAAAATTCGACTGGGAGAGCAACCCATTTCAGAAAAACGCCCCAAGGGAAAAAACGACCTCCCCCTCAACCCAAAATCGCGTCCCTCCTTTCCCAGCTACTGCACAATACCAAAAACGAGTTCCTGGACATGGAAAAACGCAGGGTTATGGTGAAAAACGTGAGGATAAACTCCAGTAAGCTCAGTCTGCGCGTGAGAGAGAGTGTAATGGGTGTAGAATTTCCTTAGGTAGCATTTCGTGGGGGTTTTCTTGCCCAGCAAGCCAAAAATACGATTTTAAGGTTGATGGCTTGCCCATGCACGAAAATCTGGCTGCCATACTTCTCCAATCCCAAGACAATAACTGCCCCAACCAATCTTTTGAAGAATTAAATGATTGGGTGCATGAGACAAAATGGTTAGTTGGTGGTTTATGGGTTTCCCCATTGACACATGGGTTAATACCATTGGTTCAAGGGTTTGAATAATTTCCCTCCCTATTCCTTGTAAAGATCATGCCCCCATCTCTTTTTTGCATTGCGTAGCCGGTTGTGGGTTTTTTTTTTCATTAAATTCGTATTTACATGATGTCTTATTTACATCGTGCCCTTCTAGCACAAGAACCATAGGCATCTATCTCTTAATTTTCGGTACATAAAACGATAAATCAATGGCGGGGCCTTGGCCTTGAGCTCCTCACCATGATTAAGTTACAATAATTACATCATTTACGATTTAGTGCAAAGGGGGTCAAAATGGGGACGTGACAGATTGCAACATTCAATATGTCTTAATCTGGATACAATATGTTTTATGCAGGGTGGGCACGATGAGTTTGTGGAATCCCTTGCAGGTCCCTTGCATGTAGAGGAAGATTCCCAAACATAGGTATTCTTTTAATTATGCTTTTAATGATTCAACATGTATGCTTTTAATTATTAGAAATTTTCTAATTGTATCTTTATGTTTTGTTACGTAGCATGATATCTGTGCCACCCAAGCGGCCTTTTTTATTGATGCATATGCCCATCCATTTAGGCCATTATCAATTAGTTCCTCCACTGGTGACCCACTTCTTCACCTTTCCCAGGTATATGTAATATGGTTTAATTTGTACATGCAAGTATGCCACGCTTTCTTTGAAAAATTCATTGACCGTCCATGTATTATATGTCTCGTTTTATTTGTATTTGTTGACATTGACATATGTTACTTTATGCAGGAATATAGTGAGGTAGTGGTGCTTGAAGAGCACCAAATAGAGGTTGTTGGTGACCCACCTCTCCCCCCCCAGGTACATGTATGTCTCGCTTTCTTTGAAAAATTCATTGTTCGTCCAAGTAGTATATATCTCGTTTTCTTTGTATTTGTTGACATTGACATATGTTACTTTATGCAGGCATCTAGTGAGGCAATGGTGCTTGAAGAGTACCATCTCGAGGCTATTGGTGACCCACCTCTCTCCCCTCACCAGGTACATGTATGTCTCGCTTTCTTTGAAAAATTCACTGTCCGTCCATGTAGTGTATGTCTCATTTTATTTGAATTTGATGACATTGACATATGTTACTTTATGCAGGAATCTACTTAGCAAGTGGTGCTTGAAGAGCACCCAATTAGGGCCACTGATGACCCTCCACGCCCCCCCCCAGGTACATGCAGTTACACTACCGAGTACCGTGACTTACACACGCACAGTAAGTAAAAATGTTATATTTGATTAGAATTTGAACAAATGTACATAGAGTTGTATTTATTTTTATAGCTTGGTAGACTAACTTGCAAATTTTGGTTTGTGTGCAGTCTTCGCAAATGAGAATCGATCCTCCTATTCAATGTTTGGGAACACCATCGAGCAGCTGAAAAAGAAATATAGACTTCTCAAAAGCCACTGACAGTGGCAATGAAAAAGGGGATAAATAGAATTCATGTAAGGGGGGGGGGTTAAATAGAATCCATGTATATGGGGGGTAAATAGAATCCATGTATATGGGGGGGTAAATAGAATCCATGTATAGGGGGGATACATACATGTACCGTTTTGTTTGTATACACACAGATGTACAATATGATCCACTATTTTGTATTATGGCCATGTCATGCCATTTTTGAAAACATTATATGTACATATAATATAAAGCAAAGTTTAGATTTATATATATGGTTGACTTGATATGAGAACATGATGTGCATTATATGCCTTGCAGATATGCTTAACTATGTTTTTAGGTTTATGGCCTTGTGAAATGATGAGTTAACAAATGTTAAGGGATTTTTTTCTAGTTTTGATTAATAGAGGAAATATAAGTATCAATGTTTGAAATATTTGGGCTTGGACACGTGTCTATAAGATTAACAAATTATATATCAACTTTTTTTCGAAACAACTAGCAATGAATCGTGTCCTGTATCTTATTCAAGTCCTAGTTTGATCAATGTTTGAGTAAGTTGAAGCTCTACTAGGTCTTTTATGAACAACCAACAATTAACACAACGGTATCACCTCGCTACAATGACGTTTTTCCAATTGTTGAAGATGTTTGAACCCTTGTTTAGTTCGTAGAAGCAATGTAGGTGTCAACATTTTATAAATTAGGCATCTAACAAGTATATATGATGAATACCCTATGTTAGTGCATGCCTATGTTTTTCTTTACCCAACTATGTCTTTTCTCTTAATTCATTGAATTTTTCAGGGCAGATGCTCCTTCCTATCAAATTTTTTTCTCAATTGAGTCTATTTCCCATATTCACAAGGATCAAACAAAATAATAACTTGACAAAAATTGTGTTCTTAGGCACACTAAACAACAAAAAGTATTGCAATAGTAGAATTCCTTGGAAATGTCTATGTTTGTATAGATAACCTAGCTTTTCAAATATAATAAGGTTGGGATTTGTTTGTTGTTTTGTTTTCTAAATGTAGGCACATGCACACATTGTAAGTATACACATGTTTGTTTTTGTTACAATGGTTCAAAAAACGACCCTTTTAATAACATCTATGGTTCAACTAGTGAGAGTTCCAAATCAATTTAGAGTCCAATACTCAAAGGTAACTACAAAGCTAATAAGGAGAGTTGATAACATGAATATGTCCAATTATTTTGGTTATTAATTATCTCTAAAGGTGTTATGGGTGCCATGACAAGGTCAAGAGCCTTAAATGCATCCTCAAACCTTCTTGGGATCAAGAAACTTGAACAAGTCCTCCACCTCGCACATGAGTCCTTTGTAAGGATTATTTACAGGCACATGAGTCAAAACAACTAAACATAGTCAAGGGAGTGAAAAAGGTCATGAATCCCTAATTGAACCTTTTCAAACTCAAGTTCCATGAACAAATCCTAAACACAATAACACGAGCCCTCACTGGGGTTTCTTTGTCCTAGGAGTTGGATGTGGGTGCCCTTAATATGTTTCATGTATAGTGGTTTGGTATTAAGGACATTACCATAGTCATGGTATGGAAACAACATTCTCAAGACCTTGACACTGAATGGGGGAGAGCAACAACAACATTAGACCCTAAACATAGTTTATTACGATCAAGCACCATGAACACATCCTTAGACCACCACACTGAAGCATGGATGGTTTAAGGGGCCTTAATCATTAAAAACTAAAAACAAGTGTATTAGGATCTTGTTGAAGCTTCTCAACATCAAAACCTTGAACAAGTACCTGAACCAACATGTAGGATTTTTGTAGGTGGTTTTTGGAATTTGATTCAACTACAATCACCATGAGTAGGTTTTGTGCACTGGAAATGTGTATCAAGGTAGAAACATGGTTCAACGGCGATTTCCTTCGGCCCTACTAAAGCTTCTCAATCTTGAGCACCATGAACAACACTTGAAAACTAAAACAGAAGCCCCCCTTAAGGATTCCTTGACATTTGAGTTGAATATGGGAACCGCTGTGAGGCCTTGGTAATTATGGATGGATCTATGGTCCATGAACATAATTGAGGGAGGGAAACAACAACCTCTATCCCTAAAATTTTCTTCTCGATCCCAACCACCATTCCTCGCACCTCCACTTCTAACCTTTGTTGGTTACCAATCACCTTGAAGGGTGCTATGGGATACATCAATGGGTTAGTTGTGCACCAAAAATGTGTCTAGGTATCTAAAAGAGGTCATTGGAGGAGAATAATGGGCCTTATGCCCTAAAACCTAGCTTTATTTCCATATTTTCTTTTAGATTAGGTATATTGTCTAAGTGTAACTACATATAAGGGAGACCAACATAGATACCAATCTCTAGTTGACCCACCAATGCGAGAGTTGCATTGAAGGAAACTAAGCAAAACCCTAGTTTACGAAATCAATGCACAATGAAGTCACGGGGCCATGAAAACATGGTGGTGATCCGGATTTGTGTGGGAACGAAACAAAAGATGGCATATACAGAATCATATACAGAGATATATATTCGCATACACAGATATATGGCAAGAAACACAGCGATGCAGTAAACATATTCTATTAAATATCGAAAATAGAACAGACTGTAAATACAACAACTAGAATGGTAGTAGCTATCTCTGAGAAGAGATGTGGCCGCTGTGCTCATTCGTGCCAAAATGAATACAAAGAGAGGCCGAAAGGGCCTATTTATCATAAGCATGAGGGAAATAATCCCAAACATCCAAAAACCTAACCCTAGAAGATGAACCATCATAAAGTTTGTGGCCCCAAGGTGGTTAGTTGAACAGTCAACTTCCCAGGGTCATAACTTTTGCATACGATCTCCGTTTGGGGCACTCGGTAGCCTGTTGGAAAGATATACCCGACGAATACGTTGAGAATCATAAGTTAGTAGGGCTGTGTCGGACCAAGATTTCCCAAAAAATGTCGTTTAGGGCCTCAAAACGGCCCTGGAAGTTTGGGACTCGAAAAACTATAGAAAAATTACTAGAAAATTGGCAAAATGGGAAACTGTTTTGAGCCAGTGGTATATGTGGGTGGCCACCGATATCCATCTGGATCAATCCTCCCCCCTTAGGAAGCAATGGTATCCATTGCGTCAAATCCCTTATCATATGTCGAACTGTGTGTTGAGTTGAGCTCCTGGTGCGGCGTTTGCTGAAGCAAAAAGGTTGTATTTCTTTGAAATCTTTAGAGGGTTGTAAATGTTGTTGTTAGATGCGTTGGAGTTGTTCAACAGTTTTGGTTGTTGTGGTATCCTTGGTCTGCACTGGTGTGGATGGTTTCTCTTTGGAGGAGCACCTTGAGTGCGTGGCCTTGCACTGCAGAGGTACTCGAATAGGCGATGCTGCATTGAATTTATGTTTTTCTTGTTTCTGCTAAGTAGAGGGATAATGGGCAGAGGTTGTGGATGTCTCTGCGATCTGATGTTCTCATTTAGTGGAAATTGCGAATAGCGAAAATTTCCCAGTGTGGGATATTATCTTCTTGCCCTGCTTGGTCAGGGTAGGTGAAACTGTCTCTCCGATAGAGTTGTCCTCCCACAGTGACAATGACACTACGTGGTCATGATTCATATACAGCATGATGCTTCCACATATATGGTTGTCCTAAAAGAACATTGCATACTTCAAGTGGGGCCACATCACACAATACCTCATCTTTGAAGGGCTTGATGTCATATGGTAGGAGACATTGATGACTGACGCGAATCCCTCGTCCTTGGCTTAGCCAACCAATGGTGTATGGTTGCGGGTGTGGTGTTGTTGGAAGCTCCAATTTCTTGATGACATATGTTGAGATCAGGTTCTTTTGGCTATCGCTATCCATAACAAAGTGTAGGGGAATTCCCTTCACCCACATATGTGAGTGGAAAAGGCGCTCCTCTACCTCTGACTCTTCAGGTTCCTCTGGTTGAATCTGTGTGGTGGAAACAACGACACTGGGTTCTGCAACAATGATCTACTTCCCTTTTTGCACGGTTGTGAAATTAGAGTCTGAGTCAGAATCAAAACTAGGATCTGATTCTGAAGCTTTGATCTTAGCCACTAATGACTGTTTTGAGTGACATTCATCAGTGTTGTGCCAGGGGATTTTGTGGAAATCACACCACTTCCCGGTGTCCTTCTTTGTATTTTCATTACCCTTCTTCTCTTGTGGTTGGGACTGGTTGTCCTTTCCCTGCCCCATGTTCTACGAGCTAGAGTTTCGCTTACCCTGCTTCTGCGCAGGTCTGAAGTCACGCTTGTTCTTTTCCTGAAATTTCTGCTCAATTTTGACAGCATATCGATAGGCAGATCTGAGTGAAGAGATTTCCAGGAAATCCATCTCTGTTCGTATGTACTGGTGTAGGCCACTACGATATTTCAGTACTAGGTGCCGCTCGGAGTCCTTGATACCTAGCTTTGTGCACAAGGTATGAAATTTGTTGGTGTACTCCAACACCGTTTGGTCCCTCTCTTGACGCAAAATGGTCCATTTTATGTACTGGTCATCATAGTTACCCACAGGGTAATATTGTTCCTTAACGGCATCTATGAAAGAGGCCCAAGTGTGATTGTAATCAAACAATCCAGACTCGTCTAATGAGTTTTTCTCATAGTAAGTTTCCCACCAATTTTTGACATGGGGAACAGCCTTAAGGAGCACAAAGACGATCTTTTCTCTGTCAGAAAAATTGTGGACAGAGAAATACCCTTCTAGTAGATTCAACCATTTATCTAGGGAATCGGCATCGATCTAGAATTCAAATAAAGGGATATCAAAATTAACTTGTACCTTGAAGGGAGTCGCATCTCTGAAACGGTTGCTCGTTGAAGGTGTATTTGTCACTGTCGGCATGCGTCGAAGGATTTGGGCGAAATTATCCATCATCTCGTTCCTTTGTCACACGAGGGCTTCCTCGAGCAACAACGTGATAGGATCTCCTACTCCATCGTCTCTCTTTTCATTTTCCATGAGAGGCCTTTTGGGGCGGTGAGAGTGATCTTCCCCAAGTGAAACTAGTTCAAGACCCAACTCTCTGTATCCTGACCTCATTGGCGACATGCACCGAGAAACAATCAAAGAGAAGATTCCTCTGATACCACTAATCTGGATTTGTGTGGGAACGAAAAAAAAAGATAACATATACATAATCATATACAGAGATATATATTCACATACAAAGATATATGGCAAGAAACACAGCGATATAATAAACACATATTCTATTAAATGTTGGAAATAAAACAGACTGTAAATACAACAGCTAGAATGGTAGTAGTTATCTCTGAGAAGAGATGTGGTCGATGTGCTCATTCATGCCAAGATGAATACAAAGAGAGGCTGAAAGGGCCTATTTATCATAAGCATGAGGGAAATAATCCCAAACATCCAAAAACCTAACCCTAGAAGATGAACCGTTATAAAGTTTGCGGCCCCAAGGTGGTTAGTTGAACATTCAACTTCCCGGGGTCATAACTTTTGCATATGATCTCCATTTGGGGTGCTCAGTAGCCCGTTGGAAAGATCTATCCAAGGACTACGCTGAGGACCGTAAAATAATAGCTCTCTTTCCGACCAATATTTCCCAAAAAACGTCATTTAGGGCCTCAAAATGGCCCCGAAAGTTTAGGACTCGAAAAACTGTAGAAAAATTACTAGAAAATTGGGAAAATGGGAAATTGTTTTGAGCCAGTGGAATAGGTGGGTGGCCACCGATATCCATCTGGATCAGGTGGATAGGTCCCCATAGAGGTAATCGCATTCCAGGAGACCAACAGAGTCGACGATTCATCGATCCAACCTCCGGTTGTCGAGTTATGTCGAGTTGAAAGTCGCATGAAAATGTGGTTCAGGGACACTTGGTGACTCTTGATCTAGGAGCGAAAAAGAAAACGGAGTAGAAAGATTGCATGTCATTTGCTCCTACAAGTGTGTATGGGAAATTTTGATATGGGAACACGAACAACACTGGCACGGTCAAGGGTTTTGCAGAGTTGACCCACCACTGCGAGAGTGGCATTGAAGGAAATTGAGCAAAACCCTAGTTTATGAAATCAATGCACAATGAAGTCACTAGGCCATGAAAACACGATGGAGAGGGCCCCCTAGAGGTAATCGCATGCTAGGAGACCAACGAAGTCGACGGTTTGTCAATCCGACCTCCAGTTGTCAAGTTATGTCGAGTTGAAAGTCACATGAAAATGTCGTTCAGGGACACTTGGTGACTCTCGGTCCGGGAGCGAAAACGCAAACGGAGCAGCAATATTGCATGTCGTTGGGTCCTGCAAGTGTGTATGGGAAATTAATATATGGGAACATGACCAACACTAGCACGGTTGAGTTTTTTGCAGAGTTGACCCACCAATGCGAGAGTTGCATTGAAGGAAACTGAGCAAAACCCTAGTTTACAAAATCAATGCACAATGAAGTCACTGGGCCATGAAAACATGGTGGAGAGGGCCCCCTAGAGGTAATCACATGCCAGGAGACCAATGGATTTGACGGTTTGTTGATATGACCTCCGGTTGTCGAGTTATGTCGAGTTGAAAGTCGCATGAAAATGTCATTCAGGGACACTTGGTGACTCTCGGTCCGGGAGAAAAAAAGCAAACGGAGCAGCAAGATTGCATGTCGTTGGCTCCTGTAAGTGTGTATGGGAAATTTCGATATGGGAACATGAACAACACTGGCACAGTCGAGGGTTTTGCAGAGTTGACCCACCAATGCGAGAGTTGTATTGAAGGAAACTGAGCAAAACCCTAGTTTACAAAATCAATGCACAATGAAGTCATTGGGCCATGAAAACACAGTGGAGAGGGCCCCCTAGAGGTAATCGCATGCCAGGAGACCAATGGAGTCAACGGTTTGTCAATCCTACCTCCAGTTGTTGAGTTATGTCGAGTTGAAAGTCGCATCAAAATGTTGTTCAGGGACACTTGGTGACTCTCAATCCGGGAGCGAAAAAGCAAACAGAGCAGCAAAATTGCATGTCGTTGGCTCCTACAAGTGTGTATGGGAAATGTTGATATGGGAACATGACCAACACTGGCACGGTCGAGGGTTTTGCAGAGTTGACCCACCAATGCAAGAGTTGCATTGAAGGAAACTAAGAAAAACGCTAGTTTACAAAATCAATGCACAATGAAGTCACTAGGCCATGAAAACATGATGGAGAGGGCCCCCTAGAGGTAATTGCATTCCAGGAGACCAACGGCGTCTACGGTTCGTCGATCCGACTTCCGATTTCCGAGTTATGTCGAGTTGAAAGTCGCATGAAAATGTCGTTCAGGGACACTTGGTGACTCTTGGTCCAGGAGCGAAAAACCAAATGGAGCAGCAAGATTTCATGTCATTGGCTCCTGCAAGTGTGTATGGGAAATGTCGAATCGCTGATATCGGAACACAACCAACACCGACACAGTCGAGGGTTTTGCAGAGTTGACCCACCAATGCAAGAGTTGCAAGATTTGACCCAGTAATGTAATTAAATGTACATTAATATAAATAACATCAAAAAAAGTAAATTGCAACAAATCGAGAGCATGTTATTTTCCGATTTCTATTTGTTGGTGTCCAAAGACACTGGGTTGTTCTTGGTGCCTCCAATGTGCCATAGATCGTGTTTGTATCCTAGGCACACGAAAGGCTAAACATTATTATCTCATAAGAAAATAAAGAGAACCCAATTTAAATGTGCAAACATTATTTATAGATAACTCACCTGAGGTTGTAGGATCGTGTTTATAGTGTCCAGTATCCTCTGAATAGTATTATGTCTGTGAATGGTATCCATCAATCATAGGGTAGTACATTGGGAATAAATTAAAGGCTAAATAATTGAAATTGTGCTTCAGCACACACTTTAAAGTTTAAATAACGCACCTGACAATCTAGCCACATTGTACAATCTAGTAACACCTGACAATGCAGCCATTCGAGTAGGCCATCAGGATCATCTCTACTGCCGATGGTGTCCATCAATATCTCATACTCAAAATGAGGTAGCAAGTATCGTACATGTGACCTATTTTTGTTCAAAAGTGTGTGCAGCTTGATGTTTATACCAACTACCAGGTTGGTGAAGTGGTATACAATAGCTCCCGGTCTATAATCCTGATATACATACCCACCCTTCCTTTTATGTTGTGTTGCTAGTGTCAAGTACTCCCCTTTTATAACCATCGATCCAGTTGGGAATTCAATATTTTCATCATCTGTAACAAGTTCGAGAATGGTTTGTTTCCCCTCTAAGCAACGTGCCAACCAATAGTCAAAACCCCATTCATTATTTTTTGGGGCAACCACTGCATATATCTGACCTGTGAAAGGAAATAGGTCGAGTTAACAATACATTTATTTAAAAAGGTCTTGCATGTAACATAAATAAAATCTCTTTCAATATAAAGGCTTGTAGTGATTTAGGTACTACTAATTTACTTTTGTGTACCTGCTTGTATGAGATCCGATATGTGATCTTAGTCTGTAGAAATATATATGTCTGATCATATTCCAAATGGTCTATTTCATTAACCCCTTGAAATTAGTGCCAAGTATCACTCGATCCCATGTATCAACTATATCTGTATACTCACAATCATCCCATTCATCGATGCTACAGGAACTGCAAAAGAAAGCCTTCAATCTTGTCCAAATTTGTAGTTCCAAGTTGTCTGAGCTTCTAATTGAATGAAACTGTCGAGTTCCATGCACTGTGTTCACTCGATGTGTTTGGGATCGGTCCACATTTTTCACCTCCCAGAATATTCTCCGCACTAGGTGTTTCCTTGTTGCTTGTTCTCCCATCACATATGCACACCATTACACTATAGATGCAATGTATCGAAGGCGAGCACCTGTAAACTTCATCTCTTCCCTTCGAAGGGCAGTTTTTATGCATGCACTAGCACCATCGTGCTCTCCTTTTCCATGACCTGTTTCAAAGTAGTGCCATATATGTGGCACCTTGTATTTTATGTGCAACAAACACAACCATTGAAATACACGTGCATTCTTGAACTATCCAGCACAACCATCTGACCAAATCAAATGACAATAAAATGGTATATCCATAGCTATCACATGATCATATAACAATTTAAATCAATGTTGCACGTAATGGATGTCATGGGTTCGGTCGTCACTTATGTAAAAGTGACTTTCTTTCAATATCACACGTTTCTCTTCATTGCTATCTGGCCCATGTCGATAAGTGATATGGACCATTATGCTCACCTACTCTGAGTGATAGTATTGACTTTGTATTTCATTTTGTGGTTGTAGGGTGTAATTTTTCGAAAATTCAAGCACTGATAGTATTGTTCCGAGAGGGAAGGTGTCCCGGCATATTCTGAATTGCTCATCTTGCCACCGTGCCATATCAACATGTTGAATGTACTGTTGGATCTTTCCACGGAACTCTGAAATAAAATCACATACTTGCACCTAGTGGAAAAAATAAATAGTGTTATAAAACAACATAAAAAGATTTGCATGCATATTAATATGTCAATATTTAACAATGTTATAAAACAACATAAACAATGTACACTCAGTTAAATGAATCTTATTTGTGTAGATTGTCACATGTGAAGTCACCAATTTAACCTTCCTACTATCTTTCCCATCATGTAGTTGATATGTCTCGTACTGATAGCTCTTCTTCTTGACAATTGCATTCCCGAATGCTTGATCTTGACTCTCATGGATGCAATCAGACCATAATGATAGCCCACCACAATTGTTGCAAGAACCCTCTACACATTGTTTTAAGTAATGCGTCTGCCCATCTTGCCTCGGACACATTATGCTATGGATGAAATCTCTAGATGACATTGGCGGTACTGTACTTGAGCATTCATGCACATGGTTAGGATGCAAAAAACGACGTATATGTGCAAATGTATGATAATATAGATCAAACTCTATGTGGTATCTACAACAACAAGTGTTCCGAATGGTATTGATTATAACATACCAAGGCTTGCATTTTTCAAAATATATTTGCCCCAGCCTTAGCTCTACATGGGAAACTTTAAACATCTCAAACAATTGAGTTTGTGTCATGTCAAGATAATGTTTAACATGAGGTTCATTGTTCATAGAACCCCTACAGTTTTTTAACACATCATTTGTGTTATAAGAAGGCCTAGTGTTATCGTGCCAAAAAGTGTGCACTAGTCCCTTCACTCCTTCGACTAACTTCATGTCTTTGCGGGGAAACCTACCGCTAAATGCCCATAATGTTTCCATTTTTCCCTCTACATCAAGGTTGTCTCTTCTTACTGAGTATTTTTTAAGTGGTTATCTCTTCTTACTAAATATTTTTTAAGTGTCTTTGGATGTAAAGGCACAATTTGTGATGTGCATTTAAGTAAACGACGTTGTCTTGTGGATCTACATACAATTGATTCAGCCAATACGCGGCGAGCCACATTACAGTCCTGTGAACGAGTTTTTTTACCAATTGATGTGAACGCAGCAGCAAAAGATTTAACAATGTGATTACTTGATTCGATATTCTTCAATGTTCTTATGCCTAACTTTCTTCTAACAGTTGCCATATTTCTAGATTTAATCAAAGCTAAAAACAATTGGCATTTACCGGCTTCATATTTTTTATCAAAATATTGTTTCATTATTTGAGAACAATGACGAAGGATAGTGTGTTTAGACACCTTACCTTCCATGGAAGTCAATTCACTCTCGTCCACTTGTATGCGTTTAGGAGTTCTCTTTCGTTTTTATGCGAGATTTCTTGCCGTTTGAAATGTTGGAGTGACGCTTACATCCACTACAAGCTGACAACTTTGATTAGGAGATTGAACCACCTGGCATGGTTGTTGCGGAGTCACATTTGCATCGTCAGGAACATAATGATTGAACTCTTCACAAGATTGTCCGCTTAATAATGGACCAAGATTATCATCTCCCCTATAACCAAATTCCATTAACGTTGCAATATCTTCCTCAGCCTCTACGTCAGGTATCTGTTGAGTGGGAATGGGAAGTATTTGCTCATCCAATGAATGCCGATGATTTCTTGAATCTTCCCGCTTCTTTTCTTTTTTATTTGCAGCTTCTTCAGATGTAAGCACCTTCCTTGCTGACTTTCAACCTCTATTACATACATTCCCCATTGAAATCCACCCAAACTTGTACAAAACCTATGGTTTTTTTTAATAAATGATTAAATGGCAGGTTGAACAGTTCTCTGTGTGCGAGTTCAGAAGAATTTTGTATTTTGCTACAGTAAAACTGGCCCGCAACCCAACATTTTTTATAAAACACATATCGCATATGCGATATAACGCATGTCCCTTTTAACACATATGCGTTATATCGCATATGCGATATGCATACTATGATTTTTACCTAACGGCCAGTTTGTATAATGTGATCACTATATCATACATGCGATTTAGTGCATATCAAATATTCAAACCTCATAACCTTATAATGGAACCCATACCCATGGTTAAGACCTCAAGACCTATCCTCAGTGCACATAACCTCATAATGGAACCCATACCCAACCTAGAGGCCAAATATCTCATCTAAAAGGTATGTGTGGTGATTAAAGGACTCATTTATAGCTCATGAGCCATAAAAGCTTCATTTAGGTCCTAAGACCCTACCTTTTCTTCCATGACCATGCTCAAACTCCCAAACCTTATAATGACACCCTTATCCCATTTAGACTCCATTTATAGGGCTTGTCGTAGTCTGGGACCTTGTGATTTGTCCATGAACCATAAAAACATCATTTAATCCCTAGAAGATTGGATTTATCCTTGGACCATGGTAGTGTCTTCAGAACTATCTCTTGTCTGGAAATATTCATAGTGGTTCCTATATGACCATGGCAACACCTCGAGAACAATCTTCAATGCATAAAATAGTCTAATGGCACATATATCCCATATTAAGGCTAAATATCCCCTTTAAAGGGCATGTGTAGTGGTTTAAGACTTGTTTTTGTTACACTTTTGTCCCATTACCATGGTTAAGACCCTGATACCCATCCTTAGTGCATAAAACCTCATAATGACACCCATATCCCACTAAAGGCCAAATATTCCATCTATAAGGCATGTGTGTTGATTTAGAGACTCATTGCCTTTTCTTCCATGACTATGGTCAATTTCCAAAGACCCATCCCTCCCATCCAAAACCCTATAATGGCACCCTTATCCCATTATAATACCATTTAGACTCCCAAGATTCCATCCAGACGGTCTATGGGGTGGCTCATGGCCCAACATTACATTGATTAAGCTAAAAGAGGGGGGGGATTCAAAGGAGGGAGAGGAAGGTGTAGAGGGAATCATGGGAGGGAAGGAGGGATGGGTAGGGGAGAGATATGGGGGGGATGAAGGGAGGAGAAATATAAGGGGAAGTGAGGGATGGGTAGGGGAGAGATATGAGGGGGGACTGAAGGGAGGAGAAATATAAAGGGAAGGGATTGGTGGGAGGGGAATAAATATAAGTGGGAGGGAGGGAGGGAGGGATGATTGGGTGCAAGAAAGATATAGGATAATGGATGGAGGAAATATTTAGCATAATGGATGGAGGGACAAATGGGGGGGTCTTTAAAGAGTGAGAGGGAGGAGAGGGATGGATGGATTGGTGGTATAGAGAGAGGTGTAGAGTGAGTGAGTAAGAGAGACAAATGGGGGATGGTTAAAGAGTGAGAGGGGGAGAGTCAAAGAGAGAGAGAGAGAGAGAGAGAGTGACAGAGATGGAGGGAGAGACAATGATGGATGGAGGGATGATTAGAGGGTGAGAGAGTGGGATAATAACAGTGAGAGAGTATGGATTTAGGGAAATGAAGGATGGTCAAGGATGGTTACACCGAGGGATAGAGATGAGGGACTGTGTGTGTGTGTGTGTGAGAGAGAGAGAGAGATGGATATTAAGGAATGAAGAGAAAGAGGGAGAGATGAAGGAGGGATGAAGGCTTGAAGGTGGAGAGAGGAGGTAGGGGGAGAAAATGAGGGATAGAGTGAGTGATAGGATGGAACACTTGGAGGTAGAAGGAGAGGGAGGGGGGAAGAGAGAAAGAGTTTTGGTGGGAGGGAGGGGCAACAAAGGAATTGTTTTAGAGGGTGTGTGGATGTGTGGATGTGAGAGAGAGAGAGAGAAAGGGGTAAGGTTGGTTATAGAGGGAGAGGGGGTGTGGTGTTCCAATACCAAGAGGTGTGTAAGTTTGTTTGAGGGGGGAGTGGTGAGATTATGAAGGAGGGGGGATTTAGGCAAAGAGGGGAAGAGAGAGAAAGAGGGTTGAGGGATGGTTATAGATGTAGAGAGATAGTGAAGGAGAGAAATAGCGATAGCTAGATAGAGAGGGATGGAGAGAGGGTGTGTGGATGTGTGTGAGAGAGACAAAGGGGGAAGGGTTGGTTATACAGGGAGAGGGGGTGTGGTTTTTCAAGACCAAGAGGTGTTTAAGTTTGTTTGAGGGGAAGTGGCCATATAAGAAAAGAGGGGGGATTTAGACAGAGAGGGGGAGAGAGGAAGAGAGAGAAGGAATTATGGGTGGAGAGAGGAGGTAGCGGGAGAAAGTGAGGTATGGAGTGAGTGAGAGGATGGAACACATGGAGGTAGAAGGAGAGGGAGGGAGGGGAGAAGCAAGAAGGGAGAGAGAGGGAAGGGGGAGAGAGAGAGAGGGCTTAAGGATGATTATAGAGGTAGAGGGGTGGTGAAGGAGAGAAGTAACGATAGTTAGATAAAGAGGGATGGAGAGAGGGTATGTGGATGTGTTAGATAGACAAAGGGGGGAAGGTTGGTTATAGAAGGAGAAAGTGTATGGTGTTCCAAGAGCCTGCAGTTGTTGTTTACCCTATTCTACCCATTGAGGTTGATCATGCAGAGGCAACAAGCAAGGCATCCTAACTTGGTAACCTCGTCATCCTAATACCTCCTTTGACTAGCCCTTGAACCTCCAATAATCTGACCTCATTATCCACAACCATTCACAAAGTTTAGGCTAAGCTTAGTTCTTTTTCCACACTTACACTAAACCGCTTTGGAGGGGCCAATAATTACCATGATCTTTTTCTTTTAGATGGGGTTTCTCCCAAAGCCTATCCACTAACTTGGTAAACTCTTTTTTACTCCAGTACCAAGCTACTAAAGCTAAAATGCATATGCGATATGAACAAGGCTAAAACGCATATGCATTTTTTTAAAATTTAAAAACTCGGCAGGAACAAGGCTTAGCATGATGTTCGGAAATAGCTTCGGACTACCGAACCTATTGGCTAGGACAAATAAACCAAGGCTATTTCCTGTATTTTAGAACTCTATCAATATGCTCAGTTTCAATGGCGTGTTTTGCAATGACAAACACAATATTTTTTTATGAAAATATAGAATATTGTAGAGTACAATCTAACGATTTTGAATATGCAACTTTTTCCTTAAAATGTATGTTTTATTTATTTATTATTATTTTTCTAAATGACACACGTCAGTTTTCGAAAATAAATACATCGATTGTTTTTTATATAACTTTTGATTGCCTTCACCATTTCCCAAGAAAACTATATGGTGCACTAGAGGAGAGCGAGCTCTACAATCTTATATATAGAAATCAAGGATTTCATTAAATTTTGCCCCTAAAGTGTTGCACCCGCATAGAACGTTTTCATTTCAAAGTTTTCTAACTTCAATAACTAATAATAATAAAAATAATTCATGAAAAAATTTGAATAAATAGTGTTGTACTAGGCCCATATGTCCTTTATATGTCTACAATATTTTATCCAAAATTGACATCATTTACCTCAATAAGTGTTGCACCCGCACAAACATATATGTTATGATGTGCTGAAAATTTGAAAACCCAATTTAACGGAAACATATTTTATAATCATTTACACATTTTTTATAGATAAATGTTATATATTATGAAGGCTGATTCAATTACCTATCTTTTGTATTTTTACTTCATCTTCAAATCCATTAGGGAAGTACCCCTAATAGTCACCCAAAGTCACAGGTTCCATGTTTTTTCAGTATTATGTGGCATCTAAGTGTCTTTAAAGGAGTCCATGATTGTGCATCAGTCCTCATATACTAAATTAATTCACTCTAGAGGTAATCAATATCTAAAGGAGACTTAATAACAATCTGGTGATCATGGTTAATAATACATCACACAACATTAAATGCTTTTAACAAGTAAAGCATGACCTTTATACGGAAGGTCCACCTCTATATGGGAGATCCATCTCATGGATACCTTCATACGGAAGGTTCACATGAGAATCATGACTTGACACACAAGTTCAAATCCTTGTCCAAAAAGACTATACAACATCATTACTTTGATCAATTACCTCTATACTGGAGGAATAACGTTTACACAGAAGGCAATCAAAGTGCTCACCTCTATATGGGAGGATCAATCCTGGATGCACAAGATTGGTTCGAAGAATGTCTCCTGATGCTGTATATTTAACACTCCCTCTTAGTGAGGGAGGCATTCTCTGCCATATCAAACTTGTCTTGCAACTACCTAAACTTCATCACTAACAAAGGTTTTGTTAACGCATCTGCAATCTGCTCATCAATATCAATGTACTGAAGTTTCATTGTACATTTTTGGACCATGTCTTGGATGAAGTGATACTTCATTTCAATGTGCTTAGACTTGTCATGAAACACTGGGTTTTCGGAAAGCTTGATGCAACTCCGATTCTCACACCTATAACTGTAAGCTCAAGCATTTCAATGAACAATCCTGCAAGTAGCTTTCTGAGCCACATTGCTTCTTAGCAGGAAACACTAGCAGCTATGTATTATGCCTCTGTAGTGCTCTAGGCTACAGAGCCCTGCTTCATGCTGGACCAAGATATCATAGTTGATCCTAAGCTATAACAGTATATGGATGTACTGTTACGGTCCATAATGCTTCCTCCCCATTATGAGTCTATATAACCAAGTAACATGACTCCTCCAATGGAGGCATATCTGATTCCATATGAAATTGTACCTCGAAGGTATCTAATCACATGCTTAACATCTATCCAGTGTCTATGTCTCAGATCATACATAAATTGACTCAGAATGCTCACGGCATAACACACATCAGGACTCGAATGTATCAAGTACCTTAGAGAGCTTATAAGTTGTCTATACAAAATGGGATCTATTGGATCTGATTCAGAGCCTAACTCATGAAGTTTCTTCAAATTGGAAACCATCAATGTAGTCATAGATTTGCAATATATCATGCCAAACATGCAGAATATGTCCACAGTGTAATTCCCTTGAGATAAAGGCCAAGAAAGTAGTGCATAAGACCTAAGTCTTTCATCTCGAACTCTAAGGTAAGATCCATCTTGCACCAAGCAATCAGATGTTCCTCTCCAATGAGAAACAAATCATCAACATACAAAACCAATATCAACGGTTGGTTCTTCACTAATTTGAAGTACAAATTAGGATCAGCTTCACTCTTACAAAAACCTAGTTTCTGAAGGTAACTATAAATTCTTGAGTACCAAGCCTTGGGGGCTTGCTTAATCCCATAGAGAGCTTTCTTTAACTTGAAAACATGGGACTCCTTCCCATGCACCACAAATCCTTCAAGCTTCTAAATATAAACCTCTTCCTCAACCTCACCATTGAGGAAGGTTGTCTTCACATCCATTTGGTGAAGTTTGCATCCTAGAATATATGCAAGTGAAATCATTGCTCGGATTGTGGTGTACCTTGACACGGGAGCAAAGGTCTTATCATAATCGATGCCTTCTTTCTGAGATAAACCTCTGGAAATGAATCTAGTTGTATACTTCTCAATGCTACCATTCGCAGCATGCTTTATCTTGTAAATCCATCTGGAAGTCACAATGGACTTCCCATCAGGTTTGGGAACAACCTCCCAAACATCATAGAATTGTACTTTTCTGTAATTCCATCTTTCCAAATGTGTTGCTTTGTAGCTTCTTCATAATATGAGGATGGTTCTAATCACTGATGTGACTCATCAGTGCAACATACACTGAATATCTAGCAGGTTGCTTGCGCTCTCTGGATGATCCTGTTGGTGCTCCAAGTTTCTCTGCATCGTGTAATATATCTCGGAACCAAGCATATCTTCTTTTAGCAGGAGGTTCATCGAGTGACATCTCAATCAGTTCTACTAGTTCTTCAGGAGCTAGCAAATCTGATGCATCTTCTAGTTTCTCCCTTTTAGAGAACTTCTTTTAGAAGAAGGGTTTCTTTCCTTTCTTCATTCTTTTCATGAGGGAAATATTTTCTTCTTTGAGGTAGTCATGACACAAACTTTTGAAGTTATGTTGTACCTATCGTCCATTTACGGCAGCCAAGAATGTCTCCCATGACTATGGGAGACCATCAATAGCAGTTTGGAGAAGATCATCTTCATCCACCACTACTCCAATACTAGCAAGTTGATCTCTTACCTGAGATATCTTGGTGAAGAAGGAGGCCATTGTCTCATCCTTCTCCATCTTTAAGTTTTGAAGCTTATTATTCAATTCCCTCTTTTGACTCGGCACATTCTTCTCATATAATTTTTTCAATGTATCAAAACATTCATTTGCAGTATTCAATGGAGTGATCACGGACATCAAATTGTCCTTTATTCAATCATATATGATCTGTATGGATTAAGATTGGTTCTTCTTGAAGTTGATCTAACCTGCATTAGATGTAGGCTCCTCCACCACAGTGGATACGAAGCTATCCAATTCATGTTCCTCCAAGATGTTCAACACCCTCACCTTCCAAGTGTTGAAGTTTGAGGTGCACGCAAGACAATCTTCTGGTCGTATAGATATTGATGCCATAGTCTTCAAATCTTGTGCTCAACTTCTCAATATCTACGTAGGCTCTAGATCGCATGCAAAATTGAGATCCTTCTTGCCCTGAGCTCTGATACCATGTTAAAATTTGGTTGAGATTTGATCTTTAATTCTTTTAGATTGCGAAATGATACAATTCAATCACATGAAATTCATACAACCATAACACAAGATGTACCTTGGGGAAAATCCTCAAAACTATGAGAAAAAAAACCCCATCAATTCTTCCCAGTATAATATAATGGATAACAAAGCATGCTTTCTTTTATAATATACCAAATTGATTTTGGAAGAAAAAATATCACCAAACACTCTTGGTGAATATATGGAAGCAATAGAGAAGAGAGATCAATCGGATGTGTTTTCCAATGTGCCCATCACATCAATAACAAGCAAGAACAATAACCTGCACAAAGAGAAGTGCCTTTCCTTCAATGGAGAAGCAAATTCACTTCACATTGAATTCATAATTCCATATAACATATTTATACATTCTTCTCATGCATCGGCTTCTTCTAACTTCATGATGAACTCGCCCTCAGACTGGATGTATTGATCTTGCATGAAGAAGTGCGCCCCACTTATCATGCAGTGCTTTATCTCACTGAACTGTCTCTTAGGATAAACTTGCCTCTTAATTGAAAGCTTTCCCACTTAGTTAGGTGGCTAACTTGAGTGTCATCATGCAAGTGTCGCAACTCAAGTGTCGTCTTTTAGTTTAACATAAGTTCTGTCATGCAATAACACTTAGTTAACTAGATCTTATTTGTTGTCACTTACTTAACTCTCTTTAACTGAATTTTTCTTGATAACATCATTGTAGTGATCAAATCGAGTTCTCATTGATTTACTAAAGTGTCATATTTTAGTTTAACTAAAGTGGAAACACTTTAGTTAACTAGTCCTTCTTTTTTAATACTTAGTTAACTGAAATCATGCTAATTGATTTACTTGTAGTGACCACTATGAGTTCTTTAGTTAACTGAGGCATATATTGTGGCTTTAATTGAACCTTGACAATTCAATTTCACTTGGTCATCTCATGATCAATTCGAATTTTATTTTTCTCTGTGAATTTATCTTTATCTCTTTATCTTTTATTGCATGGTCAATATGTGCTACATTTAATTATCCGTCACATTACATTATACTAAAAAGAATTATCGGATGTTGTGATCATAGTATATTATTCTGGACCAAATGATCATATGCTAAAGTAATTCACTTTAGAGGTGATCAATATCTAAATGAGACTTAATAGAAATCTGGCTATCGTGGTTAATAACACATCACACAACATTAAATGTTTTTAACCAGTAAAGCGTGACCTTTATATGGAAGGTCCACCTCTATATGCGAGGTCCATATCATGGATATGTTTATACGAAAGGTTCACATGAGAATCATGACTTGAAAAACAAGTTCGGATCCTTGTCCAACAAGACTTTACAACATCATTACTTTGATCAATTACCTCTATACGGGAGGAATAACATTTACACAGAAGGCAATCAAAGTGCTCACCTCTATACAGGAGGATCAATCTTGGTTGCACAATATTGGTTTGGAGAATGTCTCTTGATGTTGTATATTTAACAATGTGTACCTTATTATGCTATAGAGTCTATCACACTAACTACATAGAGTGTTCAAGTCAACATAGTCTTTCATATCAAACTATTCTACTAACAACAAAAAACAAAACAGACAAACGGAGACTGAAATCAAACATTATCAAAAACAGTAACAATGGGGAGCACCTGTGGCACCACTAGAGTCGAGTTGGGCTGGCCTGTAGAGACTAGCTCCTTAAACACCATTCATGTGATCACCTTAGCCAATACATTGAGCTTGGCACCCAATTCAATATGACCCTTGGCAAGAAGCTTCAGGGTAGCCTCTATCCCACAGATTTGTCCCTGCATTTCGTCAAGCTGAAGGAGGATTTCCTTCTTCTCTTTGTTATTTTCCATAATGGCTTTACCCAGGAGGGTTTGTATCTTCCAATAGAGTGTCATTGTCTTCATAAACTTGGTGTCCTGAGTCCAAGACACCCCCGCATCTTCAATCATCTAACCGACTTAGAGAAAATTTGGAGTCTAAAATGGGCCTCATAAGAAAGAGTAATTGATGAGTTGGAATTCACGAACCAATAGAATATCAAAAAAAAGAGTCAACCATAATGGTTGACTTGACATATTTGTCATTAAAAAACTATTTTTTTAATTCGTATATTCAAATTATTTCCATGTGTTTTATTCAAATTTCAGGAGGAGCACTTGTAATTTGAATAAAACCATGGGCAGATATGTTGAAAATACGAAGAAAAAAAGTTTTTTTTTTTCTCTCTTCCTCCAAAATTCGTAAATATTATTTTATTATTTTAACTAGTATTTTATTATTTTCCTTAGAAAGCCTATTTTAGAACCCAAATTTACTCTAATACTTCAAACTAAATCGTATCCACGTGAAAGCCATCTTGCTCCTGCGCAACCCATTCCCCCATATTGTGTAATAGACATTGGGTGGGGGTCAAAATTACCTTCCATTCCTCTTGAATCACCCTTGGCCTGTGATTTTTTCCCATTCCACTCTGCCCAACTCTTTTTCAGTTCCCTTTCACCATGTTGACGGCTCCATCAACCTGTGCCAAGCATCCTCACCATCTCCGTGCATCCTCGTTCACCTGCCATTTATCCCATGATCTTTGTAGAGGTGGTTCGAGCTTGTAAAGGGCCCCTTTGTGTCCCTTCCCACCCAACAAGGAGAAGAGAGGTTTTTAAATTTAATTAGTCATAAATCATAAATATTTAATAACTTTATTAAGAAGGATAATCACATCAATTTGGAATTCCTATCATTGCGTAAAATTATCTTATTTTATTCTTCTAAAATTCGGTCTTTCCTAAATTATAATTCCTTTTTTATTTAAATCACGTTTATCGGAAGCCTATATAGCTTTAAAATATTAATATAGAATCATTAATGTTGGTTCTTCTCTTGATTGGAATTATTAAAAAGTTAAAATAAAAGATAATGAAAACTTATTTTTGTATATTCTTGAGTGATGTGTTTAAATTTTTTTTAATGTTTTATATTCTATTGGATTAATCAAGTGAGAAAATCTACATCTACACATTAAGAATTCATTAATTTAATGATATTATTATATTTTTATGCACTTGACAAAAATAAGGGTGAATATAAGTTCATTATAATTTATTTAGATACATTATATGTAATAGATATTGAAAAAAATATACATATTTTTATTTGTGTTGTTAGTTTTAGATATCTATATAATACATTTATATATTTATATTTAAAATAAAAAGATGAAATGTAGAAAAAATGAATGTCATTTCAAATATATAATTTTTATTTATTCAATATTTTCATAACTATATTAATCTTGTTTTTATATCATTATTATTATTTTTAAAACTATAAAATATATGTTTATATTTTCAATATCTAAATTATGGAATTAATATATAAAAATTGGTATACTTGTATACGTCAATGAGTATTAGTGGAAGGTTATTATCAAAAAAATAGAATTGTTTATATTTTTATTTAATAAAGTCACTCAAGCATGAGTGCATTGTTTGAAGATTTTAACATCTTTCTCTAAAAGTTAATGTTTAGTAATTGTTGAGTAATAAGTATTGTTGGAAGATTTTAACATTTTCCTATAAAAGTTAATGTTTAGTAGTTGTTGAGTAATAAAGCATTATAAAAGTCAATGTTTAGCAGTGGTTGAGTAATAAAGCATTGTTTAAGATTTTAACATTTTCCTATAAAAGTCAATGTCTAGTAATTGTTGAGTAATAAAGCATTGTTTGAAAATCTTAACATTGTCTTATAAAAATCAATGTCTAGTAGTTGTTGAGTAATAAATAAATTATAGGAGAAACATTAACAGTTTACTTTTTTATTAGTCCTTGTCAAGGTAGTCAAGGTAGGGCTATTGTCAAACCTTTTTGACTTGGTATTAATGTTTAATTTTTTATGCAGTTTTTATAATGTTTTGCTATGTTTTCAAAAAATGGTTTATTAAACTTTTTTTTTGAAAATTAAAAAAACATATATTCTATTTTCTGAAAAATGAAAATAAGTTTTTTTATTGGTGAAAGACGCTAAGGATTTGACATAAATCCCTGCAGAAGGAATTTAATTTTCACAAATTAAAATTAGTTTTAAATCAATTTAAAAATTGAAAATTGAAAAAATTTACACATGTTATGCGAGATAGTGCACATCACCGACATGTATAGCTTATTGTCCTTATTTACCTGGCGATTCATTCAGTTCAAGTTCCAGGTGACCCTTCATCTTTAACACTTCAATCGGCATGCGAGCTTTCATTTGGTTTTGAATGGGACCAATAAATTCTTCAAACAATTCAATGCACATGCAGGCTCTCTGGTTTTCATATTTTCAAATTGTATTTAGAATATGACATGGGAAGCGAGAATAATTAGCTATGTGGGAAAAACTAATTGATACATGTAATCTACACTGGAGAGATGTATTCTTTTGTTTTATGAATTCTAAAATTATATTTAGAATACGGCGGAGTCATATAAAAGATTAGAATAATTAATTGAACTTTGAAAAATGTTTTAGGGCCAGATTTATTGCTGAGTAGATTGCGACATAGTTGAGAAAGGACTTAACCTCATCGGATATATATATCAATCAATTGACGAATGTCAAACTAATTGATACACGTAACATATTTCCAGTATTTGTCAAACTAATTGATACACATAACATATTTCCAGTATTGATACACTAATGGACTAATGTCAAACTAATTTTCACACGTAACATATTTCCAGTATTTGTCAAGAAATACTTTGAAAAGGGAAAATAGGCATCAATGTGTAACTTATTGCAATGGTTAGCCAAGAAAGATATTGAAAAAGGAAAATAAGCATTAAACCTACTATGATTTATGCATTCAGTACCAATGGCTTGGTTACTGCGGGTGAAGTTTGTAAACCCATAGGAGGAGAGATGACACATAACACATGACAATGAACAAGATAAGTGTTATTAAAAGTGACCACCTTCTTATGAAATTAAAATATCCTACGTGGGTTAGGTTCCCACCTAAATTTTGAATTTCATATAAAAAATGCATGCATGTTCTAGTCCGACATAACACATGCATATTATTTTTTACATTAAAAAAACTATATTGAAGAGAAATGCATGTGAGTTATTGTTTACATTAAAAACTATATTGAACATAAACATATGTGCATTATTAGTGATAGTTTATTAATATTGGTCTTCCACCTAATGCACAATCTACACCCAATGTATAATGTAAAATCATTACACACAAATCATTGATTAATCTTTTTGCAATTAATATAAGTACTTCATTGTTCAATTCAAATTTATTAAGTATAAACATGGAGTTTGACATGTGCAAATGGTTTTACTTACATAACTCAATCTTCAATTAAACAGGATAAATTTACATTAATGACTTCATCATTCTTCAAACTTAAGGTCCTAATCATTTTTTTTTTTGGGGGGGGGGGGCGCCAACCTGGTCCTTAGGCTTTAAATGAGGATTTTAGACACTTAGCGACAAAAATGACACTCCAAACCACCGCACACAACCTACTAAGTCTATCCTTGGCCTCTAATTAGGGATATGAGTGTGATTTGGATGGTCTAAGCAATAGGTATGGGTATCTAGTGGTCTAAGTACTAGGTTGGTAGAATGACATATTTGATGTAATATAACATCATACAAGGAAGGAAAGGATCATTGGAAGCGTTGGATTTTTGCTTTGACACTTTTTCCACTGCTAGTCATACCTTTTGAATATTTATTCCTCTCCTATATACCTCTTTATTATCCATTTTTGCCACATTATTCACATTTGTTACAGGGTATGCATATCAAGATATTTCCAAGGTAAAAGTTTTATATTTTACATATTTCCTACTTTTGGTATGCAAATGGGTTGAATATCATTCTACTAATCCATTGTTACAGGAATCATTCGTTGATCGGATAACAACTACACAAATCCTATAATGGTTTTGATGTTACTTATGGTTGCGCCATTCCAAATGAACAACCACCACTTGGATATTGTACCAGACAGGGAAAGCGATGGAGCATGGTCAAACCTCAAGTAAACTGGCATTATAACAAGGGCATTTCATGATCAGTTTTTGTCCAAGCGACCATCTAGATCGATTCCACGTAGGCTGATAGATTGCATGGAGAATTTCATGCATTTTGACATGAAATTATCAGCATGGAAAGAGTGGTTAACGAATTTCTTGAGTGATGGTCAAAGCGAGATGGTAGAATGTGGATCCTCTGCTCTTAAATTGGTAATAGTGTATCCTTCCTTTCGATCAATACAATCCGTTCATATCTAAGCTCTAAATAGTTACAATGGGTAGGAAGGTCGGCAAGCTATGGCCTTCAACGCTATCCTAGTTAGCGTTGCTCCTGTTATATTATAATAATTATATAAACCTTGGCTCAGATAGCCCAATGGCACAATTGATGTATGTATCTATGTAATGAATGAATATTTAGGGAGAACGCATATTCAGACATAAAGGATTCGTAAACATTGTTGTTATGTATTGTTGAACTTGATTTTGAATTATAATGCAAGGCTATTGATCTTCAATTATAATGCAAGGCTATTGATCTTCAAATGGTGTGTTGGTTATTGTTTAGCTGTGTGACTTTTCCTACAACATAGCCCAAGCTGAGAAGGGCACCTTGTGTCTTTTATGCATTGCATTATCATTATTAGAGTAGTTTATTTTATGCTTAGTAGTTGGTTTAATTAATTACTTGTCTTTTATTTCATGTCATGCGATGATTTGATTCTATATAATATCTTTTAATGAGTTTGATTGGTGAAATGTGTTTATAAAATTGTAGAGAATATAGCCCCAAGGGTTAGCTCAATTGGTAAGACATGTGAACACTCTCTCAGTATGGGGGAGGTCACGAGCTCGAGCCTCGAGTCCTTAGGGGTTAGGCCAAACCGTTATTGTTGGTCGACGATTTACCATCCTTACCATCCACGAAATGTGGTGAAGTATTGGTGGGTTTCCCGTGCACCGTTTCCGCAAAAAAAAAATGTAGAGAATATCTATGCACCAATTGTCATTGAACAAGATAGCTTAAATGATTGTTACAAAAGCATTCTTCTCTTTGTGATAAAAGAAAGATTGTGAAAGGGAGTCTGAATTGTGATTCAGTAGATAACAATTTAAAGTGATTAGAAATATTCATGTAGCATAGTTGTTCATTTGGTTGATATTCCTTTGAGTTTATTTATAGATGCTTAACTGTCCTTCATAATAGAATTCATTTTATTGAAATTGAAGTTTTTATGAGCTCCCCCTACATTTATAGTGTTTACATTTAATAAGGATATGTCCCTGGTCTATAATTAAATGTAACGGGATTTTTTTTTGTAAGTAAGTACCCACGGGGATTTGAACCTGTGACTTTCCATTTACAACTTCTCATCTCAATTACTCATTACCAATTGCTCCACCCCCCATGGGCTAATGTAACGGGATTTGAAAGCATATAAATTTCCTGACATTTTTGGCACCATTGCCAAGGAAATGCTAAAAGGGATTAGAGCATTTATAGTTTTTGTCTCTTTGTTTTAGAGCTAGTATTAAAATTATTTTTCTCTTGCATTTGATTTCTTATAATACTAACATTTTAGATTTGATGGATTAGGGACAATAAGAAGAAAGGTAAGAACTTGCACATTCACTATAGTGAGTACTATTTTTCACTGAGTCCAAATTATGTTGGTACTATATGAATAGGCTTAGAGACGATAAAGGTATATTTTTCAAATGTAGAAAAGTTCCATTTTTCCAGCCACTCCATCTCAAGGTGTTGTAAGAACCCCCTCATCCACTAACCAACTAATAGGTGGCACAATTCGAAGAGGAAAAGCAGGCAAGAAGTTAGTCCCCCAACTAAATCCAAAGTTAAAACACACAACAATTGTGGATACTGTCATTGAACCTATAGCAGAAGCAATATTGGCAGGAGATTCAAGTGGACAACCAAAATTGGAGGCTGAGATCAATCCAATCTAAGAACCAGAATCTCCAAGTTCTAGGTACAACTTGTTTGGAGGTAAAAAGATGGAAAAAGGAGAAGGTTAGTATACACAAATGAAGAAGGAGAGGCAAATTTCGGATTTCCAATCGTGGATCCAACAACAATGGTACAAATGAAAAACATTCCTCCCTCAATTTTACCACATTTTCATGGAATGGTATCTAAAAATACCAATTATTTCCTTTTTGAGTTTGGTATTCTTTGTCGTAGCTACCTTTATTCCAATGATGCACAAAAATCAAATTGTTTACTGCCACTCTTAAAGATGCAGCACTTCATTGGTTCATGGGTTTGGGAGGAAATACAATTCAAACATGGGATGACATGCATAAGACATTTTTGAAGAAATATCAAGAGTATTCCAAAGCTAGGGTTTTAAAACAAGAAATCTTTATAATGACACAAAAAGAATATGAAATCCTAGAGGACTATCATAAAATATTTTTGTATAACCTTCAAAGATCAAAGCAAAGTAAATTGGACCAAGACACTATTAAAACTATCTTCATGAGAGAGATCATAGATGATTCTATCAATTTGCTTAATTTGATGGGATAAGGTGATGTATATCAATTAAATTTTTAAGCAATATGTGAGCTATGCATGAAGTATTTTCATGGACAAGCTAGATCTTGTAAGGGATCTAGAGACACTCTTTCTAAAGTAAGTTACAAATCAGTGATAAGTAGGGCCACTAGGGATGAATTGGAAAATTTGTTAGAGAGTTTCAAAACTAACATTCTTGGTAATCTTAATTTGCTATGTAATCTTAATTTATATACTTTACAACTTAAAAAGAAACAAGAAGAAAAGAATGCAACTTTGTGTGAGAATTCTATATAGGTTGAATACCATGAAAGAATTCTAATAGCCAAAAATCTTGAAGCAAAGCAGTCCTCACAAGAATTTATTCAAATATATGCAAGAATAAGAAGAAATGTTGAAACATAACATAAGATAAGGAACTCAATTGATGGAAATATTATATCATATGTTATTCCTAAATATGAATACAATATATAGTACATCTCAAGAGAGAAAATAGAATGCCTTAAAGGAAAGTTGTAAAGCACAGAAAGTAAGGGTTACTAAAAACATAAAAACCCCCTAGGTGGCAAAAAGCAGTTTCCAAAACTGTGCTAGAGGCTCATGAATTTGGCAAGTATGGTATGGCAACTCATGAGTGAGGTAAATGGAATGTATCGATGAATTTAGAAGAGAATATATGATGTGGAGGTCAAATTGGTCAAGCGGTAAGAGTTTCCAAGTCAACTAGTTTTTCCTTATCCACTAGAAAGTAGAAAAAAATAGGATAAAGTTGTCTAAATCATGAAAGTGTCTTTCTAATTCAGGAAGGGAATAAAATCAAACAGAATCCAAGGAAATCTTTAGCCAAAATTTGTCCAAATTCGTTTTTGTGACTTAGGATAGCAAGTGGCCCACTAAAAGACAAAACTGGCCCTATTTAGCTTGGCAAAACTTAGGAAATTAATCTAGGTGACTAGTAAAATATATCCTAAGTATTTAATGGGTTTTTAAATGTTCCAACACCCCCCCTTAAGCCTGACTTTATGAGGTGAAATATCAGAAATATAGGGCCCAAGAAACAAGGCTTATGGTCACCCCAATACAGAAAATTATTAATCCATGCAGGTGAGGAAAGAAGGAAAACCACTTGGGAAGAAAACCTCCCCTCAATATCATAGAATACACCATAATAATGCTCTCCAAACTCCAAGCAGGTGAGAACTTGGTCAAATGTCTGGAGGAATATTCTTCTTGGGAAGAAGTGGAATGTGCTCACTAGACTTGAGATTCTTGAGATCATATCCAAATGAGACTTGATGATGTCCTCCATCTTCTGTGCAATAGGTGCCAAAAATCATGCAGTGAATTAGAAGCAAGAGAGAGAGAGCGAAACTAGTCACTCCAAACTATAATTTTGCCTCCATAGATCTCAGTAACACATCAAAAAGAAACCCAAGGATATGTTATGAGTGTGTATGAGTTGCAACAACTGGCTGATGATTCAAATTAGAAGACATATGAGAGAACTGAGAGATGTCTCCAAATTCTTGAAAAATGTGTTGGCAATCTTGTAGGAACTGGCAGGAGCATGGACAGAGGAAGTGAAGGCACAACCAACAACCTCAACTGTGTACTGTCTTCCAAATAACTATAGATAACCTTCTTGGATACCATTGACCAGCAAAGGATCCTCAATATCTGAAGTGTAAGAGGAGAACAATGATGCGAGATGGAAAGATCTGAGTTCTTCTTCAACAATAAATTTCTGCTATTTGATCTTCAGTACCTACAAAAAAACTCTCTGAAATATATAATGGAAGACTAATTTAATTAAGAAATCCAAAGGCTCTAATACCATGTGAGAATTATATATAGGTTGAATAGCGTGAAATAATTCTAATAGCCAAGAATCTTGAAGCAAAGAAGTCCTCACAAGAATTTATTCAAAGATATGCAAGAATAAGAAGAAATGTTGAAACATAACATAAGAGAAGGAACTCAATTGATGGAAATATTATCTCATATATTATTCCTCGATATGAATACAATATATAGTACATATCAAGAGAGAAAATAGAATTCCTTAAAGGAAAGTTGTAAAGCACAGAAAATAAGTCTTACAAAAACATAAAAACCCCCTAGGTGGCAAAAGCAGTTTCCAAAACTGTGTTAGAGTCTCACGAATTTGGAAAGTATGGTATGGAAGCTCATGAGTGAGGTAAATGGAATGTATTGATGACTTTAGAAGAGAATATATGATGTGGAGGTCGAATTGGTCAAGTGGTAAGAGTTTCCAAGTCAACTAGCTTTTCCTTATCCACTAGAAAGTAGAAAAAAACAGGATAAAGCTATCTAAATCAGGAAAGTGTCTTTCTAATTCAGGAATGGAATAAAATCAGACAGAATCCAAGTAAATCTTATCCAGAATTTTTTCAAATTCGTTTTTGTGACTTAGGATAGTAATTGGTCCACTAAAAGACAAAACTGGCCCTATTTAGCTAGTCAAAACTTAGGAAATTAATCTAGGTGACTAGTAAAATATATCCTAAGTATTTAATGGGTTTTTAAATGTTCCAACACTTTGTCCATCTTTTTCTCTATATGTAGAAAGAAACATCCACAGAGAGAATGTCCTCTTAATAACATTAAAATATGTGGCATTTGTGCAAATAAGCATCCAATAGATAATCGTCCATCTTTACCTAAACTCAAGGTAGTCTATCAAGGAGACAATGAAGTGACATAACAACTTTGCATGCTTACACCCAAAATACCTTGGCAGCCTCAAGCAATAGGTATGACTTCAAACCTTGCACAACAATTTTCTCCATATTTTTCTAGTCAACAATACGCACCCCCATTTTGGAATTCCCTTATGCCTTGTAAATCATGGTCTCCACAGCAGATGTAGAACCAACCTTGGAAACAAGGATAGACAGGACCTCCTTATGGGAATATTCCTTCCTTCTCTTACCCATCTCAATCATAGTATCCCTCGCAATTCCAACAAATACGGCCATAATATCCTCCATTACAACAGCCATATACTTCCTTGGCCCAGCAAAAACAAGTTGCACAATAGTAGCAGTGTAGCTTCCATCTACTTAACAACCTCCAAGACCTACTCAACTACATGATCCACCAATACTGAACCCAAATAATAAGGTAGCTCAACCTATTTTCAACACTAAGTTATATCCCTTTCCTACATATTTGATCACTCCAGTAGAATTGAAGGATATTCATTTGAGATCTGGAAAGGTGCTTAAGAAAAACTCCCCTGTCATAACTAAGGATGAACCCAAGGAGGAGATTCCTGGAAAATCAAACCATGATGACACCGTTACCCAAATAATTCAAACTTCTCCTTCAAACATAGAGAAACCTCAATCATCCAAAACTCCTCCCTATCTAGAGAGGTTTGATTTGGATAAACCAATAATCCCCTCTAAATTTGATTTAGTCATTGAATTGAAGAATGTTTGTATCAAAATTCCCTTGCTCCGAGCCATAAAAGACATTCCAATCTATGCCAAAAGAGTTATGAAATTGTCTTTAAAAACTAGGAAAAAAGAAAACAAACCCACCAACTGTTCAATTTATTAGAAAATCAACAACTTTGATGTTAGTTCAATTTTTCATGCATAAATATATTAATCCTCGCAGCCCTATTGTTTCAGTTCACATCAAAAATTTCCTCATTCCAAACACTTTAATTGACCTAGGAGTCGCAATCAATATAATGATTAGAGATACTATGGAACAATTGCAATTGTATAACCTTCGCCATACACCTAAAGTTTTGGAATTAGCAGACAAATCTAAGATAAAACTTGAAGGTGTATTAGATGACACTATTGTTTCCTTAGATTCTTGGGAGTATCATGTTGATTTCATTGTTTTGCAACCCAAATATTGTTCAATAGGGCATTCATTAATCTTATAGAGACCATGGTTAGCCACCACAGATTCATTTATTGGTTGCAAGTCTAGGAACATGATTATCTCACATGGTGATTCAGTCAAGAAGGTGACTCTCTATCCACCTGCAATATCTTTAACTGAGCTAGAAAACACTTTATGGCTTGATAATGCAAATAGTGATGAAGATATTCAAACAACCAGTTTTCACAAAAGATCGGGTTATGAATTTTAAAGAGAATACTGAAGAGAACCAAATTAATAATTTTGTCATTAATTCTGATTTTTTCAATATTTTGGTTCATCTTCTCTCTCTTTTGACCATATCTTAGGTGCATATTTTTAGAAAAGTTGTGAATTAAACAGTTTTTCATCACTATGTAATTTTGCATTAGCCATAAATGCAATTTCAAACTCTTTGAGTGCCCCTTTTGAGATCAATCAAGGTAAATTTCTCAATATTAATTATAGGCTTGACAAATATTAGCAGGAACAATTAGTTAAGGTGCTATAGGAACATTCTAGTGTGTTCGCATGGGAGTATAATGACATGAAATGTATTCATATTGACACATGTATTCATCACATTTATATTCATGAGAATGGTCGACCTGTTAGACAACCCCAACAACACATGAATCCAACTCTTAAATAAATTGTGAAAGAAGAGTTACAAAAGTTTCTCAATGCAAATTTAATCTACCATATTTCAAACATTCAATCGGTTTCACCCCTAGTTACAGTGCCCAAAAAGAATGGTAAGTGGCATATTTGTATCGATTTCCGATCATTAAATAAAACCAATTTGAAAGATTATTTCCCTCTCCCATTCATCAATCAAGTCCTAAATACCCTAGCTAGGAAAAAGTATCTTTCTTTTCTAGATGATTTTAGTGGATATAATTAGATACAAATTGCACCTAAAGATCAAGATAAAACTACTTTTACATGTCCATGAGGTGCATTTTCTTACAAACTGCTACCTTTTGGATTACGTAATATACCAGTTACATTTCAATGAGCAGTATTGGGTATTTTCTCTAATTTGATTCATGATTGTGTTGAGGTTTACATGGATGGCTTCATTGTTTATGGTAACTCTTTCGAAGAAGCACTAGAGAATCTTAAGAAGGTATTAATCAAATACCAAGAAACTAACCTTTCGTTAATTAATGAAAAATGGTTTGTGTTGCTAACTGGAGGTATTGTTCTTGGTCACCACATCTCTTGTGCGGGAATTGAATTCGACCCAACAAAGATTGAATTCCTATCGAAGCTTCCAATTCCAAAGACTCCAAAATATGTAAGGATAATTTTAGGTAACACAGGTTACTATAGGAATTTCATAGAAATTTTCATAAAAATAGATGCACCCTTGTTTAAATTTCTTACTAAAGATGTTGGTTTCTTTTGGGATCTTCAAATTCAAATTGTTGTTGAGACATAAAGGAAAAACTTTTCGAAGCACCAATATTAAGGGGGGGGGGGGGGGGGGGAATTGATCTCTTCCTTTTCACATCTCAATTGATGCTTCTGATACCGCTCTTGGAGAAGTCTTGGGACAAAACGAGAGTCAACTCATGCATAACATTTATTTTGTTAGTACAAATTTACTATTAGGTATCTTATGAACAAACCCATTACAAATGGTAGAATAACCAGGAGGCTTTTTTGGCTACAGGAATTCAGTATCACTATTAGATAGACATGGACAATAAAATTTAGTTGTAGTTTTTCTTTCTAGAATTCATAATGAAGGTGAAATAGTTATTGTAGATGATAATTTCCTAATGAATATTTATTTTCCATATCTACTAACTCTCCTTGGTTTGTCAATACTACTAACTACTTGGCTACAGGAAAATTACCACAACATCTCTCACCTATGGAAAACCAGAAGATCATCATACTAAGTGTCGCATATTCATGGATCAAAGGAGATCTCATCCGTACAAAACCAGATCTGATTATCTGACATTGTGTATGAGAATATGATGTATTTGACATATTTAAAGCATGCCACGATAATTCATGTGGAGGTCACTTTTTCAACAAGAGAACTTCCTATAAATTCATGCATCTAGGACACTATTATCCCACTCTTTTCAAAGACTCCAAGAAGTACATCATAAGTTGTGATAGCTATCAACGGATGGGTTGACCAATACAATCATATGATATTCTTTTTCACCCATAGGTATTCATAGAACCTTTTGAAAAATAAGCCCTATCTTTTTGGGGCCAATCACTCCAATGTCCAAAGAAAGAATAGTTATATCCTGGTATGTACATATTGTGTTACCAAATGGGTAGAAGCTACAACTTTCCTTCAAGTAACTAGATAATCAATAGTGGAAATTTTATTTGAAGATATTTTCACCCGCTTTGGTGTTCCTGAAGAAATTGTTACAGATCACGGTTCATGGTTCACATCAAAGCGTGTCCATCACACAGTAGTACTGGATCAAACTCAATAAATCCTCTCCATACCATGTACATTTGGGTCATTTTTTCGATGTCAGTTTCGGCATATCAAATGAAATTTCATCAGAATTACGATGAAATTTCATAACAATGTCGAACATTCGATGTTAGAATTCCGATTTTCCCAACTTTCATTGTAATTTCGACGATCAAATTATGACAAAATTTCATTTGATATGTCGAAACTGACGTCGAAAAAATTACCCAAATGTATTAGTATGGGTAGGTGGAATCTACCAACAAGGTTTTATATGTTATATTAACCAAGATAGTGCAGCTCCATCACCAAGATTGGGAAAATCAGCTTCTAGAGGCATCATGGGCATATAGGACCACTTGGATAAATGCAACCAGGTTCACACTTGATGAATTGGTCTATGGTAAGCAGGTTCTTCTCCCTATTGAATTTCAAGTCAAGGCATTCAAGACTGCAATACAATTAGGGATGAATCTATCAGATGCTCTGAAGTAGAGAATAATGCAGGTCAATGAGTTAGATGAAATGTGCCAAGATTACATTCAGTACACCACCCTCATCCAGCATCAGAGAATGAAATGGCATGACAAGTTTATCAGAAGAAGCAATTTAAACAAGGTGATTGGGCTCTCATTTTTTATTCTAAGTTCAAAAATTTTAAAGGGAATCTCACTACTCACTAGTTAGGTCCATACGAGATAGAGACCATCTTTAATAATGGCTCCATGAAGATAAAGACTATTGATGAAGAAGAAGTCTCTTTTTGGTTAATGAGCACCGATTGAGATTGTACGAGAAACCTATGACTAGAGAAGAATGTGTTCACAATTTATTGCAGTAATTCAAAATGGATGTTGTGAGTAAGGGGAATCTTCCTCCTACCTCCACCTCCACCTGATTTTTCTTTCCTTTCTGTGAAAATAAAATAATAGTAATAAATATATATAATAAAAAGAAAAAGAAAAAGAGAAAAAAATATATAAAATAGTAAAGAGAAAAAATAATGTTCAGTTGTGAAAACTAGGCTTCTAAAGCAGTTGAATGTGAACTTTGCTTGAAAACCAGGGTCCAAGCTGGCAGAAGTTCAAGAATAAACAAGCTTTCCAGTGTTTTTTTTATAATTACAGGATTTACAATCTCATGTAACCATCTCTAGATTACCAGTGTTTTTTTTTTTTTTTTTCAGTGGTCAGTTTCTTTTTATAAGTATGTTGCAAGGATCAAATCCAGAGCTTAGTTTCTTCCAAAAGATTCATGTCCCTGCATGGTCCAAGACTCATAAAATCAGCTTATGATTCAAAAGTACAGATGTTTTCATGTGCAGACTTCAACATAGAGACTTCAAATTCCAATTTCATTTTCCAGAAGGTAAAGTTTGTTTCAACCCAACATTGAAAGGTTTAGCCACTTCAAGTTTCAGTCGGGGAAGATTCCAGCTCTTTCCCTTTATTCTTGTAGTTGAAATGTCAATCATCGAATATTTTCTTCAGCGTGTTTTAGGGTCCAAGCATTTATACAAGGAATGAACTAAGCCTTATTCAAAACCAATTCTTACAAATTTCCTCTCAACACTTTCAAGAATGGCCAAGATTTCCAAAACACAATGGTTATCAAATTACGTTTTTATCAAAAATTTTATAACCATGATTTTCATTGTTTGTTTCAAGTTCATAAGATTGTTTTATGTCAACTTATTCAAATATTTAGAGGCCCTTACTCAACACTATTCAGATCGGTTTCCTACATCCAAATACAACCTTTTGGTGTTGACTTCATATCCATCATCAGCACAAGTCATTTGTTCCATAATTCAAGTTCATCGTTAGCATAAACCCTTTGTTCCACATTTCAAGTTGAACATTAGCAGAAGGCTTGTTCCAGCAGTAGTAGAAGATCACTTGCGTAGGTATCCAAAGTCTCAAAATCAGTACTCAAGTCAGTGTTTTATCAAGACTCCAGTGATCCAAATCCTCATCATCAAAACTAAAGGAAAAATTTGACTCAATACAAACCAAGTAAATGATTTTTTGACCTATATTGTTTTTTTAAAAGTATAGAAGTGTGTAAGATGACTTGGGTAATCTCCTTCAATGAAAACGTAGCACAAACACCTTACCTTATTATCAATATACCTTTTCATATTTATCCCATCCATGATATCAAACTACAATCTCCCTCACTTAATGATCACATAACCAACCTCTAATAATTCTTTCATAAGAACCGTTATTGTCACCACATGCACTAATTTCTTGGTCTTGTGGATAATCATACCTGATCATGCCTTGAAAATCAACCCAATCTTCGAATCATCCTTCCATTTATTTCAAATCATTGTGTTGATTCAAAATAAATATTAGGATTTGTACCTTATGACAATTCAAGAGTCGAGACCCTAAAGCTTCATGAATTAGAGGAAATTTCCAAATCCTATGTTGTAATGTACTGAAAATCCTTGATACATTTTAGGGAAATGGGGTATAAAAAAAATTCCTTGACATCATCCAAACAACCTTCCAGTTAGCTTCACTAATTATTGAATCATTATAAACATAATATGTTATCTTTAATATTCATATGTATAAAAACATATGGAAACTATTTAGATTATGACTCGACATATAATGGTTTAACATTCCAATAGATGGAAGCCATGCTTTTAAATAATATTTGTAAATCTATTTAATTAACTTACCAGTTGAAGTCTTAATATTTAACCTAGACTTAACCTTCATTAAACACAGTTAGTGACCTAAAATAGTGACATATGATTATGTTTATCCATTCAAGCATATAGGAGTATGATACTTCCATTTCATTTGAAACAACAATGTCGAATATGATGTTTATCATTTATCTTTAACTATGCAACTTAAGGAGTATGTTTACTCTATCATAATAGCCCTTTTCAACATTTAAACAACCACTCACTTTATTCAATACAATCACTTAAACGTACTACTACATGAAAGTAGTATAAGTTCAATATAGCTCCTTACTAACAATTAACCACGTCAATATATATTAACAAAAAGCATAGTATCTAGTAATTTAGGCAAAACGCGTATGATATTCTAATAGTTAAAACACTTCTAGACACACAACAAGAATCATAATATCGTGAAGATAAGGATATTCAAATCATTTATCTATCTTTGAAATTACTTAACCATATTAAAAGACTACTTCATATTCATATGAAAGCCTAGAAAATTATTTATTTCTTATGAATAACATTCTTTGTACATAGTAATTATAGCATAATAACATTCTTTATTAATTCATTATCTTAAAGTTACGGAATGAAAGACATACATAACACTTATATATATGAACATGAACAGATTTGAGTAAATCAACACATTTAAGAATAGATCTTTACATACTTAGACGAGTAAAGAATAGCATTACATCTGGAGAATACTTATCTAATTCATGTAGACTTGTGCGACTGAAGGCTTGACTACAACATTCCACCCAACCTTTTGGCTCTCTGTCCGGCATATATTCTTTCCACCAAGAGGCCACCCCCAAGATGGGAAACGAATCCACTAGGGTAAAAGAGACAATATAATTTTTTACCAAGATTCTTCTTCAAAGTATGAATGTTAGACCTTCGGCCATGATTAACAATAAGATTTGGTGTTCGATCATAAGCTTGGTTCTACAAATAGTAGACTCGGTTATAAAGATAGCTTGTCTACGTAAATAATAATCCTGACTACAAATTAAACGAACAATAGGTTTGAATTCACGTTAGATTTTGGCACTTAATAATAAGAGTGTATTTATTAAGCATGAATAATAGTTGAATAACCAACCAATTTGACTTCTCTCAAAGCATTATATTCTATAATTTAATTCTAGTGAACAATCATTAGACAATTCAAATAGTATTCATTACTAAAATAGAGGGGTTGATTTGCTTAGAGTACTTACCCATCTATTAATTAAGATTGAAGTATATTTGTGTAACACAATCTCAAGACAAGGATATAATTATATAAATGATGTAGGTCCTCTACGATAAGACCACTCCTACTCCTACCCAAAACGCTAATGTAAGACAAAATGTATGAAGGAAGTGAGGAGAGTCTGTATTCTCCCTTTCCTCTGCAAACACAATGAGGTCGGATCTTTTAAGAGACCGTCCCTTGTTTATGAGGATTAAAAACCAGACAACACGTTAAAATTCAATATAAAGAATACTAGAACTCTTTATTAAACACAATAGAACGGAATCATAAATTACTCAAGCTCCTTAGACCATCCAAACCGGCACTCTTATCTACATTTGACTATGGGCATTGTGTGTTTTGCAAATTTTTATATGAAAATAGATTAAGAGAATAGAAGTCTTGACCCTCACTTTTCAAAACAAGAAAGGCATACCTCATTATTGTAATCGACACCACCGTTGAAGTTGCCCCCTCCAAAACCAATATGTAACTGCCTTGGAAAAGCGTGAGATGGAAACCCTAACTGAATCCTCTTCTCACTACCCCTTTTTTTAATTTTAATTCAATTTCATATATGCACATATAATACCTCACAAGGCCCTTATTCGAATTCTTTATTCATTTTTATATGGGTTGACCTAACACAAAAAGACAAAAACCGCAAGACTTTCATTTATATGTAGATATGTTCATCTTATTAGTCCCTTCGTGCATGCATGCAGAGCAGCAGGGATTATAGGAATCGATTTGGTTAAATTATATTAGTTGGGCACAGATTTCCTAGCAATATAACCAAAGTCTTTTACCTTCATTTATATGTACATATGTTCATCTTATTAGTTCTTGCATGCAGGCAGAGCAGCAGAGACTATAGAAATCTATTTCTTTAAATTATATTAGTTGGGCACAAATCTCCTAGCAATATAACCAAAAATTTTTACTTGATATTCTATTTTGTTAAATTATATTAGTTGGGCACAGATTTCCTAACAATACAACCAAATTTTTTTACATGATATTCTATTCTGACCAATGAACTAATTCCAAGCCTTATTTGGCCTTTACCGGAGGTGATTACGGCATGTTCACCATGTGTTGAGCGCACTGGAGTCATCTGTACATGTACTTTAATTTAATTGATTATATTGGTCTCTATTATGAAACGGCTATGGAGGGTTCATTGTAGTACAAGGAAGGGTTTCTGGGGGCCATTTCGGAGAAGACAACACCTCCGGTGAAGGATCCTCAAGTTCTTACCAGAGTACAGTCGGAAGGAAAAGCGGACTCCTGCCAAATGATAAAGCAAGGTTTCAACCTCCCACAGTTATTTCTCCCGGTGAAAAGAATACTGAGGTATGTTATATTTAACCTCTAAGGCCTGTGTCTAGAACTTGGAATTTCTCTATTTCTTTGTTTTTTGTTTTTCCTCCAAGAAAACCCAAGAAATTCGTCTTCTGAATTCTCTCGTGTGGCCTCCCTCTGTAGCAAAATTTAACTTTTGTTTTTAATTTTGAGCTTGACTTAAACATAAATTCATGCATGTTAGGCATCCACGTTCACACCGTGGCTTCTCAGGTAGCAAAATTTAACCCTTTTTTTTTATTTTGAGTTTGCCTTAAACATAAATTCATACATAAATCCATGCTTGTTAGGCATCCACATTCTCACCGTGGCTTCTCAGGTCCTCGCCAGCTCCTTACGAAATTTTCAATCATCCTAGTTTGTCCGTTTGAGTATTCTGTTGATATCGGTTCCAGTGACCCTGACACTGTAAATCACCTTCCTCAAAAGGTCCCAATGCAAAAAGCCTTAGATATTTCTAGGATTAACTAAGTATAAGGCTTGTGGAGGTCTTGAGGTCTTGCAATGCAGACAGGAGCCAAGCTCCACACCTTGCATTCCCACATCCTTCTGTGTAGGTACTCACTTCTCATCTCACATCAAAAAACCATGCTAACTACTTAAACAATTAACGAAAACAACAATAATGCCATTGAATTTTATCAACCTTTCAAGCACACAAATGCTGGAAGGATGAAGGAAAAAAATTTAAAAAATCGGTGAAGTTTCTTTGTTTTCCCGCTCCTTAGATTTCATTATTTTGCAGTCTGATCATCAATGGAAACTACAGGCGATCATAGATCTGTCGGGGACTCCATGGCCTTGTATGTTGATAGCAGTGAATCGCATATAAACAATAACAACAACAACTTTATGCTCACTCTGAGAGAAACCACTCTACAAGCATTGAACACGATCGTTCAGGTCCATTCCAAGAAAACATTGGAGAAAAAATGAGTCGTGGATCTTCGGCAGAAGGAGGTATGGAATCTTGTCCAGGTCTTGTTTATCTATCTATTAATTCTCTTCCGTGGCGTGGTGCAGTCCAAAAGGCTGGAGTGTAGGCACTGGTGGATGCTCGTTTCTCTCTGCACCATGGGGTCTTGCAGGGAAAGTAGAGGGCCCAGGTACCAGGTATATTGCTTCATGTATATTGTTGCTCACTAGGTACCAGGTATACTGCTTCATGTATACTGCTGCTCACTAGGTACCCGGTATGCTGCTTCATGTATACAGTTGCTCACTAGGTACCAGGAAACATAAATAATTTCATAGAAGTAATTGAGCTCAGTTGGGTCATAAGCTTACCGGATTGAATAGCTCCACTTCCCTCTCCTTTTGGTCCAGATATTTGCACCTGAGTTGGGGTGATGTATGCATACAATGACAGAAAAATTGAAGTCTCGTTGACTTGGAGTGTATACTGCTACTCACCAGGTACCAGGAAATGGCTGCTCAAATGTTCTCTTCACTCCAACACACAAGTGCTAGCCAATGCAACAATAAAACAAGCAAACCTACATCAATTGCGTTGGCATCACCTTCTCTATGTCTTGTACCAGCTCATTGGTATTGTCGAATTTGCTAGATGATGATGCACGGTATAATCAAATGTGCATTGCGTTTACTTATGTGGTACAATACTTGGAATAACATTGGATTTAATATCTTCGGTGGCCATGGCACACTACAAATGTTGGAGGCCTTGACCGTCTGTAATAATAGTTAATGCTCGTAGATTAAACTTACATACAGTACTTATCCACATATGGCCTCTTTTATATTTGTTAAAGATGGACACAGGACACGCCCTTTTCAAGGTTAGGGTTACTTGAAGCTATAGAGATGTGAAGGCAGGCGAGGTCGGCCCATTGCAATGAGGGCCTGTGTTTTAGGAGTCGTCAACCCAAAGGTCTCTCCCATGTCCAACTCCTCGGGGCTCTTCCCATCAGGAAAATTCCACTGGAATCTATGGATGAGATTATCCGGAGCTATCTGAACAATTTTCAGTCCGAGACTATATCCCGGGCACATTCTCATCCCTGACCCAAACGGGTGGAGCTCGTAATATCTTCCCTTCACGTCCACCATGCTCCCTTTGAATATTTCTGGCCGGAACTCGTTGGGGTTCTCTCATAACTTGCTATCGCGGCTAATAGTCCACACGTTCACGAACAAAATCGTGTTTGCAAGAATGTTGTATGCAACGATCCCGACTTCATCACCATCCTAGAGGTCTCGGTTCCAACCGCTATAATGTTCTGTACATATTATACAAATGCTCAAACGAATCATAAAATAATAATATAAAAAGCCATGAAAGAACATACAGACCATAAAAGTTGTAAGTGTGTTCCTGAGTTATTATTGGTTTTGTCATTGTTCTGATATGAGATGGATAGTATCAAGCGCAATAAAGCAATCTTGGAAACAATGAGGACAGTTCTCGTCTCCCACATGGAGAAAATTCCAACCGTCAACCTGGAAAGGGAGGCTATGACAACCCTGAGGACCTAATGCCCAAGGCACTATCCTGACTTTGAAAAAGTTTGTATCTTCAAAAACTTTATGTTCATCGAGTATCCAAACTATCGTCATGGTAAAGAGTTCATATAAAGAAAACACGTGGCAAGTGCAGTCGCTAATCTGATTATATATGTTATCATCCATCTCATGACACGTTCGATGTCCATGCATGGAGAGAGGGTGACATTTACATATGTCCATGGCGGTTCGTACACGTGCAAATCTGAGTGGCATAATCTCCATAACAACTTATAAAGTATTATTTCCAATATGCGTGTTTTAAATGTAATCTTATATTTTTCATAATATCCAATATGATCTCTTAAATCTACAACAATGGCTATGGATACACCTTTTATGTCTCATCATCTTAAGTCTTCTTGAAAGTTACTTATGCATATTATTTGATATAAGATTGATACTGCTACACTACTGACATTTTGGATCTGTATAAGAACTACACAAAATATTATTGAATATATACTTTTACAAATTCCCACATCTTCAATTTATACATGGCTCCATGTAACAATAAAAAACCCCAAAATATTATTAAATATATACTTTTACAAAATCCCATATCTTCACTTTATAAGGCCCCATGTAACATTAAAAAACCACTAAGTGTTTAGGATAGATCGGATTAAGCAAATAACTGGTCGATAAAATAACTACTGAGTTAAATGGAACAACCACTCGTGTCTTTCTGAACCAAGTTGGCAGGTGTGGATTGAACAGAAAGCAGGAATGGGTGGAACAGTGATTTGATTTTATCCCGTACAAAAGTTCAACGACTCAAATCATCCTTATTATGTGAGTTTACCTTAAAATCACTCGAGTAGGAAGATAACTCTAATGAGCCAACTAATTCGGTCTTTCCCCGAGCCTTTTAAGATTAATACTCAAAAAGGTGGCTCATGCAATTCCTCCAAGAATAGAACGGCAAGGTGGACTCTTAATTTTAGGAATTAGGGTTTTAAATTTAGCAAGGAAGCTTCGTCACTAGGGCACATGCTCTATAGGTCCAATATTAAAGTATACAAATTTTAAATAGGCTAATCAACCTCCTCAAGCCATGCGCTCCTCCGTAAGTAATACTATGACACTTTTTAGGGTTTACGACCTTATAATTTTAACATACTACACAATTCCAAATGGCTTTCAATGGGGGCGAGTGGCTTCTAGGCTATTATAATACGTGACATGGGTCAAACCAAGGTAAACAAGGGATCATCAAGGAGGGCACACCAAGCTGAGTCATATGGAAGCCTCCTCGGGGTCAACAGTATATTAAGAAGTATTTATCTCCACGCAGCCCACCAAGCTCAATTTAAACCATGTAATTTTAGTTGTTGTTGCTGCTAGTGCGCCTCCGTTGCTAAAGATGAGCACTATTGAAGCAACAAGGTAAGATAAGCTAACAATATATCTTTTCTAGGAAAGTGTTCTCCACCAAGCCATGATACTATCACAACATCTTGAGCCTCACCTTTTCTAGGGATTGGCATTATCATCATGTTGACCATTTGTTAATTTGAATAAATATAACTTAGGATCACTGCTCTCTTAAGAATATATATCCCTCGTATCTAGTGTCATTGGGAAGAAATAGTCTCGTGAAACAAGGGAACATGAAATAGTCATCGTACCTCGTAGACAAAGATGGATCTTTATTAGCAGGCTTAGTCATAGGATCATATAACTATGAGCTCGCGTCTGAAGATTGATGTCTTTGGGCTATGTGAATTGAATTTGATGTCAGTGTCAGTTCTAGTTATAGTATATTTCCAGCCGCCTGGCAGCTTTTGTCAATCCAATTTTCATATGCGTGGTGCCTACATCCAGTCTCAGGTTCATTTTTTCCTTATATCATGATTGGATTGAACCAATCAAATTCTTCCATTGGAAAGGTCAATGCTACGTCCAACATCTTATTTATTTCCTATTTTACTTGCTCCTTGTAGGGTGAATTCATCATGTATTGTCTCTTCTGAATTTGAGTCACAAGAAAGACTCAGAGACTAAATAATTAGTAATCAATCTTGAGTCATGGCCTCACAAATTAGCAATGGATGCTAGTTTTTCTTTTAGTCGGTTAACTAGCTATTATATCTAAACATAAGGCAGGGACTTGTTGCTATGCAGCCTACCTTGTTTTCGTTAATATTCAATACGCATATAGACATTTATCTGTTAAGTTTTCCCTCAATTATATATGTGCTTATATCTATTCATACATGTATTGCTCAATAAAATGAATATATATAATAATCATTTATAAAATATTTTTTTCAAAAATAACTACTCAATGAATAATTATTGTATTTGGCTTTTATCTTATACACATATATATGGATGTAGGTGATTTATATATTTATAGTCCATATAGATTATATATATGGGACTTTTTCTAATAATTTACATTTCTCACATAATTATTTGTAATTACTAGTGGCCTATTGTGCCACAACAATAATAGTAGTATTTTCAATGATTGATTTCTTTTTAGGTTCATAGTCATAATTAGGTAGTATATCTTGGGCTCTTACTAATTCTTTTGCTAGCAAATAGCCACTCAACTTTAGACAACACCTAATAGATTAGACCATCAAGAAAGAATAGTTACTCTTCTTCCAGTGCCTGAGGCACCAAGATGACACCCGTCATCAAACTCATGGCTTCTCAGTTGTTCACCCTCTCCGCTTAGTGGATTTGTTTGCCTCCATCATTTAGTTGCGTCATGTCTTTAGTATCCTAAGTCTACAATTTCAATTTACAACTTAACTTAGGAAATCAAAAAAATACTTACATTGATTTACTAGCGGTGCCTTGGCCTTGAGCTCCTCGCTAGGAACTTGTACATTGTACATTTACATTTGTGTTTCTGTTACAGAAGAATTGGGGTATCAGAGGGGATATTACATATGTCCCTAAATGAGTTTGATCACAGTGATACCGTGCCATTCCATATTCCCTTACACCCTTTGATTAGTTGTGTTGACATGAAATCAAAGGCCGGAAATCTCCTCTACACTATAAGTATTAATTATGGGTTAATCAAGGGTAGTTCTTCATGAGCCCAAGAGGACTGAGTTCTTAGAAGCCTACTCATGTTCCAAATGTATGTTCAAGGATGCAGGTTGGTTCTCATTCTTCGAAAAGTTTCAAGGGCACAATAATAATGTCACATAGGCATTTATTGAGAATTTCAATGGGACCAAGGCTCAGATGGGAGACTTAGCACTACAGTTATTAGAAGCATTGATCACCGGTGTGACTGGATTGCCACAAAACAACAAGAAGTGGTTTAAGAATATCATGATGGAAGATGAAATTTGGACGGAGTTTTTACAGGAATCTAGGAAAAACTGTTATTGGGAAAAAGGGGTGCCTCAGACATGGCTCAAAGAAAAATGGAGGGATGTCCTCTTTGTCATTCAAAAGTACATTACCTAAAAAGGGAGGTATGGTTTCGTATTTCTCTACCACATCAGGTTATACCGCATTTCCAAGCTAGTAAGACAATCAACCTGCCTTTTTAATTATGGAAGAGTCTCAAAAATATGGCCAAACATATCCAGGGAAACCCTAAAAATGTAGAAAGGATCCGATACCACCATGATCTAATCAATATTATTGTTGAGGGGGAATTAAAGAAGCAGAATGACACCTAGGCACACTTTTTGGTTCAAAATGGGTTCCATGAGGGCCCTGTCACAAAAACTCATGACATAGGTAATGAGAACCATGGCTCTCATAGAGCCAAGGGTTTGAACCCACAGCCAAGCAAACCAATATTGAAATCATCAAAGAAGAAGAGAAGGGATAGGCCTTATGTAAGTGCCCCTCCCAAGCGTAGGCATACGTAGGGTAATACTAAGTTGTAATGTCCCCCATATTTTATTTTAGTTTGACTAAAGTATAAATTCAAATTTGAAGACCAAGTGAAATATGTTATTATCTATTTTGGAATTGTGCAAGCTAACAACTTGCCACTTGGCCTCATGTGAAGGAAGATGTAAAAGACAATGTTGAAAACTATTAAAAAGATGTTGGACAGTTGGAATGGCCATGTTAGAACTTGATAAACCATGACCCCATAGGTGGGGAACATAGACTTGCTTATCAAGAGATGAGAATGTAAAATGTCAAGAAATAGTTTTGAGGAACCACCCCCTAAAATATAGGAGGGATCCAAGGCCAAACAATTCCTGAGGGAAATTTGGGCATTGAGTAAAACCTATGCAAACAATTATTTGTATGCATACGTGTGATGGAAATATGTTTCCTAGGATGCATGGGAACTTGTTGTGTGAGCACCTTTGTTGTGTTAGGAATTTGTCCTAAGTTGTGAGCTTTACTGAGTTAAGCAAGATTTGGTTCCAGTTGAGTAAGAAATAGTTTTTTTTTTAAAGAGAGTGTCGTTGCAACTGAGAGCAAGGTGTTAGCCTCTATGGTTTCATGGTTTATGTTGGGGGGTGATTGCTGAGCAAGAAGATTGGTTGTTTAGTGATCTACGGCTGGGTGGAATGTGGTTGTTACAAGTGTATTTTCCTCTATGATTGTTGCAATTCAGATATGTATTATAAATCTACTTGTTTTCCTACTGTGTTCATGTTTAAGCTACTTATTATATTGAGTTCTGATGTGTATTAGAAATCTACTCATTCTTTTACCATGTTCATGTTTAAGCTACTTAATATTCTCAATTCAGATATGTAACTAGAAAAATCTATTACCATCTATCATCTCATTATTCTCTTAGTAACTATTGTATCCATGCATTTGTACTATCTCCCTTTTCTGGTTACTGATTTGGTTAATGGACTATAGACTAAAAAATTCTTGATCATTTTTATGGAAAACTATATATTTTCTTACCTCTTTCTACCCATTGAATGGTTAAGTAGTTCATGTTATTATCTCTAATGCAAGGGTAATCGAATATCAATTTTATCAATATCCTTAAAGGAGTAGTAAAAGAATATTTGTTTTATACCATTCTTATGTCTATGTACTACTTTCAAATTAAGTACATGAGTTATCCATCTGGTATATATGTCTTGTGTATTACATTATACGATGACTAAATACATATATATTTATAAATTTAAGCAAGTAACCATTCATACCATAATATTGTATTATACAAATGGATCCTAAGTACCCAAGGAGACACTACGGGTATGTAAACAAAAACAAAAATACTTAACACAAATACCCTATCATGGCCTTGGTCGCCTTCTATAATTTGTAACTCACCCTTATGCAAGTAAGTACTTGTAAAATAAGTAAATGACTAAATGTATATCCTAGGTAATGGCTGCTACAAGCTACAAGAGCTATGGTATGACTTGACCCGATTGCATAGACTTTGTGAAAAGTTACCATAAGCTTCTTAAAACAACCAATCAAGCAATAAATCAAATTGTGCAGGCTCTCAGAGCATTTAGAGTGAAATACGGGTCAATATATACTATTCAATTTAAAATACATCAAATAGACCAAGGAGAAAATCATAAGTCACATACAGGCTAAAACGACAATATCGCAACCCAAGTCGACTAACTGGGAAAGGGATTGATTCACATAAGTATTTCTATATAAAACATTTGGGTTAATTATAAATAAAAATTGCCAGCAAAGATAATCTCGGCTTCAAGTCGAAACTGTACTATTTTATACACATACATAGCAAAAAAAACCCATGATTTATTTTAAGACAAAAATGGTCAAGCTTGTATAGAGGAGTAATTATATGAAAACATATACTATTATATTCCATAATATCAACGAAATGTTACACGACTATCCATTATACACAGGAAAATATGTTCACCACAGTCACAACAGGGTCATGGAAAAGATGTTCACCACAGTCACGATAGGGTCGTGGTAGGTTTTTATCCATATATATATATATATAATATGAAACCCTCAATGAATATAAGTCTAAGTTAATTAACCCATTACAAAATAATAGGGATTCAAACAAAATACCCAACTCATAATCTAAATAATGAGCAAAGATTTATTCCCACCCAGTTAAAACAATTAAAAAAATTAAGAAGATTCGATGAGCTATAATGGACTTGACTGAACGATTGGCCAACTAGAAAACAAGAAGAAGAAAACCAACACCATCCTTCAACAGAGAAACCATAATAGGTTAACCAAAACCTTATGCCAAGATTGAGGAATAGGAACCCGGAGTACCTTTTAAGGCCATCACGATGATAACGTATCGGTCAGACACTCTATGCCTTTGTATACATTCATAAACGCCCATAATAAATCAGATTAGTTCATTATCGTTTCGAAGGCATAACAGTATCAAACTTAATGACGAGGGTAACATTAATAGTTTTAATACTTGTACCAAAGGGTCGACAGATGGGCCCAACCAAGAATGTGTCCAAGATCACTAGAGGACCATCTAAATACTGAGAGCAATACATTGTAATTTTAATAAAAGAGGAGTTGAAACTTGAAGTCTGAGAAAATGATAAATGTAAGAAGCTATGAAAGGAATTGTACCTATGCATGGTGACTCTGACAAGCAATGTGGTTGTTCTTCCTGATGGGTTCCTCGCAAGCAAAGAGAACCCATCATTAAAACAATAATCTAAAATAAACAACCAGCATAATGCAGCAAATGATATCTACAGAAAGCAATAGGATTGAATCAACCAACCAAGAAAATGACGGTCAGAAATAACTCATCACTAGTACAGTTAAGAAGGGTTGAACATTTTCCAGTTTACCTACAAGGTTGATGATTAACGCCATAACCCCCAAGAGATGAATAGGTCAATTAAACCTGTGGGATGCCACCTCCTCTTTCCAACAATGGCATAGGAGGAAGAAAACCAAGAATATCCAACTGGAAGAAAGCCGATATTAGTGAGGAAGATTAGACACAGACGAAAGCGACGGGGAAGAACAAGCACTGAGCAAAGAAAGATACCGAAGAATGTGGATAGGAGAGTTACCGTATGGAACAGTCACTAGAAAAATCACCAAGAAAGCAAGCATTAAATTCCCTATCTGGGCACTGTAGGTCATAATAATTCATAGCTACAGTGGACAGATGCGTAGAGCCTCTGTAGCGGCTAGTAACTCCTAACCATTGAACTCGAAGGTACGGACGACTATAAAACCCACCTGGTAAATGGGGAGAATCCTTATGACCTCCATGTCACAAAGGGATTCCATAGTGGAGCCACGAGGAAAGTAGCTACACCGTTATCATTCCATGTTTCCATTCACACTCCACATGAAACACTATGACAGTAATTGCATTGATACGTCATCGATTACGAGGATATGATATGATCTCGATGGGTTTGTTCGAATTAGTATTCTCATTAATATAACATTCAATGAGCTATGTGATCGATATCCCATCATAGTGCCCCCATAGTTTCATGCTTGGGGTCTCACATACAAGGAACGCCAAGTGAAGACATGCACCATGACTAGGGAGCAATGTTGTTACCCCTTCGCAAGTTCAACCTTATAATAAACTTTGAAATGAACCACAACAAGTATAAGAAACCTCGGGTTTGGATAGTAGTAACACAGTATATTTCATGGGACCATAAGGCTTCATTACTAATAAAAAATAGTCACAGGAAAATTTGAACCCAAAATCTGACGAGACAATCCGACGAAATTGACTGTGTCGTCGGATTTCACCTTTAAAATTACAAATTTTGATCAAATTTTTTTAATTGATACAAGGAATTGTTGGATATCCGACGGCCTTCGGTTATCCGACGACACCCGTCGGTTATCCAACGGGCGTCGTCGGATATCCGACATATATATTATAACGGTAACTATGGTCATATCGTCGGATATCCGATGAACTTTAAATTTTAAAAACTATAAATTATGGAAACATTCCAACATGTTTGCTATAGAAGCGACGGTTTGCGGAAATTATATTCTTCGCACGGACTGTTTTCCATAAAATAATACACAATTATTTCAATTGTTTTTGTGATTAAAAATAATGAAGTGTGGAGCTTGATTTTCTAAGATCGATAATCTTCATTCAAGCTCTTTATGAGAAAATGTAAAATAGTAATATTCATGATCCAGACGAACAAAATCGACAATTGCTTGCTAGATTGTGGGATGGATTGAAAAGAAAGGGTGATGGGAAATGTTATTGTCCATGTAGTCAATGCATGAGGCTTTAAAAGGAGAAGAATAAAGATCACAACAACCAGAAAACATTGTAAGGAACATGGACACACTGAAGGGGGACATGAATATCGTCCATTAGTAAGTTTTGCATTATATATGTTTTTATATTGATTGCTTTTGTAAATGTATGTATTATTTTAATATTTCTTATATTAACTGATATCTATTGATGGTTTCATGTAATTATAAATGAAAGACATCCTATGGCATATCATCTGGAGGAAGTGCTTTTAGAACAAGTACCGAAGGAACATGGAGCTATGAATAATGGAGAACAAGTTAATGATCATATTGAAGAAGATGATCATACTGATAACATAGTTGAAGATGATGGTACAAATACATTGATCCATGATACATTTAATTTTGGAATGGATGATGATCATGATCATGATCATGAAAATTATGGCTTTGATGATGTTCATGATTTACCTCTTCTTGAGAAGGCATACGAACCCCTTTATGAGGGATCCAACACAAATCTTCTCTTTGCTATATTGTTGATAATGAACTTGAAGGTTATGAATGGTCTTTCAAACACATCATTCACACGAATGTTAAGGTATGTAATATATTCCATCACATATATATGATCGTGCTAAAGGTTATCATTGTTAGTCTAATAAAATTATTGTTAATTGATAAGTCAAATTAATACGGATGAAATGTGTTTCATTAATATTATTTATATATTATATTAACTAGATTTTTATTTTTATTTGTTGTAGCTTGATAGCTGAATTTTTGTTACCACCGTCAAATATTTTACCTCGCACATATCGATATTTATCTGCCATCAAGAAAGAAATTGGAATGCAGTATGAATCAATTCATGCATGCCCCGATGACCATGCTATATATTATAATCAGCATGAATTTGAAATAGAATGTTGGGAATGTCATATCAGTAGATATCGAACAGATCAAGTAACAAAAAAGGTGCCTCGCAAGGTTCTTCATTATATTCCCATTATTCCACGTTTGCAACGACTGTTCAGGTGCAAAAACATAGTGCAATTTATGGATTACCATGCACGGAACAGAAGTCAAGATGACATTATTCAAATTCCTATAGATGGGTCTGCATTTAGAGATATGGAGGAAAAATGGCCTCACTTTAAAGAAGAACCTCATAATCTTAGGATTTCTTTGGAAGCAGATGGTGACAATACATTTGCAGAAATGAGATCCGTTTACTCTATGTGGCCTATTTTTGTTATCAACAATAACATTTATCCATGGTTGTCGATAAAGAGGGAGCACATAATGTTGGCAATGATTATTCCAGGTATGTGTCTACAGCTTTCTTTTTTAATGTAGTGGCATCTCATTTGTCGTATTTTGTTGCATAATGTCATATATATATTTTTTATTTTTCTCTTGTGTATGGCTTATATATCTAAATGGTTGAAATAATTATATATTTTATATGTTCAAATCAATCAGGTAAGTACCAAGTTAAAGATATGAATGTATATATCAAACCTCTTATTGACGAGCTACTAAAGTTATGGAATGGCATCACTATGTATGGCGTATATATACCAATACGACAAAGGCAATTTCAATTCCATGCAATGCTTGTATGGACATTACATGATGCCCCAGAGTTAACCCATTTTTGCGGTTTGTAATTAAAAGTTCCACTTTAATTGCATTTAATTTTATGAACTAGTTAATATATTATGCACGCATGTTTTTTTAAATAATCCATTCATTTTATATACAATTTTAATTGACATAGATAATCCATCTCTTTATGTAGGTCTTCAAACAAAGGGAAAATTTGCATGTCCAGTTTGTGGTCCTAAGATCAAATCTCGTCGTTCCAAAAGTTTAGGAAATGAGGTTTTTTATGAGTATAGGCACTTCCTCTCTAAGAATCATAGGTATCGAACTACCGAAAAACATATGTTCAACGGCAAGCAAGAGACTACATTAGAACTGCAGAGAATGACACCTCACCTATGGAAATTGCAATATAATAGAAATCGTCAAGGTACGTATGAATCATCGTATATGAAATGTTATGTATTTTTTTATTGTATGTCGTTTACTGTAATTGACATTGATTTCTGTAATTTCTTTATAAACTATTATTCATGATGGTCGTCGTGGTCATGAAGGCATTAATAGGCTTCCACGAGGAATGAAAATTTATCCTAAACAATTCAGTAGGTTTCCCTACTATGAGCACCTACAAATTGCTCATATGTTTGATACAATGCATATTGGAAAGAATGTGACTGAACATTATGGCGAATATTGGATGGAAGGAGTGAGAAAGAAAAAATTGTCAAAATTTGCAAAGACATTCAAGAAGGCAACCATGCAATGAAAGATGTCATTAATTTCATAGCAACAGAGACCAAATTAATATAAACTCACTTCCATGGATGTTAACGGAAAGTAACTAGTGATTTTTTGCATGCGCTTAGTGTTTGTTTAATTCATTGTAGAACTTATATTTGATTTTTGTGCACTAATTCTTGTTATGTAATATAAATTTTTTTGGGTTAAATCTGGTGATTAGTTTGCATCACCTGTAGATGGTTGTCATCTAAAGAAATCCATAAAGAATATATAAAGTATTGGATGAGAGAAATTCCTCATCTCATGTGTGAAATACAGAAGCATCTACCTTCGGCATTTTTCAATGCACAAGAACACTACCTCATACACCAAGTTGAGGAGATTGAATTGTGTGGACCTTTACACTCAAGGTCCATGTGGATGGTTGAGAGGCACTTGAAATTTTTGAAGGGTTTGGTTAGACAATGAGCACATCCTGAGGGTTCTATGATGGAGGTATATATGGTATACCAAAACATGCTACATATTAGAAAATATCTTCCTAACTTAGCGTCAATTCTCAATTTAGGTCGCATTTGTGATCTGGACTCCAATAACAATTTCGAAGGGGAATACCCGAAGGGGAAAGGTAGATAGAGGAAGGTGAAAGGTAATTATTAGCTAGTGGATATGAATTAATATAATACATTTGACTGTTGATTTTTATGTATATATCATACATATTCTATTTTTAATATTCAATATGCATCAATTAAAAGTCTATACTTTGTTAAGTGAATATACATTTGTATTGAATTTTAATTTTATTTTCATCAAATAGTTGGTCGAGAGTGGGATGCACTTCATTTATACATCGAAAAAAATCTTGATTGGATGAAGGTATGGATTGAACGATGTGAACAATCTGGTCATGGAATATCATGGGAAGGTGTGGCTTCATTGGTTAAAGCAGCACATCGCAATGGAGATACCAATCTTACACAAAGGGAAATCGATTTAGCATATGGTTTAAAAGATAAGCAGGCAAGCATATTAATCAACCACACTATTTATTTTTTTTGCAAACATATCGATGTACATGTTGATTTTTTTCCCTGTGGGGCATAAACATGCACTTAATCATAAATGGATCATGATGTAATATTTACGTGTATGGCTTGTTGTAGGTAAAACACCATAAGGCTATGTGGTGCAATGGCTGTAACTATCACATCAAAAAGTTGGATGAAATGAATAAAACATCAGATTGTGGGATATCTGCAGTCTTGGAGGTGACCAATGTTTCCTCTAGAAGTGAAAGACATCCAGAACTCTCAGAAAATCAATACTATGGGTATTTGGAAGATATTCTTCAATGTGACTTTAACTCCTTTAAGGTAGTTTTGTTCGTTGTCAAATGGTACAAGTTACGATTGAATCAACGTGATCCCAATAAAATTATTATTGAACATGATAATGGATTTACCATGGTTAATACAAGGTTGTTTGAGCGAGGAACGAAGCCCTATGTTCTTACAAGCCAATGTGAACAGGTATTTTACTCTGAGGTTCTAGGTAGAGGGGGTTCATCATTTTTTGTGAGACACGATCCAAGGGGAAGGCCGATAAAGTATAACGTAGAGGAAGTTAATGAAGAGTGTCTCAAAGAAGAAAACGATGTTGAAGATAATCAACATGAGTTAGATGATCATGTTCCAGAAGAAGATGTCGAAGAATTAGTTGGATCAGATGATGTAGCAGACAATTTCCATGTAATCGACGATGACATGATTATCGTAACTGAGATCGATGACGATGATGATATGGCCAATCCTTACAATGTTGACTCTGGATCGGATGATACAGATGATGACTTGGATGAAGAAGATGATGAAGTCCATTGAAGTGTATGAGGTGTTCCTTAATATATCTACTCTATATATTTTGATTTAATATTGAGATAGAATTATTGAATTTTATTGGTACGTATAAATTAACTGTTTCTTAGTGGTTTTTTTCCATTTTCCTATATGTTGGCATATTTTATAATTAGAAACATTGCTTCTTGAGTATGACAAAAAACACAATTAATTTTTTTTACATAGATTGTATTGAGTTATGGGGAATTGAGAGTGATGTGAGGGGGGGGAGGGGCCATAAGAGCTTCCACCTTCACGTGGTTGGCCTTGTTCAATAGAGAATATTAAATTTTTCTTGAAACAAAGAGAATCTCAATAAGGAAATGCACAATTATCATGCTAACCCAAATGGCGTGCTTGATCATGTACTGCACAGGACCAACATTGAAATTTTTTAAATTTGTGCTTGCTTGGACTAAAATTTGGCATGGTTAGACTAGACGCATGCATTGACAGTGTGGGAGTGTTTCCATACTCAAACATGACTGACACTAACAATTTGAGCATCAAAAACCAGACCTATAGATTAATTAATGTGCTAAACGGGGCCAACGTTGAATTTTTTTAAATTTGTGCTTATTTGGACTGAAATATGGCATGGTTAGACTAGACGCATGCATTGACGGTGTGGTATGGTTTCCAGACTCAAACATGACTGGCACTAACAATTGGAGCATCAAAAACCATACCTATAGATTAATTAATGTGCTACACAGGACCATCGTTGAAATTTTTTAAATTTGTGCTTGCTTGGATTGAAATTTGGCATGGTTAGACTAGACGTGTGCATTGACAATGTGGGAGGGTTTCCATACTCAAGAATGATTGACACTAACAATTCGAGCATCAAAAACCATACCTATAGATTAATTAATGTGCTACACAGGGCCAACATTGAAATTTTTTAAATTTGTGCTTGCTTGGACTAAAATTTGGCATGGTTAGACTAGACGCATGCATTGACGGTGTTGGAGGGTTTCCATAATCAAACATGTCTGACACTAACAATTCAAGCATCAAAAACCATACCTATAGATTAATTAATGTGCTACGTGGGGCCAAGGTTGAAATTTTTTAAATTTTTGCTTGCTTAGACTGAAATTTGGCATGGTTAGACTAAACACACACATTGACGGTGTGGGAGGGTTTCTGGACTCAAACATAAATGACACTAACAATTCAAGCATCAAAATCCATACCTATAGATTAATTAATGTGCTACACAGGGCCAACAGTGAAATTTTTTTAATTTGTGCTTGCTTGGACTGAAATTTGGCATGGTTAAACTAGACATGCGCATTGACAGTGTGGGAGGGTTTCCAGACTCAAACATGAATGACACTAACAATTCGAGCATAAAAAAACCCATACCTATAGATTAATTAATGTGCTACACAGGGCCAATGTGATTAAGTAATGTTATATGAGAGAATTTAAATTCTTCAATAAAATAACAATTGTGTTTATTTCAGAACTTAAAGATAATAGTCATATAGGATTTACAAAATTTAGCATATTCAAATTTTAAATATTGGTTAAGTTATGTGTGTATCATCAAAAGTAAATTGAGTATAGGGTATCTTAGTTTTCCATGAAATCCCATGATAGTGCCATGGAAACATGAGAAACATAATTATAAGAAAACATGATTATGATTAAAAATTAAAAAAACATTTCAATTTCAAAATATATCCACTTGTTGTATTTATTCAAACCTATACAATAGATGGGATCCTCACTTTTCCCTCACCTATTTGACTAACTATGTGCTCCCACTTATTTTCCCACATGATAGAGCCATTGACACTCCCACGTATCTTGATATTTATGTGATGGCATTAAATTTAAAGACTTGAAGTAATAAATACATAATAATTGTTGTTGTAAAATTGAGGTATAACTTAGATTTTATCATTGTTTCAAAATTGTACGTTATTGATTTGAAAGACATTATCTGAGTTGTGACATGAAACTACATTTGAGTACTTATCTCCTTAGGGGTGACTATGTGTGCATGTTCAGGATTAAGATGTTCATCAACAACCTCTCTTTTATACTATATATTATGAATTTGGGATATGTGAATAAAATTATGTGGATATAATAAATTTTGAATGTGTAATGACCTACATAATTTATATTACAAATTTTAGAATTCAACCATAAACTAATAGGTCCTTCATTTAACATAAGTGGAAAGAAACATATATAGAGAACTTAATATTTTCAATCAATGACAATATGTTCATGTTAAAATACTTAAAAGGACTAATTAATGTGTTGATTCTTTGTATTAAAATGCTCAATCAACAACCAATTAATATAATAAACATACGCAATTGTACAGAACAATACCACACCCTTGGGATGTGGTTTGCATCTCTCATGGAACTAAAAATCAAACTCTAGTGTTTCACAGTGTATAATATTAAATCGTCACGGCATAGCCCCAAAATTATATCAATGTCCACCCTTTGTACATGAATTTCTATTGAAATGGGTGGTGGTACATATATCTCTCGTAGATATTGCAAGTAAAACACTACCCAATGCAATGTTCATTTTGTTAGCAATCACATCCCTTGACTCAAATCTCAGCTGGCATGAATCTCCTAACTTCTTATGTACAACAATATCCGTACAATGAAATAGTATCAATCTCGCAAGAGTTGGTGTTGGGTCAATGTATCTATCAACCCAAGATGCCCTTAACTAAATCATTTCATGGAGCCATAAAATTTAGATCCAATGCTCATATAATCTATTCTCATGTGAAACACAAACTCACAATAAACATGTGTCATAGAATACACTAGGACCTTATCATGTTGTAGTATCATGCCTTGTGCATTAATGAATTGACTATAATAAACACAAGGGGTTGCCACCTCAAGCTTAAAATCTCATAGTTTAAGTTGTTTCTTCCTTGGGAAGTCAAGAAATATATAAAAACAAATACCCCACACATCATGTCCCTTTCTAGACACTTTCATTACAACCCACATTTTTGTCCCAAAACTTGACTCCTCATAAAAACACTCTTCCAAATGTTGCTATGAAGTCCAACCCTCTCATATAGTATTATGATATAATTTACACTCATGACAATAGTCATCATTGAATGATCAATAATACTATCAACCTGAATGGTTGTGGTTTCCTTGTGAAACCATCAAGAATGTCTACTAATCTCCTCTAATTTATGTGAGTAATCTCATTTCCCCATGACATTGGGGATGCATGATGAACTTTTTAACTATGGATATATTGAAGATGGATAAAAAAATAAAAGTAAAATCAAGATGATGATGATGACGACGATAATGATCAAGATGAAGATGATGATGATGATGATGGTGATGATGATAATGATGGTGATGATGATGATAATGAAGATGATGATGATGATGATGTTGATGTTTGTGATGATTGTGTTGATGAATAGTGATGACATCGACATTGATGATGATGATGATGACGATATTGATGACGATGATGATGGTGTTGTTTATGATGACAACAATGACATTAATGATGATGCTTATGATCATGATGCCACGACGACGACGATGATGACGACAATAATGGTGTTGTTTATGGTGATGATGATGACGATTAATGGCAACGACGACGTTGCTGATGATGATGATGATGATGATGATGACGATTAATGGCAACGACGACGTTGCTGATGATGATGATGATGATGATGATGATGACAATGATGATGACGATGACAATGATGGTGACGATGATGATGATGTTGTTTTTTATGATTGTGATGAATAGTGATGATGACAATTATGATGGGGATGGAAATGACGGTGATGATGATGATGATGAAGACCATAATGATCAAGATGAAGAAGATGATGATGATGATTATGGTGATGATGATAATGATGGTGATGATGATGATAATGAAGATGATGATGATGACAATGTGGTTCTCTAACCCATATAAACAAGGTAATTTTGGAAGATAAGCAAGAAAACAAGGTGGTTCTCTAACCCATATCATTCTTTGTCAAAGAAATTGCAAAGTTAACCACCCCTTTCAATTAACTTACAAGTATGGAAAGTCATGTGTTTGAAAGTCGAATGAAGCTCTTGGTTAGAACATTCTTCATGTCGAGCGTCATGTCATTCATCATACCAAGGATAACAAAGATGCAAAGGAAAGTTGGGATACATTCAAAACTCTCTTTGAAATGGTGAATACTACTTAGGTAAACCAACTTCAAACTGAACTCTCCAACCTCTAAATAGATGACTTCAATGTGATTGAGGAGTATATTGCAAGGTTTAAAATATAAAAGGTAACCTTATTCAAGTGGGAGAAATAGGAAAATCAGATCCAAAACTTGTAAGTATTGTTCTGAATAATCTCTCTCCGTCATTCAAATCCTTTTCTCTTGTATTCTACAGCATTTATTTATTTTTCAACAATCCTATAGCTCATACTCTTGAGGGGATTTTCTCTAATCTAATTCAACATCAAGTTACTTTGAGGAATATGGGTAAATTACACCCTCGAGATCAAGTCCATCCAAAGGCCATCTCAACCCCACTTAAATATAAGTCTAACTTGGGTAAGGGGAATAATTAAAACCCTCACACAAGATAAAAGTCATAGGTGGCTACTATCCTTAGGGCCATCCTTTCAAGTATTACCTTGCTTGTCTTCGGAAAATTGGAGAGCTTGCAAGATATATTTTAAATACATAAAAAAAACAAATACAAAAAAAAAATTAACAAACAACATTTTATATAAAATACAAACAATACAAAAAAAATCCAAACAAAATAACATACCTTTCTACCTCCCGGGCATTGACTTGTTTCATTGTAACCAGCCTTATCCTCTCGCACGTACACCCTTTGAGTTATGTGACCTCTTAGCAGAGCATTATGGGCCTCATGTGCAACCATTAATTTTGTTGAGCTGTGAGTTGTGAGCTGTGTTGGATTGTGGTGGTGCATCTTCCGCTCGCGTCTGCACCCTTTGAGTTATGTGTGCTACGAACAAAGCTGTCTATGGCTTCTGTGAAACAATTGATTGAGATGAGTTGTGAGCTGTGATCAAAGTTGGATTGTGGACATGCATCTTCATCCTCTCATGTGTGCACCCATTTAGAATAGGCAATGTCTCCCAATTCTGTGAGTAAGAAGCCCTAAATTTTATGGGGTCCAATATTTCATAGTTTGAATGGTTGATTTTATTACTGTATCTTTTTGTTTTCCCTTAAAAATCAATATAAATGGAAAATTGATTCAGATTTAGGGCCCATCTCTCTCCTTTGGCCACGAATTCTTTGGGAGGGTTCCATTTCGAGCCATGTTGGATCCTAGGTTGCTTCAACACCAAGTACATTCAAACCCTGCCTTATCACCTACTATCTATCTTTTTCCTTTGCAAGGCGTCGCTGTGTACGCAATTTCTCCTGCTCCTTCTTGGTCAGCTCAGTGGTTTTCCAAGCGATATCTTAAATTTTTTTAAAACAAAGGAGACAAGTTTTGAAAGTATGTCCCTCCTGTTGGAAATAAGAGCATATAAACATCTTAATTTTTTTTATAACCTGGAAGTGTCCACTAGAGACTCATGCATACATGAGGAAGTACTATCCTTAGACTAGGAATGAGCTTGGCCTCCCTTCACCTATTATACCATACCTTCGAGCCCCTCATGGAATCCTTCGCTGGCCACCCTCATAACTTCAGACTTACTTCCCTTTTTCCACAGTCTGTTATCCTTTTACCTTCAGCCATTTGTCCCTCCTTCCCCACAACCTCATCTTTGTTGTCCTTCTCCTTGGATTCCCATACGAGCCTATCTTACAACTTACACAGGCCTGCAATTACAAATTGCATACCTTGTGTTCCCTTCCCTCCATTTGCACACCATACAAAACAAAGATTAGAAGTTACTGTAGACTAGTTTGTAATCAATTCATTAATTCTAATGTTCATAATTGCTAATATTGGTTTCAATTTATATCTTGGATGCATAGTAATCAAAAGCTAATTTTGTGTTCTATAAATATTCAAAAGCTTGAGAGTAACTCTATTTACTTATGCAGATCCGAAAGTTACCTTGAGGTTATTGGGATTATATCACATTTGTTTCCCTTTTTTTATATAGTTAATGTTGATTATTGATGGTTTGGTCATTATTGCATTCAACACTACACTTTGATGATACATTTTGCCTTGGCAAGTGATCTTTGAATTTTGATAGTGATGGTTATGATCTTTTGAGTAATGTCGTTTTAGTATTGTTATGGTACATGTTGATTTATCTTTATATTAGGATATCTCATTGATCCTACTAATGTTGGATAATTAACGGTTGTTATCTCGTGATCTATCATTGAATGTTACTATATATATCTAATGGCATACCTTGTCTACATGCTCTTACAATAAAATTACATTTAATTGAATGATCCAAGTGTTACTTTACATGTTGAAATATTATCTTGGTTTGTCTTTACCAAAACATCAAAACATCAAGATAATATTACCATTCTCTTCTTGTGGCTCGGTTGTGGTAAATTGATGGTTCAGACACCCTTTCCATTCCATCCCTACGTAAGGATATTGCACAAGGTCAAGTAATTTGTGGTCCTCCTGACAATGTAACATATGGATGGCATACTCACACACAAACCTACACAAGAATTCTAGTTGACCCATCTTGGGAAACATCTAGCCCCAAAGTGCATACACATGTTAGTCATCTATATAAGGAGTTTCTAGTCAAACGATGAAAAAATAAATTTGAAGCAAAGGGGAAGATATGTATCCCATCCAACATGCTACGACATTTATCCGAATCAATATGAAACTGTCAAAATGCTACGACATTTATTCAACCTACATTTTGAATTATTATCAAAGGTAACAATTTGGGTAAGACTTCCTAGATTCTTGAATATTGAAGCTCAAAGACCCTCTAGACCATTGAAATTCCTTGGGTAAGTTTATTACCTTCAGCCCAAAAACTAGGGGCATGAGAACCACAACATTTTCCCAAATTTCCATTTACATAGAGCAAAGGTATTCCTAATAAAATTGTGTTGGAGTGTGATATCCTTAGATGGGCACAACTATTGGATTATTAATATATTTATTTCATTGTAGATTCTACTTGAGCATGGGAATGTGGTAGTGTCTTGTCTGAAGGCAAAGGTTTCTCAAGCTAAAAAGCGGAAAAATAGCAAAACCACTTGGTGAAAATACTAAGAGTCAAATCACTTTTGGATGGCACAAAAAAGGTTCCATGGGCATCATAGCTTCTATAAATGACCCCAACCTACCCACAAAGAAATGCGGTGTATAAATTGATATGATGATGACTTTGGATTCAAACCCTTTACCACTTATATAATAGATAAAGACGGAGAAGTGATTATTTACTATGATGTTGATCTAGGCCTCAATTCAAACAATGTAGCACAATTTCAGGCATTGGTATGAGGTTTAGGAGTGGCACTTAGCCTTGTCCTAGAGGGTGATTCCATAGTAATAAATAGTGCAATTAGAAAAGGATCAACCCCTCAATGGTGTCACAATGTCATTATTGAGGAGGCATGCAATCTTAAATCTCACTTAGGCAATACTTTGTTCATTCATTGTTTCAAGGAATGTAACAAGGTGACTAAACATGTGCCAAATAAAGGAGTTGATGTCAATTTTCATTTGAGCATCATTCGATTCAAATAAGAGATTATGATATTTTTCGATATGTCTAACTATTCTTCTCATAAGAGCACACCTCTCTTCTCATAAGAGCACACAAAATAGTTCCTGTAAATGATAGATTTGGCCCAATAATGGGATGCATTAAACTAGATTTTGATGTTTGGTGTACAAGGAAAGGGTCTTCTTACCGATGGCATCATTTAGCACCAAAATATAATTTCTTGGGATATGAACAAGCTACTTATTGGATACATTGGATATTCATGAGGCCCTTGACCACAAGACAAAACCTTTGGATGGGATATTTGGCATATGAGTGGGACACATACTTGATTGCAATGTTTTTCACACTAGGGAGGGGTCTTCTTTCCCAATACTTACTTCATGGTTAATATCCATAGGCTTTGAATCTATATTCTTCTTAGAGGACATGGTATGGAGTCAATAACCAAGGTATGAGGTCCTACATGTTTCTTTTAGAGCTCATGGTTTATTAATAGGGGCCCATAACACAAGACATGCACTCTAGAATAAATATTTGTCCCCCAAGGGGGGATACAAACCCAATTGAAAGGTTTGTCACATGAAGATGATGAAAGAAGTAGGGGTGACAAAAGCTTCTTTGAGTGGTAGGAATTTATTACAATCAAGCCTATAAACTTGTATATGGTTTTCAAGATAATAGAGGTTTAGTGGAAATATGTTTGGCCTTTATTTTATATATTATGGGTGTTGTTTCAATTAGGGATTTAACACATTTGGATTTGGGTTGACTTTCTTGGTTTGAATGCATTTTGTTTTGGGTTATTTCTTAGTAGAAATGCTTCAAATCCTTGTAACCCCATTCCTTTACTAGAAAATTAAAGTTGAGGTAAGCATCTCATGGTGGTCATATTGAAAGCCCATCATGGAAAGGATAACAGGTGGGGAGCCATATAGTGCAGCTAATCAAGGTAGATTTTTTATTTAAAGTTATTCAAAGCTCTTGGTATGCTTCATTATTTCATCATATTTAAGAAAATTAGTGAATTTCTAGCATTTGAGTGTTGCAGCACATTCTCTTGGAAGCCTTATTTCTTAGGATGATGACAATTCTGGGGTAAACACACACAAGGGTAAAACTGTATTCAAATAATTGCCTAGATTTGAACGTATTATAGTTGTTGTTTCTTTTAGTACATGATAGATGTGTTCTAAAAAATGTGGTAATTTCACGATTTTGTGTTAATTTTCTACAATCATGAGCAATGGCAATGAAACAAATTATACATGAGGTTTTTTAATGCAGTTTAAAGTCCGATAATAATGATAGTGGATTCAAATGTATATATTATTTTTTCACAACTAGAAGATTCTTTAAAAGTTTAATTCGTGAGTGTTGCAAGTTACTTGTTCTATGGTAGATAGAATCCAATTTTCTGGAAGCATAAGTGCCACACATGTGTGTTGAATGAGTATTATAATTCCCATAAAGGCACTTAGGTTCATGACAGTAAAATATACAGAGGAGTATCACAGAACCTAATGCAGTTGTCAGGTGTAAATCATGTTAGCATTGAGCTGCTAAAGGTTTATTTTCCTTCTTTCCCATTTTTTTTTATATATGACCTTGATGCCAACCAAGAAACTGAAGATTAATGACTTAGTTTTTTAAGGCATTCCAATGTGAAGTGTAATTGGTAAATGGTATATGTGTTCCCTCCTATTAGAAAATTGGATCCAAAGCTCTATTCAATTTTCGACTCATTTGATAGCCTTAGAGATAAGATTATGAAAATCTAAAAGTCATAGTTGGATCTTATTCACCTGCCATACTTGCAAGGGTAGGCAAGGTGGGAGGATATTTTGATGCAATCATAGCTTAATAGAAAAAAGTAACATAATAGTATTATTTAGAAAGTTTGTAGAAGAAAATGATAGCTATCTTCATTATGTTATACTTCTAATGTAAATCACAGTGCTCTTCTTTATTACAAGTCCAACGAATTTTGATCTCAATGACAATTTTCAAAATGATATAAATTCGGTGAAATCGATTCTTCCTCAATATGATGAGCCTTTTAAGGAGAAGTTAATTTTTTCCTTGATATTTGATGTAGTAGTTTCGAGATATTTAAGATGTTCACATATTTCCTAAGATACTCAAGGCTTTAGTATTGGTTTTGTATCAAGATAATGCATTGTGGCTCCAGAGTCAAAAAATTATATGGAAAATAGATTAGAATTAATGTGCAAATTCCAAACACCATAGATGATGGACCATTTCATTTTAATTTGATATTTTGAAAAGAAAATAACTTAATCATATTTTTTTTTATTTTTGGTATATTGCATTCCTTTTTCCCTAAAATTTTTGTGACCGAGTTTCCTTGTTGTACCAGCTTTGGGAACCCATACCTATTTCCAAGTTTCATGAAACTCAGTTTAAAATACATGTAGCTTTTATTTGGAGCATCTTCTCCATAACATTTTATCTCAATATCTTATTCTTGTCTTTTTGTCTCCTTGCAGAGGGAACTAGTTGAGAAGTTGCTCCAAGAATCCTCCCAATCACATGCTATAATTTGTGAACCTAAATAAGGTGTATTTAGGAAAGTATGGTAACTCTGAGAAGTATGCAGTTTTTGGTTTGTTACTTGTTATTCCACAAGGATAGTGTTTTGGTATGCTTGGACCCAATGGTGCTGGGAAAACCACCTCTATAAACATGTTAAGGACATCTTAATTATTCTACATCTTAAAACTTTTGAAAGTTTCATATGTCCTACATGCAGTCTTTGATCGTCACACTACAATTATATTTTATGCATTCATTTGGTAAGGATGTGTGCTTTCAAACATCCAAAGTTCTTTTTCTTCCAATGGCATCTGATGTTGACTATTTTATTGCATTTTTTATCTACCATATGTTTCAAAACTTCCATTGATTCAACTACTACAAGTTATCATGGTTTGTACATGAACTTCAATATTTTGATATTGTCAATGCGTTGCATTTTCTCTCTTAAAATTTAAGAGACCTTAACACACTTTGTTCTGAAGAATTGACCAGAACTCTAGTGTTTACAAGGTCATTGTAAACATTTCGTTTCAAAATTCTAGTTGGCTAGGAATCTTTTTATTCTGAAATTTCAAAAGTAATGTCATTCAGGCCATTTGGTGGTCATTGTCATTACTTTACAGTCATCAAGGTCATATGGTAATTATATCATTATAGGATTTTTACAACCATATATTCAGTTAATTTCACTTTAAGCATATTCAGTTAATTTCACTTTAAGCCATATTATGTGCATCAATGCTCTGAATTAGGGTTTGGCCTATATTGGTAATACATTAGGTTGTACACATACTTCCCAACATGCCTAGGGGGTTACATACATAAAATATCTAATGTTGGCATACACACCATTCCTAAATATAGGCCATAGTGCATGCTTGAATCTTTGAGAACTATAGATTTGGTTTATGGTGATTGGTACAAAGTATATTCATGCATCAAATTTATGTATATATGTGCATAGTCACATAAATAATGTTGATAATTTATTTTACAAAAGTAGGTTATGCTGGGGATAAAATCCTCTCCATAACTACTGTTGTTATATGATCAAATCTTATGTCATCATTCTAGGATGTGTAGCAAAATCCAATACCAATCTCGATTCATTAACAAATTTGGTGTATCTTGTGCACTTTCCTTACATGATTGTGTCTTAGCTTGTTTAGTATAGGATCCCAATACTACTATTGTGCTTTACAAGTAATGGAATGATATTCATTGCAAGTTAAATATAAAATATTGGCATGGAGATGAACATCCTTTCCTCGAAAACTCAACAGAAAGGAAAGAACCGGAATAGGATGCTCATAGAAACCTATAGGATCATTATACTCCATTTCTCATTTATTTCCATCACTAGAGTCATTTATATTTATTACAATATCTTATTGAGTAGGGTGTAGTGGCTCTAAATTTTTGACATCGAATTCTTTCTTCGATAAAGAAAGATCCATAGAATCATTATTCTCAACAACTTCGGCCTTTAGAGTAGAAGGTGGCACATATGAAAATGTCAAAACTGGTTGAATACCTTTTGATTCTTTGTTCAACATCTCTACCAATGCACTCTGATAGTATGACCCAACTTTAACATCTTTATCTTGATTCATGTTTTCCTTTCTTATAGTTGCATTAGGGATATCAAACATTCCATGGTGATTACCTACACCAATAGTTATACATGAAGCCAATTCCAAATTACTAAAGGTAGGTGATACCGTATGTTGTATTCCATAAACAATGTCAGAATTTTGGACCTGTTTATATTGAGAAGATCCTACAGAGACATCCAAATATTGTTCAAGAAACCCACAATCAAAACTTTGTTTACACAGTATCTTGGAAACGGGCATCTTAGCTTCAACCCAAGGAGATCTCTCTTGAGAACTATCTTTGTTAGTTGACTTCCCACAATACTTTGCATGTGACTTTGTATCTAATTTTTATCAACTGAAATACATCCTTCCACATATCCACCAAGAAAACCATTATCATCAGTGAGTTGGAAACAAGATACAGATACATAAATCTCAGACCTTGTTACTAGTAACTCATTCAAAACATTTCTAAGCAAATGTTTTTCAGTTGAACAAGCACCATTATCTTCTTCATGAAGGTTTCCTTTACCACTTGCTTCGAAGATTCCAGACTTTGCATCATCAGGACAATATTGATCCCATAGAGCACTAGATTGCATTGTTTTATATTCAGTATCTATACTCTAACACTTTTCATTCTAAAATATTTCAAAGCCCCTAGTTTCAAGGTCTTGTCTAGGAAAGTCACATTTGACCATGCATTCTATATTGGAGATAGTGGTTATTGAACTTAGCATAGAGTTCATCTAGTTATTTTTAAGGATATGTGCATAGAGTTCATTGAACTTAGCACCTTTCCTAAATTTCTAGATTCCTCTACCACTCTCAAAATGTCTTCCTCCAAAGGCCCCTTCAACTAAATGATGTCCACACCAATCCTCCAAAGGTCCCTTCAAAAGGAAACTTCTTTAACAAGCAATGTCTACTAATGGCCAAACAATCCCCAAGATATGTCCACAAGGAAAATCATCCCATCAAATGTGTCTACAAAGCAATTTCCAAATCCCCTTCCAAAGGGTGCACTTCTCAAGGATGTGCACATGGAAATATCTAAAGCTCCAAGGGTTTATTCAAAGGGGGTGTGACCACAAGAAGATGTCATGATGCTAGTCTCCAAGTCCTTTTTCAAAGCAAAAATCCAAAGAAGATATCTACTTAATAACCACTTTCAATTCTGGGTTGGCAGTTGCGGGGGGAGTTCTTCTTGACTCCAAAGGAAACAAAATGTATGACTTTGCATGGGGGATTGGGAAAAGAACCAATAACGAAGCTGAATGGCTAGCCGTGATAAAAGGGATTGAAATGGCCAAGGAGAAAGATATAAACGACCTAGTGGTCTTTGGAGACTCTATGTTGGTAATAAAAGAAGCAAGGGATTTAGTTAGTATGCGACAGAAACCTATTTCCACATTGCATCAGCACTTCTTCTACTCGGTTAAGGAATTTCACACTATAACCTTCTTTCATATTCTCAGGCATTGCAATAGTGAGGCTGATACCATGGCCAACCTTGGTGCTAGTTTAAACTGTGGTCATTCTCTTCTAAATGGTCACCAATTTACCAATGTTTGGGTGCCATAGGACCCCCCCCCTTGTTCCACCCCCCTTTCCCCCCTTCCAGCTATCATGGGAGGGCCTCATTAACTCTCTAGATCTACTCGAGATACACCTGCTCACATCGGAAGTCCCTTCGACATCCTCAGCGATCATTCCTGACATACACCACCTGGCCAGCATGCTAGGAGTTATGGCGAATGAGGCCCAAGGCAAGGAAATGTTATTTCATGCAGGGTGGTGGCGGTTGTAGCACCCTGCGTTTGCATTTGAACCTCCATCTTCCGCGTCCTGCTACGGTCTGCATTTTCTCCTGCAGCGTCAATATAGGAAGGTTTATGTCTCAGGGAAATATGGGAGATGGCAATCAATGCCATGCTGCTCTACATTGCTAAAAGTGCAGGAAGAATGATCAACACACTCAGGAGGAAAACGGTATTGGCAGTAAGAAGCATCTTTTAGCTTAAATTCTTCAGGAAGCAGGCTGTGCTGACTCTTCTAGGGGGGGTGGCTCTAAGCTAGCCTTCCATAATCATTCGAAGGTAATAGACTCTGGAAACGCTGGTGCTTGGACTCCCCTTGACAATGGCTATGGCAACACGGGTACTATCTTGACTCCTAATTACGGCTTCACCCCTGGTAAATTTCCAGTCCATGGTTTCCACACACCTCCGTGTGACAATAGCAAAGGGTCTTATCATCAGCATTATCGTGGTAGCCCTGGAGCCTTGGGAAACAGGGGTTCTCCCAGGGACAGGATAGTCCCTCTCCTGACTTTCACCTGTAGGTATAGGACCTGGAGACTCAAGTTCACTGGCTACGGGGGGATCTTGCAAACATGAAGAAGTCCGTCTCTCAGTTGGCTACTTTCGTTCAGATATCAAACTCGGAGGTAAGGGCAAGTACTGGTAAAATGAAAGATTTATTTGAGAAGCTTATGGGCAAACATGAAACCTTTTACAATTGCCTGTGAATTGTTGAAGCAAAAGTGGATTGTGTAAGAACAAACAGTGGAAGCAGCCCCTCGGTGATCCTGAACATTGACGACGACAAAAATGGTGCAACGGCTGGCACCAAAGAGCAAGCTACTCATAACCACCATGCAAATTAACCTCAGCTTGTGCAACTTCCTTCTGGCATGATGTGCACTGTTCTTATGTTATATTTACTATGTTTTTATTCTACTGCTTAGTTTTAGGTCAATTTGTTAGAATCTACAGTAGTGGTAACAATACTTATGAATACAGATGTAACAGGATTAATGCCTTTTTTGAAGTTCAAAGGTTGGCTTTTTCAGAGACTGCCTGGACAGCTCTGATTTTTTGGGAACAACCTCCCTATCCACTATGTAATCTGCTCCATCTTTTAATATAAAGCCTATTATCCATTTGTGTTAAAAAAAAATAACCACTTTCAATTCTTCAATGGATATGGTCCAAAGCATTTGATTTTTAAGCAACTCCAAAACATGCCCACAAGGTATGTAAAGAAGGTGGAAATGATTGATGAAGAATACCCAATTCTACTAATATTTTTTTTTAATTCCCCATAGTCATCGGATATCCGACGTCCCTTCAAAAGAATCCGACGACCTTACTATACCACCGACGTCAAACGTCGTCGGACTTTGTATTTTGTTTGTGAGTGTATGCGTCGGATATCCGACCGCCTATAAAGTAATATGGGTCGGATATCTGACCTCTTATAAAGTAATATGGGATAGATATCCAATGGTTTATAAAGTAATATGGGTCTTATATTCGACGCCCATGTAGTCGGATATCCGACGGTTGTGTGGTCGTATATCCGACCTTCCAGAAAGATGTTGCAGTCAGATATCCGACACGTATGGGTCAGATATCCAACGTGTATATTAAAAGACTTGTGGTTGGATATCCGACGGTCGTCATGTCGGATATCCGACGAGACCGTATTGCTATCGAATATCCGTTGAAGGTCAACCGGCATTCAAAAAAGGAGAGGCTTTTTGGATTGTCGACAGCAAGATGTCGAAAATCAAACATATATGCCGTCAGATTTTGGGTTCAAATTTTCATGTGAGTGTCGCAAGGTGTTTCCACCTAGCTTAAGGAGTAGCGTGGGGATGGGGGGGGCTGCACTATGTGCACCCATCCCCAATTTTAGTAATGAAAACTAAACATTTTCAAATGAAGGAAGAAAATAAGATCCCCTCAAATAGGGTATCATCATAATCCTGAATAGTCACATTTGTTGATGTTACGGGCAGTTAGTTGAGCAACCCTCATTTGCATAGACGGTTGGGTGCACCTATGTGTAAATTATATATAAAAAAATTAATTTTAAGTACAAGACTGGACTATAATGAGTAATGCAATTATAGTGCAACTAGTGAGTTAGGATGTTATAAATTGGACAAGAATTTTTTTTTAATATGGTAAAATTTGGGGTTGTTACATATAGTATCAAAGTTGTAGCTACAACACTTAGGCCTAATGGGCACTACAAAAAATTTCGCGCAATAGTTAGCTAATAAATTGAAAATGTGTTTGTAATAAGCAAATTCACAACAGCAGTTTGGAAACATAATTTATAAACATGGAGGGAGAAAAAAATCACCCAGAATCCACAAACCAGCATACACCTAAGGCAAATATAGTCATAGATTTGAATGCAAACAGTGGACATAGTACACCTTCAGAAGTACTAGAGAGAATGAGGACTTTGATAGAAAAAATAAGAAGTTATAAAACTGATAACAAGGAACTGTTGAAAGCTCATGAGGAACAGTAGGAACTAAATGAAGCGTTGTTACATAACCTTTTTTAAATAAATGTTAGGGTACACAGGGTACTACCAAAGGACCGAACACCAAGAGCAACCACTTCACACAAACAGATCACAGATCAACACACCGATGTTTTGACGTGGTTTAAACCCTCTTGAGGGAAACACTCCACGGCCCCGGCCAAATAGCTTCTACGGGACAATTTATTATGCAAAGAAAGAAAGTTACAAATGAGCTTCTCATAATCGATCAACTAAACAATGACCCTCCATGCTCTTTAAATAGAGATCATGGACCAATCGGGTGTTAAGCCACGGATCAAGGTTAGGTTTGATCTAAGAGAAGTTGAGCCGTCGGATCACTCTATGTCGGAAACATATCGTGACCGTCGGATTAAGTATTTACAAATGCATACTAATGCATACTAAAGAAACACACTATCCCTAACGGATATATTACACAAGTTGATCTTAACTAACTCCTAAGTGTCTAAATATCCTAACAATAAAGAGACAGAAAAATTAGACTTCCAATGACATCAAGATGAAACAGAAAACCTGTCTACAACCTGGAAATGATGAAACTACTGAATATGATAATTCTTCCAACAAGAGAGAGAGAGAGACAAAAAATGACAAAAATACAGAAGCAATGAGGTTAACACTAGAGAAGAAAAGAAAACATCAGTAACACATAGCAGGTCTATTCAAGAAAATATGATCACCCACCTTTGATGGGGAATCAACAACTGGAATCGAAGCAAAAGCATGGATTTTGTGCATGAGAAAATACAATCAGCTATATGACTATTCCAATAATATGAAAGCAAGAATGTCCATTTATAACCTAAACGGTAAATCCATCACCTGGTGGTAAGATTTATAATTGGAAAAAGGACTTAAGGAAAACCAAATTAATTGGAAATCATTCAAGAATATTTTAGACAGAAATATCTATCATAATGGTATTATGAAGGGAAGACCAAATATTTTTATGGGTTGAAACTTGGTACCATGTCTATGGATGACATGATAAATAATTTTTTAGAACTACTCAGATACGTTCCTTATATTAAAGAAGGGAAAGCAAAAATTCAGAAGTTTTTAACTTGTTTACCCCATGCCTATAAAGATATAATAGAGTTTGATGACCCCAAAACTCTAGAAAAAGATATGAGGAAGGAAAGATTAGGCTATGAGCATTATAAATACCAAAATGAAACTCCAAGGATGTGGAAAGACATGAGACAAGAAAATTTCAATCAAAGGCGAAAGGGCTTCAAACCACTACCATGTTGAAATAATGTAACTTCGAAGAATATTCTACTTGTATTATTCATCATTCGGGAGATGTCATTAATGTAAAAGGTCATGTAAAAGTCATGAGGTAAAACCTCAATTGTAAGTCGGGTCATTAGTACCCAAAAGAATGTAATATAAATATTATTTGAGTCTCCCTAGAGAGGTCGGCCCAGTCAAGTTAGTGAGGCCAACCTAGTTAGGTTAAAAGTTCAAGTGAAAAGTAAAGTATAAATAGAGAGTGTCTCCCTCTCATTTGCACCATTCACTCACTCAAGCATTGTGCAAGAGAGGAAGAGGAAGGCTAGCAAAGGAGGAGGAGGATTGTTCTTGGATCTTGTTTTTGGGTTTTGTTTCTCTTTCTTATGAGACTTATTTCTTTGGGCATTGTAATTTGGTAATCTATATTGAGGAAGTTTTGTTGGGTTTTCTTCCCCTTGAGGGTTTCCCAGGATAAATTGTTGTGTACCTTGTGATTGTGTATCTTTCAGAGATCCTCTTTATGTTGCTATTATGAAAATGTATTAAATACTAATGAAGTAGGAATCTAAGATATTGCAGCATATAAATTTAACATGGTATCATAGCTAGACTAAAAAGAGCAACTTTCACTAGGGTAAATCTCTCTCTCTTTATCCAGAAACTAGTCATCTTGGAATTTTCGCTATAAATCGCTTTGGCGAAGGTTCAAGATATGAAACTTGGACAGGCCTAATACGAAATGTCCATGTACCTTTTGTGCGAGTTTCATCCTCCAATTCATTGTACTTTAGGAGATATGATCCATGCAAATCAGTGTTCCATCCTCCTCTAGAATTCAGTTTTAAACAGGTGACCTAAGGAGAAATGTTATATCTCGGGCTAGGAAGATCCAAATCGAATTTCGTAATATGTTCTAGAAAATGCACAAACTGTAGTTTCCCTGGCATGAGTTTCAGAACCCAAAGATGAAACAGTGACACGTGGAAGTCCGTACAAGTTCACTATACTGAAACAATCCATAAACAGGTCATATTGGGAAACTTAGCATAAGTTCCACTTGGTGAATCCAATCCTGCTCTAACCTGTGGGGGTGGATTGGGGTTGGATAGAGGACAGATCAGACTATCATGGAATGAATTTTCAAACCTTAAGGAGCAAAAATTTCTGAGATACATCATAATTAAGAGTTGACAAATCTGCAGTAGAAATTGAAGAAACTAGGGCATCAAGTATTTTGCAGTCATGTCCACGGAGATGGGAAATGGAGTATTTTTCCTAACTCACCTTGGGGAGGCATTTCTTTTCCTCTAATTGGTTTCTCAAGATATCAAAGTTGAAAAATTAGGGTTTCTCTGTCAAACCCTAGGTCAATCTAGAAGCAGTTCTTGGAGAAGCAGTTTCACAAAGTCATGCTCATTCTTGAAGAACATGACCTAGAAGGCTTCATAAAAGAATAAATTAAAGAACCAAAGGGAGATGAGGCCAAAGCAAAGTGCAAGAAGGATATGATCAAGGCCAAAGAAGATTCCTCTAATGATGAGGAATATTTACTTTAATCCAAATCAAGAAGATAGAAGAACCTCTTATCTATCTCAACATTGGATAAGAAGGGATTAAAGGGACATGCAGACTCAACCCTAATAGCTAGGAGCATGAGTCCTTGTGAGTTGTGGTATAGAAGACTTGTTCAGCATTGTCGGTCATAAGAAAGAAAGGAATATGTCCTCAGAATCAGATGATGGAGTAGAGCAGATTCCAAAAATTCTTGTAACGAGACAAGGATCAAGAGAGATTCTACCAAACAAACAAAGATCAGTATTTGAATTGTCATTTCCTGTAGTGTTCAGCTATGTACATATTTATGTTCCTAGATTTAGGATGTGTATTATGCATGATTAGAATGTTTGCATTGATGAACAGAATACTACTAACATGCAGGTGATGGGTAAGTGACCTATGGTGCTATACAACATTCCATTTCTACTTATCTAGAGTGAAACCTCTTTGCTGACATATTGGGAGTAGTGCACGCTCTTAATAATGCTCTGGTAGAGATGGAAGGCATCTCGAAAGTTACCATATGAATACGGGATATGGATGAATGTTGTGTTGAAGCATTGGCAAAGATAGTTGCATGATTGTGAGACCTATATCTTTATACATAAGAATTGATTTTATGAAATGTTTCTAATCATGAAACTAAGTTTGATTTGTAGAAAAGATCGTGTATAATCTCCTACAAGAGAATAATGATGAGACTTGTTCCAAAGAACAAGTGACAATGACATTCAAGAAGACTTATAAAATCAAGCATACTACAGATGAACAAAGTGAGAGTGGGTCGACTATAACAAGACGTTGCGTTAGTGGAAAATGGTGTATATTACACTAGATAGATGGTGTAATTGAAGTAGAAGCATATATCGAGTAACCTCCAGAACTCATAACTCTCTACAGAGAACCACATGTGCCAGCATGAAAAATTATATGAAGAAGATGTAGCTCTCAGAGTTGCAGAACCGATGAAGTGGAAGTTACACCAAATGGATGTGAAAACAAATTTCCTGAATGGTGTCATTGAAGAAGAAATGTACATAGAACAACCACAAGGATTTGAAGTTGAAGATAGAAAGATGCATGTTTGCAAATTGAAGAAGGCTCTGTATGGGTTGAAGCAAGCTCCAAGAGCTTGGTATGGAAGAATTGATAGTTTTCTGACGAGCTTGGCCTTTACCAAAAGTAAAGTTGATCCTAACCTTTACTTCAAGGTTATGGATGATGAACCTATCATATTATTGTTATATATGGGTGACTTATTCCTAATAGGTAATGAAAAGCAAATCTCAGAGTGTAAGAAGAAGCTCACCGCATAATTTGAGATGAAAAACCTTGGCTTGATGCATTATTTTCTAGGTCTTGAAGTATGGCAAAGCGCAGAAGGAATCTTCCTTAACCAAGGGAAGTATGCAGTAGAAATATTGAAAAAATATTTTATATGTTGGAGTGTAAAGCCATGACCACACCCATGGATACAGATTTGAAGTTGTTTTATGATGCTTAGTTAGTGGATGAGACACTATACAGACAAATTATTGGGTCATTGATGTATCTGATGAATACCAGGACAGATATATGCTTTGTTGTGAACACCTTGAGTCAGTATTTGATTGAGCCCAGATGTGTTCACCTTGTAGCTGTAAATCATGTGATGAGCTACCTAAAAGGTATGGTAGACTATGATCTCAGTTATACTAGAGATCATGACTTCAGATTGTACGGTTATACAGATTCGAGATATGGTGCAAAAGGGAGATGTAAAGCTCCAATATCTGAGCATAGATGAGCAAGTTGCAGATGTGTTGACTAAGCCTCTGTCTCGTGTGAAGTTTGAGCACTTCCGTGATAATATTGGTGTAGTCCATAAGGACTTCCCTTGAAAGGGGGAGTAGTATTGATGATACTATGGTAGCGCAGTTGGGATTGATCATCCTTAGACTTGATCCCGTAATTCTAAAAGGAAGGATAGTCTTAAATGTTGATCCTTAGACTGAATCCCGTAATTCCGAAAGGAAGGATTGTCTAAGATGTGAGTGGTGGACAATAATCCCATAATTATGAAAGGAAGGATCGTCCAGTGTGTTGTAGTGGTAGATCCGTAAAGATTGGGTCCCATAATTCTGAAAGGAAGGATTGTCTGAGCACCACAGATGTTGTTGGACTAGAATCCCGTAATTTCGAAAGGAAGGATTTTCCAAGATCTTGTAATTCCGAAAGGAAGGATTGTCTGAGAACCACAGATGTTGTTGGACTAGAATCTCGTAATTCCGAAAGGAAGGATTGTCCAAGATCCCATAATTCCGAAAAGAAGGATCACCAGAGTTGTTGGACTAAAATCCCGTAATTCTGAAAGGAAGGATTGTCCAAGATCCCATAATTCCAAAAGGAAGGATCACCAGAGTTGTTGGACTAAAATCTTGTAATTCTGAAAGGAAGGATTGTCCAAGATCCCATAATTCCAAAAGGAAGGATCACCAGTGTTTTTGGACCGAATCTCGTAATTTTGAAAGGAAGGATTGTCCATGATCCCATAATTCCGAAAGGAAGGATCACCAATGTTGGACCGAATCCCGTAATTCTGAAAGGAAGGATTGTCATGATCCCATAATTCCGAAAGGAAGGATCACCCGTGTTGAACTTGATCCAGAAATTTCGAAAGGAAGGATCATATTGGTTGTTGATGCACCTGTTTCCAGAGATGATGTTGCTCCAGCCTTGACCTGTTGATGATGATATTGTTCCAGCTTTATGCTGATGATCCAGCCTCGTGCTGTCATTGTTGTTGGTGTATCATTTTTTATACTAATGTGCTACAGATGATGATACTTCAGCTTTGTACTGAAGAGGATGATGATGTTCCAGCTTCGTGCTGCAGATGATGATACTTCAGCTTTGTACTAAAGATGATGATCATGTTCCAGCTTCGTGCTAAAGATGATGATGTTCCAGCTTCGTGCTAAAGATGATGATGTTCCAGCTTCGTGCTGCAGATGATGATACTTCAGCTTTGTACTGAAGATGATGATGATGTTCCAGCTTCGTGCTGCAGATGATAATACTTCAACTTTGTACTGAAGATGATGATGACATTCCAACTTCATGCTACAGATGATGATGTTCCAGCTCCATGCTATAGATGTTGATGATGTTACAGCAAGTTGTTCCATTTGTTGATATTGATGTTGTTGAAAAACTTCCAATGATTTATAGATGTACTAGCCAATGTTCGAGTTGATGTTGTTGATGATGCCTCCTCCTCCCTCCTTCTGATGATGTTGTGTAGAGTCACACTTGTTGTTGTTGTCAGTAGAATACCCTTCTTGTTAAGGGGGAGTGTTGAAATAATGTAACTTCGAAGAATATTCTACTTGTATTAGTCATCCTTCGGGAGATGTCATTAATGTAAAAGGTCATGTAAAAGTCATAAGGTAAAACCTCCATTGTAAGTCGGGTCATTAGTACCCAAAAGAATGTAATATAAATATTATTTGAGTCTCCCTAGAGAGGTCGGCCCAGTCAAGTTAGTGAGGTCGACCTAGTTAGGTTAAAAGGTCAAGTGAAAAGTAAAGTATAAATAGAGAGTATCTCCCTCTCATTTGCACCATTCACTCACTCAATCATTGTGCAAGAGAGGAAGAGGAAGGCTAGCGAAGGAAGAGGAGGATTGTTCTTGGCTCTTGTGTTTGGGTTTTGTCTCTCTTTCTTATGAGACTTATTTCTTTGGGCATTATAATTTGGTAATCTATATTGAGGAAGTTTTGTCGGGTTTTCTTCCCCTTGATGGTTTCCCAGGATAAATTGTTGTGTACCTTGTGATTGTGTATCTTTGAGAGATCCTCTTTATGTTGCTATTATGAAAATGTATTAAATGATAATGAAGTAGGAATCTAAGATATTGCGGCATATAAATTTAACACCCCATACAGGAATATGAACAAAAATTTTACAGGAAATAATTTCAATAGAAATGTCAACAAGCAAGCACAAAATGGTACAAAATCAACAAGTTATGAAAATAAGAGAAATAATGAGACAAACAATGAACCGTTAAAAGTGTTGGGGATGTGGTGAACCACATCTATTATGAAACTACCCAAACCAAAAGAGAAGTTCCAAGACAGTATATAAACTACAAGAATCATCAACAGTAAATGACATAGGCAGGAGTATACACAAAATAAGTGTTACACGAGACAATCGGCAAGTAGATCACCACAATTCAAAGGTGGAAATAGAAGGTAAAATTTTTAATAAAATGGTCTCTATTTAAATTGATCCAAGTTCTAGTTTGAGCTACAATTCACCTATTGTTGTCGAAACATGTAAGTTGAACATAACTAAGCATGATAAGTCCTAGCTATTGCAACTATCCATAGACACAAACATAAATATAAATGAACTAATAGCAAGTTGTCCTATATGAATGAATGGGATAGATACCAAGGTCAATTTAAGCATCCTACCTTTAGGATCGTATGGCATCCTTATAGGCATGGACTTGTTAGAGGTTCACCAAGTCATTTTAAATTGCTACAATAAGACCTTTGAATGATTGGATGATGACAAACAACCTAGGATGATTCAAGGCATTCCTGGAAAAGTAACAGTAAGACAAATATCAACATTTCAACTGAAGAAGTTGTTGTTGTAAATGTAGCTTCGGAAGATATTCATTTGTGTTATATTATTATTGTACTTTTATTGTACCTCCATCGGAGATGTTTTTCCTCCGTTCGAGGATGTCATTATTGTATTTGGTCATGCAAGAATATCGAGGTAAAACCTCCATGGTAAGTTGGGGAAATAGCTCCCCAAAAGATAAATGTAATTTATATTTATGGGTCTCCCTAGGACAAGTCGGCCCAGTCAATTAGACAAGTCGACCCCATTGAGGAATTAGGTCGAATTAGGTCACTCTCACTTAAAGTATAAATAGAAAGGGTCACTCTCTCATTTGGAAATCAAACTCACTCAAGCAAGTTCGCACCAAGTGAGAGAGAAGACGAGTTCGCTGGAGAAGAAAGAGAAAGAGATGCAGAAGACATCTTATATTTGGGTTTTCCATCTTGTTTGATATTGTACTAGTGACGAATCTATTTCTGAGGAAGTTGTGGGGTTTTCTCCTTTATGGTTTCCCCGAGAAAAATTCTTGGTCTTTTGTGTTTTGTTGTGCTTGTCTATCTTTCAGTTTAAATATCTAACTATATTGAATTAAAGTGCAAACTCTAACATGGTATCAGAGCCAATCTGAAAAGAAGGCATTGTGCAATAGCGGGAAACTAGGACTTCCTAGTTCAAGGTATTCTCTCCACATATCATCAAGAAAAGAGGGCTAGGCTAACTTGCCCTAGGAGGGTTCATCTTTTGGAGGAAGCATAATTCAATTTGAAGAGTTTTCATTTTTGATCCAGTCACTAGTGTCGAGAGAAAACTAGGGCATCAAACTTTTGGGGTTTCCCTCCACCAATCCAAGCAAAGGAGTACACTGGAGAACTCGCCTTGAGGAGGCACATCTTCCTGTCTAAACAGAGATTCAAAATTCCAAGTTTGGAAAATTAGGGTTTCTCTAACCAACCCTAGGTCTATCAAATCAAGGAGAAACTTGTAGCAATTAAAGACAAAGTAGAAGAAGGAGAGATTGTAATGACCACCTTGAATAGTCTCCCAAGATCATAGGACTCATTCATTCAAGGAATATGTGCCAGGAAGAAGCCGATCACCTTCAACAAACTATGAGAAGAATGCACCCAAGAAGAAGCTCGACTAGTATCAAGAGAAGAGAAGATGGGATCTAATGATGACCAAGCTCTAACTTCTCACACTAAAAGAAATCACAACAAGAGGGAGGACCATCATCACAAAAGAACCAGAAGGCATCATGGAACTAGAAGAGATCTCTCCAGTATTAGGTGCTTTACATGTGATGAGAAAGGACATTATTCAAGAAATTGTCCCAAGAACCAAGGATCCTCCAAGAAAATCAACAAGAAGAGGCATCATGCACATACTGTGGAAGATGATGAACCTGCAAGCAAAAGAACAAAGAAGATTCTTCAAGTGATGAAGAATATGTATTGTAATAAATGAAGGTAACCAGTTACAAGGGTTCATTCAAAATCTTCCACCTCATAAGGTGAAGCTAGAGATAACTTTCAATATTACATGAAAGGAGTAGGAGAAGCTCCTACAAACTTGGACTCCATAAAACAAATAAAGATCAATATGGAAGAACCTCTCATCCAACTCAGCATTGATTAATATACAGAAGTAGGGACACACAAATTCTACTCCAGTACAAAGAACAAGTGATCTACGGTGTAGAACACATGCTCAACATTTCCAATCATAAGCAAGAAAGGCACAGGTCCTCAAAATCAGACAATGAAGTAGAACACACTCCAATAGTTCCTGCAAGGAAGCAAAGATCAAGAGGGAGTCCACCCAACAACCAAACAAAGATAACTATTTGAATTGTCATTTCTTGTATATCTAACTACTTAAATGATATTGTTCAGTTGTGTACATACTTGTGTTCCTAGATTTAGGATTTGTATTATGCATGTTAGAGAAGTTGCATTGATGAACAAAATACTACTAATATGCAAATAATGGGTAAGTGGCCTTTGGTACTGTACAACATTCCATTGCTACTTATCTAGAATTAAACCTCTTTGCTGACATGTTGGGAGTAGTGCATCTAGATGAATATTGTGGTAGAGATGGAAGGCATCTAGAAAGTTACCATATGAATACGGGATATGGATGAATATTGTGTTGAAGCATTGGCTAAGATAGTTGCATGATTGTGTGACCTATGAATTTGTTCTAAAAATTATGAAATGTTTCTAACCACGCAATTGAATTTGACTTGTAGGAAAGGTCGTGTACCATCACCAACAAGAGAATAATATTGAGACTTGTTCTTAGCCTACAAGTCAAGAAAATTACATATTGAAGAACCTGAAGTTCCCAGAGAAACAGTTATGGAAGAAACAATTCAAGAAGATCACCAAGACCATGACATGATAGAACCACAAGACCCTGTAGATCCACCTCGTGAGAAGAACTCCCACAAGAGAAGACCAGCATGGGCACGTGAAGCAATACAAGATGCAGAGAAGTATGGTGCTCTAGATGGGATACACAGAGAAAGCAAGAGACCCAGACCATACTCCAACGATATGGCCCTATTATGGGACATAATTGATAAAGAACCTTCCAACTATGAAGAAGCAACAGAAAAGAAGGAATGGAAGGATGCCATGATCGAGGAGTACCACTCGATTATGAAGAATGATGTCTGGGAGATAGTTCCAAGACTAGTAGGGAAGTCTGTTGTGACTTCGAAATGGATCTGCAAGATCAAGCATGTTGCAGATGGTAGCATAACAAAACACAAGGCAAGACTTGTGGCACGTGGCTTCTCAGAAGGAAGGCATAGACTACGAGGAGACATTTGCACCTGTATAAAGAAACATTTCCATCAGATCTATACTTGCATTCATTGCAGTAATGAAATGAAAGGTACACTAGATGGACATCAAGACAACATTCTTGAATGGAGTAGTTGAAGAGGAAGTGTATGTGGAACAACCACTAAGATTCGAGACACATAACAGACAGACTCATGTGTGCAAGTTGAAGAAATCCTTGTATGGCTTGAAGCAAGCACCCAGGACATGGTATGGCAGGATGGACAGCTTTTTGATGATCTTAGGATTTACCAAGAGTAAAGAAAATTCCAAGCTTTACTTTAAGGTTGAGGGCAAAAGACCAGTGATACTACTGCTATATGTAAATGACTTGTTTGTAACAGGGGAGAATGAGCTCATTACAGATACAAAGAGAAGGCTTGCCGCAGAATTCGAGATGAAGGACCTGGGTATGATGCACTATTTCTTAAGCATGGAGGAGTGGCAGAGTGCAAATGGATTCTGAAGAGGTTCGGAATCATGGACTACAAAGCAATGCCACACCAATGGCATCGAACTTGAAGCTACTATGTGACGCTTCTTCAGATACAGTTGATGCCATTATGTACAGGCAAATGATTGGTTCGTTAATGTACTTAACGAACACGAGACCAGACATATGTTTTGATGTGAACACTCTGAGCCAGTTCCTGACAGATCTGAGACATGTTCACCTAACGGCTGCAAAACATATATTGAGGTACCTAAAGGGTACGATTGAGTATGGGCTCAAGTATGAGATGAATCAGAGGATTAACCTGGATGGTTATGTTGATTCGGATTGGGCAGGTAGTGCCACAGAAAGGAAGAGCTCTTCGAGATGTTGCTTCAGTTTGGGATCCGGTACGATCTCGTGGTTTAGCAGGAAGCAGTCATGTGTGGCACTGAGTACAGCCGAAGCAAAGTATGTTGCAACTTGTTCGGCTAGTTGTGAGGAAGTATGGCTTCGGAAGCTACTGTCATATTTGTTTGGTCTCGAGCTCGAGGTGACTTATATCTTCTGTGACAACAAGAGTTGCATGAAGTTGTCTGAGAACTCGGTGTTCCATGACAACTTGAAGCATATCGAGATCAAGTACCACTATATTTTGGATATGGTGCAGAGAGGAGCAGTGAAGCTCTAATATGTGGCGATAGACGAGCAGACAGTCGATGTGTTGACCAAGCCATTAGAAAGAGTGAAGTTCGAGTACTTCAAAGAGAAGCTTGGTGTTATCCAGATCGAGGCTCCTCGAAAGAGGGAGTTATGTGACCGGAAGACGCAGGTGCACAAGGGTTGTATCTTACATGGTGGAAGAAGCAGGTGGTCCACAAGGACATAATGCACCTGGGGTGCTCCTAAGCCGTATCCACATGTTTGAAAGACGTTGGTAGGTCCACAGTTCATAAATCATCTGGGGTGTTCCTGGGTTGTATCTTACATGGTGGAAGACGCAGGTGGTCTGCAGGGACGTAATGCACCTGGGGTGCTCCTGGGTTGCATCCACATGTTTGAAGACGCAGGTTGACCAAGAGAGTCGTAATGCACCTGGGGTGCTCCTGGGATGTACCCATTGGGTGGGAGACGTAGGTTGACTGAGAGAGAGACGTAATGCACTTGGGGTGCTCCTGGGTTATATCCACTAGGTGGAAGATGTAGGTTGTCTGATCGACATGATGTATGCACCTAGGCTGCTCTCCATGTGTGATGATGAGACGATCTGGATACGATGAGATGATAGTAGGAGACGCAGGTGATTGTTGTGGCAATGTAATGTGTGGTCCTAGGTTGTACCTGCTTGATGGCTTGATGGTAGAGATGATGAAGACCTAGATGAGAGCTAAGCCTACATCCAGTATGAAAAAGGGTTGGCTCTATAGAAATTCTCATGATAGATAGATTCGAGATATGTCACTAGTCAATTATCAATGAAATGAGGATTGTTGCAGCAGCGACGATGATGATCCAGTGTTAATGATGTTCCAACATTGATGATGATCCAGCGATGATGACGTTGTCCAGAGTTTGTATCCAGAATGATGATGACTGTGGTGAGAGAATACCTTCCTAGTTAAGTGTAATGTCCCTTGTTAGGAATTTTATTAAAATGGCAATTTTCCACTTTTTTTTCCTAGTTCGACCTTTGACTAGTTTTGATCTCTAGGTCCCAAATTTGCCCAAAATGATCCCAAATATTCTGAGAAGGTATATGAATGGTATTAGAACATAAATATGTGTTTCGGGGATGCCTTTGGACCTTTAAAATACTTCTGCAAATCCTCTTTCAGTTCTGGTCAATGTAGGTAACTTTACTAGTGATTTCCCTTTGACTAGTATTGGTCTCTAAGTCTCAAATTGACTCCAAATGCCTTTAAATATTTAAGGAAGGTGTATGAATGATATTAGGACTTGAATATGATGTTCAGGGATGAAATATGGCCACCAAAAGACCTCTGTAAACTCTCTTAAGATTCTGGACCAAGTATGCAATTTTACTAGTAATTTGGGGTTCAAATCCCCCTAGGGTAAGTACTGAAACTGGCTTCCCAAATGCCTCCAAACCCACTCAAATTTATGAACAGAGGTAGGGAATGTATTAAGAATGTTATTAATATCTCATGTGAACCATTAATTTATTATTATATCTGTTCCAACCCTATCCCATTCAACTGCAAAAATCATCAATTCAACCCTTGGGGAAATGGCACTATTTCTTCTCCCAATTGAGTTAAACTGAGTAAAAATACTTCAAATGCTCAAGTACAGTACATGAAACTTGTAGAATACATCCATGGAAGTATATTTATCACAAATATATCATAGAATCATCCATTCATTCGAAATCATCAGCATTACATTGATTCACAACAAGGTAGTGGGGAAATGGCACTGTTCTTTCATTAAAATTGAGATTTATACATTTATACTTGAAATTTCCACCTGAAACTTTCTGGAGATGAAGAAAAGAGTATTTAATTCATATTACAAAATAAATGGGGCATTAGAAGCTCCCCCAGAGAGTACAATAGCTCACCAAAAACGTCCTCCCTCAAGGATCAAGAAAATGCCATCAAAACTAGAAAGGGTTGAAGGAGTGAGCTGCAATAGAAGAAACCATGAGCTTCCCTGTAGCTTACACCTGCAAATAAATACTCCATTAAATCAAAAAATGAAAGGTTTGAATGGCCTTTCCAATTACCAACTTGGATGGGAATCTTTCACCCTCGAAATTGGATAAGGCAAGAAACTAGTCATCCACTAGCTCTCCCTCTTCACAAATGCAATTGCAAATTCTACAAATGATCAAAATCTGCTTTAATTCTTTTTTATTGACATTTATAAAGTTATAATGTCCTCCATGGGTCGAATTCCTTCCAAGAGACTCATGCCAACTCAAGTTGGGAAGAGATTCCAAAGAACACCACTTGTACACCAATTCCTAGTCTCCCACTTCCACCAAATCACATGTGGAAGCATCTTAGCTGTCCTAACACCCTTGAGCGCCCTCTTGGAGTCTATTTTTAGCCCTGACATGTCATATATGTCATATTTCATCCTTCATAGCTTATTTGTGTCATAGGTGTCATAGCATCTTCATCATTGTTGTCATAGAGTTAGGGAATCTAGCCCAAGTGTCTCACTAGCTCCAAATTGCCTCTTCCTCTTCCATGGGAGTTACTCTTCCTCTATATTTCGACCTTGGATTATTCATGCCATGAATAATACCTTTTGGACTCCCCCAAGTATGTTACCATTCACCTTGAATTCGAATTGGTGAGGGAATGATGCCAAGTGTAGTGGGGAAATCTAGCCATATGTGGGTCCCACTTCCTCCATGTGTCTTCATGATCAAATTCCACTTTGATTTTCACTTGTATATATTTATTTAGCTCCTTTATTAAATATTTATGCCATTATAATGTTCAAACATCATTTATTATCCCCATTATTCCAAATCCCAAAGCTTCCACCCCAAACCTAGGAAACTAGTAATTTTCCTCCTTGGCAATTATTCGACCTTTAGCATCAATTTGACAAACTCTAATGAATAGGGCCAATGTGATTAGGCCATTGTGAACCAATGCCAAATTTGGGACATGACAAATCCTCCCTTCCCAATATTGCTTGTCCTCAAGCAATTTTAAACATGGGTGTTGAAGAACCTGCTTTCTGTATAATTCTTTGAAGTTGCCATTGAGTTGCCCAACCTTGAGTCTTTGAGTTTCCATGAAGATTTTAGAGAGGAACCACCATGCTTGCTGTTGCACTACTCTGATAAAAAACACTTTATTAAGTGGGAAATCCATCTCCCATACTACTTGTTTCCCAAAAAAATTTAAAACCAATGAGATAAAGATTATTCCAGGGTCCCATTGCTTGTATTGCACCCCCACAATTAAGAGTGCTCTCCAACCCCCACCATTAGATAAGAGGATTCCTGGATCTCATTTTCTTGTATGCATTCTTCCAAACATCATGAGTACAAAATATATATCATCAAAGTACATAACAACGTAATGAAAATGTACATCAAGGAGGTGCTTCATCAAAGAATCATGAAAGTGCTTATACCTCCAAGTAAGTAGACCACCATTTTCCAGGTGCATACAAGCATCAAGTGAACAATCAAATCTGCTCCAATGACATAGGTGAGTATCCAATGTCCTATAATGTTGCTCCAAAACTATGTAAGATGCATCAAAAGAATCAGCCTTGTATTCTTTCATCCAAGTAGTTAATGAAGTTTCTCCAACATCAATTGAACTAAGCAAAGAGCAAGGAAAATCATGAGTCTTCAAGTGACTCAAGTGAACATCATAAGGGCATCCATGAAGATATGTATAATCATAAGGTAAAAAAGGATGATGTTGCAAATGTAAATAATGAGTTGCTATATTCATGTCATTATCGAAAGGAGAGGTAGGAGTTTCATACCCCTCATGTGGCACCATTAGAAAAAAAACCTTTCACCCAATTTTCATCCCCAATTGATGTGGCTGAAAACGAAGTAGGGGGTGAGAAATTATGAACCAACCTTAAATCCTTACAACTCTTACCCATTGAAATATTTAATTCATCTTCTCCATAATTGGCTGGTCCAACTATTGTGAGATCATGTACCTCCTCGAAGGCTTTGCAACTCTCTCCATGAGGCAACTCATAATCCCTCTGAACAAGGACAAGTGCTTGTCCTTCTTCTTGTTTGAGTGTAGCATCTTCAAGAACCTGCATATCAACATGTACCTCATGTTCCACCGTTACATTAGGTTCCTCCTTTGTGACATAAATTATTTCATCCATTACCTTCTTTTTCTTGAAAACAGAACCATTGCTCATTATTTTTGCCATGTTACTTTCAACCCGACTCATCGACAATTCGAACTCTTGCCTTCGTTGCCTCCACTTGTCTTCAAAGGATGGTTTCAGTAATTTTATAAAATCCTCATTCTCCTCTAAGGTTCCTTTTTTATCCATAGTCATAGTTTTCTCGAAATGCACTTTTCTTTCTTTTCTTTTTATTTTTCCTAGTTCCTCCTCTTCAACAATATTACTTCTGATTCCAATGTATAAGATTGGTCCCTAGCTTTTTGTCATCATAAATATCAGATCACATCAGGTGCCAAGATCATGCTCTGATACCACTCTAATGTCCCTTGTTAGGAATTTTATTAAAATGGCAATTTTCCACTTTTTTTTCCTAGTTCGACCTTTGACTAGTTTTGATCTCTAGGTCCCAAATTTGCCCCAAATGATCCCAAATATTCTGAGAAGTTATATGAATGATATTAGAACATAAATATGTGTTTCAGGGATTCCTTTGGACCATTAAAATACTTCTGCAAATCCTCTTTCAATTCTGGTCAATGTAGGTAACTTTACTAGTGATTTCCCTTTGATTAGTATTGGTCTCTAGGTCTCAAATTGACTTCAAATGCCTTCAAATATTTAAGGAAGGTGTATGAATGATATTAGGACTTGAATATGATGTTCAGGGATGAAATATGGCCACCAAAAGACCTCTGCAAACTCTCTTAAGATTCTGGACCAAGTATGCAATTTTACTAGTAATTTGGGGTTCAAATCCTCCTAGGGTAAGTACTGAAAATGGCTTCCCAAATGCCTCCAAACCCACTCAAATTTATGAACAGAGGTAGGGAATGTATTAAGGATGTTATTAAGATCTCATGCGAACCATTAATTGATTATTATATTTGTTCCAACCGTATCCCATTCAACTACAAAAATCACCAATTCGACCCTTGGGGAAATGGCACTATTTCTTCTCCCAATTGAATTAAACTGAGTAAAAATACTTCAAATGCTCAAGTACAGTACATGAAACTTGTAGAATACATCCATGGCAGTATATTGATCACAAATATATCATAGAATCATCCATTCATTCGAAATCATCATCATTACATTGATTCACAACAAGGTAGTGGGGAAATGGCACTGTTCTTTCATTAAAATTGAGATTTATACATTTATACTTGGAATTTCGACCTGAAACTTTCTGGAGATGAAGAAAAGAGTATTTAATTCATATTAAAAAATAAATGGGGCATTAGAATCTCCCCCAGAGAGTACAATAGCTCACCAAAAACACTCTCCCTCAAGGATCAAGAACATGCCATCAAAACTAGAAATGGTTAAAGGAGTGAGCTGCAATAGAAGAAACCATGAGTTGCCCTGTAGCTTACACATGCAAATAAATACTCCATTAAATCTCCAAATGAAAGGTTTGAATGGCCTTTCCAATTACCAACTTGGATGGGAATCTTTCACCCTCGAAATTGGATAAGGCAAGAAACTAGTCATCCACTAGCTCTCCCTCTTCACAAATGCAATTGCAAATTCTACAAATGATCAAAAGTTGCTTTAATTCTTTGTTATTGACATTTATAAAGTTATAATGTCCTCCATGGGTCGAATTCCTTCCAAGAGACTCATGCCAACTCAAGTTGGGAAGAGATTCCAAAGAACGTCACTTGGTACACCAATTCCTAGTCTCCCACTTCCACCAAATCACATGTGGAAGCATCTTAGCTGCCCTAACACCCTTGAGCGCCCTCTTGGAGTCTAGTTTTAGCCCTGACATGTCATATATGTCATATTTCAACCTTCATAGCTTATTTGTGTCATAGGTGTCATAGCATCTTCATCATTGTTGTCATAGAGTTAGGGAATCTAGCCCAAGTGTCTCACTAGCTCCAAATTGCCTCTTCCTCTTCCATGGGAGTTACTCTTCCTCTATATTTCGACCTTGGATGAATCATGCCATGAATAATACCTTTTGGACTCCCCCAAGTATTTTACCATTCACCTTGAATTCGAATTGGTGAGAGAATGATGCCAAGTGTAGTGGGGAAATCTAGCCATATGTGGGTCCCACTTCCTCCATGTGTCTTCATGATCAAATTCCACTTTGATTTTCACTTGTATATATTTATTTAGCTCCTTTATTAAATATTTATGCCATTCTAATGTTCAAACATCATTTATTATCCCCATTATTCCAAATCACAATGCTTCCACCCCAAACCTAGGAAACTAGTAATTTTCCTCCTTGGCAATTATTCGACCTTTAGCATCAATTTGACAAACTCTAATGAATAGGGTCAATGTGATTAGGCCATTGTGACCCAATGCCATAGGATACAATTCTGAAAAAAGTCAGCAAACCATCCTTAGATGATTATGCAATCCTCAAGCAATATTGGAATGTGTTTCTTGAGGAAATTTCTGCACTACCACCAAAAAGAGATATAGACTTCACTATTAACTAGTGTCGGGATCCGCACTAGTATCAAAAACCGCTTATAGGATGACTAGACCTGAATTGAATGAACTAAAGATGCAATTACATAAACTGTTGGATAAAAATTACATATGACCAAGTGTGTCCCTGTGGAGAGAACCTGTTTTGTTCGTTAAAAAGAAGGATGGTACTTTCAGGCTATGCATCGACTACAGAGACTACAAACAGCTGAACAAAATGCCAATCAAGAATAAACATCCCATACTATGAATAGATGATTTATTCGACGAAGTTAGAGGGGACAAAGTGTTATCAAAATTAGATTTAAGACTTGGATATCATCAAGGATAAAGGATAAGAAAATACACAAAATCCACATGCCTAGCTAAGGATCCCCTACATATCAGCTAGCTAAGTTCCTTGCAAATAAGTTGAAAAACCTTGTGGGTCTAACTCCCTCCTTCATTAAGTATTCCACACATATATTAAAAGAATTGATAGAATTTAAGGTGGAAGAAGGTGATATTCTAGCCAGTTTTGATGTAGTTTCCCTCTTCACTAAAATCCATGTAGATGAAGCCATTAGAGTGGTTAGGGAGGTAGCTGATGAAGAAACAGAGAAGCCAGTGAGGGTTTGCTTAAAATCTACTTATTTTAGTTTTGAGTGATATATGAACAAGTTGAAGGTATTGCTATGGGGTCCCCTCTCTCCCCGGTAGTTGCCAACCTATACATGGAGGCATTTGAAAAATCTGCTATTGAGTCTTTCTCATTAAAACCGAAATGGTGGAAGAGGTATGTGGACGATACAAACATAAACTGGCCGCATGGGAGGGAGAGCTTAAATGAGTTCCTGGGCCATTTGAACAATAGATTAGACCATATCAAATTCACCATGGAAGTTGAAGAGGGCAACCAAATCCCTTTCTTGGATGTCCTCATCACAAAAAAGAATGACGGATCCCTAGGACATCAGGTTTATAGGAAAAAGACCCATACCGATAGGTATCTACATGCGAACTCTCACCATATGCCTACCCAAAAGATAGGAGTGTTGAACACCCTTGTAACAAGGGCTATTAGAATTTCGGATGAAGACCACTTGGAGCAAGAACTAAACCACCTATCTAATGTCTTCCAAAAGAATGGTTACAACATAGAGCAAATTAAGAAAGTCATCCAGAAAGTGCGTAAAAATCCCAAAAACAAAACAAAAACATGGAAGGAACCAAGGTCACTCTACCTTATATCAGAGGAACAACAGATATCTTAGCTAAGATCCTTCGAAAAAGGGACATTAAAGTTACCTTCTCTTCTCCAAACTCAATAGGTAGAATGTTAGACTCCCCCAAAGACCCAGTAGAACCTTTGAAACAGAAAGGTGTCTACAGTATTCCCTGCTCTTGTGAGTTACCCTATATTGGAGAAACTGGACACTCCATCCAGGTTAGGCTCAAAGAGCATTGTGCGGACATCACTCACGATCGTCATCAAAAGTCAGCTTTGGCCGGCCATTCCCACCACTCACGCCACCACATACGTATTGAAGATGCAAAGCTTATTGTTAGAGAGGAGCATTACAAAAGGAGAAAAATCAAGGAGGCCATAGAGATAGAAAAGGTGCTAGTGAATTTGAATAGGGATGATGGCCTTAAACTCAGTGAGTGTTGGCGCCCAATAATACGCCATCTAAAGATCACCAACCCGCATATGAGGAATATTAACCCTAACACCAACCCGCATATAAAGAATATCAACCCTAATAATTAATTATCTAGTATTAATTTTTAAATTAACTAATTAACTATTAATTTGTTAACACATTTGACATCTCCTTTGAAAATTAAAAAATTTATTTAGTAATTCATAAAGAAAATTATTAATTAATAATAACTTAATAATTTTTATTGTTCTTTCGACTTTTGACACCCTCTTTGAAAATTGAAAGTTTACTTAATAATTTATAGAAAAAATTTAAAAACTTATTTTTAATAATAATTATTAATTGATAATAATTAATAATTATTTTTTAATTTTTGGAAACTTTATCCCTCACATTAAAAAAAATTAAACTTTATATTTAATTAAAATTAATTAAAAAAAAAATAGATAAAAGAGTTAAATAAATAATTAAATTTTCAAATTATTAATAAAGCCAAAGTTTTTTTAAAAAATTTAATGTTAATTTTATGGTTCATATTCCAATCAAAATAAATGATTTGAATAAAGAAAAACCAATTAGTTAACATAACCTAGGTTTTAAGAAATACTAAATTTCTAATTATATAATAAAATAACATAAGAATACATATAACTAATTTAATAGATAAGGTTGAAATTAAATTTTAAAAAATTAATTAATAATGAATAAACCTATATTAATAACCATTTATGTCGGCTAAATAAATGTATTAAACAAATTAACCTCACACCTATTAATGGCTAATTTCTAGACCTAGGTTACCTTGGGATTCTTTTCTCCTGATGATGAGCCCTACTTTGTGGCTCAAAACGTCGAGAAGTTAACTATCTAACGCAGTCTCCTCTCTTTTTCTGCAACTACTACTGCGTATGGCCATGAACAACTTAAGTTAAGATGTCATAAACTGCGCAAGAAATTTTTTTTATAAGGTAACCCTAAAAATGTAGAAAGGAGCTTGTACCACCACGATCTAATCAAGATTCTTGTTGAGGAATTAAAGAAGACGAATGACACTAAGGCACACTTTGGTTCGAAACTGGTTCCACAAGGGCCCCGTCACATAATTTCATGACAGAGGTGATGAGAACCTTGTCTCTCATAGAGCCAAGGGTCCAAACCCACAACCAAGCAAACCAAGATTGAAATTGTCAAAGAAGAAGAGAAGGGCTAGCCTTGATGTAAGTCCCCCTCTCGAGAGTTGGCATACATGGAGTATGACTAAGCTGACCCATACTGAGAAAAAACCTAGTCATAATGCATGGGAGGATGAAGTTGTGGTTGTTGAAAATTTGCTCAAGAGACCAAGCCATGAAAAACAGGATGAAGTCAATGTTCCTGGGAATTTATCCACGTAGCCAGGTCACGATGAACCATGGGATGAGTTTTTTATTTTCAAAAGTCCACCAAAGAAGTCAGGGACTAAATTCGACTCTTTTACCTCCAGAGAGGTTTTGACATAGCAAGGGTAAAGGAGGTGTCATATTTTTAAGGGCACATTCAGTCACAATCCAAAACTTCATTGTTTTATTACTTTATATGGTAGATCAAGGAGGTATCGTATTTTTAAGAGCACATGGGGTCAAGGGTCATCATCCAACTCTTCATTATTTAATTACTTTATATGGTAGATCTAATGTGGTGTATTGCATAACATTGGAGATTTGGATCAAGTTTGTTTTGGAAGGAGTAGCAATGTGTTTGGGGCCAATTGAATGAAGCAACTCTCTATGAGGGCAATCACATCATTCATCATCACCACCAACAACTTTATCACCTACAATTACATTTTTGGGTTTGTTCCTTCAATTTCCTCTCTTTCATCTTCAACAATTAGGTTAGCTCACCAAAATAAAACATTAAATTCTCCCTAGTAAGTTCATTGCCCTTTGTTAAATTGTTACCCTTTCCTATTTGTTGCAAAACACTAATCACTCTACAACCATAGATAACCTAATCAACAATAATCAATCTAAAACCCTAGATAACCTTATCAACCCTAACTAATCTAGTAGTTTTCTACATCATCTCTTCCTCTCTTCCACTACTAGGGTTTCTTACTTTTACCCCAAAATCCAATGACAACTCCTTTCCCTCCCATCCTTGTGGCAATGCAATGTCTCTCTCTAATTACCATACCACACCACTAAGATTAAAAGACTTCATATTATAACTTCAACAAATGTCATAAAAGATTAAATATCGAAAAGAGAATATATATATATTACAAGTGTAGAAATATAGGTTAATCTTTCTCATTCTTAAAATGTAAAACATAAATATTTGGCAAAACTTATGTGCATTAGCTTGAACTTAAAAAAAGGCATCTTATAAAAAAGGATAAATTTTCATGCAACATAATATGACTCGACGGACCTTTTGAGCAATATTTATATTGAAACGAAATCTTTCTAGGAAAAAATTGGAAAAATCTGCGAAGTGAAAAATATTAACCCCTAAAAAAACATGTTCTAGATATGTGCCTCCACACAATGCAATGGTCTCACTTGGACAATTATACAACTTATAGGAATCCAAGTAAGTGACCAAGTAATTGCTTTCATAAATCCTAATGATCAAAAATGCCTACAAACCTCCCAGGTCAGAGTAAGCTAGGTGCCTAAATAATCATGGAGTTATGTTTGCGCCAGTAACCTAAATCAAAATACAATCCCAAATAAATGGTAATTCAATTTCTTATTTATATTTCCTAATCAGAGTATATGTCAATCTTCTACAAAAACTCGAGTGACTCATGTTTTATCGTTGCTAAGGATTTCCCTTTTCCTGTTCTTTTTACTGTTTTGACTTCAGTTTCTGTCCTAATGCAAGACAAACCCTATAGGTAATGTTGCAGTTCAGGAACTAGCACTCTTCAAACTTAAACTAGCAAATCTCAGATACTGTCCCATATAATACCAATTATGATAATGTAGTGAAAAACAGAACATTATTGTAAATGTAGTGAAGTCATTTTGGTTGCAAGTTTATCTAACATTCAGGAAAAACAATAACAAAATATACTTGCATTTATTTGGCAATAAAAGCTATAAAATTTTAAACTAGACGGTGAGAACAACGATTTGTCCGGTTGTAAGAAACATTCACTCCATAAAATTGCTTGTCTTAATCTCATCAAGTTATGTGACTATAAACCCTACAAGATGAAAGTAGACAACCATATTAGCTAGATGAATACAAATTCAGGTAACCAAAAAAAGCAGAGTGAAAAGGGCATTTCATACCTTCACAAGGAGCAGTAAATTGTAGTTAGTGATTTAAGCAGTAGTAATTCACTTGCAAATTGACCTCCTGGATTTAAGGATAGCCTTTTACAATATTCAATCACAGCATTCCAAACCCCACAAAACTCTCTTTGAAACACCATCCCTTTCTGTTAATGTAGATAGTACATTCCTCTATTAACAAAATTATCACAAATCAATAGTAATTACCACTTAGATAATATTTGCTGTTATCTTATCCGACGATCAACAGTACAAGCCGCATGCTGACTTATTTCAAATCAGAATGCTAAAAATCTCAATGCCCCATGTCAAGGATGCCCATTCGAGAACACGAGAGATCATTAATAGATCAATGGTAAATATTGATTTGTTACAGTTATTTTCTGACAATGTTTGCCAGAATTAGATTAGAAAATAAACAAATCTGATACAGTTGCAAGCTGTGCTGTCATATGGATAGCAATTGAAATATTTTACAAACAGCCATTGACCTGCTGAAGTTTTCTAGCAGAAAAAAATTTAAAGCGACCTTTACCACTAGATTCTAGTTCTTCTGACTTGCGCTTTAGGGAAGGAAAGTTCAATGTTTGTTGCTTTTTGTTATCTCCTTCGTTACTTTTTTTATCTATGTCTTCTTCATCTGGTTCCCTGTCTCCAATTTAGATTAAAAGGCATCAGAAACAAGAAAATGGAGAACGGACGTTTTGCCTGAAACTGAAGAGTTATTAGCTAAATGTACATGAAAAAAAAGCAATCTTCGAAGGCAATATCCTATTAATCAAAAGGATACCACCGAGTACTTCATCATTCCACTTAATGATGGAAAAAGATCTGTCATTGTTACATTTTTTAAGCCAATAAAAGCTTATATAATGTTTGCTACAAAAATGAATGTATGCATTTTGCATCAGCAGTCCTAACAGATAGTGTCTTTAAATTCATGATTCATGGTGTACTTTTATTGTTTGGTAATGAAATATAAGATGCATTTTACCCAAGCAAAAAATAAAGGAAAAAGGTGACAATTCTAAGAACTAGTCACCAGAACTATAAAAGTCTCAAATTTTGAGCACTAGAAAGTTAGAAACATTAATAAGGAATGTCAATTTTTAAATATAAACAAATAGAATGTATTCCAAGCAGCTACAACAGGGATTCTCGTTCATGATTTATCAAACAATCAAGTTATAGAAAAACAACTTATAAATCTTTAAGAAAAAACTAAGCATGGCCAATTGTGACATTTCAATGAATCCCAACTATTCTCCTTTGTCCTCCATTTCAACTTCAAACTTGAATTTATGCATTAAAAAATGTTGGCATGTAACTTACCAGACCACTGTAACACCCTTTTCCGTATAACTGTTGCAAGTTGCCCAACTGAATCGTACCAATGTTGGAAATCCAAATACTGGATGTTTATTTTCTTCCAGCCAGGCTTTTGTTGCAGGATCTGTAGAAAAAACCGGCTTAGAGATAAAAGGACTTTAAGGCACAAGAGGCCAAATGAGTAAACACTGATAACAATTGGTATTGATAAAGGGTGAAGTAAATGCAAAAAATAATATACCCCCTGGATATCCTGAGCCAAAGTTTCTGCTTATACCCTCAGCAGTCTCATCCAATACCCAGCTCCGCAAAGCATTGTCCCTGGTCACCTATTGTCAATATAACCTCCAAATCCTTAACAATTTAGTAATGTAAAATATACTGAAATAGTGTTTTCATATCGGAACTTATGTAGAAACTTTCAATCACTTAGACTCACCTTAGCAACAATGCTTGCTCCACTGACAATTGGATAAAGACTATCAGCTTTCTTAGAAACTACAAATTTAATGCCACGAAATTTTTCTTCTAGTTTAATTCTGTACTTATCTGCATCTCCAACGGTGTCAACATAAACCTGAAGCAATCATACCCATGGAAAATTTTCAAAAAACAACCAACAAATTAAATCTGAAAGGTACAAAGTTCAAACTGAATGGAATTATGACTAACCATTTAGTCTGATGAGCACATAACCAAACTTGACCATGTCAACAGCAATGGCCAAAGCAACAGAAGCTGACTACTATATCTAAGGAGCCAGACAAGTGGTAGGAAATTGCTAGTGTTAGCACACAAACTAGCACCCCTAAAGTGCAAAGTCTTCACGAGGACATATCTGAGGGCAACTACTAGAAGTGTTGCCACTATCACCTTGACAACAGCTTTGCTTCACTTTAATGCATAGGAAAGGGGACCTAGCACCAGGGGGGATTCCCTAAGGGCAACTAAGTTTTAATCAATAATTTATAAAGTTGATTCAACAGCTTCTCTACAGTTCAGTGCATAGGAAAGGGGACCTAGAACTGGGGGGATTCCCTAAGGGAAACTAAGTTTCAATCAATGAATTCTAAAGTTGATTAATTGTGAAACAAAGTTGGATCAATTTTAAATATGGATTAAAGATGAGATTGAATTGAGTTAGGATTTCAATGTTTAGTCTTTGGTTACCAACTATTACCAAACATTCCAGATTTATGATTAAAGGAGACTACTGTTATAAATGCAGAAATAAACCAGCAAAGAGATCTATATAACAGCAGTAAATTCCAGCCTCTAAAAGAGTACAAAATTGCTTGCAAACTAGGCCAGAATAGACAAGCAACCATAAGTTTATGACTAAATGCTTTAAGAGTCCATTAGTTACTTGCTAAACCATCAACATGAGGTATTTTACAATGCTATTAGGTTGCTAGTGAGGACAAATTCCAGATCTATGATGAACAGTAAATTGTACCAGTGAAAAGTGTGTTTTCATTCCTTAAAACCACTTGCAATCAACCCAGAAATATAAACCAAATCTGTAAAAGCTGTCCTAACACTGGATTAATGATGTATTTTAGCCCAGCAAACACTTGTTAAACAACCCAAAAAATTAACCCAACAGTTTATATGAAAATAGATGCACATTAGGGCTAAATTTGATGAGCAATCCTAGAATTTAATTAACCTTCATTTCTGTGTAAAACCAACAAGCAAAACAGTCCTAAAATGCCAAAAAATCAGATATAAACATGCATGAACAGCTCTAAAGGGTATGGCCTAGATAGGGAATTAAATACAACCCTAAGGGGGATCTAGAATGACAATTTCTTAGGTTTTTGCAGGGTATTTTTATTATGCCGAAGACGAGTTAATTCTAGAATGCAAAACAAAAGAAAAAGAAGTTGAATTTTTTATTTTGGCTGGATAAAAACAAATGAACTAGTGCATAGGGTTTGAAGTTTGGCTATGGGGTCAATCAAGGCTAGTAAATAGGAGCAAGCTAGCATCCAAGAATAGCTAGGGTTTGAGTGCCAAACCCTATCAAATCCAAAGAAAGATAGCATTCACCCAAGAATCTACAAGGGAATCACCTAAGTGGTTTCTTCAATACTCCTTTGGGCATAATATTCTTCAACAATGAAATCCTAGGGCATACAATCAAGTGTTGAGAGCACAACACCTATTCATCCATGATCCATAATCAAACTATTTAACCTTCTAAGTAAAAATCTTACTTGCAAATGATCCAAAAGAAGAAGCAATTGTTGATCCAAGAGTAAACACGACCATTAGCAAAACATCAACATCATAGCACTAGCATCAACCATCCATGAACTTTCACCACGTGTGAGTAATAGCTCCTCCAATGTGGGACATAACATCCATAATGGTCCAATAGATGCTAATGGATTCTTCCAAGAGGGAGCGTTCCACAATATAATCATGTGAAGTGTCCTCCCTGGGCCCAAGGGTGCCAAAACCCTAGAGCGCTCAAGCCAATATGCAATACAAGTGGAATGTGTGAAGGAATTTGTGGGATGGACCATAGAGAAGTGCCATTTGGATCACCAAAATTCCTCCAAATATGTAGAATAGGAGGACGCTCTCTAAAGGTGGCCACATCATCATCAAATTAGGTGTTAGACCATGCTCATGTGTAGGGGGAAGCCAAATGATGTACACCTAGAAACCATCAAATGCATGAGTAATCACATGAAAAGGTTAACACATGCATTTTTCTAATAATTCAATATTCCTTTAATTAATACCCCATTAACTTTAGATTAACTATGGTGTGACCATTATTAGACCCTTATTACACACTAGACCCCTAAGACAAGATGTAAGTCCTAAGTTTCTAAGTGAAGTGAGGATAATGGAATGAATGTGATGTTGGGAAGAAAGTAATCACGAATTGACCATCACATAAATGTGTATAGGAGTTAGGTCTAGCCCTTAGCTTTTGAGAGCTAGGAGTTTAAGATTTTTCTTCCACGTGTGTACCTTAGAAGCTACACTTCCATGAGTCACCCATCCTTGCGCCTTTTACTTTTTACAATCCTCTTTATTTTCTTTTTCTTTTTTATATAAGCCCCTTCATTGGCTTAGTCCCTTTATTTAGATTTAGCTTTGATATCTCGAGACAAAGGAAACTTGGCATTTTGCAATGGGGAATATCTCTCGTATATAGCATTTATAACTTCAGTTGCAACAACCTTCAAGTACTTTGACTATTTTAATTTAATTTAGGCATTCATACATGAGAATAGTATAGAGACCTTTTAGAACTTAAAATATAATAAGTCAATTGCGAAAAGGGGAATGATAAAAATGAGTAAAATGGTTAGTGCAATGACACGGCATGAAATATGGCTAGGTAAAAGTGTGAGATGACATGAAATGAATGTTACGGCTACTCAAAATCCTAGGGTTGCACTTGACTCATGAGGCTTTACACTTATTTAAGTGAATTAAGACTACACCATGGTGCATCCAAGCTATGAAACAAAAATTAAAAGTACATGAACTACTATAGAGTAACACCATTTGACCCGTAACGGTCATATCCCATATATACAAGAAGGCAAGCTCATGTGTCAATATGTCTCGGCATGTCATAACACAAGTATCAACTGCAACAATGCCCCAATCATCTTTGGCACAATAGTGGTGATCTGTCAAGATGGAATGTTAGATTGTGGTAACTTCGGGATGTCCTCCATGGTTCAGATGCCTTACATGGAGGTACATTAGCTGCATAGGCATCAGGATGGAGTAGAGGGTGGGATACACTCTACTCAATGGCATGAGTCCACTGGTGACTGCATGCAGACCTTCCGGAGTGTTTTGACCCTTACATGCATGAGTTTTGCATGCACTATCATGCGATCATTGGATGCATGCAAAATTCATGCATGAGTTTTGCATGCACTATCATGCGATCATTGGATGCATGCAAAAGTGACTTTTGCATGCACCGAGAATTAGGGTTTTGGAAAACCTAATTCATCGATGAGATTATTTATAGAGGCAGGGGGTCCCCAATTGAGGTTACTCAATTGCATTGTCAAAGAGAGATATTGCTAGAGTGAGGAGGGCATAGCTGTGCATGCAGGGCGACTTTCTAAGAGAGAGAGGAGCTGCTACAGGAGCTAGGAAGGTTAGATCTGAGCTAGATCAGTGACCTTCAGTTCCAGAGTCACTAGGCACCCAGTACTGTGAGCTGAGATAGCTCATCAATGTGTTTCCTGATCAGTTTAGAGGAGGCTGAGTTCTCTTGGAGGAGGGCACATTTCCCAAGGAGGGAGAAGCTCGTTTGGAGCTAGATTGACCGATTCAAAGTCTGAGTCTTCCTGGATAGCCTTGCCTCGGCAATTGAGCAAGGTTAGGGACGATCAGAGCTCAGATCTGCTGAGATCCGATCTGATATGAGCATTTGACATCTAGAGGGGAGGGCGCACTTTGGCATGCAAAGGAGGCCGAGTTCTTCAGAGGGCAGTCTTCAGAGCGAGCAGATCGGAGCAGAGTGATACAGAGAGGCAAATCAGTCAGAGGCACCTACAAAGACACTCAAATTCAGTTTTCCAGTTAGGGCTTACTCTTACAATGCATGCATCAGCTGGATGCATGCAGATCTAGAGTCTGTCAGATTTCAGGAGATTGAGTTACCTGTTGAGGTAATCCTGTATTGTACTTGTCATTTATACATATGCTCTGGGCTCGAGAGAGAAGATAGCCCCACAGTTTGTTGGTTTTCCCCATTTGGGGTTTCCAGGGTATATCTGTTGTTTATGTGTGATTGCATTTATTTCAATTTGGTAAATGCAGATCTAGTTGTTTGAGTCTATATTTATATGAGCATGTATTGATATCGAGACTCATACTGCTTGAGATCTCAGGGTGATTCAGAGGGAGTAGTGATCTCTGAATCAAAGTTTTACATGGTATCAAAGCCCTGTTGAGGGTCAGGGAGGGCAGTCACACATAGATCTGTGGTGTTGGAGACTACATCTGAGATAGATCTAGTAGATTAGTGGAGGTAGAGACCAGATCTACCAGATCTGAGCAGCACAGCTAAAATATGAGGTTGTAGAGGTCAGATTTATTAGTCCAGTGGGTTCAGTGGTCAGATATGTGATAGATCTACCAGTTCTGTGATCAGGAGAGGCTCTTGTTCACTGGGGGTTACAATATTTCCGTTGGGTGAGTATGGCTACCAGTGTGAGAGTGGAGGACCGATTGGATGGGGCCTCCAACTATAGTGCATGGAGAGCACGTATTACACTCTTGCTGAAAGAGTGTGAGCTATGGGATGTTGTGAACAGCACAACGGCAAATCATGTTACAATTCCGTCAAATGCCACTGCCAAAGCAGTGTATGATAAGAAAAATATGAAAGCTCAGCGGATCCTTCTTGATGCGATCAAGGATCATATCATCCCACATGTCTCTACCAAAGACAATGTGTTTAAGATGTGGGATGCATTGACGAGTCTGTACCAGAGCTCCAATGCTAACAGGAAGATGGTTCTCAGGGAGAAGTTGAGAAGCATCAAGATGGGGAAGGATGAGAGCATGATGACCTATCTCACCAAGATAACTCAAGTGAGAGATGAGTTGGGAGCAGTTGGTGAGAAGGTAGAGGATAGTGAGCTGGTTCGACAGGCCTTGAATGGCGTGACTGTGCCATGGGCAGTGTTCTTACAATCTATCATAGCTCAGGAGAACCTTCCCAAGTGGGATCGTCTGTGGGACGATTTCACACAAGAGGAGATACGGAGAGGGTACATACAGGGTTCAGCTTCTGCTATTCCAGAGGAGGAGGATGTGGTTCTCGCAACAGGCGAGAAACAGAAAGGCAGACAGAAGAAGGATCTGAGCAAGATCAAATGCTTTGCCTGCAACAATTATGGACATTATGCAGGACAGTGTCCGCATAAGAAGAAGGGGAAGCAAGCGAAGGATGAGCAGGTGGCAGCAGCAGAGGAGGTTGATGAGTCTACTTCTCAGTTTGAGAAGGAGTTCTCATTAGCCTCAGTTCAGTCAGGACATGATAGTAGCCTACCAGAGGCTCAAATTGATCAAAGGTGGAGAGTGGACAGCACCCTCAGCAGTCACATGACAAGAATGCGAGATGCATTCCTGATCTTAGAGCACACACCCTTGCAGTTGGCTAGGGATGTGCAGGGGGTTGATCACTTGGTTACTGGAGTAGGCAGAGTGAGATTTCTGCTTGATCGTGGGGAGCTCCTGGAGGTTTCAGGAGTGCTCTTTGTTCCAGGATTGAGAGGGAGTGTCCTCTCAGTGGCAGCCTTGGCAGTTGCTAGTTGTTCAGTGGTGTTTCAGCGGGATCAAATATTTACCTACCCTAGGGGAGTTGACCCAGTCTTGTTGGGTCACAGGAGTGATGGTGAGTACTTGGTTCATGGACAACCTACCTTGGGCACATCGGGATGGCTGAGTGCATGCTCCTTAAAGTCACGGGGGGGATGATAAGCGAGATGCTCATAGCAGAGATAAGGCCAGGAGGAGTGAGCCTAGTCAGCAGATGGGTGGGCGTGATGCTCACCATGATGAGGATCAGGGGAGTGATTCTGGAGTTCAGATGGATGAGCAAGATGCTCTTGATAGTGATGTGTCTCAGGAGATTGAGCCCTTGGGCTCATATCAGATGGATGAGCATGTTGCTCATGGAGGCACCAGTCAAAGATTGAGCTAGTATGATATTGTTGAGATGGACTTAGCTCAGGAGAGAGATGAGTCAGCTCAGAGACAGAGGGAGTTGACTTACAGAGCTGAGTCAACTCAAGGTCACAGACAGATCACCTATTGAATAGTGGATCCACTTGACAGGGGTCTTCAGGACTGGTTATGACAGCAGAGATTCAGAGGGAGTCTGAATTAGAGTGCAGTGATAGAATCAGCAGTGGTTGATCAGGGGGCTTCTTCTGAAGCCACACTTATGGAGATTGATCAGGGTTCTTCAGGTCAGAGGGCAGCAGTGACAGGCAGATCAGTTAGATCAGTGTCAACAGCAGGAGGCTTGTTGGATCTAGGCATCCGTGGTAGGACTTCCCTCGTTAAGAGGGAGTGTTAGATTGTGGTAACTTCGGTATGTCCTCCAAGGTTCAGATGCCTTACATGAAGGTACATTAGCTACATAGGCATCAGGATGGAGTAGAGGGTGGGATACACTCTACTCAGTGGCATGAGTCCAGTGGTGACTACATGCGGACCTTCCAGAGTGTTTTGACCCTTGCATGCATGAGTTTTGCATGCACTGTCATGCGATCATTGGATGCATGCAAAAGTGACTTTTGCATGCACCGAGAATTATGGTTTTAGCAAACCTAATTCATCGGTGAGATTATTTATAGAGGCAGGGGGTCCCCAATTGAGGTTACTCAGTTGCATTGTCTGAGAGAGATATTGCTATAGTGAGGAGGGCGTAGCTGTGCATGCAGGGCAACTTTCTAAGAGAGAGAGGAGCTGCTGCAAGAGCTAGGAAGGTCAGATCTGAGCTAGATCAGTGACCTTCAGTTCCAGAGTCACTAGGCACCCAGTACTGTGAGCTAAGATAGCTCATCAATGTGTTTCCTTATCAGTTTAGAGGAGGCCGAGTCCTCTTGGAGGAGGGTGCATTTCCCAAGGAGGAAGAAGCTCGTTTGGAGCTGGATTGACCGATTTAGAGTCTGAGTCTTCCTGGATAGCCTTGCCTCGGCATTTGAGCAAGGTTAGGGACGATCAGATCTCAGATCCGCTAAGATCCGGTCCGATACGAGCATTTGACATCTAGAGGGGAGCGCGCACTTTGGCATTGAGAGGAGGTCGAGTTCTTCAGAGGGCAGTCTTTAGAGCGAGCAGATCAGAGCAGAGTGATACAGAGAGGCAGATCAGTCAAAGGCACCTACAGAGACACTCAAATCCAGTTTTCCAATTAGGGCTTACTCTTCTAGTGCATGCATCAACTGGATGCATGCAGATCTAGAGTTTGTCCGGTTTCAGGAGATTGAGTTACCTGTTGAGGTAATCTTGTATTGTACTTGTCATTTATACATATGCTCTGGGCTCGAGAGGGAAGATAGCCCCACAGTTTGTTGGTTTTCCCCGTTTGGGGTTTCCAGGGTATATCTATTGTTTATGTGTGATTGCATTTATTTCAGTTTGGTAAATGCAGATCTAGTTGTTTGAGTCTATATTTATATGAGCATGTATTGATATCAAGACTCATACTGCTTGAGATCTCAAGGTGATTCAAAGGGAGTAGTGATCTCTGAATCAAAGTTTTACATGGAAGTGTCTCTAGCAAATATCCATGGGTGAACTATAGATCTCATATGTGGAACTACTGGATGTGATGGAAGACCACATAGGCAATGAACATCAAGTCAAACTTACATGTCAAGGGGTAACAAGTAGAATTGGAAAGAACAAAATCAGATTTCTATCTAAAATTTGTATTTACTCAACACAAGCCGATTGAGAAAAATAAGCTGCAAACATGGTGGCATGGCATAGTGAAATGCAAACATTACCTTGCAATAAAAACTCTAGTGGAAGAATACAATATTGATCATGCTAAGAACAAGGCATCTACAGGCAGACCCCAAAGGAATATGCCAAATGAAGGAAATGTGAATGTCAGTGAAGAAACAAGGGGCAAGGGTGACAACACTAATTTACAGGAGACACGTCACACATCAGTAAAGTCGCATTAATGTCATATCCAACTAATAGTAAAACATGATGAAGCAGAGAGAAGCTAAATGGATGATGAGATAGATGCAAGTGGTACTGACCATGACCCCTCTAATCCTAGTTGCATAGAGTGGAAATGGTTAGAAAGGTGTTAATTTTCACTACATGGTCAGCAGATTTGCACTCCTAAAACAAAAACCTAAGCTAGGAATCAAAATCTGATTAATCCCCTATCAAAACAGTAGATAAAGAAATACTAAACAATGGACATACAAACATAAAAATCTGAAAATCATAATAGAGCTAAAATTGCAACAATCAATCAGATCACTCTTTATTAACTCAAAAGGAATAAAAATGCAACTAGCTCAAAACTTCCATTGTCTAACCATCATAGTAAAGCACCCTTTCATCGTTTTATAAAATAAGAAGGGACTAGGGTTACATTGAATCTAGACATGCAAGTGATGCACCACACTTGACAATGTCAAACCCGGACCCTAAAGCACCTTGAACGATGCTTCCTCATGCATGGATGACCCTACCTAGGATAGTGCGCCCTACTGAAGGGAACTCACTATGTTTGAGCATGCATGCACCCCACTTTCCTTGGGAATTGTGCCTTCCAAACTTAGAACACCTCACATGCAATGTGCCTTCCTCACTAAAGATAAAGCATGCAACCATTGGATATCTATAATTGTTGTGTTTGTACAAAGACCTCTAGTGTGCCCTCTTTCCATCACCTGTAAATTGTTGTGCAAGGACCAAGGTTGGAACCACTATTGTTGTCAAAGGAGAATCACCCACTGAACAACACATAGAATCTAACACTCCCACTTCACGAGGAAGATGTTCTCCACCAAACCAAATTTCTCCTTCAACATCTCAAACTTCTATCACAAAAACTCAAAACGTTGACACATGCAAGAAATACACAAAATAACCCAATATTATATTATGCAGTAACAAGTGCACGTATTACAATGGAGTTCACAACCTTATATAACAATGTTCACTAAGCAATTTATTTCCACTTATGAATGTGTGATAAACTGCTTTACGCATAAAGTGAACATTAGCCCAACCTAAAGTCAAAGTGACTTTATTACATAATAAGCCTTATATTCTAACACCCCCTCTTACGGCTTACAATACTGAAAGCAAAACACACTAAAGATAAAACACACTGACTAAAAACTAAAGCATCAAAACCTAAAACATTCTTCAAAAGCTTCTTCTTTGAAAACAATTCCTAAATCAGGTAGCACTCCATCAAGTTGCCTCATACCCCTCATAAAGGTGCAGCTCTCAAGTTGAATTCTTGAGTTCCCAGATTCCACCTCCCCTAACCCTTGAATTACAAATCTCTCGAATTAAACTATTAGGCAACAATCCACATGCATGTCTCGTAACCTCGTGAGGGGTAATTCCCGAGATCCACAAACTCCCGAACTAAGTAGGCAACCATCCATGTTGAGTTGTATCTACATATGATCCCATCCTATCTTCAAAGTGCGGACTTCTTAAAATGCATAGGGCCCTTTTTTTAGTAAGATCATCACTACTATCAACATCTAGTGGTTCTTCAATAATGGTTGCATTAGTTGAATGTGATTTGTCTTTTCCCTGAGGACATCATTGACTCAAAATCTACAATTCCAAGTTGTATGACCCATTTTCTTGCAGTAGTAGCATTCCATTTCCCCCTTGTCTTTGGTTAATTTGCTTCGATTGTGTCTTGAGTAAACTGTCATCTCAAGTGAAAGATCACCTTCGGTCTCTCCTGTAGTGGTTTTGACTAAAAGAACAACAATCATATCTTCTAGGGTTTGATCAAGTAAGTGACTAAGAGTAAAGATTACATTGTTGTATTGAGAAGACAGATTGTTTAGCAGAATGGCATTTGCATATTCTTCCTCTACTGTCACTTTGACTTCAAATAACTGTCTAATGAGAGATCTCAAATTATTTATGCGGCTAGACACAATGATCTTAGCAGACATTTGGGATCTGAATAATTGTAATTTCAAAGAAAACATTGCATTAACTATTTGTGCTCCAAAGAGCTTATTCAGGTTGTCTGAGATTACCTTGGATGATTTTTGTATATCTATATGATGCAATTCAGAATCTGATAGAGCAAAGACAATAATGGTTTTAACTTTATCAGCTCTGCTTTCCCATTCCAATAGTTTATTTGGATATGTCGATGGCGTCTGAATTCCTTTTACTATCCCCAAGGATTTTTATTCATCAACAACATTTGTATTTTCACTTTCCACGTGTGGAAATTGAAGACAAAATATTTCTCTAATGGCATTTCCACTGTTTTATAATCAGATCAACTCACACATATACTATTTTGCTACAAATTGATAAATACAATGAGAATCATGCAAGAAATACTTAGATCTTCCACTAGGTCTATCAAGGATGTTGACCACCTAGCATTTTATCCTAATAAAGCAAACATGCATGTTGAAGTCTTGCCATGGGAATCAAGATACAACAATACATCCATTTGATCTACTAAAACAAAATTTAACTAGCAACTAACTCATCTATAAAGAACCTGTACGATGAACTGTAAGGAAAACAACTTGATTAAGATCATACAACTAAATTTGTACGTTACGAGTGACTATACGCCTTGAATGTGTGATGTACGACTAAGTAAAAATATTGTAGGGAAGCCAGATTCAGAAATTGTACGACGGCTTTAGAAAATTTGCACAACAACTGCATTCAGAAACATACAACGATTGTATAGAAATCTATACGATAATGTAGTTGAACCATCAATGCGATGACTACAATGTTGATTCCATATGACATCAATTAGTTGGCAACTGTACGGCTATGGCAACGGCTACTAATACAATCATATGAAGGCAACTAAGTTAAGTCATACGACAACAATTGTGCAGCAACTATTCATATTTCATGGTGTGGTTCTCACCATTTCTCCCTACAAACCCATAAGCTTTAGATCTTTAACTCAAACTACATCAATCCTCATGCCTTTCTAATTCTCTAGATCATCATGTGATGCAAGAGAAGAGAATACTTTGATTTCCAAGGAAAACAAGATATCTCTAACCTAAATGACTAGACCTAGGCTTGCTCTCGCTCTAATACCATATTACAAAACCTCAAAACTCTAACACATGCGAGAGATACACAAAATAACCCAATATCATATCATTAGTAACTAGTACACATATTAAGTTTTTCAACATTACAGTCGAGAAATGAAGCACAAAAGAATGAGGGCAAGCAACTAGGGTTTCCCTGGCCACCGACTTCGAAAAACCTACAAATCGAGCCACTCCAGGACAAGATCTCGTGTTTTGATGCCTCTTTCATGATTCGCAAAGTGAGTTTTAGGTGTTGGCAAAGTTATTTGGACTAGGCATTTTCTAGACTATGCATTGAACTACATGTTTCCGAAAAACCTAGAACTAGAATCGTTGCTTGGCAACTGTGCTATGGATGCATCCACCGTTTTTACTCCAAGATGCATAACGGTTAAGGAAGAGACTTCAGAAATCGAAGCTTTTTAAAACCCTTGTCGACACCCTCAATCTGACGTCAAGACTGCAAAATGTTCATCGAAAATTTGTTAAACAATTAAAGGAAATTCCACAGTTCGAACTTTCTACTGAGGAGCTGTAATGTCCCTTATTAGGAATTTTATTAAAATTGCAATTTTCCACTTTTTTTCCCTTGTTCGACCTTTGACTAGTTTTGATCTCTAGGTCCCAAATTTGCCCCAAATGATCCCAAATCTTCTGAGAAGGTGTATGAATGATATTAGAACATAAATATGTATTTCAGGGATGCCTTTGGACCTTTAAAATACTTCTGCAAATCCTCTTTCAATTCTGATCAATGTAGGTAACTTTACTAGTGATTTTCCTTTGACTAGTATTGGTCTCTAGGTCTCAAATTGACTCCAAATGACTTCAAATCTTCAAGGAAGGTGTATGAATGATATTATAACTTGAATATGATGTTTATGGATGACATATGGCCACCAAAAGACCTCTGCAAACTCTCTTAATATTCTGGACCAATTATGCAATTTTACTAGTAATTTGGGGTTCAAATCCCCCTGGGGTAAACAATGAAAATGGCTTCCCAAATGCCTCCAAACCCACTCAAATTTATGAACAGAGGTATTTAATGTGTTAAGTATGTTATTGAAGTCTCATATGCACCATTAATGGATTATTACAACTGTTCTCACCCTCTCCCATTCAACTGCAAAAATCCCCAATTCGACCCTTGGGGAAATGGCACTATTTCACCTCCCAATACAACTACACTGAGTAAAAATGCTTCAAATGCTCAAGTACAGTACATGAAACTTGTAGAAGACATCCATGGCAGTATATTTATCACAAATATATCAGAGAATCATCCATTCATTCGAAATAATCATCAATACATTGGCTCACAACAAGGTAGTGGGGAAATGGCATTGTTCTTCCATTAAAAATGAGATTTATACATTTCTACTTGGAATTTCGACCTGAAACTTTTTGGAGATGAAGAACAGAGTATTTACTTCATATTACAAAATAAATGGGGCATTAAAAGCTTCCCCAAAGAGTACAATAGCTCACCAAAAACGCCCTCCCTCAAGGATCAAGAATATGCCATCAAAACTGGAAATGGTTGAAGGAGTGAGCTGCAATAGAAGAAACCATGAGCTGCCCTGTAGCTTACACCTGCAAATAAAGACTCCATTAAAGCTCCAAATGAAAGGTCTGAATGGCCTTTCCAATTACCAACTTGGATGGGAATCTTTCACCCTCGAAATTGGCTAAGGCAAGAAACTAGTCATCCACTAGCTCTCCCTCTTCACAAATGCAATTGCAAATTCTACAAATGATCAAAAGCTGGTTTCATTCTTTGTTATTGACATTTATAAAGTTCTAATGTCCTCCATGGGTCGAATTCCTTCCAAGAGACTCATGCCAACTCAAGTTGGGAAGAGATTCCAAAGAACGCCACTTGTACAACAATTCCTAGTCTCCCACTTCCACCAAATCACATGTGGAAGCATTTTAGCTGCCCTAACACCCTTGAGCGCCCTCTTAGAGTCTATTTTTAGCCCTGACATGTCATATATGTCATATGTCAGCCTTCAGGTCTGATTTGTGTCATAGGTGTCATAGCATCTTCATCATTGTTGTCATAGAGCTAGGGAATCTAGCCCAAGTGTCTCACTAGCTCCAAATTGCCTCTTCCTCTTCCATGGGAGTTACTCTTCCTCTATATTTCGACCTTGGATGATTCATGCCATTAATAATACCTTTTGGACTCCCCCAAGTATGTTACCATTCACCTTGAATTCGAATTGGTGAGAGAATGATGCCAAATGTAGTGGGGAAATCTAGCCATATGTGGGTCCCACTTCCTCCATGTGTCTTCATGATCAAATGCCACTTTGATTTTCACTTGTATATATTTATTTAGATCCTTTATTAAATATTTATTCCACTCTAATGTTCAAACATCATTTATTATCCCCATTATTCCAAATCCCAAAGCTTCCACCCCAAACCTAGGAAACTAGTAATTTTCCTCCTTGGCAATTATTTGACCTTTAACATCAATTTTACAAACTCTAATGAATATGGCCAATGTGATTAGGCCATTGTGACCCAATTCCAAATTTGGGACATGACAGGAGCCGAGAAGAAAATCCCTTTTATTGTCTAAAAGAGCATTGATCGAGAAGTTCTATGACTTTTGGCCTAGCCCCAGAGCAATTGAAGCATGGATAGTTGAAGTCTGGTTCCCCAAAATACAAAATCAGGTATCATTGTTTGCTATAGGTTGAGGGTATTTTCATTTTTTATTCCTGAATAAGGAAGCTCGAGATTTGATCTTTCGCTCTAGACCATACTTCATGGGTTCCAAGGGCTTGTATCTAGTTCCCTAGTCGATTGATTTTAATCCAGAGCAGTGTTGATGTTTGTAGCTCGAACAGGTATTTCCATGAGTTAGTGTCTTACTTATTGATCCGCACGCGCCCAGGTGCACAAGGGGGACAACAGTCGATTGAGTGAAACGGCACTGTTATGGCAGAAGCATAAGAAATAGAATAAGCAAAGCAAGAATACACTACGCAGATAACCACAAATACACACAAACAAATATGCAGGAATGCGAATTGATCTTCTCTATTACTTGTTGATTCAAAGATGAAATCTATGTTACAATATTTTACATGCTTATATAGAGAATGTTGAGAAGCTTGGGTGCATGCCCGTTACGTTCAATTATAAGAGCAGTTAGAACGGTTCAGAAGTTCAACCGTTACAGTCGATTGGAAGACAGAGAGACAATTTGTCGTATTTTGTCAGTCGCTAGTCAACGCTGCATGTCGACGTCATAGAATTGTCGAGGTTGTTGAAGTTGTCGAAGTTGTTGAGTTTGTCAAAGTTGTGTTGAATTCGAAACTTATCGAAGTTGTGTCGAAGTGGAAACTTGTCGAAGTTGTATCGACGTCGATGACTTGTCGCAATTGATGTTAGCATTCGACAACAATGCCAACTACTGGAATGATTCATAACTCCTTCCTTAAGAAACAATGGTCCCCATTGTTTGCTCGATCAGGTGAGAAAACTTGTCGGTTACTTCAATAGCAGAGTATCACTTTCCTTGTGATGGGAGTTGTCCGGCTTTGGCAACCTGAAACAAGGGAATTGTGTTCGTCCTTGTAAGGCATACTTGTCATCTCACGATGGTGTGGCAAGGAAGAGGCTCCTGAACATCTGGATGGATGTCTTCGGGTTCTGCTGTTTGCAAGTCGTTCTGTTCCAATAGTGGTGCATGGTATGGTCGAAGTAGATCCACATTGAACACTGGATGCAGACCCAAGCATTAAGGAATGTCGAGCTGGAAAGCGTTTTCGCCAATTTGTTGGAGAATACTATACGGACCATATCGCAAAGGTTTTGGCTTCTTATATGGACCGGTGAAGCGTTCCTTCTTGAGATGCAACCAGACCTTATCCCCAATTTGGAATGAATGAGGAATACGATGCTTGTCATGTCGGGCCTTAGCTTTCGCGTTTACTCGTTGCAACATTTCCTGTGTGTTACCGAGCAAATTAGCAGGACTAATTCCCAGCAAGCATAAATAAGAATAGTGACCCAATGTCACCTCGGTCACCGTTCTAACTTCTTAGGAAGTTGAAACCTCCAAGGAGAAGTATCCTTATGGAATCCTGTAAAGACACTAGGACAACCAACAAACTATATTCTATGCAATCTTGTGCAACAGAAAAACTAGGACACGAAATCCATATTGAATAAAAAGATATATTATTGAATTGATAAGATGCTTAACATTTTACAAGAGCTCGCCTTTTATAAGGTTTGAGCATTCTTAAGAAGGGTTACGTCCCTTCAATTAAACTAATTAATAATTTACTGATTAATTTAATACAATATTTAATATTCATAGCATTGCCACTCCCTTTTAAAGAGCTTTGTCCTCAAAGCAATGGTAATGAGGGATGTAACTGTCGAAATTGTTCTGATTCCCATGTTGCATCTTCTTCGGGAAGATTTTTCCATTTTATGAGGTATTCTTTAATGACTCGCGTTCTTAATCTCTTCTCTCTAGTAGCAATGATAGATTCTGGCTCGAATATGATTCTTCCTTCTTCATCTAACAAGGGAAGCATTGTTTGTGCCTTCTGGTGTTGACCTATCATCTTTTTCAAACATGAAACATGAAAGACATTGTGGATGCGACTTGTAGTTGGCAATTCCAACGCATATGCCACCTGACTAATCTTCTTATTGATTTGATATGGGCCATAAAAACGTGGAGCCAATTTATTTTTTCCACCTTGTTTAAGTGATAATTGTTTATAGGGTTGTAGTCTTACATATACCCAATCTCCAATTTCAAATTCTCGTTCTGTTCGGTGTCGATCTTCTTGTTGTCTCATTCTATTCCTGGCAGTATTCAAATTCTCTTTAAGTACTTGGACAACCTTTTGGTTTTCTTCTAAATGGTCATTTACTGATGCGACCCTTGCTTGGTTGGTGATGAAATCCTTCCATTTTGGGGGTTCATATCCATATAGGGCTTGAAATGGTGTCATTCTTGCAGATGTATGATAAGTAGAATTATACCACCATTCCGCAAGATGTAGCCATTGGAACCATTTATTTTGCTTATCAGTTACAAAACAACGGAGGTAGGTTTCTAAGCATTTATTGACAACTTCTGTCTGTCCATCTGTTTGGGGATGATAAGCTGAGCTCATGTTAAGAGACGTTCCAATTTGCTTGCAAAACTCTCTCCAAAAGTTCCCTTTAAACTTGGCATCCCTATCACTTACTATAATCTTCGGAAAACCATGTAATTTGTAGACATTTTTACAAAAAGCTTCGGCTGTTTCTTTTGCCGAATCAGTTTTCTTCACTCCAACAAAATGTGCATATTTGGTTAGCCTGTCTACCACAACTAGTATTTTGTCTTTTCCATCTGATATGGGTAGACCTTCAATGAAATCCATTGAAATTTCCTCCCATTTCTTATTTGGAATATGTAACGGATGGAGTAACCCCGGACTTGAGATATTCTCAGTTTTATTCCGCTGACAAATGTCACAATCTGCAACATACTTGTGAATGTCAGCATACATACCCTTCCAAAAGAATGATTGCCTTGCATTATAGTAGGTTTTAAAAATTCCTACATGACCAGCGGCTGGGCAGTCATGTGACTCTTTAAGCGCCTTGGTCTTAAAACTGGAATTGGAACTTAAGTAAATACGTCCTTTGTACCATAAGAGATCATTCTTCCATTCAAACTTCGGATATTGATTTATGTTGTTAATTATGGAGCAAACCTCTGAATTCTTGGCATATTCCTTACGAATTTCGTCCAAAAATTCTGGGATCACCATGGATACGGTGTAGACTTGTATCTCTTCATCTTTCCTTGATAAAGCATCAGCTACTACATTGTCCTTCTCCCTTTTATGTAGGATCTCCATATCAAAGGTAGAGATTTTCTCTATCCACTTTTGTTGTTCGGTTGTTAATGTCTTCTGCTGTAACAAGTGTTGTAGACTATTATGATCTGTTTGGATTAGGAATTTACTTCCCAAAAGGTATTGTCGCCATTTAGTTAATGCATGCATGATGGCAAGCATTTCCTTGTTGTATGTAGACTGTAGGTATTCTCTTTTGTTCAACTTCCTGCTTTCAAAAGCAATTGGATGACCTTCTTGCATTAGCACAGCTCCTATCCCAAACCCTGAAGCATCATATTCGATTACGAATGGTTTTGCAAAATCAAGTGTTGCCAAAACGGGGGTTGAAGACATAATTTGTTTCAACATTTCAAAGCATCTTCTTGCTTCATCATCCCATTGAAAAGAATTTCTTTTTAGGAGATTTGTTAGTGGGGCAGTGACGTGTGCATAGTTCCTGATGAACCTTCGATAGTAACCTATTAATCCCAAAAATCCTCGCAATTTTGAAACATTCTTTGGTTCGGGCCACTCCTTCATCACCTGGATCTTCTTTGGGTCCACCTTAACTCCTTCCTTTGAGATTATATGACCGAGATACTCCACTTCTTGCTTCCCAAATGTGCATTTTGACTTTTTTGCATAGAACTGGTTTTCCTTCAGAAGATATAGAACCTCTTCTAGATGCGTCAAATGTTCTTTCCATGTCTTGCTATATATAAGGATGTCATCGAAGAATACTAACACAAATTTCCTTAAGTATGGCTAAAATAGTTCATTCATAGTTGCCTGGAATGTGGCAGGGGCATTAGTTAACCCAAAAGGCATTACTTTGAATTCATAATGTCCTTCATGAGTTTGGAAAGCAGTCTTTGCGATATCCTCTAATCTGACCTTGATTTGATAGTACCCTGACCTTAAATCAAGTTTCGAAAAATATTTTGTGTCATGGAGTTCATCCAGCATGTCATCAATGAAGGGGATTGGAAACTTGTTCTTAATTGTTATTTTGTTTAATCCTCTATAATCTATACATAATCTAAACGATCCATTCTTCTTCCGTACTAGTACGACTGGAGCTGCATAAGGGCTTCTACTCTTGGTGATGACACCACAATTCAGTAGATCTTGAACCAACCTTTCTATTTATGTTTTGTGGTGGTGGGGATACCTATATGGTTTAACCTTGACAGGATTTGACCCCAGTTTAATCTCGATTATGTGTTCTATACTCCTTCCTGGTGGTAGCGGCATGGGTAAGTCTTGAAATATGTGTTCATGTTTCTGGAGTAATTTTTGGATTTCCTTTTTGAACTCATTTGGTTCCTCCTCTTTTTCTTCCAGTTGATGACATTGTATTACGTATGCTGGTGCCCCTTTTCGAATGAGTTTTTCCATATGCTGAGATGAAACTACTTGTGTGTTTGGTGGATGAAAACCATATAGCTTAAAATTTTTCCCTTGCCACTTAAACGTGATGAAATGTTTTTGATGATTGGCAGAATATGTTCCCAATGTTTGTAACCATTGGACTCCCAAAACGATGTCTACTCCTCCCAACGGTAAGGTGTAGAGTTCTGATTCCAGTTCGAAGTCTTGTATTTGAAGTCTCACCTTGTGGCACTTTCCAACTTTTTCGATCTTCTTGCCATCTGCAACCATCACCTTCATGTCTGGAACTGGATGTACGAACAACTTGAGTTTTCGTGCCTCTTATATCAAGAAAGTTGTGAGTGCTTCCAGTGTCTGCTAGCACTGTAACATTCTCATTTTTTATATGGCCTTTTAACTTGAGAGTCTGTGGTTGACTAATGCCTATCATGGCTGCTAGGGAGATTTTGGGGGTCTTGTCGTTCCCGGCTGCCATATTTGCGGTTTCCTCCTCTTCATCTTCTAGCTCTTCTTCTTTTGATTCACTATTCTCCTCTGCTTCACAAGTATATAATTTCTTTGAGCTGTCCTCGGGGCAACACCTATGTTTAGGATTCCATTTGTCTCCACATCGTCGACATTTTGCTTCCCTCATTCGTTGATTCTCGAGGCTCTTCCTATCGTCCCTTCTAGGCGGAGGGATGTATTTGTTTGTATCATCCTCTGGAGTCGACTGGATGTTTCTTTGTGAGTATGACTTCCCTTTATTTGATTGGAAACTGTCAAATTTGGCCTCGGCTGCTTTTGCTTTTCGTCTTGCTGCCTCGACATTCGTTATGTCATGCATCTTCAACTCTTTTTGTATGTATGGTTTTAGTCCTCCCAAGTAGGTTTCCAGCTGTTGTTTGTCGGATAGCCCAAATACTCTGGTAGCGAGGGATTCCCATTGATGCATGAATTCTTCGACGCTTCCCCTTTGTTGTAATCTGGTAAGTTTTGAGAAAAATTCATCTTCTGTGATTCCTTGAAACCTTTTTAAAAAATCATTCTTGAATAAGTTCCAAGTGTATGCGAAGTTGTCTCCCTTCCACCACATATACCATTTGTAGGCATATCCTTCAAGGTGCATTGAAGCATACTTGACCTTTTCTTCGTCCATTGTAATGTTATATATGTCGAAATACTCTTCTGCTTTATTCAACCAAGCGACGCATTGGTCTTCTCCTCCGTTATATTTCGTCATTTCTATTTTTGCTCTCGGCAGGTACATTATGAATGGTTGGTATTCAGTACCTTTCGTCCTGTTGCGTTCTGGTGACTCAGAATTGGAAGATGGGGTAACCGACATATCCGAGCCATGTTGTTTATGATTTTTTTCCTTATCATCCATTTTTTGTAATATTGCCTGGATACCTTTCTGGCTCTCAGTCACTTTTTGGTCTAACATTTTTTGTTCCTTGCTCATAATGTCAAACTTGTCGTCTATTTTCTGCTCCATTACCTGAATGACTTCATCCTTAATTTCTTTCTTAAGTGCTTCCTGGCTCTTGGTGATAATTTCCATGAAAGTTCGGAAATCCTTCTCTATTTTCTCCATTTGGGCTCTTAACTCTGTCGTCATGCTTCTTAGGTGTGGTGGTGAATAATTGGACGCAATTTTGGCTTAGGAGGGGTGGAAAATGAAAACGACTTGGAAAAAGTGGAATTACTATAATTTTTTTTGTGTGGTTAAAAAAAATATAATAAATATTATATTAATATTTTTTTTTATTTAAGAATTTTTTAATAAAAATCAATATTAATCATATAATATTAATTTTTTTTTTTTGAAATTAGGGTTTGAGGGAGTTTACATGGAGAAATTGGGAAGGTTGGCAGAAGAGCAAATGGAGGAAGGTGGAAGGTGTGCACAGAGAGAGGAGGGGATGGACGTGGAGTGGGAGCAACGCGGAGTTGTGTGGGGGTGTAGCTGCGTGGGGGTAGAGGAGCAGACGAAGGGGGTGGCGGAAGTGGAGCGGGAGGTAGATTGTGGAGGGAAGCATTGGTGTGAGGGCACGCTGGTGTGGGTGGAGGACGGTGGATGGACGAAGGTGGAGGGAGGGTGAATGCGAAGGCGGGGGTTGCTCGCAGTGAAAAGGGTGATCAGTGGGAACAGGGCGTGAGCATGATGAGGAGGATGGAAGTGGGTAGGTTGCGTGGAAGGAGGTGAGGCGGGAAGGGAACTGGGAGGCAGAACTATGCGTTGGCGCGGGAGTTGGAGTGGAGTGGGGAGGGAGCGGAGCGGAGTGGAGTGAGGAGAATGGCAGCGCGGGACTGGAGGTGTTGTGTAGGCGGGAGTAGAAGGCGCGAAGGGAAAAGACTAGGATTGAAGGGAAGGGCAGAGTGGAGGTGGTGGAGGGAGAGCGTGGCAGCGAGGCTGAGCGTGGGCAAGAGCAGAGGGTGATAGGTGCGTGGGAATGGGTGTGGAGGAATGGTGTGGAGAATTAATGGGTGTTGGAGCAGTCAACGTCACTTCAAACCACGAGCGGAACTTGACCACGAGCAACTATAGAGTGCACCACCACGAATTTGGCTCTGATACCAAATGCAACAGAAAAACTAGGACATGAAATCCATATTGAATAAAAAGATATATTATTGAATTGATAAGATGCTTAACGTTTTACAAGAGCTCGCCTTTTATAAGGTTTGAGCATTCTTAAGAAGGGTTACGTCCCTTCAATTAAACTAATTAATAATTTACTGATTAATTTAATACAATATTTAATATTCATAGCATCTTGTAGTTAGACCAGTGCCTAAATGGAGTCAATAATATTACAATCAATGCCAGTGAATGCAAAGATATGATCAAGATCGATAATCCACTTCGATCATTCAATAAAACGTATAAACGTGTACACATGTAAAAATAATCAATATTGAATCAAAAGACTATATTGCCAATAAACTACCACCAATAACCAAGTATGCATTAAGTTGGGCTTGTCGAAGTTATTTACTGGTGTAATGGTAATACCTGAGAGCAGCAAGAGTAAATAACCATTTCATGTATGAATGAGACTGTATTTAATATAGCAACGAAGTACCAATTTCACTCATCAATTAGATATAAACATGTAGCATGTCAATTCATAATCAATTACAGCGATTAACTAACATAAGATCAATCCAACCAGTGCAAGAGAATGAACATGTACAGTTAATCCAAGATCATTAATTGTGAAAGGTTGTTCTTTGCATAAACAATTATATCAAATGCAAGTGTATACCAGCCAACAGATGTGAGTTTAAACAAGAAATAATCAGCATTTACTATATAAATATCAAGTGCAATTCAGATCTGTTGGTATCATTCACCAGGTGTAAGCCATTCAAATGCCTACTGCAAAAGCAGTGCCAAATGTCATATCATTCATTAACAACCAGCATTACCATTAAAGATGTGTCAACGCAGGATCAACTAATCATTTCAGATCTGTGCATATATAAGGTGATGTCACAGCAGTAGAAGTAGCATTAATATTCAGAAAAAATGTAAACTTAATGTGAGTCAATAACGAACCCAAGAGATAATAACCAATTCACCAAATAAATTGCCAGGATCATTTACCAATATAGAAATGTATCATTAATATCATTCAATAGGTACCATTCGTTTAAAAGACCATTCAACCAAATGTAGACTCAATGTAAGTATGTGTTGATAAGATATGTATCAAAGAATCAATGCTAACACTTCAAATGATAACACCCTTTTTACCAATGAAACATGAAATCAACGTTATTCAACAAGTATCACCACCAGAACTAAACTAATCCAATTCTGTATGTAAAAATCAGAGTTAAGTTTATGCTGTAGATAACCTTTGGAAGAGGCACAAAAGTGAACAAAATACTGAGTAAACTAATTCTAAAAAAACTGACTACAACTAACTGAAAGATATGTTAATTGTCTTCTGTTTGGTGTTTTTGCAGACAAGAAGGAAAAGGTACAGACACTTGGTCTGCAAATTAATTCACAGACCTTCTTTTGCTGAGATAGGAGTTCGGTGGGGTGGAAGAATAGAAAGAAAAGGGCAGCAAAGATAGTGGAGAAAGGTGAGGGGGATAAGGGAGATAGGTGGTAGAAGAGCAAGGGGATAAGACCAGCAAGGAAGGTAAAGAGAGGGAAGGTCACAGATTAGGGTAGGATGGAGACTGAGCAGCAGAAGAGAAGGCCGCAGGTAAGGAGCAGCAGGTTAGGATGTCTGCAGCTATGGTTTCAAAAAAAACACAGAAAAAAACAAAGTTTAAAAAATGAATTTTTAGGATTCATAAAGAAGCTACAAACACTTAAGAACAAGACTAAATTAACCCAAAAACCTTAATACAATATTTACAAAGTAAACAATTCAGAATTTAGGCTTTATAGTAAAATGAACAAAACTAGGGCATCAAAAGAGAGCTAGCTACCAAACCCTAGGGCATTAATGAGAGGAGATACTCTCCTTGAGATGGTACTTGGCAAGCTTGTCAACTAAGGCTAACCTCAATAATCTCTAGGATTCATTGAGAAAACCTAGTCTTAGCAAGACTTGAAGACCTAAAGCTCAAACTTGAATGCTAGGGTGACCAATGACAAAAATGAGTTACAAATCAAGACAAAATGAAGCAACAATGGCTTCCACTCAACCCTAATAAGCATCACTTTCATACATTAAACATAGAGACATCAAACAAAAAGTATAGATACCTCCAAGTGCATGTGTTAAGCAAACAACTCTAGCTTCACCTTAGCAATGGCAATGAACAAAAGAAAAACTTCCAAGAAATGCTTCAAACTTGCAAAATATCCTTCATCAAGGAGAGAGCCTTCCTTCAAAGAGCCCTAGTTAGGGCAAATAGCAGACATAATGACCTTATCCCAAAAGTTGATGTCTAAAAATGAAGTGAGGAGATCTTATTTATATGATCTCACTCACTTTATACAAAATAAAGACAATTTAATATTTTAAAATGTCCACTTAAAAATATAACAAAAATAATATAAAATAATTTAAAGATGGCCTATTGTAGGCTACCTGGGGTATTTTACCCCCTAGGTGCTAAAATATGCTAAACAAGGCTAAATTTGACGAAACGAAAGGCCAGACTATACAGGGGGGGTCGTCATGCCCCAACTAACCCTTACAACGATGAAAACCCTCAAAGCCCCCCCCCCATTTAGCAAGCAAACAGTCTGCCAAGAAGGATAACGTCATCCTCTGAAGGAGGCCCTAGCGAGAGGGCGTTGCTGGACTGGAGAGACCAGGAGGGTGCTAGAGGTGCTCTGGAAGATAAGAGCGTGTCTCAGTGCTGAAGCAACTGCCTACTAGAGTGATAGAACAAGGTCGGGGTCATGTGTCCCAGTGATCCACCCCTGGAAGCCCCAGACACCAACCTCAGGGTTTCAAACCCTTTCATGAGGCAGTCAGCGATGCCATTAAGCCATAGTACTTCCAGAGGAGAAACCAGAGGGCCTGGCCATAACCCCACCTCAAAATATGTTGGCTAAACACTCCTCCTGGTAAAAAAAAAAGACACCCTCTCCCTGGGGTACCTCTATAGGTGCGCTGGTGCTAGTACCATTGTAACACTGTGCTTGCTTCTGGATGTTGCAAATCTGATCTCGAAACTTCAAGGCTTTATCAACTTCCCATTGGTTGTAGTCGGTGTCATTCGAGTGTGTCGAGGAGTTGATCAAGTCGATAGGCACTGAGGGTTGAAATCCATAGCAAATCTCAAATGGACTCTTGCCCGTAGAGTTGTGTTGAGCACGATTGTAGCTGTGTTGTATGTATGGAAGACTTCCATCCCATGTTCATTGATGCTTGTGGTTGTACATGCGAAGCAATTGTACTACCAAGCAATTCACAACTTTTGTCTGTCCGTCGGTCTGAGGATGGAAAGCTGTCGACAATGAGAGTCGTGTGTTCAGTTGTTGCCAGAGAGTCTTCCAAAAGATGCTGACAAATCTGGCATCTCGGTCGGAAATGATGGTTGTCGGTAAACCAAAGTGTTTCCAAACATGTGTGAAGAAGCGCTGAGCAGTCTACTGTGTTGTCGTAGTCTTCTTGCATGGAATGAGAATGGCCATCTTGGAATATCTGTCGACTACTACTAATATCGCGTCATGTTGATGTCTGGTAGTAGGATATCCCGTCAAGTAGTCCATAGAAATAGATTCCCATGGTCAACTAGGAACTGGCAAAGGTGTGTATAATCCCTGTTGTCAATTAGGTGATTTAGCAATGGCACAAACCATGCATGATCGAATGTACTTGTTGACGTCAGTTTTAAGTGTAGGCCAAAAGAAATACTTCTGGAGAATAGCGTCTTTGCTACTCCAAAGTGTCCTGCAGTCTTGCTGTAGTGTGCGTCCCAAATTAGTTGTTTTCGATGCTCACCGGTTGATACACAAAGTTGTCCAAGCTTGTATAGCAAGGTGTTTCAGGAAATAGTCGAAGGTCTACGACTTGTCAGTCTGAAGTTGTCGATAGACTGGTGAAAAGTCGATGTCTTCTTAATACAATTGAGGCCAAGTGGTGGTGTCATATCCCTGCATACTCATCACTGTGAAAAGGAGTAATGGGTGGTCGACTTAGACAATTGGCGACGGCGTTAGCTTTACCTTTCCGATACTTAATCGCCAACTAGAATTGTTGTAGGTAATTAATCCACTTGAGTTGTCGAGTTGTTTGTAGTTTCGACTGGGTCGGAGCGAACTGTAGAGGCTTGTGGTCGGTGAGGATGATCGTTTCCTTGCCAAGGATGTAATGCCTCCATTGCTTGAGAGCTTGCATAATGGCTTACAGATCTTTTTCGTACGTCGAATATCTTCTAACTGTGTTGTTAAAAGTTTCGGAATGAAAAGCGACTAGATGACCAGACTGAGTGATCACTGCACCCAAGGCATAGTCCAATGCGTCCGTCTCAATCTCAAAGGCTTGATGCAAATCAGGTAACACAAGTACTAGTGCAGTGCAAAGCTTGTGCTTGAGCTATTCAAAAGCTGCTTGTTGTGTCGGTGTCCATTTGAAGACAGTTTTCCCCTTTCCCTTCGTCAATTGATTCAAGGGCCAGGCTATGTGACTGAAACCGAGTATGAATCATAGATAGAAATTCGCCAAACCAAGAAAACTTCTTAGTTCTTGAATGCTTTGAGGAATGGGCCAATCTTTGAAGATTTGTACTTTGTCTGGATCGACATAAATGCCTGCAGAGTCAATTACATACCCCAAATATTTGATGTTGTTCATCACAAAGGAACATTTGTCCATGTTCAAGTAGATTCGATGTTGTTGAAGAGTGTCGAGGACTTGTTGAAGCTGTCCGACATGTTCTTCCCATGATCGACTGAAGATCAAAATGTCGTCGAGATAGACAATGACCCATTTGCCGATGAAAGGTCGAAGGATGTTATCCATATACCGCATGAAGGTCGCAGGTGCATTGGTTAAGCCGAAAGGCATGATTAACCATTCAAACAATCCTTCCTTGATTTTGAAAGCAGTTTTCCACACATCTGCGCGCTCGATTGGAATCTGATGATATCTCGACTTGAGGTCGAGCTTAGTAAAGAATTTGGCACCTTTCAGACAGTCAATGAGCTCGTCTATCCGCGGTAGAGGGTAGCGATTCTTTACCGAAATTTTGTTGAGGGCCCGGTAGTCGATGCACATGTGCCAAGTTCCGTCTTTCTTTGGAACAAGAACAGCTGGACTTCCACAAGGAGAGGAGCTGGGTCGGATATGACCTTTGTCGATCAAATCTTGGATTTGTCTGCGAATCTCCTCATTTTCGAGAATGGATCTTCTGTAAACAGATGTGTTAGGCAAAGAAGAACTAGGAGCAAGTTCAATGGAGTGTTTTACATGGCAATGTCAAGGTACTCCGTCCGACTCTTGGACTAAACTCCGATATTCGTCAAGAACATTGTCGATCAACTGCTTCTGTCAGGAGCTGCACTGGTCGATGAGTCGACTTGTCGCTGTAGTGTTCCTATAATGTTGCGGTTTGATCATGATTAATGCGAACTTCTAAGCATGATTGATGAGCTTCTTCGTCTATTTAGCATATATCATTGCAACTGTTGGTGTAGGTCGTCGCTATCGTATGTTGTACCATCGATTTCGGATTCTGACAATCACCTTTTGAGGCCATGACTGATAACTTCCATGGCGATCCCATAGGTAAGGTTTCCCAAACAGGGCGTCGGCTACGGAGAGTGGTGCCACGTCGCAAAGTACTTCTTCAAAAGGTTTTATGAAGTAGGCGAGTTTGCATTGTCGGGTGATTCGTAGTTCATGTCCATCCTTCATCCAACCGATGTTGTAAGGCTGAGGATGCGGAGTGGTGACAAGACCTAGTTTCTTCACGAGATCTTCAGAAGTTCTTCTGGTTACCGTTATCCACAATCAGATGTAATGGATTACTTTGAACCCATATCCATGCATGGAACAGGCGCTCCCATTCCTCCTCGTCGACTATAGTCGAGGCTGTGGGAGTGGTCGATGTCGATGCCAAAAGGGTCGTTGCGTCTGGATCAGATTCTTCCATAGTCTTGTCGAACGCGTCGGATGTCGACACTTTAGCCAAAAATGTCTTCCGAGCTTTGCATTCAAACGTATCATGCCAAGATGAGTTGTGGTAATCACCCCATTTCCCGGTGGGCAATTGTTTGCTATGTTCCCTTTTCTGAAAAGCCTTTTTGCCGTGATCTGGCTTTGGCGGTGTCGGCTGAGAAGATTTCGACTTGTCGAAGTCGGCTGGTGCCTTCTTGTCAGATGGTCGTCCTAATGTCGGCTTTGTCACGAAGCATGCTTTTCCTTTCTGCTTAGTTTCAAGTTTGCTAGCATAGTGGAATGCATCCACGAGCGTATTGACAGTCAGAAATTCCATCTCCTGCTAAATGTACTGGGATAATCCGCTGACGTACTTCAAAACAAGCAATCTCTCTTCTTCTTGAAAGCCAAGTCTAGCCATGAGTCGATAGCATTGGTCAGTGTAACTCTGTACGGATTGGTCTTTCCGTTGCCTTAGCTACTGCCATTTCTTATACTGTTGTTCGAGGTATTTGGGCCGGTAAAACTCCTTCCGAATGTATTCGACAAATTTCTCCCATGTGTTGATGGGGTCTCCACTTTTCTCCATCTTTGTCAAGAGGTTTGCCAAAAATGTCTTCCGAGCTTTGCATTCAGACGTATCATGCCAAGATGAGTTGTGGTAATCACACCATTTCCCGGTGGGCGGTTGTTTGCTACGTTCCCTTTTCTGAAAAGGCTTTTTGCCGTGATCTGGCTTTGGCGGTGTCGGCTGAGAAGATTTTGACTTGTCGAAGTCGGCTGGTGCCTTCTTGTCTGGTGGTCATCCTGATGTCGGCTTTGTCGCGAAGCGTGCTTTTCCTTTCTGCTTAGTTTCAAGTTTGCTGGCATAATGGAATGCATCCACGAGCGTATTGACAATCAGAAATTCCATCTCCTACTAAATGTACTGGGATAATCCGTTGATGTACTTCAAAACAAGCAACTTCTCTTCTTCTTGAAAACCAAGTCTAGCCATGAGTCGATAGCATCGGTCAGTGTAACTCTGTACGGACTGGTCTTTCCATTGCCTTAGCTACTGCCATTTCTTATACTATTGTTCGAGGTATTTGGGCTGGTAAAACTCCTTTCGGACGTATTTGACAAATTTCTCCCATGTGTCCATGGGGTCTCCGCTTTTCTCCATCTTTGTCGAGAGGTTCTCCCACCAGCAGTGCACAAATGTGACATCTTTAAGGATGCAATGGTGATCTTGTCAGCTTCCAAGAGTTGATTTACAGAGTAATAGGATTCCAATTGTTGTACCCAATTGTCGACGATTTCCGCGTCAATCTTGCCTTCTAGATTCGGTATGTCCAGATTCATTTGCACTTTGAAGGGGCTGAATTTGTCGGAGTTAGTTCTCGTCGGAAATCCTCTAGATGTCGAAGCAAATCGCGTGAGAATCTCATTGAATTGGGCGAACATTTCAGTCTGTTGTCAAGCCAGTGCTTGCTCAATAAGTTGTGCTATCTTGTCGGTTGCATGTCTATCGTCTGTTTCTTCTGCCATTTCTGGAGGTAGTGTCTGTTGGATTGTTGAGATTGCGAACGTGTTTGAACAGGCATAAGTCAGGTAACTTCGAGGAAAGTGTATACACAAATCTTAAGCACGAACAAAGTTGATGCGCTCCGATTGAGTATGCTCTAATACCAATGATCTGCACGCGCCCATGTGCACAAGGGAGACAATAGTCGATTGAATGAATCAGCACTATTATGGCAGAAGCATAAGAAATAGAATAAGCAAAGCAAGAATACACTACGCAGATAACCACAAATACACATAGACAAATATGCAGGAATGCGAACTGATCTTCTCTATTACTTGTTGATTCAAAGATGAGATCTATGTTACAATATTTTACATGCTTATATAGAGAATGTTGAGATGATTGGGTGCCTACCCGTTACGTTCAGTTACAAGAAAAGTTAGAACGGTTCGGAAGTTCAACCGTTACAGTCGACTGGAAGACAAAGAGAATCTGTCATATTTCGTCAGTCGTTAGTCAACGCTGCATGTCGACGTCGTAGAACTATCAAGGTTGTTGAACTTGTCGAAGTTGCTGAGTTTGTCGAAGTCGTGTCGAATTCGGAACTTACGAAGTTGTGTCGAAGTTGAAACTTGTCGAAGTCGTATCGACGTCGATGACTTGTCACAGTTGATGTTAGCATTCGACAACAATGCCAACTACTGGAATGGATCACTTATGGAAATCGTCATTAATACCTCTCAGGAAATTTGGAAATTCAGTTTATTAAAGTCAATTAGTAAAGTGAATGTCTTTTAGATTAATTGGGTTAATTTGAAGAAACGCCTAAGTTTTGGCATTAGTGATTTAAGTTAATTAAATGAATCTCAACCATTGATCTCAAGTGAGTGAGATCTAATCTCAACCATTGGAGTTAGGGGTTTGGTTCATCTCAATAGGATAAAAGGCAACCAAGGTGAGAGGAGAAGACACACAAACAAGAGAGGCACAAGAGAAACGCAAGCATTGAATTGGAGAGGACTTTCTACTTTCCATATTTGGCCAAGTGAGAGATTGCAGGAGACATGGAAATCTTATAAGGGAACCATACCAACTAGGCGAAGGGGTTGAAATTCACTTTATTAAAGTCAATTAGTAAAGTGAATGTCTCTTTAGATTAATTGGGGTTCATTTGAAGAAACGCCTAAGTTTTGGCATTAGTGATTTAAGTTAATTAAATGAATCTCAACCATTGATCTCAAGTGAGTGAGATCTAATCTCAGCCACTGGAGTTAGGGTTTTGGTTCATCTCAATAGGATAAAATGCAACCAATGTGAGAGGAGAAGACACACAAACAAGAGAGGCACAAGAGAAACTCAAGCATTGAGTTGGAGAGAAGGACTTTCTACTTTCCATATTTGGCCAAGTGAGAGATTGCAGGAGACATGGAAATATTCTAGGGGAACCATACCAACCAGGCAGAGGTTCCAAGCAGGCAATTGACCATATAGAAGTCGTACCGATTCACGGGAGTATCGTACAACAGAGACAAGAGTAAGCAGTTTGTAGGGCATGATTGTGTAGACAAAGCAGCGAGTAAACAGTGCGTAGGGTGCATCTCTGCCAGCAAACTTGCAAATCCAGTCACAATCATACAGTTCATACGAGTCATACAACAGCGTTGTATAGGTCGTAAGGCATAGCAACAGGAGGCAAGGGTTTGCTAGGTAGTTTTGCAGTTGGAAAAAGGGCATTTTGCTAGGTTTGATTGTTGTATTTTCTTTAGCCATTTTCCAAGTGAAGGAGCCCTTGCAAGCTTGGAAATTAATGAATGAAAAGTTGATTATTTTCTTGAGTAGATATGTTTTCCGTTGAAATCGCTTCCGCTATTTATTTCTATTAAAATATTCCAACAGTATAATTTATTCAGTTAGCTGTAAAAGTAATTTTCAGCAAGTAAAATCACTAGGAAATATTTTATCTAGGCCTAGAATAAGTAAAATTTAACAAGCAGGAAAAAACCACAGTCCCTGTGTGGGTTAGACTGCCTCATTTCCCCTTAATATGTTGGGATGCAGGAACTCTCAGAGATATTGGGAATAAGTTAGGAAAATATATTAACACAGCAAAACCAAATGGGGACCTTTTTCATGTGCATGAATTTGTATTGAAGTTGAAACGGAGATGGGTTTGTCAGAAGTTTTGCAGATTAATATGGAGGGGTGGTGTCATAAGCAACCCCTTGACTATGAGCAAATTCCTTTTAAATGTAGTCATTGTCATTTCTATGGGCACTCTGCCAAGAACTATCCTAAACTACAGTAGGCCACTACTCCACAACCGGATCTCAAGGAGGCCCATAATGATTGCCATAGCCACTCTCACATAGATCAACAAGACCCTATTCATCAAAAGGAAAGCTTTAAGTGGGTTCAAACTAGGCGACGAAGCTCTCAGCATAAAAGTACATCATACATTGGTATCATGTGGTGAAGCTTTCAAATTGACTCAAAACATATTTGAAGTCCTGGGCAATCTAGAGAAAATGATGATGGAGAGCAATGAAGGAAAATTGGATGATCCCTCTCAACCCCAAGAGGATCCAAGGGAAGTAGCTTCAAAAGAAGAAACGGAAGTAGAAGACGAAGAGGAGGATGTTGCAACAGATGAAGATGAAGTAGAAGAGGAAGATGAGGCAATAGCAAACGATAGGATGTAGAGGAAGAAGGGGAATCAGAGAGAGACTCGGAGAACGCAAAGCATAACTTAGGGGAGATAGTGAGGGACGCCGAGAAGGTAAGGGCTTCAACAAAAAACTCAATAACCCTATCCTATGCTGAAGTTTTGAGGAAAAAAAACAAGAAGAAGATGAAAGAATAAACATTGCCTTTGTTTAGCTAGTAAAGAAAAGTCGACATCCATCACAACCTCTCACACGAGGAAGGAAATCTAGCCAGCAAAAACAAGAAAAAGAGTCTTGTATGCTTTACTAATTCTATAAATCAACTCTTATGTTTTGCTTCTACGTCTTATTATGTAATCAGTTTGTTAGGATATATACATGTTCTAAAGAATATGTAAGGAAAAGAAGTAGCAAAAGAAGTGGCAGATTCACTCCTCACAGCTCCTTGAAGGGAGGATGAGTGAAGCAATAGTCTATTTCTTTTTGGAACTTTGTACTTTTCAGCTACTGGATTTGCATGCAGTATTTTAATACAAACATCGTTTACCCATTTCTATTATAAAAAACTAGTACACACATTACAATGGAATTCACCTCCTTATATACCAATGTTCATTGAGCAAGTTATTTCCACTTATGAATGTGGGATAAACTGTTTTCTACATAAAGTGAAAATTAGCCCAACCTAAAGTCAAAGTGACTTTATTAAATAATAAGCCTTATATTCTATAACTTACCCTTAGACAAGGGCTTGGTCAAAATATTTGCCACCTTCAAATCTAAAGCAACGTACTCAAGAACCACTGCTTCCTTCTAAACTCTATCTATCAGTAAATGGTATTGAATGTCAATATGCTTTGAGCAAGCATGAAACACTGGATTCTTAAAGACCCTAATACACCTCTAATTGTCACAGTAGACAACAATGGGCTCCAACATTTAATCAATCAACTTTGTTATCAACTTACGAAGCCATGTGGCCTCATAACAAGCATTTGAAGCTTTCATGTACTCCGCCACTACTAAATTGAGTGCAATTGCTACATACTCCCTGTCAAATGTGCCACTTATAGGAGCCAGAGATAGAGGTACACCTCATTTTTAGGTGCCCTTTCTACTACAAGATCAGAGGATGCTACCATTGCCTCTATAAAGGACTCAGGGGGATCCCTCTCCACTTTCAGCCGATATCGAGATCAGAGATGGCTAGCCCTCTTCATCAAGGAGATAATCAACCATAGATCCCAATTCTTGCAAGCCCCATCCTACCATGGGACTACCATGAGGATCAGCTCATACTTTCATGTTGCTTCATCAAATCGAGGTAACAAGAGACATGCAGAGTTCTGGAGTACTTCAGACCGTACAGTGGTGAACCTCGTGTTTGCCCTCATCCTCCCACCTCGGGAGATCGACCGATATCTTTGAGACCAATTTGAAGGTGTCGAACCAAACATCCGACTATACATCCTCAATGACAAACGGATCCAGAGTGGGGCACCTCTCGCTCGTTGGACTACCTCCCAACCCCAACTGCGTAGCCAGATATCTGATCGAAGTTTCTTTCCCTCGACCTCGGATGGTAGGAGACCAGGGCTCCCTCGATCCTACATCCCCCCAGGATCATACAATAGGATCTCACTATGGTGCCCAAGGACTTTGACTACGAGCCAGTGCCCCAATCGCCTCCCCTCACCCTTTGTCATCAAGCCCAGGAGACCTTGACATCATTGCTCTCTCTCTCTCTCTCTCTCTCTCTCTCTCTCTCTCTCTCTCTATATATATATATATACACACCCACACACACACACACACTAGCACCGAGATGTTCCTAGTCTCAAACATTCTCACTTTGTATCATTGCACATATGACAGCGTTGTATATACTATTTTGGTGTCAGTTAGACCTAGTGATTTACTTTTCTTCCCTTTATTTTTCCTTCCAGCATTTTCTAGGAGCTTCCTTTGCACTCCCATATTGTATTCACACTTGATGTATCTTTTAGTCCCATTGACCTACCTTTATGGCCATTCGTTGGAAATTAATAAAATTATCTTATCTTTCTAGCACTTGCATCTCCTACCCAATCAAAATCAACAAAAGCATGCAACAACAACTCACCATCTCTCTCATACCGCATGTCATAATGAATTGTGCCCTTCAAGAATCTAAGCACATGCTTGGAAACAATTTAATGAATCTATCAAGGTTCAACCATGAACTAGCTCAAAGTATTCAGAGCAAAAGATATATCAAGCCTACTATTCACAAGATACATTAGGGAACCAATCAACTACCTATACGAAATCAAAATCTAAATCTCTAGATAATTTCAAATTTGGCATCTTAGGAGTGGCCAAGGGTTTGCAATCAAGCATCTTAAATGTTTTCTAAATCTTCAATGTGTACTTCCCTTGCCCAAGGAAGACCTCACTTGTACCTTGCCACACTTCTAGACCTAGAAAGCAATGCATTAGGCTGATGTCCATATCAAATTCCTTGGCCAACTTCCCCTTGCACAAACAAGTGAGCTTCTCATAAATACCTGTAACTTGTAAGAATCAAGTCACCTGCATGCAGAACCAAGGCAAGCAAATCAAATCTATCATATAAATAATAAAGGTCAAGATCTACAATAATTGTGTTGAAGCTTAAATTCCATAAGTATCAATTAGTACCATGCACGTAGTACTTCAACCCATAAAGGGCCTTCTTCAATCTACACACATGGGTATCTCACCCATGCACCTTGAAACCCCTGGACTTATTAGTGTACTCTCCTCAATCGAGCATTCAAAGAAGTAGTGTTTACACCCATTTGGTATAAAGGCCAACTAAAGATTGATGCAATAGACATGATGATGTTGATAGAAGTGTACATTGCAACTGAAGCAAAAGTCTCCTCGTAGTCAACTCCCTCTAACTGGGAGAACTCTCTAGCCACAAATCTAGCCTTGTACTTCTCTAAGCTCTCATCAACCGCATGCTTGATCTTGTACAACGAATTGGAATCTATCACAGATTTCCCCATTGTTCTAGGCACAATCTCCCAGATATCATTCTTCAAAAAGGAATATTCCATCATGGCATCCCACCACACCCACTCTACATTTGCCGCCTCAATGTTGGAAGGCTCTATATCAATGAGAAGAAATTAATGCAACATAAGTAGAAAAATTCTTAGGGGGGTGACTCACAAAAAGAATATTTTGGTACTCCTATTTGATCTTGTGCCTCATGCAAAGTCTAGGTAAGTCATCTCAACTTTATTCCACCAGAACCTTCTGGATCTAAATCTGATTTTACTTCATTATGTAGATCATCCTTTGCAACAAGTTGTTAGCCCTATTTAAATGATGGAAATCATCACTTGTGGGTAATTACTAATAAGGCTAACCACCCTTATTATTGTATTACTAGGTTATGGTTTAATAGTGGACCTAGTCACCTTTACTTTATATTATTCTTGGTGGCCAAGGCCAACCTAAGTATTTATGTGGGCACATAACCCCCTTGTGAGGGAAGGAACCCCACCTCACAAGTTGTGTATAAATACACAACTCATGAGTTATTTGTAAAATTATATGCATTCATTAATTTCATTAGTGATGTTACATTTCTATTGTGTTTTTTTATTGGATCAGGGTTTGTTGGAGCGTTTAATGTAGATCTACTATCTACTTTATGATCTCAACATGGTATCAAATTCAATGTGGACTCTTCCTTCTCTATCCAACACTCTCTTAGGGCTGTTTCAGGTCTGAAACTAAGGATTTCAGCACTCTTTTGGGACAGCAAACAGATTTCTAGGGTTTTTACCCTCTTTCACCAAAGCCCTCCTTTAGCAAGTTTTGGGTTATTTCAGTGGATTCAAGGAGAATTTTTTGCAGATTTGTTGCCTTTTCTAGGGCAGTGCACTTCTCTTTCCTCTCTTTTCAGCCAGAATATTTTTTCCCAAAGCAGTAGCAATGGTTGTAAGGTTTGTTGGTGAAGCGGGTGTGAACCTCTTCTTCCTCATTCAGTCATTCTCTCTTCAAGCCTGCACTGATTTCTCTCTACATCACACTTACATTAGGTTTTTCCCTCTCTAAGGAGAGCATTGCGGCTGTTATCTTTCTGGTATTGCAGGTTTTGGGGTTTCCTCTTCACTATATCAAAATTTACAAAAGAATATTGTGCCTAACATATGGAGTTTTGGGGCTGTTTTTGGTGATAATGTTTGCTAGAGAAGCGCACCCCATTTAGCGTTGTTTTTAAATTGATTAGGAGAATTTCCGCACAGTTTCAAATGCCCGGCATTAAGACTTTGTTGCTGATTTATTTCAGATCTGTTTTATGATGATCGAGAAAAATATTTGGCTGGTTGGAAGCACCTATGGGTTGTTGTACTAGTTTTCTTCCAGACCATCTTTTTCAAGGATTCTCTTTAATGCTCATGTGTGGATGTTTTAGGGGATTTTATGGTTGTTCATGCTGGTATTTTTTGCACCAACACTCTTTTTCAACCTCCAATCAGAACATATCTGCAATTTTGGAGAGAAATCTGAAGGGTGTTCAAGATTTCTTCTTTTGTAGGACGTCTGGGGGGGGCACCTCTTATACTTGATCCGGAGAATAGCTTAGCTGCAAAAATTTTATGGGTTATTCAGTTGATCTATGAGACTATTGGCTAGTAGCATTTGCCCTAAGGATTGTAAAACGGGGGTTTTTGGATCATCTTGATTGTAGGGTTTCAAACACTTGTTGGCCCTTCAGCAGGTTTGCTTGAAGACTCTATGAAGACTTTCTACTTGCTGGATATGATAGATTGTTCTTACAATACACATATGGTAGTGCACTTTGAAGATTGGATTGTACCAATTTTAGATAGTGATGTTCTTGGTATTAACTCCACCTTATTTGGGGACACTTACCATATTTTAGGGGCTGGTACTTTTATATTGGATATTGCGGTTGGTGGTGTGAGGCCTACTCCTCAACTATTGGCAATGATTCATAGCAACTATGACAAGTATATGGCCTCTTGTTTGCAAAGGGACACTCCTCTCAACTCCTTGATGCAACAATAAGAAATTATGTTTTGGAATTTTTTGAGAAATAATCTACCCTAGAAATTACTTCAAACTAGTCTAGGGAATAAAATAAATATTTTTTGGATTTTTTGGAATAAGGGATACCCTAGATCTACCCTAAAATGCAAGAAAATTAACATGTTTTCGTAGTTTTTTGGTTGAAAAATTTAGAGAGGTAACTAGTGCTTCAAATCCTTGGGCTATGGGGTCTAGCCTAAAAGTGGGAAATTAGCACTATGGTGACAGTGGTGCTTCTTTCCAAAATTATTCTTGATAGCACTAGTGGATTGGGACTTTTCCACCCAAGTGCTAAATCAAGTTGTAATAGAGCCAACCCTATGTTGAGATGAGCATGCATTAATCCGCTAACTTCTTTTCGATTGCAATTGACCATGTTTTCAAGTTGGTTATCCACACACCAACCCTCACTTGTATTTGAACCACTTTCACTCCTAGTTGTATTTGAGTTGGGTACTCACACACCGCCTCTCTTTTATATTCTAGCCACTACCACTCTTTATGCTAGTCGAGTATTTATAAATCCACTCCCATCTAGAATTTGAGCTTACTTTTGAGTTGCGCTCTCTTAAGTGCATCTGTGTTGGGTATTCACACACCCACACCCTTGTTGTATTTGATCTCTCTTAGTTGTATTCAAGCTCTCCAATTGCATTTGAGATTCTTTATCAATTATGCTCTCTCAAGGTAATCACACACCCCCACCCCTATTGTATTTGAGCTCTCAACAATATTCAAGCTCTGTCAAATAAATGGAGTTGGGTCTTCCTAAACTCATTTCAGCAACAATTGAACTTAATAGAGTTGGCTACTCCCATCTCTTCTCTCTTATAGGATTCTCCTTTCTACACTTCTTCGGATAAGCAAATTAGTAGCAATATTCTTCCAATAGATGTCCAATATTGTTGAAATGTGTCTTCCAATGGTCCTCCATTGGACAAGCAAGTCAGTGATAGTTTTTTATCAAATGAGCAATTCATTGGTAGCATTCTTTCAATAGACGAACAATTCGATGATCACTTTCCTTCGAGGGATAAGCAGCTCAAAGTTGATTTATATACATGATGTTTCCTCTAGCACTTCTCTATCAACGGACAGTTCAATATCATAGTTTCCCAGACGATGAGCAATTACATGGTAGTGTTCTAACAAATTATTGAGTCCACTTTTGTATTAAGTTGGGTTATCACAAACCCACTCTTCCTCCAATTGCAACTAACTCTTCCTTTAGTTGGGTATGACTACTCAATTTAAAACCTTCTCTCTCTTGTATTTATGCCTCTTTACAATACTACCTTGTCAATGGACAGATCAGGATGATATTGCCGCAAATGATGAGCAATTCATTGGTAGCATTCCTTCAAGAGTTGAACAATTCTATGTTGATGATGATTGGGTATTATAAACCCTTCCACATTTGTATTGAGTTGGGTCATCACAAAACCACTCTCTCCTATTACAACTACAATTGTCTCCCTATTTAGTTGGGTATGCCCACTCATTTTATACTCTCATCTTTTTCCATGACCCCATGCTTAGATTAAGGGGGTGTTGAAATTATGGTAGTCTTCACTTGTGGTTATTTATTTTTATAACTAAACACCCTCATTATTGTATTACTAGATTATGGTTTAATAGTTGACCTAGTTAACTTTATTTTATATTATACTATGTGGCCAAGGGCAACCTAGGCATTTATGTGGGACCTATAACCCCCTTATAGGGGAAGGTGCCCCACCTCATAAATTGTGTATAAATATGCACCTCATGAGTTATATGTGGCATTATATCCTTTCATTAGGGATTGGTTCTTTTAGCCTATAGGAACCCACATCTCCTTTGTTGATCAATAAGTGTCATAACATTTCTCTTGTGCTTTCTTGACCAGATTAGGGATTGTTGGACAGCTCATTGTAAATCCACTATCTAGTTATGATCTCAACACTTCCTCCTCAATTGCTATAAGAGGTTCCTAGTACTTAGAGGGCCATGCATCCTCATCAAATTTAACATAGTTGCTTACCTTTGTCCACCACTATGTTGGAATATAGATCTGATAAGCCATGGAGGTCTTACTATAACCAACAAATATACCTTTGATGCTCAAGAGTTCCAATTTGTTCTTTTTGTCAAGCACAAGAATATAAACAAGACAACAAAATATACAAAAGTATGATACCTGAGGCTTCTCACTAGTAAAGATTCATTCTAGTGTCTTTTCTTTCAATGTGCTATGAGGACATCTAGTCAAAATGCAGATTATTGTGTTGCATGCCTCTACCCAAAGACACATGGGAAAATCAATGTTGTTGATCATTGCCTTGGTGTCAATTATAGACCGCTTGTTCCTCTCTACAACCCTAATTTGTTGCAGGTTGTATGGTATTGGCAACTCCCTCTTGACACTTGCTTCCATACAAAAGGCATCGAAGTCCTTGGAGGCATACTCTCCTCCCTTGTCAAATCTCAACACTTTGATCTTCTTGCATGTTTAATTCTCGACCAACGCCTTAAACTCTTGAAACTTAGAGAACACTCCATCCTTGGTCTTCATTAAGTAAATCCAAGTCTTGCTTGAGGATTCATCAATAAAAGAGGCATAGTACAAACTACCTATTACTAAAGTTAAAGGCATCAATCCACATACATCTAAATGGATCAAATCAAGATTCTCTCTTGATTTATGCTCATTACTTGGGAACGCAATCTTGAAATGTTTGTCAAGCGCACATCCCTTACACACTCCAATCTTCTCAAACTTGAAGTCTAGCAATCCATGCAGTATATCCTTCAAGAGAGAAAGTGCTCCATAGTGCAAGTGAACAAACCACTTGTGCCACAATTCAAACAACTTGTCATTGTCATACGCTAAAGCATCCTACTTGATCGGATTTGCTAGCAACCTGTAAAGGCCACCTTCTCGCACTGCTCTAGCCAGAACTCGACCATATTCATAGCTGCAAATTCTAATGATAACTTGTCGATCATCAAACTCAACCACACACTTTACATCTGTCATGCAAGAAATCAAAAGAAGATTCTTAGTCAAACCAAGAACGTACAATACATCATGCAACTTGAGAACATCACCTAAAGGCATGCACAACGAGACGGAGCTTATTCTGGTAACTAGATATGTGGCATCATCACACAACTCCACCTGTATGACATCCTCTCTTTCTAAAGCTTGCATAAAACCTTCTTGTTGAAGTTCATGTGTCTAAATGCTCAAGTGTCCACATACCACCCTATATTGAAAATGGTGTCAACGGAAAGGCATAAAACATGGGGAAATTTGTCTCAAGCTTGGATGCTAACTCATCCACTCCAATTGAAGCTTCAGCACTCCTTGCAAAATGCAAATGTTCATGCTTGGCTTTCATCTCAAGTCACTAAGATGCATAATGGCCCATCTTATGGCACTTGAAACCAATGTTCCACCAAGTTTTTAGGACGTGGGAGCACAGGAGCGGAGAAACGCACATGGGGGACGTGTGGAGGCCGCCCCCAAATTTTAGGAAAATTCATGGGGGGCGAGGGGACGTAGGGGGGCCCGTCTCCAAAATTACTAAAAATATATAAATCCCAACATATTAACATAACAATGCCTCATCCCATCACCATTTAAATACTAAATACTAAATTCATCATTGTGCAATGTAAACACAATCCTCGACATGATATATCATATTTTAGTATTTGAATTTCACATATTGGGATCCTATTCATCAATAGCACCCCGTGCCCCCCTCCTCTAGGCTCTAGCCCTTGCCTCTACCTCGAATCTCCAAGTTGATCCTCCAAGGACATTAGTCAACCCCCTACAATTTTGATGAAACCTCCTAATCCAAGCTTTAACATAAGGTAGAAAATTCAAAAAGTTTGCCATGCTTATGAATGATTTTGCTTGAGTGAAGGGTACATTTTTATTAAGATCGTGAAAGAGAAGTTCAACAATCAGCACCACCAACATCAAGGTACATAGAGGGGTTGATGTGCTTGATTAAATGCCAATCCCATACCCTCATACATGATGGAATCCAATGGAAACGTTGCAATCCTAAAATCTGAATATTGTTAAACTTAGGCCTATTGAATTCTGAATGGGATCTAAAATTCTATTTTATGCATATGAAGTCTGATGAGGTTGGAACCACTCTCAAACATCCTAAAACAATTAATGGTAATCTTAAAATTTAATTAAAAGGATAGAAAATGAAAGATAAGGAGAATGTCACTTTTACTTTAAGAATTTAATATTACCAATTAATGTTAGATAACTCAACAAATACCAGAGTCTGAAATCAAAATTACTAAATCATATATCAAGTTCTATATACAAGTAGGTTTTTCTGTTTTTTACGAAAAATGTTTAAAAATCAAGAGGGGCATCTAGGCATCCTACTTTTCGAGAGGGAGCGTCTAGGCGTCATGCTTTTCGAGAGGGGGCACCCAAACGTCCCCCTTTTTTTGAAACATCTCACCATGTGTTTCCCCACGTTTCACCAAATTGGGGACACAGGGAAACATTTCCCCATGCACCCCCACATCTTGAGGGCGCAGGGAGCAACGGGGCATGCCCCCGACCCTACGGGACGCAGCTCCGTGTAACACTTGAAACACTTCACATGATGTTTAGGTCTTTCTTCCCTCAATTTGAAGAATTTGATTCTTCCTTCTTTTTCTTCTAACCCCTCCCAAGTTCTCCTTTCTTACCTCCTCTACTCACCCTGTTAATGATAGCTATGTTTTGGATCTTCTCAACTCTGGTTACAACTATCTCTACCCTTGTTTCCACTTGAATAATCATCCCAAAGCTTCTTAAAGGTGGGCAGCTTCCCAAAGCACAAAGGATTCCCCAAGTGTTCAAAACCCATTCACTACTCAAGGCACTAAGTCCTCATTCTTGATCTTTTCTCTAAGAGCTAAGCACTAATCTCTTAGTTGAAAGATCTTCATCAACTAGCTAGCCACCATTTATGTCACTCATGCAAGAAGTGGTGAGCTTGTTCCTTAAGAACATCTTGCATGAGATATTGACACTCTGAAAATTAGAGATCAATGCTTTATATATGCATTAACTTACCCACAATATGACGGATCAAGTGGTCCTTTACGAAATATAGTATGAACCTCTTTACTTTAGCAACCTTCTTGTTATGCTCAACAAGCTATTGGAGATCGGTGGGAACTATACCCTTCACCTCGACAATGGTCCATAGATCAACCTCCTCCAATAACCTTTGAAGCTTGCTTCCAAGGAGTGATGTTAGTGGCTTCCTCTAACCAAACACTTTCTTTGAGATTGAATACATTTGTTATCCCTATAACTCCTTGAAGGCTTTAACACACCTCAAACAAATAGATCACCCGAAAAACAAATCAAAACAACAACCTATCACGAGTGCAGATCACCTATCACGGCATAAACCAACAGTCCAATCATTAGAGTTTCACAAGCATCTCACACGCAAACCCTACTCACGTCAAAGAACACAAGCATATCTAGACTTTCCTAGGCATCACACCCACTAAAATGTTTTGATAACGACTCTCTCTCACAAGCAGGAACCCTCTCCATACATGGATTGGATGATTTCGATGGTCTAGCTCTGATATCATGTTAATGATTAGCATATGGTAAGCAAATTTGCACTCCTAAAACAAAAGGTAGGTTAGGAATCAAAATATGATTAATCACCTAACAAAACAACAAATAAATGAATACTAGATCTAAAAACATGAAAATCTGAAAATCATAACAGTGAGCTAAAATTGCAGCACTCAATCACATCACTCTCTATTAACCAATTAAAAAAATTACAACACAACTAGCTAAAAAATTTTACTTTCTAACCATTAGAGTGAAGCACCCTGCCTTCCTGTGTCATTCCAAAGGTTGAGTTGGACCCTAGTGAAATATGTAGGTGATCCATCCATTTCATGGCAATTTCCCTAGGCATTTGTCATTTTGTTAGCCATTTCATCCATCCCCCTCATTTTCCCCTTTGTAAGTGATCTATCATTAGCTAAGTTGCAGGAAACACGGGTCTAGCACCCGTTTCACCCTCGTAAACTCGTCGAAACTTGGAAACCCGTATGGTACTTGACTGAAACTCGTTTTCGTCTGTACGAAACATGTTTCTTGTATGGGAAACACATTCGTACGAACGGAAACGTGTTTCTGTCATGTTTCCTCTCTTGTACGCTGTGTTTCCTGTCAAATAAAAGTCCATCATTTAAAAAACCAACCCGTAAAGTTTCTTTTCGCCCACGGATTTCAATAATTAAGGGTTAATACATTAAATTTTAAAATAAAATTTAATTATAGATGCTTTTGATTAAGTTGAAGAAAGTTATAAAGAGAACATCACTTCATTCTCTCCTCACACAAGCGACTTGAGCACTCAGGTCCCATAATATAGCTATAGGCTTTGTGCAATATGGGATGTCAAGTCTGAATTTGCTGACTTGAGGTCTCTCGTGCTGCACTAAGTATTGAGAAACCTAGAAGTAGAATTGGAAATACTTCTTCCACTCTACATTCTGCTACTAAGCATGCTTCTTCTTCTATTTTTTAGGAAGACTATGAAGATGAGGATGACTATTAGTATGAGCTCATGTTTTACTTTTATTTCTATGTTAGTATGTTCATTGTTCATAGTTTGATACATTGTACCTGTAGCCTCATACATAAAGGCTAATTTTGGATATATAGTATATAGCCTCGTTTATAAAGGTTGTTTTTGGATATTACTACTTGCATGAATGAAATTATATAGACTTGGGTTCATGAGTAAACTATGATGTTACATGTATGATTTAAATTTTATATGTATCATTTAACATTTATCACTTGGAAATGTTGCTTGCAGCTAAATGTAATTAATAATTTATGGTTTATGTTTTATAATAATTTTGTCCTTGCTTTTATATATATATATATATATATATATATATATATATATATATATATATATATCAATCACGTTTCTCGTTTCCAAAATTTGGGGGGGTCGTGTTTCCTCATTTCCCTATTTCGTCCCCGTTTCCCCGTTTCATGCAACTTAGATCATTAGTAATTATTTAAGGTCGCATAACTATTCCCATGTATGAATGCCTAAATCAAGCTAAAAGAGTCTAGTACTCTAAAGTCAATGTTGTTAAATTCAATTGGAAAACATATGGGAGATATTCCCCCTTGCAAAAAGTCAGGTTCCCTTGTTCCAAGTTATCAAAGCTAAATCTAAAGTAAAGGGACTAAGCCAATGAAAAGGATAAAGTGAAATAAAAAAGAACAAATAATAAAGGGATAGCAAAAAGAAGGTGCAAGGATGGGTGACCCATGAAAGCACTACCTTTTAAGTTGTTAAGATTCAATATGCTAAGACAGAAAATAGCAGCATTACATTCCATTTCACAATAATAGCATATACAGGATCACTGAAGAAACAACAAGCATAGCATAAACACAAGAGACAGAGATTTATCCTGGGAAACCCTCATGGGGTAGAAAACCCAGCAAAGCTTCCTCAATATAGATGACCAGCAATATACAAAGATGCAAACCCTGAGCATAAGCTCCTTCTCCTCCATAGCAGACCTCTCCTCCACAAATGCGCCTTTCTCAAGTGAGTGAGTGTGTATAATGAGGAACACACCTCCTCTATTTATACACTACTCTGATATGTATTTTACACAAGTACACGTAGGCTCGTATTTAACCAATAGGTTAAATACCCCACTACAACTAACTGGGCCGACCCCTCTAGGGTGGTCTAATAACCCTTTGACCCACATAACACATACAGGGCCGACCCCTACTAGGGAAGTCTAATAACCCGAGTTACCACATTCCGACGGAGGAATAAACATCTCAGGATATACAATAAGATCTTCACGGAGGAATGAAACATCTCCGGAATAATAAAGTACAAATATAATATTCTTTTAAGTTACAATATCTCAACACTCCCCCTTAACGAGAAGGATATTATAACAACATCTGCACGAGCAAGGAGTCATCAACATCATACATGATACATCTATAAATCATTGGAAGCTTTCTTCAATTCATCATCATCAGTAACTTGACTAGTTACTGGAACATCAACATCGTCATCAGCATCGTCATACGATCATCAGCATCGTCATCACACGATCATCATCATCGTCGTCACACGATCATCAACATCGTCATCACACGATCATAAGCATCGTCATCACACGATCATCAGCATCGTCATCATACGATCATCAGCATCGTCATCACACGATCATCATCATCATCGTCACACGATCATCAACATCGTCATCATACGATCATCAGCATCGTCATCACACGATCAGCAGCATCGTCATCACACGATCAGCAGCATCGTCATCACATGATCAGCAGCATCGTCATCACACGATCAGCAGCATCGTCATCACATGATCAGCAGCATCGTCATCACACGATCAGCAGCATCGTCATCATACAATCAGCAGCATCGTCATTACACGATCAGCAGCATCGTCATCACACAATCAGATTTACAGGATGATCAATCCTGCTCTCTTTAGGACATGAGTCCATGGATGATGCAATCCAGATCAAGTTCCAGGATGATCAATCCCTATCACAACTACAGAGCCAGCCCTGTTTCATGCTGGATGTATCACAACTACAGAGCCAGCCCTGTTTCATGCTGGATGTATCACAACTACAGAGCCAGCCCTGTTTCATGCTGGATGTATCACAACTACAGAGCCAGCCCTGTTTCATGCTGGATGTATCACAACTACAGAGCCAGCCCTGTTTCATGCTGGATGTAACCTAGAGTAATTCTAGGATTTGTCACGTACATTTTGAACCGAGGTCCAGGGACGATTCAGTCCTGTCGTTCAGTTATCGGAGACCTCATGTCTACGGCTCTTCTTTAGGACTGAAGTCCGGGAATGATCCAATCCCCTCACATGTTCATCAAGAACTTCATTATCGAAGACATACGTCTACGGCTCTTCTTTCGGACTGAAGTCCAGGAATGATCCAATCCCTTCATATGTTCATCAAGAACTTCATTATCGAAGACATACGTCTACGGCTCTTCTTTCGGACTGAAGTCCAGGAATGATCCAATCCCTTCACATGTTCATCAAGAACTTCATTATCGAAGACATACGTCTACGGCTCTTCTTTCGGACTGAAGTCCAGGAATGATCCAATCCCTTCATATGTTCATCAAGAACTTCATTATCGAAGACATACGTCTACGGCTCTTCTTTCGGACTGAAGTCCAGGAATGATCCAATCCCTTCACATGTTCATCAATAACTTCATTATCGAAGACATACGTCTACGGCTCTTCTTTCGGACTGAAGTCCAGGAATGATCCAATCCCTTCACATGTTCATCAAGAACTTCATTATCGAAGACATATGTCTACGGCTCTTCTTTCGGACTGAAGTCCAGGAATGATCCAATCCCTTCACATGTTCATCAAGAACTTCATTATCGAAGACATACGTCTACGGCTCTTCTTTCGGACTGAAGTCCAGGAATGATCCAATCCCTTCACATGTTCATCAAGAACAGAACATGTATCCTCATCATCAAAACATGTATAACCACAACATGTATCATCATCATCAAAACATGTATAATCACAACATGTATCATCATCATCAAAACATGTATAATCACAACATGTATCATCACAACTAGCATGTATTCTTACTAATACATCAAACATCAAAACATGTATACATCACAACTAGCATGTATTCTTACTAATACATCAAAACATGTATGCATCACACCAAAACATGTATACATCTAGCATGTATTCTCACCAATACATCTATCATCAAAAGCATGTATAAGTAAAGCTAAGTATTCTAAGTATAAGAGTCCTAAATCTAAATATTTCTAAGTAACTGGGTGTAGAGAACAGGTTACCTCATCAACGACCTTGTTGTTTGATGAGACAATCTCATCAGTAGTGACTATACTACTCCCCCTTTCGAGGAGGGTCCTTTTGAACTACACCAAGCTTGTCTCGGAAGTATTCAAACTTCACTCGAGACAGAGGTTTGGTTGGTAACTTCTTCACTTGACGTAGAGGCTTGGTTAGTACAATGGTAACCTGTTACAAATTCAAACTTTTAGAGTTCCTTTCTGTGTCATATCTTGTTAGTTCCCTATGTTCTTTGACTTATCATGGAACACTAGATTCTATGTCATCTTGATACAACTCTAAATATCACATAGGATCTCAGTTGGTTCTATCTCTAAGTCAAACAATCCTAAAGCCAAGCTTCTTCACAACTAGCAGAGCAAGCAGCCATATATTCCGCTTGTGCTGAGAGTCACACTAGACTGCTTCCAGCTAAACCACGAGATCATGGCTAATCCCAGACAATAACATCCTCTCGATGTGTTCTTCTTGTCTGATACACTTCCTGCCCAAACAGAATCTGAATAGCCATCTGAAGTCATGATCTTCAAGATAGCATAGATCAAATTCTATCGTGTCCTTTATGTGCCTCATCACATACTTTGCAACTATCAGGTAAACACATCTAGTTTCCACTAGATACTAACTCAAGGTGTTCATAACAAAGCATATATCTAACCTAGTATATGTTAGATATATCAAAGACCCAATAAATGACTGTACAGAGTTATATCCACTAACTCTGATGAGTTATCCCCTAACAGCTTCAAGTTGGAATCCATAAGAGTGGCCATTCCAACACCTCAAGTCATATTTCTCATCATACTTTCCCTGGTTGAGAAATATTCCTTCTGAGCCTTGCCATACTTCCAGACCTAGGAAGTAAAGCATCAAATTGAGATCTTTCATTTTTCATTTCTGCATTGAATGATCTTCTGCATATCTATCTGTGCCATCTCTCGTTAGATGGGTCTACTGATATGAGCCTCAATATCATTCGAACTCTGTGGTGAGTTCCTTCTTGCATCCATGTCATGTGTGTATCATATTCAACCTTGTGGCAAAGGGTTGAGATCCACATCACCCATGGTGAACATTAAGCTTATCAAATTATTATCGATCCTAGGTACCTATACAGAACCTGATTCATACTTCTTCTTTAATTACACCATACTTGGAGCAAACATCTTGTCGTGATTCTCTTCCCCTTTCTAAGAGAATCTTCTAGCCATGAGCCTTCTATATTTTGTTTGATTTGTAAAGCTTCTTGTTTGAACATCCACCACTTGTACGATGTCCATCATTCTTCATGACCTTTCCTACAAATCAAAATTAAGTACATGATTAGTAATACTTCATAATCATCAAAAGATAACCCATTATGCATACAGATATCATTTACATAGTGATGCAACTATTTTGACCAATACTTTGGCACAACACTTTCCCATATCCTGTATGCATACAGTGGCTATCTAGATGCCTTCCATCTCTACCAGAACATACTATCGAGAGTGTGCACAACTCTCAGCATGTCAGCAAGGAGGTTTCATTCTAGACAAGCAACAATGGAATGTTTGTCCAAACATATGCACATTAGTTGTATACTGTTTAATGCTCTATGAATGCTTACACTCAGCATTATATATTCTAGGAATACAAATATGCATGCAGGCAATATCATTACTATTTCAAATAGCAACTCAAATACTTATCTTTTATGTTTGTGTGGCTGCCTCCCACTTGATCTTCTGTATGTCTTTTGAACTTCTATTCATTCTGTACCACTGTGCATGCTCAAGAGTCATCCTCATGATCTCATACACAAACATACACTCATTAGTATATTCTAAATGCTATCAAAACTAAATAATCTTGAAAACGTATAGTCATGATTATAGTTAATAAACATTAGTATTCAAGATTTCAGGGAAGTCTTCTTTTACTCATGCATATCATTGATAAAAGATATAATATGCATAATCCCTTGATTACTAACTTTATGAATAAGCATAACCAATCATTCCAAGTATACTTATATAAGGGATCCTAACACAAGATAAGATTCATGGGAAACATACCTGGATTAGTATACCTACTTGGTTATGTACAACATACCTAAACAATCTCTTCAATGATTTAGAGATCCTGAGCTAGAACCTGCATGTCTCATAGGTTAAGCATAATATAACAAAGTCATACATACCTCGTAAGTAGAACAAAGATTATGGATGAGTCTTTGTCTTCATGTTTTCATGGTCATGGAGCCTGATTTGTCTTTTGTGATGTACCTATATCTTGTTAGCAGACATCCTCAACCTCACACAACACCATAATGCATTAGTACAATCATAAGTGTCAACACCCTAACCAATGAATATCTTCTATCATGCATTCATAATTTTGTTAAGGTGATACAACAAATCTAAAATCAAGATTGTACTAACTGTAATAACATGAAGACAAACATACCATAAACTTAACAAATCTCAAAACATACCTCGATGAGTCATACCTATCGAGATCGCTTGTAATCTCCTTATGTAAAGCCTTAGCCTCATCTCCCTCTGAAACATGAACTCCTTCACTTATGTAGGTGACCAATCCATCTTCTTCTAGGATTAACCCTATCCACTTGATTTGCAAGAACTGGACCTGGAGCTGGATATGGGTTTGTCAGAGAAACCCCAAAAATTTAAACTTTGAATTTCAAACTTCCGAAAGGATAGAGATATGCGCCTTGATGAGCTGATCAAACTGATATATTCAGAATTTGAAAACTGCAAAGTTTTACTCCTCAATTTTGCCTTTGAAACTTTCGGATTCACTGGACGTGACCCTGAACTGGGGTTTGATGAAGCCCACTCTTTTGCCCCATCAAAAGGTTTGATCCAAAGCTCTAAGCTTCTATTTTTCTGAGGAGCTTCCAGCCGTGGTCACAGATTTCAAAAATTCCCATTTTTACAGAAGCCCTAATTTTCCGTTTTTCTGATCAAAGTCCCGAACTAGGGTCTAATCAAGCCCGGCCTTCTGCCCAACCAAAAATTCTGATCTTGGTCTCTAAATTTCTATTTTGATGAGTAGCATCCAGCCGTGGTCTCCGATTACAAAAATTCCAACTTTCTCCAAAGCCCTAAATTCCGGAAGTCATGAATGAAGGTACCAAAAAATAATTCTGTTTTGACAGAAATATGTACCTGATTGTTTCTGGTGTAACTCTGAAATTTTTGATCCACGGGGTCTGAAAAAGTTTCCTGAGATAGCCTGACCTGTTATCTTTCCATCCTGACAGGTCTGACCTCAATTGGATTCTCTGAGAGAGAGTTATGCCAAATGTCGCAACGTGACCTGTTTTGGGAAAATACAGGAGAGCGAACTTGTACGGCGTGCCACGTGTCACTGTTTGACCTTCGGCCTCTGAAAAAGTTTTCTGAGATAGCTCGGCCTGTTATCTTTCCATCCTGACAGGTCTGACCTCAATTGGATTTTCTGAGAGAGAGTTATGCCAAGTGTCGCAACGTGACCTGTTTATGGGATAATACAGGAGAGCGCACTTGTACGGAGTGCCACGTGTCACTGGTTCAACTTCGGCCTCTGAAAAAGTTTTCTGAGATAGTGCAGACTGTGTACTACCTGTCACTTTTTACGAAATTTCATTTGGAGCTTCCTAGCCCAAGATATGACCTTTTTCCCAAGGTCACCTGATTTTGACTCAGATCTGGAAGAGGCAGAAACCCTATATTGTACAGATCATAAATCACAAAGTACAACGAATTAGAGGTTGTCCTTTGGACACAAGGTACCTGGAGATTTTAGCTTCGTCCTGTAACAATTTCAGATCCGAAAACTTCGCCAAAACGGATTTATAGCGAAAGTGCTACGATGACTGGTTTTTGCTATGTAAAACCCTAACCTTCAAATTGTCGTAAGTAAAGCAAGTGTCTTTAGTGCCATACCTTGTCTTCCTTCAGGTTAGCTCTGATACCATGTTAAGATTCAATATGCTAAGACAGAAAATAGCAGCATTACATTCCATTTCACAATAATAGCATATACAGGATCACTGAAGAAACAACAAGCATAGCATAAACACAAGAGACAGAGATTTATCCTGGGAAACCCTCATGGGGTAGAAAACCCAGCAAAGCTTCCTCAATATAGATGACCAGCAATATACAAAGATGCAAACCCTGAGCATAAGCTCCTTCTCCTCCATAACAGACCTCTCCTCCACAAATGCGCCTTTCTCAAGTGAGTGAGTGTGTATAATGAGGAACACACCTCCTCTATTTATACACTACTCTGATATGTATTTTACACAAGTACACGTAGGCTCGTATTTAACCAATAGGTTAAATACCCCACTACAACTAACTGGGCCGACCCCTCTAGGGTGGTCTAATAACCCTTTGACCCACATAACACATACAGGGCCGACCCCTACTAGGGAAGTCTAATAACCCGAGTTACCACATTCCGACGGAGGAATAAACATCTCCGGATATACAATAAGATCTTCACGGAGGAATGAAACATCTCCGGAATAATAAAGTACAAATATAATATTCTTTGAAGTTACAATATCTCAACATAAGTCACACGTGTGGAAGAAACATCTATAACCCTAGCTCTCGAAAGAAAAGGGTAGACCTCTTACTCTCAAATTGCTTTGATGGTTAACTTGCAAAGAGCCCCTTTCTTCCCTAGGTAACACATTCATTTCACCACCTTCACCTAACTTAGGAATTTAGGTAATTTAATTTGGCTTAAGAATTTTCACATCAAAAAGGGTTTAATGTTGGTAGCACCATAGTTTGCTTAATGTTTTAATGAGTAAGAGTTAGATAATTCATTGAGTTATTAAAATGGTTTGATGGTAATTATTCCATGTATTGTATTCATAAATGGATGCAATTCCTAAGTTAAATGTGGGCTAACCCCTTAGCACTAAAGCGCTCTACTATATTTCCATGGTGTGACACTTGTTATGGTATATTATGATGAGTGTGCCCTTTGACACACTCATTTGGAGACTTATCTTGGCACCTAGGGTCATTAGGATGGAGCCACCCCCTTACTAGATGATGGAGACCCTTATTCATTTGGCATGTGAGAGGGGTTACTTACATGAAGACCTAGCATAGACTTCATGCTCCACTCTACAGTACTTTATTTTCTTGTACTTTTCCTTTTATAGGAAATTGTTTGGTGCTCCCGCTTTGTAATGACATCATTGCACTCTGTAGTCCCATTGACCTATTTGTGGTCATTAGTCTTATCTTGTCTCATCTCACACATTTGGACCATTCTACATCATCTTGGACTGTTAGCACATGTTTTAGAGGTTTCTTGTGGATGCTGGGTCAAATTATTGGAGGGCTATACCACACTTGTGGCTTGAGGAGTGGCTTTTCTTGAGTTTGGACAGGAGGGCTCTAGGGTTTGACCCTACTTTGGGCCATTTCCTTTGTAACATCCACTTCACCAAATCCGACCATCGAGAGGGGACATTAACTAATTTTGGGCTCTCTAATTTTTCCCCATAACCAATTACAATTTCATAATGTGTGAAATACGTGTGCAAATGAAAAATCAAAACAAACGGCGAAAATAAACTTGATCCACACACACACAGCATGCATTTATCAACATAATTATCACAGGCATCAAATAAAAACATTTTGGATTCAAATGCATGAGAATACTTATCTTTATCCAACGCATATCCAAGCAACTGGTTGTGTAAGAGCGATTTTCCACCCAACCATAGGCACTCTATCCAACATATACTCTTTTTGCTGAGAGGCCACCCCTAAGCTGGGCTATGAGGCCACCAAGGCGAAGGAAACACCTACAGGCTTCTATCTCTCAGCCCACAACCTGTTCTACTCTCTGTCCTTAGTCAAATGCTCCTATAGAGCTTTACAGTGTTATCACTCAGCCATCACAGCCTTGGCTCCCACAATATTTGCCCCACACAACACCCTTTTGGGCTTAGGCATCCCCTTCACCGATCCATGGTTCTCTTGGGGGATCCATTTTGTCAGGTGCTTCCAGTGTGTGCATAGAAGAAGTCCAATCTTATATGTGTTGTTGGAGAACCATTTGTAGCCTCGATTCGTGGCTCCTCAACATCTATGAGCAGTAGAACCCAATGGGTAAGGGTTCCTAGCTTGCCCAACCTCTCTGGTCACCTACAATCATCAATTTTCCCTTACAAATCTACAACACTGCCTCCAAATTCGAATTTCTAGGATAAACACAGTCTAGTAAGTTCATGAACAGCAATACAAAGCTCTCCTAGTGTAGATCTGCGGGAGAGAATGCGAGAATGAGGGTTGACTCCAAGGAATATGAGATAATGGTCAAAAGACAACTGACATAGCTTCTGACAGTAGAAGAAAGGACTCTTGACAACTGCAGGCTGTCTTCTGTCATGATAGAACTGTCACAAAATTGCAATCAGTCCCATGCTTCAATAACTGCATGAGGTGACCTTTTCCACCAACCTCACACATGCATTCAATGATTGGAAAAATAGTCAAAAAGGAGATAATTGGCTTACTCAAAGCACATGACGGAATTTGGATGAGTTCTAAGATTGACACTTGACAGCAAGGATTTAATCTCCCATAGACCCCCTTTCCTCTTCCCCTCTGGTGGAATCATAGCCCCTTTGGTGCTCTTTACACAGCCATTCTTGGACCATTTTATTATTTATGCACACAATATTTACAGATATTGTAAATCGGCATGACAAGCCAACCACACAGTCCAAATAAAAATATATACATCTTATATGCCTAGCCATTCACTAGTCGGGCCTTGGCCTTGAGCTATGTTATCACATCCATGTTAGTTGGAGCTACCATGCTGCAGATTGTGTGGTCAGGGACAATACTGTACTTTTTTTTCCAGATCAGAGATCGGATGCCTTTAGAGGGGGCATACACAGTTTTGTTCAGATTGCCCCGAGCAGACACATCAGTGGGGACAGATGGTTTACTGTATTGTCCAGACATGTATACATTATTGCCTACATAGGCACCCTTCTTTGCCAGGCTTTGTATAAGCCCATTGAGACAGTTGCCTAGCCATATTTTGATAGAGTGCTACAAAGTATTGCTGGTTTGCCACTTATTGCCCGGATTCAGTTGAGATCCAGTTTCAGAGTCAGCTTCAGCAACAGGTATAGCATTTGATATTCTATTGCTTATGTTGTTGATTAGACTTGTTTATACATGATAGTACACTGACTTTACATATTATGTTGATGTGGTGATCTAGTTGTTATTATGATGTGTTTGGCCCTTGGTGATGTCAGTCCACCCCTTTCAGTAGGCTCCTGTCTATGCACACTGGATCACATCCCCACTATTGGTATAGACTTGGTCACTTAGTCCCCCTAGGTAGCTAACTCTGGATCCACAATCACTTTCTCCACCCATCCGACTCATTCATGATTGATCTTTCCCGACTTGGATTCTGATTTGTGACCTTGAGGATCCCCTTCCCCACTGGTCTCTGAGTATGCCATGATTCCCTATCTTTTGTGCCTCAGCTCTTTAGTGTGTGAGACGCACTCTCAAACCTGGGATTTGCTCCCGTCGATTGCCCCCGATGTTGAAATGCAGTATAGGATTGTGTAGCCTCATCGGGTGTTCCCTATTGGTCATCGAAACATGTACGCTCACCCCCATTACTCTGCAGTATGAGCACCTTGATTATATCTATTGAGATATGTATGTAGCCCAAAAGGGCCTTGATGTAAAAAGAAATTAAGAAATGTAAAGCAAGCCAAAAAGGCTATTGTAAATGTAAAATCAAGCCAGAAAGGCTAAGTATGAAAGTCAATGTAAAATCCATGCAATGTGTTTGTAAACACACATGTAAACAATGCCATGTATGATATGTAATGTATGATGTAGTGGCATCTTAGCATGTTGTTTTTTGGACTCTACAGGCCATTTAGGCCTCATTGAGTATGTGTTTTGTTCCACCTCCAGATATGTATTGCACAGTACACATCGTGCCATTTTGATACAGTCACCCTTATATGGTATACACATGAGCAAACTTTGGATATTTTGTCTAATGCTTTGGAATCATGGATTAGAATCTTTAAAATATTGTTTTCTTTAAAATTTAAATATTTTATGCATTTTTTAGTAAACCGAGTTATTATTAAATTCAACTCAGCCAATTCATTACCGATTTCGAGTCCAAGTCCAAGTTGACCCTCAACCGATTTTGAGTTAGAGTCCTGGTTTTAAAACATTGGTTTGAACTGTTGATGGCATATTACAACTCTTTGGTCATGATGCCCTATTTCATTTCATGGTTGGTGTTATCTCTTACAGTTTGTTCATGACAAATGTTATTCGCTAAAACTTGAACATTGATGTTATGTCGAACATTTGATGACAATGCTACAAGTTATAATTCACCATTCTGCCTGGTTTTTAATATATATGCATCAAAAGATAGAAAAATATATATGTTATATAAAAAATGCTCCGCTTTCATAATCTTTTGGTAATTGGCACTTCACGTGTCTGCTTCCCACTTTTCGCTTCTCAGTCACTCTCACTCCCAATAACGATGCCTGAAACTATATGCTTTCCTTCTATAAATCAATATAGTCTTTGTTCACTTACCAAAAACTAAACTATAATATTTATTTACTCAGTAGAAATAATCCACACATCCACTTCCAAAGTAAAGCTTTCACTGTAGAGGAGCCTTGGTTTATACCAAAGAACTTACCAAGGCTGACAAGATGATAACATACCAAAGCATGCTTACCAAATGAATGTTGTCATAGAGTGGCATTTTCAACATAAGGAACTTTATACAATATCAATTATGAGTGTCATTAATTCAACTTAAGCAATAAATGAAGGTTTTATACCTCCGAGAGTAAAACACCCCTGGCAAGAACCTGACTGACAAGACCCATGGCAGCATCATGTGAAATTGTATTCAGGTTGATCTTTATTCTATTCATAAACAAAACAAAAAAATCACTGTTGTCAATCTTTCACAATTATAGAAGTACCATAAAATTTTAAAACTCCATGGGAACAAATACAATAGCACTAGAAAAATGAGAAACCACTTTAAAAAGTTTATGCTTGAAGCACTTACATAGTTGCAAGGAAACCCTTGTTATCCAACTGCTAAAGGTAACCAACATGAATTACATTTCTAAAGCCCAAATGGCAATGATTGCAAGTAAAAGGATAATTTAGCAAATTTCAACTACCTCTGAAGCATTTTTGCAGAAAGCTCCCTTGGATCAATGATATCAACAGCCCAACCCAAAGAAGCATCAGCTTTAAGACTTTCAAACAATTCTTCTCGCTTCTCCTCCTTTAGAGTCTTTGAATCTATCAAGAAGTTTGGTAAAACAAAGTGAGGTTCCATGTCATCTTTTGACACGACTACATTTACATTCATGGTGGCATGTTTTAAATGTCTTCTCTTCCTTTCATGTCTTTGAATCTATCAAGAAGTTTGGTGACACGCAAGTGAGTTTCCATGTCATCTTTTGACATGACTACATTTACATTCACGGTCACATGTTTTAAATGTTTTCTAAGCAGTTAGCCACCATAATTGCCAAGTATCATAGAGAGTGTTTCAGAGAAAATTTAAATGGCATTCAAGCACATAGAGAGTGATCCAAAAGTGGAAAATTTGTTAAACAACAATATGGGGCAAAACCCGGCAAGCCTGTTGGGAGGAAAAATATAGCATACTCAACAGTTAACACTCATTGACATGCTATGGACGTTATTCAAACAATCAATAAAAAAACAAGGCATAAAAAGCATGTAGCAGCTTATTCTCCATCTTCGCTTCTAATGCCAGTTTCAATTGAAATGATGCACCTGAAAATTAATTCAATTCAAATTCCAATGTACCTCTTATATCAAGTTATAGTTTATAATTTTATAGCATGTATCGTAGTTATTGGAATGCAACATGTAGGAAGCATGTTTTGCATAGAAAACACCAGAATATAAAATATTTTTCCCAAAACACATAATTACAGATAAGTGTACAGGCATGATAACTTAAAATAGCACACTAGACAAAATTTTAAAGCATGTCTAGAATTCAGCTGATTCAACAATGATCTAGTGTCCCTAAAATTAAATTAGGCTTGTTATCTCTGTCGCTAGCATTTGTCATGTTTGTGAGATACTACAGTACTTTCACCATTTTTCCTTTGAAACCTCCTGCAAAAGCATGAGAAACACATTCTGGTATCAAACTTTTTTCTGGAAAAAACTATGCCTTTGCAATGTCAACTTGCTTGTAAGATATGATGTCTCAGTTGCACCTGTCCAATTCATTTTGACACCTGTGCTTCTTATATTCAAAAGGTGTAGCATTTGACTGCCATTTTGACCAAAAGACGCTCTTGATAACTTATAGGGCCTTCAGATATGACTAAGAGTGCTTAACTGTGTAAGTGAATTATGGCCACATGTTTATATATGCACATTACAAAGCTTGACTACATATCCTACTCAAACTACAGTCAAAATCAAAGAATGTAGTTGAACAAGTTGCATTGTTATCCACACTATTTTAAAAAGGACTGCTACAAATGCCCACTCTAACTGAAACAAGAGAATAGGCAATGATGTTGTGACATTTGGTTGCGTTCAAGAACCTAAGTTTGATTGAAGTTGTTTAATTTCATATTGCACATTCAAAAAGCCATATGTTATAATATACATTATAAATAGATCAGAGTGGAACAGGATGACAGAGATAACTGTATATCAGACCAATATAAATGCACAGTTTTTTTCTAAGTGCTTTGAAAAGCATGCCCAAGGGGCTGCACCACATAAAGTGGACTTCCATCAGATAAATGGCAGCTCTGAGGGGCAATTATTCTGCCAAAATCACCCAGGACTTCCACCTAGCATGATCCCTTTGAAACTCATGCCATTCAGGTGGAGTAGAACACAAGTATGGGACCTGTTACCTCCCATACAAGCATGTGTGATTAAAGTCCCAAAGATGCACACTAGCCCAAGGGGAACCAAGGGAAACATCAAACAAACCAATGTCACCATGTTGAAATATTGTAATGAGTTAGGTCCCTTCATGTTTTTGTATTTTACATGGTGGGGACATAAGTTATTTTTCCTAGGAGATGTACTTTTAAAATATAAAAAGTGACTTTATGTTTTAAAAGTAAAGTGACTTTATTAAAAGATATTTGTGCATTAAATGATTAAAAAGGACATTTAATGTGCTTTTAATGTAAACCTTTAGATCATAAGTGATCTCATCCATTCAAAAAGTAGTTTGAATTAGTTAGGGTTTCAAAAAGGGAAAGTCACCTATTTAATGAACCTAGGGAAGAGAGCCATGACACACAAGAGACAAAGAGAGAAAGTGAGAGGTCGAGTTTTCTGAAGAGGAAGAGCATTTACTTCATCAAACTAAAAGTGCACAGTTCCCAAGACATTTTCCAGTTCCGTACAAGTCTGATTCTGTCATCCGTACAGTGCATTAAATTACAGAAGCATACAGTGGAGTTAGGGCATGAATTTCGAGGGTTTTACCTGCTGCAAATCCGTACAGTTATCTGCTGACCGTACTGTACTTTTCAGGCACAAATCCAGAGGTATTCTGTTCAGCTTGTTTGCTGATAATTTCTGTCTGATTACTGTAGATTGGCACGAATTTCTAAACTGCAGAATGATGTCACACATGTGGGTAGTCTGAAAATTTATTTCTGCTAGTACAGTTTCTGAGAAAGAGCAGAGATAAATTTATTTTGTACTTTCTGGGTTTCCTGATTTGAAGTAATATTTTCTGTATTGAGAAAGAAAGTTCAGTTTAGCTCCAGTTTAATAAAGAGAAGATCTCTCAGAATTTTACCATCTTTTCAGTTCTGGAACAGACCTACTTGTTCTTTTACAATCTTTCTGGAGTGCATTTTCAGTGACTTACTTGGCTCAGTATTTATCTTTTAATCAGAGTTTGTCATTACATTAAAATTTAAATCACAGTTTGTCAAGTGTTTGATAGAAAGTGTCAAAGAGAGTATTTACCTTTCTATCATTAAAAGTTTACATGGTATCAGAGCTTGGCTTTGTTAGATTGTGAAGTTGGTGTTGAGAAAGACAGGTGGGCAGGACAAGTTAGATAAAGATTATCAGTTAGAGTCATGGCATCAGCAGGATTAAGGTACGAGGATAGGCTGGATGGAGCTGGCAACTTCATTCCATCGAAGGAACAGATCACAATATTGTTCAAGGAGCAAGGTTTGTGGGATATTGTTGGAGCTTCCGCACAATAACAGTTCCTATAGATGCTACACAGAAATCTGCCTTTGACAAGAAGGATATCAAAGCTCAGAGCATATTATTGGACTCTATCAAGGATCATGTGATCCCTCATGTCTCTGGTAAGAAATATGCTTTTGAAATGTGGACTGCTTTATGTACCTTATATCAGAGTAAGAACCAAAACAGAAAAATGGTTCTTAGAGAAAAGTTGAGAAATACCAAGATGACGGAGACTGATACTATTTCTACTTATCTCACAAAGATCACCCAAGTTAGAGATGAACTGGGTGCTGCAAGTGAGAAAGTGGAAGATGAAGAATTAGAGAGATATGCTCTCAATGGATTCACTGCAAATTGGCACACCTTTGTGCGAGGAGTGGTTGCCAGAGAAAAGCTTCCTGATTAGACAAGGTTATGGGATGACTTTGTTCAAGAAGAGTCCCGGGAGGGGACATTCCAGAATGGAGCTCAGAAAGGTGAAGACAATGTTGCTCTTGCAGCTAAAGGTAAGGGCAAGTGGAAGAAGGAAAAAGATCTCAGCGAGGTACGTTGCTTCTGTTGCAATAAATTTGGTCATTATGCTAGTCAATGTCCAAAAAGGAAAGGGAATGAAGATAAAGAGGGAGCACCATCAGCAGAGATGGGAGATTTTGCTTCCCAATGTGAAAGTGAGTTCTCTTTAGTTTCTGTTCAAACTAGTATAGGAAGCACTTTAGATTTTCATGACATGTGGGTTGTTGATAGTAGATCAACAAGCCACATGACAGGGAAGTATGGATATTTTCAGAAGATTGAAGAAATAGCCAGAGGACGTTTTATGGAACAGGTATTGGGAGCACTCGAGTGGAAATCAGAGGAGTTGGAACTGTAAAATTCCAACTCAGGTTTGGTGATGTTCTTGAAGTAGACAGAGTGTTGTTCGTTCCAGGCATGAAAGTCAGCAGACTTTCCATATCATCCTTGGAGGATGATGGATATGGAGTCTTCATTAAGAGAGGAAATGTGTTCCTCTACTGGACAAAAAACTTTGACAATACTATTCTACTTGGGAATAGAAAAGACAAACTTTACTTTCTGCATGGAGAGGTGATGCTTCCAGGTTCAAGTGGGTGGCTATCCGAGTCAAAGTCTAAGAATGAAGCAGATGCATCAATGGTACCTTCAGATGAGGAGAGTTGCACTGGTGGAAGACTCAACCAGAGAAGATGAGCATGGTCCAGAATTTCAAGTTGTGTTCCGACATCAGCTTCCAGAGTTAGTTGAAGCTCTTGACAGTGGTCAAGAAGATTGTGTTGGGACCTCCCTCGTTAAGAGGGAGTGTTGACATATTGTAATGAGTTAGGTCCCTTCATGTTTTTGTATTTTACATGGTGGGGACATAAGTTATTTTTCCTAGGAGATGTACTTTTAAAATATAAAAAGTGACTTTATGTTTTAAAAGTAAAGTGACTTTATTAAAAGGTATTTGTGCATTAAATGATTAAAAGGGACATTTAATGTGCTTTTAATGTAAACCTTTAGATCATAAGTGATCTCATCCATTCAAAAAGTAGTTTGAATTAGTTAGGGTTTTAAAAAGGGAAAGTCACCTATTTAATGAACCTAGGGAAGAGAGCCATAACACACAAGAGACAAAGAGAGAAAGTGAGAGGTCGAGTTTTCTGAAGAGGAAGAGCATTTACTTCATCAAACTAAAAGTGCACAGTTCCCAAGACATTTTCCAGTTCCGTACAAGTCTGATTCTGTCATCCGTACAGTGCATTAAATTATAGAAGCATACAGTGGAGTTAGGGCACGAATTTCGAGGGTTTCACCTGCTGCAAATCCATACAGTTATCTGCTGTCCGTACTGTACAATATGTACAGTTATCTGCTGACCGTACTGTACTTTTCAGGCACAAATCCAGAGGTATTCTGTTCAGCTTCTTTACTGGTAATTTCTGTCTGATTATTGTAGATTGGCACGAATTTCTAAACTGCAGAATGATGTCACACATGTGGGTAGTCTAAAAATTTATTTCTGCTGGTACAGTTTCTGAGAAAGAGCAGAGATAACTTTATTTTGTACTTTCTGGGTTTGCTGATTTGAAGTAATAATTTTCTGTATTGTGAAAGAAAGTTCAGTTTTGCTCCAGTTTAATAAAGAGAAGATCTCTCAGAATTTTACCATCTTTTCAGTTCTGGAACAGACCTACTTGTTCTTTTACAATCTTTCTGGAGTGCATTTTCAGTGACTTAATTGGCTCAGTATTTATCTTTTAATCAGAGTTTGTCATTACATTAAAATCTAAATCTCAGTTTGTCAAGTGTTTGATAGAAAGTGTCAAAGAGAGTATTTACCTTTCTATCATTAAAAGTTTACACACCACACCTATCCCCTCTCACTTTAGGTTAGCTCTTCTCCAACTCAAGGGGTAATGTCCCTAAGGTTAAGGTTCACTAGGGCAAAGGGCAATGAGGAGCAAGGTGATTCCAAAAAGGTTGCCCTAGCAAAGGTTTGTAGTATAGAAATATACAATGGGTGATGCAAGGATAAGGGAACCCACTTCAAAGGACTGGTGCCAATTCAACCTGGGGCAAATGGAGTCAATATGTCGCTAACATAGAGGGCTTTGCTTCAAAGGTCATCTAGAAAGAGTAAGTGCTCCAGGCCTCTAAACCCTTTATAGATGTACTGGAGGTTTCAACTTGCGATCACAAAAGGAAGGACAGGCCCTTTCGTTACTTTCTTCCTTAAGTGAAACCCTACACTAGAAGGGGTTAGATTTGCAAAATATTGATGAGGATTGGTACAAAGAAAAAACTCCCTCTATGCAAGAACTTCAGTTGAATCCAACATAAAACCTTATCCAAGATCCAATCCACTTAGACAATATTGCCCTTGAGATGGCTCGAGAGAAGTAACACAAACAATGCTAGCAAATATGATCTGCACAATAGCAAGATAAATGCCACATTCAAAGAGAAAAACCCTTCAACAAAATTTGTTCCAAAGAAAAATCTATCAATTAAGCTCCAAAAAAAGAAAGCACCAAAGATCCAACCATGAGTTCAAATGAGGAAGTGGGTCTCTTTATATAGGAGTAGCTCAAACTTCCTTTACAATAAAATATTTATTATTTTCTCAAATCCAGCCTAGGTTGGGGTACAATAATACAAAAGCCCCACTTGTTTCTAACAAACTCCTAACAAACAATAAAATAAAATAGTCAAAGCCACATGTACAATACATAAGATACATAAGGCCCCAAAATGAGGGAGCTCCTCCATCAAGCAAGGGTACAAGAGCTAGGTGATGATGCCATGTGGCCTCCAAAGGCCCCTTCAACCGTATGATGCCCACATCAGGCCTCCAAAGGCCCCCTTTAAAAGGAGAATTCTTTGACAAGCCATGTCCACAAAAGGGTAACAAAGCCATAAGGACACCAAGCCAACTTAAATGTGTCCACTTACTAACCATCTTTAGCCCCCAAGAGGGTTTGTTTCACAAAAATGATGGGTCCAAAGGCAAGTTATGTCCACAAACCACTCTACAAGAGGGGTTGCTCCAACAACTGCCAAGTTTGACTTATGAAAAGGATCCTTAGTGTCCACATGCCAATCAAATCAAACCTCCAAAGAGGGGTCGCTCCACTAAGGTGTCCACAAAACAACTCACCCATCCACCACATTACTTAATCCATGCCTATAAAAGTGTTTGAAATACAACCCTTAGAGGTTAGACGTCCAAAGGAAAGGCATCTCCAAGAGATAGGGTGATACCCCAAGGCATGGATAAAACCTCTCAAACAGCAAAACAATATCCTTGAAGGTAGATCGGCCTCTCCTAATCTGCAAACAAGAAAGGAGTCCCTTCAAATAGGTGGATGGACCTCCTAAACAAGCACAGAAAGTTGGACGTCACCCCTTTATGGCTCAAATTCTCCAACCAAAACTTGGTTTTAAACTTTTAAGGATGCTGTGGCTGCTATTGCTCTTTTGCACAGGTTTTGGAGAAATTTTAAGGCTGTTTTTTGACTGCTGTTATGTAAAAACGACCCAAAATGTGCTCAGAATCCACCCAGCTTGAGAAAACATTGCTGTTTGATGGTTTTGGGCACTCACAAATGCTATTTCAGGACTGTCTGGGGGTTGATATATGCCCAGAAAAGCCCTAGTTTTTCCCAGATCTGAGTCTTAAACCTCTCACTGCTGTCTCATGCCGATTGTTTACCCACAGGGATCTATGAATGATGAAATTTCTACCAAGAATCTATTGATTGGCCACGGATCTGTCTTTTTTCACGCCCAAAACTCACAAATGGGAGTTATTTACTGCTGCCTTGGGATTGTTCCATCTTTTTTTATTGTTGGTTTTACAGTTACACAGAGAAATGCCCAGAATTATGAATGAGGCTGTTCATAACCCCTTCACTGCTGGTTAGAGGCATGAAAGTGCCTAGAACCTCCTCCAAACTGCCCAGATTAGCTTCATATACTGATCAGGGGATAGAAAATGTCCTCAAACTGCTTAGATAGTGCCCAGAATTCTTGTTAATGTTGTTTGCTGTCCCATTACATGTCTAATATCAGCCCAGAATTAGTTTATAGGCTGCTTACACCACCTTTTCTGCTGATAAAAGTCTGAAGCATGCTTGGTCTTGCTGTTGATCTATTACACAAAATTACTCATGCCACAAACTAAATATTTGTCATGTTTTAGGACTATGCACCAGAAATGACATCTCTACAATTCTGAAGGATTGTACTTTTATTTGAGCAGTGCCATTCATCTGTTTATATGCTCCACGAACATCCATCTACAAACATCATCATTAGGGCATCATCAAAGCACTGAAAAATGAACCATCAAAACCTCATCATGAACCTGTCACCCCCTTGAGAGTGTGATCAAAATCACACATGGACACCCATACAAAATGTGGAGTAACAGGACCCTAGAGGATGACTTAATAAGTTAATATGTTAATACTGTGTCAACCTCACTAGTGAACCAACACCCTGTTAACATAAATGCACAAAATTTCGCTACCAAAATATGAGAACAGAGATATCCAAAAAGAAACCAGCAATGGCCATCTAAAGTAAGTGCCTGTTGATCACCCAAGATGTTCATAAGAGGTAACAGTTCACACGAAATGATTACCTGGAGTGAACAAGGATTGACAATGGGCAGCAGATTAGTATAGATATTTTATAACAATTATTATGACTTAAAAGTTAAATTAGCAGTGCTTTATAATGTAAAGCTGCTTTATGATGTAATATAGTTAAATTATAATTGCACCGAGTGAAACGAGGTGCTCTACAGCCCAGTGTGGGGGAGATGTTGTAACGTTACATGTAACGTTTGTCTTTATTATCGGCTAAAAAGTAAAAAGTAATACTATGGGGGAGATCTTGTAACGTTACATGTAATGTTTGTCTTTATTATTGTCTGTCATTAATTAAAATGTAAAAAAAAAGTAAAATGTAATAAATATTTTGTCGGCCATTAATTAAAAGACGTGTATTTTCGATTGTGTATTTCAAATATTATGTTTTTTTTAATTAAAACATAATTAAAAAAATTCATGTCGGCTCATAAAATAAAAAAATTAAGGGAAGTATTTAAAAAAATCCATGTCGGCTCATAAAATAAAATATTATGAAAAGTATTTAAAAAATAGATGTTCATTTATAAAATAAAAACTCAAAACTTAAATCCGGATGTATCAATCAAGAGAGATTAAATCTCTTGAATTTAAATTTAAAAAAAGAAATACACCTCAAGAAATTGGATCCCTCTCGGTGCTTGATAGATACGGGTTTAAGATGGATCTATGCTGGTGACGTAACTAAGTCATATGTTAGTGATTAGGTGATGGAGGGGTTGCGTAACTTAAGTATCCCTTATTGAGACAATATTATGTGTTGTTTTCTCATACCTTATGATGAATGAATCATACTGAATCTTTCTCTCCTATCTACTTTATTGTGAATCTGGAATTGTGTATGCAATATTCTGATATCATATGAGATCTATGGAATTCAGAGCAAGGAAAGGACACATTTGGGAGACATGGTAAAGGACAAGAAAGGGCTGAAGGACGTGGGATCATGAAACACATAACACCAAACGAGGCTAGAGGTTGAGGCACACATTGGGCAGATCGCAGGGAGGAGAGGCAGAATTGCATGGCGGAGACAAAGAAGTCACCACAGATAAGTGTATTTAATTTATTACAAATAGGGTTTTTAATAAATTAAATATTTCCCAAGTCAGAAACTTATAGAGAAAAAAAGAAAAACTAAAAATTAAATCAAGAAGAGAGAGTCAATGCATCATGCTGTCGTCTAGTGGTTGAGATGGGGCATTGCCATATTAATTACCCTGGTTCAAACCCTGTTGGGCATAGAGCACCGGATTATAAGTTGACTGAGTTTGACAGGATTCATAAACAGCATTAATCCCCAAAAAAAGAATCGAGAATGATTTTCAAGAGTCAAGACAGATCCAACAGCAGTCTAACAGCATGCATCCCGAGGCACACATGTGACTGGAAGGCATGCATTTTAAATTTTCAATGCATGCAGGCAGAAAAATAATTGCAGGAAGATTCAACATGATTTTTTTAGGCACAAAACAAATTTTGGAGGAAAATCAACACAAAAGTCAAGGCACACATTTAAGCACTAGTAAAATGTGCAACAGACGGTTGTCTTGGAGCTAAGATAAGATAAGAAAGTTTATTGATGTCCAACAAATGAGCAAAAATAGGTCAACGAGACTGCTCAGTACAACAATGTTAATACAAGATGGGAGTGCTAAGGCCACTCCTATAAAGGCAAAAGCATAACTAGTCTATAAGAACAAAGCTTTAAGAGCTAAAAGCAAAAGTGGAATACAATGCTCTAGAAGAGGGTGCAAGGAAAAGAACCTCGAGGCTCCATGAGCCTGTCACCTGAAGATAGAGAGGGGAGGCTATTCTCCTATAAAATATCCATTGCCGAATGTAAAACTCTCCTAACATTCAAGGACGAGATGAAGAAGCTCCAAATAAAGGACCGGCTGTAGTGACTGGAAGAGATAGAGCTGGCCCAAGGATTGCCTCACTGTCTAGGAGAGGTGGACTGATGCTGAGATCTGGAGGAGATGGACTGTCTGCCAGTCTGGCATAATCAATCTTGATATCTGAGTGAATTAAGGATTGTGGACATTTATTGTAGCTGAACTCTAATGATCTAAGTGTTGGGTTAAAGTATTTAAAGACATGTTAGAGCTTGGAAGCATCAGTATCATAGGTTATGATGTGATTGACAATGGTTATTGGTTTTTGATAGAGATGTCCATCTAATTCTAGAGTGAGTTGGGCTGGATGGACATGTCTCTGATCATGTAATGGATTGCTTGAGATAATGAAGATCCTTTTCGGAGTGGGTTTTCTCCCTGTTCTAGGGTTTCCCAGTGTAAAACTTGTGCTGATGGAATATTGGCATGCTTTTGTTAGTATTGTGGCTTTTATCATATTACCATTTCTTTTATGATAGTACACTAGACAATGCTTGTGACAGTGAATGAACACTGAGAATAATAAAATCTGTAGTACAATTGTTGTTCTTTGGTTAAGAATCTGTTTGCAGTAGTGTTAAGTGTTGTCCTTAGGGGTTATAAGCATGTCCAATCTGTTTTTTTAAACCAAGAGCATGTCTAATATGTTGGCAACTAAATGCACAACATTTTAAAGGTCATGTCGACAGACTCAATGGCTAGTGGTTGAGCAGTAAGTTCGAGAGTTGTCTTGGGGTTGGTTTGTCTAAGTGCAATTGGGACAAACTCCTGAGCACAAAAGGACGTACCAGCACAAGGTAGGCTAGTGACTAAGCAGGCAAGAAACCCAAGTAAAACTGAATACTAAAGGATCAAACTTGCCATGGAATGAGGTTCATATCAGGCACTGAGGACATCAAATCAACCGCTGCAAAGATGAGGACAATTGTTCAAATTGGACATTTCATCTATTCAAATCAGACAAAGAAACCAAAAACAAGGGGATGGTGCCACAAAAGAGTACCCATAATCAAAGGGAACAAAAGAACCATTTCCATGAAAAGAAATAGATTGTAGAAAAGGACTGAAAGAATCTTAATAATGGAAAGACTCTACCACCTCCCTAGCCACCTAACAAAGGTGGGAATATAGTGAACAAGGGCAAGAAAGGTGAGACATCAATCCTTGGTGGGTGGGGGAAAACAAGCAAACCCTAAAGACAAATATTGAAACAAAGAATGAGACAAGGAAGAAGTCCTTTGCAAAAAAGCCCACCACAGAAAAGTCCAATGAGCAGTCCACCAATAAGACACTATAGAGACTGCTTGAACGACTTGCACTGTTCAAATCAAGAGAATGAACACAAAAATTATGAAGATAATTCTGATGAGGACGAAGAAATCTATCATCGAAGTAAGAAGTGTGTGGATCTGTCCTGTATCATGACCTATGACAGTATTTATTAATTTATCCTAGAGGCAACGTGGCAACTAGAAAGCATATGGTGAGATGGATTAGCTGAATAAATAGGCACAGTTCAAGGGTTCCTTGCAAGAAGCCACTCTTTCCTAGTAACAGAAGGTAGACAAACAGAACCTGTTTGGTCATTGGAGGGGCAAGATCAGCAGATTTAGAGAAACTTCAACCTATTCAGATGTGAAGCCCTCTGCATTTAACCAATGAAGAATATTAAGTTGAAAAGCAAAGAGAGTATGGTAAAGTATGACAAAAGAATAAAAGAATTGTTTAGCCAACTCTGCTACTGGGGAACTAAGGAAGAGAAAATCCATCAGTTCAACCCTAAAGACAAATATTGAAACAAAGAATGAGCCAAGGGAAGAAGTCCTTTGCAAAAAGGACCACCACGGAAAACTCCAATGAACGGTCCACCGATAAGACACTATAGAGACTGCTTGAACAACTTGCACTGTTCAAATTAAGAGAATGAACACAAAAATTATGAAGATAATTCTGACGAGGACAAAGAAATCCATCATCGAAGTAAGAAGTGTGTGGATCTGTCCTGTATCATGACCTATGACAGTATTTACCCTAGAGGCAATGTGGCAAGCATATGGTGAGATGGATTAGCTGAATAAATAGGCACAGTTCAAGGGTTCCTTGCAAGAAGTCACTCTTTCCTAGTAACAGAAGGTAGACGAGCATAACCTGTTTGCCATTTGGTCATTGGAGGGGCAAGATCAGCAGATTTAGAGAAACTTCAACTTATTCAGGTGTGAAGCCTTCTGCATTTAACCAATGAAGAATATTAAGTTGAAAAGCAAAGAGACTATGGTAAATTATGACAAAAGAATAAAAGAATTATTTAGCCAACTTTGCTACTGGGGAACTAAGGAAGAGAAAATCTATCAGTTCATATCAAGATTGAACTTGAGCATCCAAGCAAACTTCTGGACAACCAAACCAAAGACATATTGGGAAGCAGTTGATGCAACAATAGAAATGAAGGTGATATCAATATTTCTATGATGGATAAGGATAGCAAAAATAATGGATGGAAGCAAAAGTTTCAGAAGATAGAAAGCATCTTGAAAAAATTCACAGAATCAAGTAGACAGGAACACTAACCCAAGGAGAAGTGGAAGCCAAAACTAAGATCAGAGGAGCCAATAAGGAGAGGTCACAGGATTGTCCCACTTAGATGTTGAAAAAGTACAATTATTGCCAAGATCATAATACCACAACTCATGCATGGGTGAATTGCCCCAATATATTAAAAATTAAAAGGACAAACTCAATGTAAGTAATGAACCGAGGAGTTCAAGTGGTAGCAAGTCAAATGTGCTTAATGTCCAAGCTCAACAGCCAAGTTCACAAGAGTGGCAATCCACGATGGACAATTAGAAAACACGTTGGGTACATGGATAAAATAGTAACAACATCACATTACAAGAGGGAAGCAAACCTACAAGTGCTTCTTATGCGGGATTTGAGGATATACATATAACTGTATATATAACATTCCCATGCATCTATGTTATATCTTGTGTGGACCAAGAGATCACGACACAAGCAAATGCCAGAAAATGAAAAGAGATGTTTACAAAGCATTGCATGATGGTCAAAGAGCACAAGGCACCGAAGCAAAAAGAAGCCTTCATAGCCATGAAAGCCCATCCCAAAGGTTATGAAGGGAATCAGATAATGAGGAACCACAAAGCAACAACGATGTGGACTACCAGATTCAAAAGCAAATACAAGAGAAAGCAATCTATGGAGTAAAGGATAGATGAAAATGGACCCAAAAGAGAGTCAAAAGCGAACAAAGGCCACAGTCAAGATCAAATGAAATTGAAGTACAAAGTACTAGAGGCTTGACAACACAACTAAAGAAGAAGGCAAAGGACAAGCACTGATTGCGAAAGATCTACAATTTCTTTGATTACTTACCGGAGACAAAAGGCAAGGACAACAAGGAAGAGCATACAGTCCAAGTAAGTGAGATTAGCGCTTCCTTCAATGAAGATTTGAGAGTTCCTGGTGATCAAGAAAAAGTTACCTGATGTGGTAGCAAAAATGGAAGTAGAGGTCAATATTATCTCTACCATCATTTGGGAGGAAGTTCTCGATAAACCTTTCCTACGACACAATAATACAAGTATAAGGGTCGTTGACCATTACACATGTCAACCAATATGAAAATTGGCCATTGTCAAGATAGACTGTTATGGAATCAAGACAATTGCGATTTTCAAAGTAATGAAGTTGACAAGAAACACATATCAATGCTATTTTGAAGGCTATAGATCTATGCTATGCCAGGCAAGACATATTCCAATAAAGAAGTAATGATTTCATAAAAGGACATGAGTAGGTTGTTGTCCCACGAGATGGTATATGAATAGGAGACAGATGTTACAAATAGAGAACTTAAAAGAATCATCGAGACCCAATACTAATGTGTACGACTTATATTTAAAGCAAAAAGAACATGAATACAATGTGGATGAGTTAGGATTCCTAAACATGAATAAAGAGAGGACTCAAACAAGGCCATTGAAGAATGGACAAAGGGAAAACATGAGTTATATCCCACATACATAAGTTTAGAATTTAAGTTGTCAATGAGTAGAAACCTACCTTGTCCAAAACAATGAAAAAGAATGGGGATGGTAAAAACCTAGTTCAACAGTTGAGAACAGTTGAGGAAGCAACAGACATCATTCTAATGACCAAGAGACAAGGGTATTTCCAAACAGTTAAAAATAATGTGTGTAGTTGGTGGCTAGCACATTTTTTGCAATCAAGGCGTAAAATGATTTGAGCCAAGCTCAAGGGATTGTTCTTGTGTCAATTCAAGAAGATTGAAGGCATGAAGAACTGTACAGTGTAGATATTATGGAACATTACAATTGTCTCAGCTATTCAAAATAATACAAGTAGAAGGCAGTGAAAAAATGTTGAAGTTTTGATGAAACAATGGTCATGTCCTAGGCACAAAGATTTACAAATTTGCCCATAAATGGTATTGTGAGCAAGAAAGGAAAAGATGGATTGGAAACTAGACAAAGTTTTTGCAATAGTTGAAGCGAAATTGGATCTAGGGACACCCATCCTAACTTGAATCTTGAGACAATTTTTGAAATAATGCACAAGTTCATCGAAGTGTTAGTTTTGGTTGTTCCAATTTATCACCTAAGAAGAGGGTGCATGAGTGTTGATGGGGATTCCTTGCAACATGCACATGCCTCATAGAAGAGATTCCTTACACTTTCAATGCTTTGCATCTTCTATTTTTAGTCATTCTAAGGTTATGACAGATTTCTATGACAACTTTATGACATATTTCTTGCACAATTATGAAAGATTCATTTCATGAAAGAATGTGTAAGAGCTACTCTAAGTATAGGTAGGGTGCATTGCTTGGGAGAGATTCCTTTGTATGTGGGGTGCTTTCTTTGAGGTCTATCATTAGCGGTTAAGTTTTGTCACCGTTTTTCCCTCTTGTCAAGTACACTAGTTACGGTTATATATTAATAATACATGTGAGGTGTGTGAACATATAGTGAGAGTGCGAACACATTGGAGAAGCCATTGTAGTCCCTTGAGGATAGTATTGAATTTCACTTATGTGTTAATGAGAAGGTAGTGATTGTTGTTACAAAATCTCAACTTGTTCGCTAGATTCATGTTGTTGTTTGTGTAAGATGAGATTTCATCTTTTGCATGATTGATCTCATCTCTTTAATATGTGATGTTTGCACTTCTGAGTTTTCCATTCAACATTTTTGTTTATGCAGATATGAAACTGTGATTGGTGTTTCAGTGCTTATGTTTTAGTTGTCGGACAAATTCTGAGTGCAAATATGTGTATTATGTGGATGTAAAATAAAAACATGGTATCAAAGCTGTGTATCTAAAATTCTCCAAATTCATGTATGGAATGGACTGCTACCTGTGAGAAGGAATTGTTGGAGGATCTCAGCGGGTGTGATGTTGAGAAGATTCTAGAGATTGGAGTGACCCATGCCAAAGATTAGCACCAACACTTGTGAAGGGTTGAGGATCTTTTACCCTTCCTGCTCCAAAAAGTGGCCTGTAATTTATGCCCAAGTAGTGTATTTTGTAACCTGTGATAGGTTGTTGATTTGATTTCATTGGTTGATCCATTTGTGTCTAAATGTTTTAAAACTCGGACTCAGACTCAAACTCGACCAAGGGTCAACTTGGACAAGGACTCAATCTCATCCATGACTTGGACTGGTTTGAATTTAATGACTCGATTTACTAAAAACATTATAAAATATTAAAAATTTAATGGAAAAAAATTATTTGAGACAAAATATGCAAAATTTGCTCATGTATATACCATGTAAGCGTGAATAAAATGGCATTGAGCGCACCACATGTTTGGAACCTTCCAATTTACTAGGGTTTAGAGTCTTAGGTCTTAGGGTTTTAGTTAAAATTTAAAAAAGAAATTGAATCCTACAACCACTTGTGCATGTTATCCAATCCCACGGTGACTCAACTAAGTCAACACAGACTCAACCAGGTCGGGCAATTTGGTACTAAACCGACTGAGTCAAATATTGACTCGACCGGTTCAATACCAAACCAGCCACCTTAATTGGTTTAAGGGCCGAGTCAAAGGGATAAAGGGTCAACTCGATCAATTCGGCCAAGTCCAAGTCTGAGTTGACCAAGTATGAAAACACTCGCTGACTCTAAGATTGCAAGATGACTACCCTCAAGCTTAGAGAGTGTGAACTCCAACCTTGCATCTTGGAAATGTCGACTGTGGATGTTGTTAGAGTAAATGGATCGTTGGGAGATTGTTGAAGGGATTGTTGCTCCCATTGATGTTACTTTGGTGATCGCACATAAGAAAAGCGTTTCCAAAGAGAAGAGAAGTGCAATTAATCATGTATGCTTGAAAGTCAATTGATATGTATGCAATATTTATCTCTATATCAGAGTGGGAATGCATCATGGAAATTGCTACTAAAGAATCAACTCATTCATACACACATGAGTGACACATACATAGTAACTAGTTATTTGATGAAGATTACCCAAATCAAATATCAACTAATGGCCATCAAAATGAAGATCCAGAGAGAGGATTTGGAGTCTATCAAACTAAATGGGTTCTTGGAACAAGCAAACTTGAAAATGATTTATTGCAAGTAACTATTTTGAGATTTTAAGGAAAAAAAATCAACCACATGGAGGGTCGTTCTTGTTGAAACTTACTGAGAGGGTGCAAAGATAGATATGTAGAAAAGCAATTTGATGATGATTTGAAACAAGGACTACAAGCATAAAGGAAGAGGAGGAAAAAAATCATTGGTTATTTATTGTCCTCCATCATTTTTAATCTTCTCTTCTTCTCATTTAAATTTTGAATCTATGAGCTGCAAAGAATTATATCATCAAGTGTCAACAAGTCTTGAGCAGTGACTTTTGGTCTAAATCTTCTCTCATTACTAGGGACAAGCTACTATATAAAGTTATGCCAAAACTACGCACCCTAAGTCATTGATTAAAGTGAGTTTGTTCAATTCATGAGAATATTTCATCTTTGAGAATTCCTCTATGGCTCTCTTTGTTTACTAAATTCAAATTCTAAGATACTTAATTAGCATGATTTAACCATTTATTACCTTGTTGATTTGCATCTTTACCATTTATTCTCATCGCCCATTAATCTTGGTACCAATCACCCACATGATTTGAAGCATGTTTTTAATTGCATATTAGCACCCTTTCAATGTTGTTCAAAAGCATTAATTACAGATTTCAAGAGCAATCAAAAAGACTATGTTAAGGATACCCCCTCAAACTAGCATGCACTAGTCCAAAACTCAAAGAGATAGCATTGGTGGCAGAAGCACTTTCTCTGGTGGATAATTCGAGAACTCCTTTCAAAGTTAGTGACAAACTTTACATGCATGTGAAGTCCAAAATTGAAAGAGACAACATTGGTGGTAGAAGCACTTTCTCTAGTTGATCATTGGACAACTCCTTTCAAAGCTAATGGCAAACTTTGCGTGCACGTGAAGGCACATGAGTGTGTACACAAGTCAACATGGAGCGCGAACAAGATGCCCAACAAAATTGCAGTGTAAGAAAGATCAAAAACCTAGGCAAGGGCCATGGAAGCAACTTGTGTGGGAATTTAGGGTGCATACAGTGATACACACAATGGTGGAGAGGGAGAAATAAATAATTAACTATTATTAATATTGCAACCACACATCTATTGCACACCATAAATAAGCATAGGAGACAAATTTATAGCACCCCATATTAGCTAGTTGGTTTAACCACCTAGCCCCTAACTACAAGATCTAATATTAAATTACTCAAATATAAAGTGACATAAGCATTAATGTCTCCTAATAACACTTTATTGTGTGTTACCACTCTAACAGCCTGGCAAGGTGCAAACAAGCATGCAAGAGGCATCTTGAGTTCTTTTTGTTACTCTTGGCAATCGCACAAGAGAAATGCACAAGGAGAATTTGTGGGGAGTTTGACTAGCTGAGAGAAGCGTGCAGGTTGGCTGCTAATATAAACGCAACATGCATGCATAACAAACTTGTATGTAGCACAAAAGAATTAGGCATGAGGCGACGCTTAGAACCAGCAATGTTTGGGAATGTAACATGGGCAAAACACAACTAAGAAAAATTCCCCAAGAGGCAAGCCAATGTTTGACTGGCAATGATTAGGCAATCCATATATTTTTTGGCAAAAAGATTTCATGCATGGTTAGAAGCAAGTAGAAGACAACGGACTCTGAAAGATTCATTCAATGTGTGCAGAGTCGCAGACATATAAGTTTTTTTTCAACATATTTATGGAGAAAAATTATTTTTGTGGTGTGTGTTGGTCACAATACTAATAGATCTCTTCTATGTGGGGTGTGTTGATCACAGCAAATCTTTTCTATGTAGTGTGTGTTGGTTGAAGAAAAAAATTTGTGCGGTGTGTGTTGCACAAAGTAGATATTTTTGTGTGTACTGGTTAGTGTTTGGTTGGCACGGTGTCATGTCAGGCTAGTTTAGTTTTGCAATGCAGTCAACAGAAATGCTAGGCCGGTACAACATTGGGTTGGAGCATCAAACAGTGTTGGACTGTAATCGCAGACAACATGAGAGGTAACTCTACTAAGCATGTGAATTTCAAAATTTTGTTGGCCAATTGGTACTTAGCAAAATAAAATTAAAATGATGAAAACATAGCAAGTCCACCAAACATCATGTTAGGATATTCTTGAAAGTTCAATGCCCCATAATCTAAATAGTTGGCAGCAGCAAATAATAGTCAAGTATAGATGTTTGTTAGGAATTGTTATGGGCAATGAATGAGACAACCAAATGATGAGGAAGAACCTACAACTGCAACATTTCCAAGAAATGTGGTTTTGGAGCAAGGGATATTCAATGCAAAGAACCAAGAAGCTATAAAACTATTTTTAGTGTCAATGACAAATGACATGCTTTCAAAGGTGCAAGATGAAGAAGATGCATACACAATACAAAAGAGATTGCAAGAGATGCATGAGAATTCCAAAGGCATTTTACCCCAAAAGTATACTTTTCTCCATAAAAATGGAAGAAGTTAATTCTCTTTCAAAACAGTAGTTGAAGATTAAAGATATTTGAGATCAGTTATTAACTTATTAGCAATTGGGAGAGAAGTAATAGATGGAGGGTTGGTAGTAATCACCTTGAAGAATCTTCCAACCTCATTTGAAAACTTCAATGATATGTTGAATGCTACATCCGAGTTTACAACCGTGTCCTTTGAGAAGGAGTGTGCTTGGTTGCTTCAAAAGAAAAGATCGATGAAAATTTGAAAAATTATAGTATCAATGTAACATCCAAGAGTGCCCTTGCAACAAAATTTGGAGGAAAGAGAGAGCGAGGGAAGAACAAAGGAAAACACGGTTGGGGCAAGCCTTTGAGTCCAAATAAATTAGTATAGTATTTAATATGTTTTTATTGCAATAAACATGATCATATGTGAAAGGATTGGAGGACGAGGTTATGGGATGAACAACACAACCAAGGGGCAGTCTATGAATAAACAAGCAAATTTTGTAGAGCATGGAAAAGATTATTTTTAAGTTTTTGTAGCATCGAAAAAGGGTGGTGAATCAAATGATTTTTTATTGTATTTTTTTTGTGCATCCAAACATATAACTAACAAGAGTGATTGGTTTGTTGAGAACATGAAATATAAACCTAGTGCATATACAATGGTGTTCATTAATGGACAAAAGTACTATATATAAGGACATAGTCATGTGCAAATTAAGTTAAAAGGTAAAATGTTGATGTTTTGAATGTCTTGTATATTCTTGGATTGGACAAGAATTTACATTTTGTTAGTGAGATTACAAAACACAACACAAACTTGGATATTATTTTCCAAAGAGAGAAGTGTTTTGTAATAGAAATGTTAATGTTTTTAATGTTTTGTACATATTTGTATTGGACAAGAATTTACATTTTGTTGGTGAGATTACAAAACACAATCCAAACTTGGGTGTTATTTCCCAAAGAGCAAAGTGTTTGGTAGTAGACAAAAGTTTAAATAAGAATATTGCATCAAGAGTGAAGGAGTTAGGCTTATACAAGTTGGTTGATGACAAGGTCGTAGATCGTATGATTTAATGGCTAGCAATGAGAGCAACAATGGTTTCCTTCAGCATTAAAGGCATGTACATTTAAATTTTTGGTATCTTTTCTTACTAACTAAGGCTGAAATGGTGTGTAGAAATTTATCGAAATTCAAAATCCAGAAATTTCACCTCTTTCCTAGAGGCTTCCCGAATCTTAACCCTATTAATTCAACCTTAGGGCTATTATGATATATAAAACAAAACATCAGCAGCAACAAACAATATTCCAACCCTTAACAACCCCAAACTTCTAAGCAATTCAAGAGAATAGATACCAAAGCGTTTTGATAAGTTTTGGCCCTCTGAGAGTCTGAACCAATCCAAGAGAAAAGATACCAAAGTGTTTTCATAGGTTTTGGCCCTCTAAAGCATATTATCATGCATAAACCAGTTTGAAAACTCTTATTTACAGCAATAAAACAGCCCTTGTCTTCTTCAATCACAATGTTAAACGACTTAACATAATCACCCTTAACTTATGTCAAATCAACAAGACATATTAATATATGGCTGGAAATTATAAATCATGCAGAACACAAATGGCTGAAAATCAAATCTACAACTTTTACAAGTATTGGACAGCTGAAAAAATCATTAATATGCATAAGATGAAGTTCATGTACATACCATAGCCCTATCACAAGGCTAGTACAATCCACTAGCTCTCCAAAACCCTAACTAAGAAAAACAATGAAAAACCCTAGCTCAACCAAAGAGATCCAACAACCATGAATAACTCGAGATAGTCCTCCAAGGCAAGACATCTCTTTCTCTTCTTCGTCTTCACCAAATAAAAACTAGGGTTTCATCTCAAAACCCTAATCTCCAAATCCCAAGGGTTAAAACCCTAACCCTATATTTCAAGATGCTTCAAGAAGATCAAGAAACCCTAGTGACTCCAAGAGAGAGAGATCAAGTACAAAAGAAGTTGTAAGAGAGAGGATCACCAATGCAGACCTCCTAGTGACATCTCTACACAAGAGCGAATAAGAATGAATGATCATCACCAACATCTTCTTCACAAGAGTAAACCCTCGTATCTCACAAGGATCAAGCTCCAAACCAAGACATCCTCTCTAAACTCCATAACTCCTCCTAGGGTTTCCTCATGAACCCTAGTGATTTCCTTGAAGACAAAGTACGAGGAAAGGACTACAATGATGATTGTTTCCACCTAAACCCTTGCTTCTTGTGATAAAGTCCTAAAGCAAAAGCAAGACTTGAGAGGGAGGCCACTGTCACCCCACCAACCCTCTTCTTCACTTTGGGTAAACTCTCCTCCAACTCAAGGGGGGCTTCCTTAGGAATAGGAGTGCTAATTGATAAGGTGGCAAGGTGAATGATGTGTTAGAAAGCACCCAAAGTTCAAACACCTAGGGCATTCATACTAGGAGACTTAAAACCCAAACATACATACAATAACCTATTTGAACCATATGAAAGGCTTAATATGCAAGGCACCCTTCACGTTAGCAAGGAAAAAACATCCAAAGTGCAAACCATAGGCAATATGACATGAAGTACTTGGTCGCTCCACCTCCATGAAGATCGACACATCATAATTTAACCTTAGAAAACTATGGCAAAGCAATCCATACTCTTGCCATTATACTCAAACGCAATTATTAACACTTGAAACTTAGGGAGACCCTAAGTTGATAGGTCCCCACTCCATGAAATACACTAAGTGTTAATTGCTAAGCCAAAATACTCCAAACATGCTAACATTGTCAAGAAGGGGAGAGCACTACCTCATCAAGATATCACCTATTGGGAATATGCCATCTTATCCATCAAAATACCATGAAGAGATCTCATCCAACAATTACTAGCGATAACCATAGCATCAAATCAATCAAAAGAGAACAACATCTCTAAGCCAAAGCTTGCATATGCCCCAATCCATCAAATGAATCACCCTACAAGCTCGATCCTTATGATAAAAATCACAAGTGTTGTGATAAAAATTACATGTGTAAGCCTCATACAACATAAGCGATAATAATGATGATGAATGAATGAATTAATGAAGGCCTCTCTCCTTCCTCTATATATGGGAGGTAAGGGACGCCAAGAATACATATGTGAACCAATGCCCTTAGCAACCTACAATAATCATATGTAAGCTCACACAAGTGGAGCACTACATTCCAAGGATACACATGTCAAGCTCCAAGGTGATTCCGTACACAATAAGGACTCCAAGATGATGTAGCTACTAAAGTGTACACACACTCCTTTACCACAAGCCCATACAGACCCATCGCTCCTCCTAAGCCATGTACTCCATTGGGTCCATTTCCCTTACATGAACATTGTTGCAACACATACACCCCTAAGCCAACTCCAAGTCACCATACAAGAATCCAAGCTACCCCATGCAATATAAGACCTTATGCCCTCCTCCAAGATGCACAACGCTCTTCCTCCTAAGTAGGGTGTTCTCCAAGCAAGCGAACCTCTCCATGTGGTCATCATGAAGGACATCCCCCAAGCTGTCAAGAGAACTCCAACACCCAAGGGAAGAATACCAAGCAAGCACCCAACTAAGGTCAAGCAACCACTGAGTAAGATATCTCCAATGTGCAAATCCATCACAGACCATCTCCCATGTGCAAATCCATCACGAACCATTTAGGGAGTAAACATAGACCACATGCACCAAATCTCGTGAAGCACCACCAAGAATGGTTTAAACACTTTAGGAATAACCCAAAAGTTAACATGGTGATTGGATTATGAAAAATCCAAAAAGAGGAGAATATATGTGCACCACGATTAGCAAAGAAACAACATAGGCTTTCATTTAAAGAGGATAAAACTTGGAGAGCCAAGGCAATGCTTGAGTTGGTCTATGTTGATATCTACGATCTGATGAGGACAATTTCAATCTCTAGTGCCGACTATTTTTTGTTGATTGCTAATGACCTATCACCAATCAAGGAAGATGTGGGATTATTTCCTTCAACAAAAATTGTATGTCTTTGGTGAATTTAAGAATTTTAAAGCTACAATAGAAAAAGATTCCAGTATGAGCATTAAAAATCCTCCAAATTGATAATGGAGGAGAATTTTGCTTTAGCAAGTTTGATCAGTTTTGTATAAAAGAAGGAATCCAAAGGAAACACACTACTCCATATACTTCTCAACAAAAACGAGTTGTTGAACGGAGAAATTGCATGGTGGTTTTGATAAGGCTTGATGCATGTTGGAAAATAAGGCAGCAATTACCTAACAAGTATTGGGTAAAAACAATATACACTACAATATACTTGTCAAATAGGTGTCCTACCAAAGTGGTGTGAGAAATCACTTAGAAAGAGACTTGGCCAGGCAAGAAGCCTCAGGTTAGTCATCTTAAAATCTTCGGTTCTCTTGTATGTGTGTGAATTATTGAAAAAAAGAGAACTAAATTGGATACATAATGCAAGAAACTGTTGTTTGCCAACTATAGTGATCAACAATAGACTTACAAGTTGGTAAATAATAAATATTGCTACCAACAAAGTGACACTCGGTAGAGATGTCACAGTTGATGAAAGTGAAGGGATTTGACAGCCTAATTTAAATTACAAATCAAATTTGAAAACTGATAATGGTGATTGTTGAGATCGTAAAAAATCAGCCAAATCACATGGCAAGGTGCAGGAAGAGTAGTCATCAAGAGTTGGTGTGCAAGAAGAGCACCACAGTGAGGAAGTTGAAAATGCTCCAAATCAAACAAAAGGTAGTGTTGATTATGAGGGCATAACAAAAAAGTAAAGGTCCCACTGGCACTACAAAAATCTAGAGGATGTACTGTTGGAGGAATTTCCTCAACCAAGAGAAGAATGACCAAGCAAAAGCATAAAAGATAAGGCAAGCAACAAGCTGTTGATGCTGAAAAGATGATTGGAAGAAATCCCTCCAGGAGTGTTAAGGAAAAGTAGCTTCTACAATGAAGTAGAACAAGAGCATGAATTTGTTATGTTATCAAGGTATGGAAGAAGTGTGTTCAGTGGGCAAACTAGACTCCACGTCAATGGTAGAGGGGTTGAATTTTTTAACAAACATCGACTATCATCCAACTATTGAGTAAACAGTCATGCAGAGGGTTGGTGACATCATTCATTCTACATCAACCATGCCAGTTACATGTCATGCGATTCATTTCCAGTTGTTGATCAGTAACACTGCTCAGAAGCAGGCTGCAGTCACTTTTGCAATTGCTTAGTCCAGATAAGTTAGTTATGTTTTGAGACAAACAACTAAGTTTAATATGACCACTAAGGGAGGGCATTAGATACATGACCCATAATTTGGAGCAATATTAATTAAATTGTGTCCGTAACCCATAATCTGGAGCAAATTTTGTTCTAGGAAAATAACAAGAATTGGGGCAGATTTGCAGTTAAAAATGCTAAATAAAATTCAGAGTTTCCATGGGTCATTTTATTAGACCAATATAATAGATTGACTAAATTCCCATATAACCAGCATATTAAATTCCAACCAATCACAAAATGGATTCCACGTGTTTTCCTACAATGTGAAACGGATAGTACCAGGCTATGATGATAACAGGATAAAGGAAGCCACTTCCTTCTGACTGGTGGACTGGTGTTAGAGCCTGTGAGATAGACTGGTCTACGGTAGTTAAAACTTAAAATACAGTGCCTACTTGCACGACAGGACAGGACCACAGGAAAAAATATGAAACAAAATAATATTAAGGTTTTTTTATGGCCATTGGTGCCCTCGAGAAAGTTAGAGTTGTATATTAAAATAAGGAAAATGTGAATTATTGCTCAGTTAAAAGTTAGTCAGAAGTAATCTTTACAGGCTGCATCTCAAAATGCAAGCCTGTAAATAAAAGTGAGCCTGATTAACCTGACAGGCTGACGTGACCCTTACTGTATGCACCCAGCCTTCATAGAATCCTGTATAAAAGAGAACCTAAGTATAAACAAGTAGCAGTGATTTTGAACTTACCACAATCTATCTGCATATAAATTCAACTATGGGCCACCTTTTAGGGCACGTTAACTTAGATCATGCTTGAAGTGGCTTAACACAGTCAGATGGAGGTTCAGGGTTCTGTTAAATTATATATTATCTTGCAGTGTGTCGTGATATACATTAACAAAATCGATTGAATAGCGTGCTCTTTAAATAAATTTGCATTATTAACAGTCCGTGCAAAGCATCCCTGAGTTCCAAAAATAGACTAACCATCAAATTCTTCTGCTAAACAAATATTTCCCCGAGAAGAATGAAGGAAGAATTGTACAATACCTACCTTCGCGTTTGATAAGCTTGCACAAGCTTTTCAAACTGCACATAAATTTATGTAGTCTCTTTCTCGGAAGAATCAAATGCTTGGCTAAATGCAGACATACACAAACCTTGGCAAAGCCTATTAAATGTGAAGAACCACGTTATAAGACTTTGGAATCAAATTCTGAATTCTGAGAGCAAGAGAAGAATAGATGGCAGTCCATTTCTTTCAATCCAAATCCGCAGGTCGATTCTCTTCTGCAACATTAAAAATCATAAGATTGAAAAATATGACACACTGCCAACTGGCCCTTGGCCACTGCCAGGATTCCCATTTTGCTATGGTCTGCCTCATCCGAGTGGCACATCAAAAAGGGATGAGGCTAAATACAAGTCGCACGTGAATTTGGCAGAACAGATAACCATCAGACCTGGCACCTAAGTCCATAGAAGCCCATTTTCTGCAGTGCAGAGCCAACTTCAGGTCACGTTTCTTTATGCAACTTTCAAAAAAAAAAAAATTTGAAATTAAATAGGATGATGCAGAGAACACACTTAATGGGTTCATCTACAGTGAAGTTATTTAAAATCTTGATAGCAAAGACGACCAAATGTGTTGTTGTGGGCCAACCAGACACCATGGATATTGATGTAAACTAATTGTATTCAGGTTTTAGAATTCACGCAATGGGGACCGGTTAGGTCGAGCCCTGCATTTTCCAAGTGATGCGAATAACATAATTGTGTGCCTGCACGATCAAACAGAAGCCATCCTAATACTGAAAGCCATCTAGCATTTAGTGTGGACATTAAATCAGTGTTAGTTAATTATGTTTCTAACAGACGAAAAGAAAAAGTAATGAAAAGAAGAATGACCTGCAAACTTCAATGTAGCAAGGGTTTCCTGGTAAGAAGCTGAACAATATAAACATCCATACACCATGGGACCTGAGAGTAACAAAAATTAATTAGGCCAATTTCTGGCGTTAAATGTTGCAGATAGAGATTGTTGTCGATGAAGGTGTACTTAACCTAAAACTGGGCCTCTGCCAGCTTCATCGATGCCCATTATGCATGGCTTGCCAGCCCAATCAGGGAGAGGATTCGAACCCATGACTATTCTCGCGAAGTACACTCTCCTCCTCAGTCCCTTTTGATTATCCTTACTTCTGTGTTTCCTGAAAGAAATTGCCCGCCAAAATCCCACACACAGTGGACCAAATTACCGGAAAAAAACAAAATATAAACCATTTTACCTATGGAAATAAAATTGGGGACAAATCCTTTACGTTTTCTCTAAATTTCTAATCTTCTTTTTTATTATTAACGTGGAAGGTTCTTGCGTTTATAGGGTTGGAGAGGAGGTGCCATTAATGGCGTTTTTAATTACAAATATGCGTTATGCGTTGTGTGGTCAGGACTTAAATGAAAATAAAATATTCTTAGTCATGCGTCTTAAATTGAGGGCCGCGATTGAACATATTAACTTGTTTGCATTTATGAGATTGGTAATTAGTCATTCGGGTTGATTAGCAAGTTTTTGGTGATTAATAGTAATTATTTGGTCATGTTTGATGTTTTTTTTCCAAAAATAATTAGTAATTCATTAATATGTAACAAATTATATATAGTATAGACTATGATGTCTTGTCATGGAGATCAATAAGATCTTTCAATTGTAGCTTACATCTTGGAATAACATTCCTAAATATATAAGAAGAAGATGGATATAATTTATATTAAACAAAATGTAATAAAAGGATAACTTCTATGTATTTGAATCTTGACTGAGCAATGCAATAATCATCAAAATATCAATTTATTAAAAAGCAAAAAAACAAAGTTTGCAACATATTTTCATTGATAGAATTTGGCCACAATCCAGGAGGTGCCTGGATCCCTAACTAATCATAGGTCTGGAATCCAATTCCATGATATTATCCCCAACATGCTCTCATATCTTCCAAGAGCCTTCAATCAACTGCATACCCCTTTTCAAGAGAGTATCAACCCTAGTGTTCCTCTCACGGAAAATATGTTTGCATCTAAAATCCAGGAAAAGGGCCAAAAGCTAGATAATTTCTTCATAGATGGGTTGTAGAAAAATGTTCTTCGGGGCCCTTATATTAGATATCCAATCCACAAGAAGCTTGAAATCACCGAATAATTGAAGTATGTTGATACCCTTCGAATGAGCCACCCTAAGGACCAATTGAAGAGCCAATAATTCAGCCTTGTTGTTAGTGCATAAACCAAGCCCGGCAGCAAAGGAGAAGTGTACCTGCTCTGAAAGATGAATAAGACCACCCACTCTGCCCCTCATTGGGTCACCCTGGGAGGCTCCATCAAAGTATGCCCAAGGGTATGATCAGTCAATAAATTCTTCCATCTCCCTCCTAACAACTAGAGTTGATCTTTCATGAGTCAAACAATTCATAATCAAATGGCGCTTGGTGCCATTTCCATCCCAACGAGGCTTTATTGACAAAGTGAATGGGAGCGAATGTGATATTTTCAAAGGTGGCATGGTTCCTTGCATTCCATATACCCCAAATGAGAAGAGTCGGTAGAGCCTCATACTCTTTGAATATGTCATTGGACTGCCACTCAAATAGCGTCTCGCTGACCTATAATCCAAACCGGTGAAACTGAACACCTACAATATGAGAAGCAAGCGTCCACATATTCCTCATATATTGACAATGAATGAAGAGATGATTAATGTCTTCATTCACCTCCAAGCATAAAGGACAACGGTTGAGACAAATGCAAAACCTGTGAACTAAAACATCCCAAACCGACACTTTCTTTTTTAGGACAAGCCACAAAAATATTTTCACTTTCAACGGGCATCCATAATGCCAAATCTCATTGTTCCACCATTCAACAGGGTCTGCATCTTCTTCCTCTCGCAATACCTTGTATCCAATCTTCGGACTATATATACCATCTTCCTCATTGCAGGACCATATGAGCGAGTCCAGTCTGTCAGTAGGATGAATATGACAACTAGCAAGACATCTTATCTATATTATCCCAACAAATCTTATCCTCACCAATAAATGATAATTGTTCCGCTGTAAGCCAGGATTGGTAAAGCACAGTAGTAGAAACATGGTCAACTACATGAGAAAGAAATAGAATGCCTTGCGAATTGAGATCGATCACCATATGAGCTGGTAGTCTATGGTTTGTGCTCCCCACCCATGGATCAGATCCAATGCGAACTCTCCTACCATTACCTATCTGCCATGCCATCCAATCACCAATTAGATTGAAATATTTAGGGATTGATCACCATATGAGTTGGTAGTTTGTGGTCGATGCTCCCCACCCATGGATCGGATCCAATGCAAACTCTCCTACCATTACCTATATGCAATACCATCCAATCACCAATTAGATTGAAAGATTTAATGAGAGCCCTCCCTAAAACCGAAGCAAACCTGCATGTCTTGACCATTAAACGAAGCCATTCCTCCACAAAATGAGGGACAATGTATTTATATATGGCGCTCCCAAGATTCACAAAGAAGGCGTCCCCCTTAGGTCCATAGTAAATACAATAGGTTCCCCAACCTATTCACTGGCAAAATTCCTGGCAAACAAACTTCGTCCACTATCAGGCAACACTTCCTCGTATGTGAAAGACTTAGCCTCATTCGTACAATGGATCAAAGATCAAGAAATAATAGATGAAGACCTATTGGTAAGCTTTGACATCACATCACTCTACACCAAGGTCCCTGTAGATGAAGCCATTAGGGTGATAGAAAGCATCACGGACCTGGAGACCGCAGCCCTAGTTAAGGTATGTCTCGAGTCCACATATTTCAGCTATAAAGGAATCATTTATGAACAAACACATGGCATGGAACTGGGCTCCCCATTATCACCCATAGTAGCCAACATATACATGGAGCATTTCGAACAAAGAGCCCTCAACTCATCACCCTTGACACCCGAAGTTTAGAAAAGATATGTAGATGATATATTCGCAAAATGGAGACATGGAAAGGAGAAGCTCCAGGAGTTCTTATCCCACCTAAACAACCTTTCTGAACATATTAAGTTCACCATTGAACTAGAAAAAGACAATCAGTTACCCTTCCTGGACGTACTTCTCACTAAAAAAGACGGGAGACTTGGGCACCAGGTTTTCAAAAAGAAAACTCATACTGACAGATACCTTCACACAAGCTCCCACCACCACCCAAGCCAAAATATTGGGGTTATTAAAACACTAGCAACGAGGGCCTCAAGGATCTCAGACCCAGACCACATACAACAGGAACTAGACCACCTCCAACAAGTCTTCACATCCAATGGATACAACAAGCAAGAGATTAGTAAAGCCCTTCAACAAAACCAAAGAAAACCTCAAACCAAACACACAAACACTGTCCCCAAATCCTCCCTACCATACATCAAAGGTACAACAAACCGGATCACCGGCATCCTCAAAAAACACAACATTCAAGTAGCTTTCACACCACTCACCACCATTAGGAAGATAGTCAACTCGGCCAAAGACTCTCTAGACCCAAACCTACAAAAAGGGGTTTACATGGTGCCATGTTCTTGCGAGGAAGAGTACATAGGTGAGACGGGGAGATCGTTGAAGACAAGACTTAAAGAGCACGCAGTAGACATAAACAGGGAAAGAGCCTCGAGATCGGCCCTAGCAGAGCATGCATACAAAACCTCTCGTCACATTTGCATAGAAAAGGAACGTATAATCAACAAAGAAGAGCACTACTTAAAAAGGAAAGTGAAAGAAGCCATAGAAATAGAAAAATGTAACAACACCCTAAACATAGACGATGGCTTAAAACTAAGTGACTCCTGGAAGCCGGTGATCAAACAAATAAAGAAAACACCAACATCATTATCACACGATAAACATGTATCCTCCACATAAGTTAACCTAATCATTAAGAGAATGCTACACCCCTAAAACACACAAGAAAAATCATTAATAAGAAATATCAATAATAAGGGTTATTTAAAAAACTACACTTATTGTTAATAAGAATAATAATTATAATATACATTAATTAATTATTAGGTTATTAATACATTAATATTAATTAACACATTAATATTAGTTATGAAGTTATTAATACATTAACATTAACCAATACATTGATATCAATGATAAAGTATCAATACTTCAATATCTAAGTAATTAATACATCAAACCATTAATACATTAAATTAATTAATACATTAATTATTTAACACATGTATTAATTATACATTATCTAATACTTTAACATTAATTATAAAGTTATTAATACATGAATATTATTAACACATTAAATTAATCATGAAGGTTTTAATACATTAACATCAACACATTAATATCAATCATAAATTTTGTAATTAATACATTAAATAAATAAATTAATATGCTAAATTGATTAAATACATTAATTAAACAATAATTAATGTATTAATCAATTTATTACCTAATAATACATGCATTAATTAAACACACTATTTAATACTTGACCTAAATTATTCACCAAAACCTAAAACCTAGCTGACTCTCTCCCGAGACCTAAAACCTATCCGACCCTCTCTCAAAACCTAACATCACACATCATACTCACCTATTACTACTCTCTCACACGGTTTCTCACAATAGTACCAAGCTCACCCCTGATGATGGACTCACTTTGAAGTCCGAAACGTTGGGTTTAATAAACCATAAACAGGTATTTCCACCTACTCAATAAGATATTCAACCTGTAAAATGGACTCTCTTTTCCAAATGTATTTATGGTAAATGACCGAAGCCCATAGCCAATCAGATTTGAGTAGTCGCCATATTCCTTTAATAGCCAAAGCATTGGCAAAGGAAATTGGATTTTTTAATCCTCACCCGCCAAGTTGTTTTGGGATTGCAATCTTGTTCCAAGCAATCCAGGCATATGATTTTCCCTCCGGGCTACCCTTCCAGAGGAAATTATAGCACAATTTTATGATCTGATTTAGAGGAAATCCATATCATGTTTGATGTTTATTTTCACCTAGTATTAATCAATCCACGCATCAACGTAGCAGGATGTTTCTCATTCAATTGTATTTCCTTTGCCTTTGAAACATTATATCTAAGTGGTTAGTAGTGGTGGATTGTGCCACTCCCTACTATAGAATGCCTATGATTTTCACATGACTAGCATTTTTGCATGTGTTTACAATAGTTTTAACCCTCAATGTTTTCTAGGGTTTTGTTATGAGAAGCAGGCGACTACAATGGTGCAGTCTAAGATAAATAGCAACATCAACATACCCTTATCGAAGGTGATTAGTGGTAGACAAAGGCGAACAATTACTTGAGGCAAGTAGCAGTAGACGAAGGTGGACAATAGCAACAGACTCTTCAAATCTCACACGATTTTGAATAAATATTCATAGGTATGATTATAATTCTAAATTTCTAATTTTCTTTTTCATTATTATGTGGGAAGTTATTACGTTGATAGGCGTCCTTGTTTTGGAATTGGAGGGGGGGTGCTAGATTAGTGGTGCTTTTAACGACAAATATGCATTATGTGGTTAGCATTTGACGAAATCCGAATATTCTTAGTCGTACCTCTTAAATTGAGGGCAGTGATTGAACCTATTAACTTGTTTGCATTTATGGGATTGGTCGCTAGTCATTACACAGGTTGATTAGTAGGTTTGTGGTGATTAATAGTAATTACTTGGCATCCCTGGATGGTTATTTCACCCATTATCAATCAATCCAAGCATCAACATAGCATGATGTTTCCCATTCAATTAAATTCCATTTCATTTGCCTTTGAAACATTCCATCTAAGTGGTTAGTAGTGGTGGATTGCGCCAATCCCTATTATCGAATGCCTTTGATTTTTGCACACCTAGTGTTTACAACAATTTTATCCCTCGACATTTTCTAGGGTTTTGTTTTGAGAAGCGAGCAACTACAATGGTGTAGTCTAAGATAATAAAAACATCAATAGACCCTTACCAAAGGCGAATAGCAATAGACAAAGGTGGACAACTGCATGAGGTAGGTATCAATAAATGGAGGTGGACAATAGCATCGGACCTTCAAAGTTCACACAATTCTGAACAAATATTCACAAGTATGATTAGATGAGTTGTTCCTATATAGAAGAATATTTCAGCTACGCACATAGAGCATTAGACACCTAGTGCACCAGGACTATTCTTTCACATTCTTTTCCATTCTCTATGCAGATATGTGTGTGACATGTGTTCGTTGTTTTACATTTGTGTGACCTATGCTTGATGTTGTAAGTTTATTTAGTTTTCATAAATAAGATTGTTATGTTATAAATCAGGAACTTATAGTAAGTTGATAGATTATATGATTTTCATTTTTATAAGTTATGACAATGAAACTATTAATGTAAATGATTTTATAAAAGATTTTACAATTTATGAAATTGCAAGGAAAATTTTTAAAGTTATGTTTTCCGAAGATTATTTTTACCAATAGTTTTATCAATGGTAAAATTTATACATTAGTAATGTCTCTATTGATGATTTATGTCTTTTCGGGTGCTGGGCATTTTGTTGGAATGCATATGCATCCAAGCATTTGTTCACATTTGTCATTTGAACTCATGGAGATGATCTTGTAGGGATTCCATTTTCCATGTTGGTATGATTAAGACTTGTTTGTGAACATTGGGATATTGCTATTCTTTGAAACCCTGATTTTATGTCAGTATGCAATCTATTTTCAAAAAAAAAATATTGGTTTTATGGTTCCGGTCTTTATTCTCAAGAAAGTTGCTTCATTGCTACATATCTTGGCGACAAAGGTTGCATATCTCGTCTTCTTGTGCCATTTTTAGAGTAAGGATATCAAATTGAGTGTACAGTGGGATCCATGCTTTTGTTATCTTTACCAACATGACCTTCATTTTGAATCAATTATTTTCTTATGGATCCATTTACAAAGGCCTTTAAAAATATATGGTCTATATAGGATAGTGAGTGGGTTTTATTTATACTATTGGAAAAAGTAAGTGCTAAAAAAAATGATTGCCTTGTTGATCTTAAACATATTTACAATAGAATGCAGTCAAAGTTTTTACATTTACAGCTGCCTCAACAGCTTGTGGAGGAGGACATAAACTATTATGGCAACATTGTACCCCCTAAGGAGGTGGTGTTCTATGAAAATAAATTGTACTGGTTGTACTTAGATAAAGATTATGGAGACTATCCTACATATGGGTACACTATATATTGGTTGGATGTTTTAAGAAATTAATGGAGTTTTTCATTTGTTCCAATCACTTGCATACAATGTATGTCACTATCATTATACAACAGCCAACTTAACTGTCTTATCAATGATGGTTCCACCTTTGTTTGGTATATTAAGGAAGTAGAAGATTTCCAGTTCGATCAACCATGTTCTAAATGGAGAGCAAACTATTTTGAGGATGACTAGGGATTCACATGGAATTTGTTGCATGACCTTTCTATGGATATAAATAACAAATGTCTAGTTATCTTCCACTATGAATAGTGAGTGGGATAGTTCTTATGTGCAATTACGCCTAAGTTCCCCTCATATTATTTTATTTTATGATGGGCTTTTGTATCTTAGCAACTATCAATATTGTACCCATGTTAGAGAATTATGGGTTCTAGTTTCTATTGCTCCAGCATTACAAGGATCTAATTGAAAGTGGAAACATTTCCCTACTTGTTTCAACTACATATATTATGTTTATGACATACCACCACTGGGTGTAGATATCATAGCTTAGGTTGTAAGGCCTCGTAAGACTAATCAATTATTGGAATGTAATAATTGTTTTACACATTTTGATATCCTAATAATGTTTCCATATTTTATACTTTCTCCTCATTTTCATATATATATTCATTAACTCGTTGGATCATATCCAAAATTTTCATATGGTTTTCCCACTTTTACACCATTGTCACATTCTTAACACTTTTTACATATTGTATTTATTAGAATACATTTGAAATGCCATTTTATATATGCTTTCATCTATTATGCATTACGATTTCCAATTTGAATGATTGTTTACATGGATGGAATTCAAACTACTATGAAAAACATCTATTTGCATAGTGTCATTATATGTCATGTACACATTATCATATAATATTTATGTAATTATTTCTATATATTTGTAAAAATGTCACATGAAGGCACATGTAACCATAGTAGGAAATGCACTCGTTCTTCTGCATCACATGAGAGGACTAATGAGCTTCATCATTTATGGTATCAACAAAATAAATATGCAATAAATGAATGTAGAAGAGCTCAATATCGTAGAAGAACAATTTGTATTGTTATTCAAAATGAATCGGTTGAGGGATGCAGGCGCTGGGGGGGTCTTATTTGATCCTAGTGGAAATGTCTTGAAAACTTTTGCTTGGGTCCTAGGACACCAAACAAACAATCAAGCACAATGGCTTGTGTTGTATCAGGTGGTCAAGATCATTGCATCCCTCAAGCTCCCAAAGATTCACTTTTTGGAGATTCTGTGATTGTTATCCGCAAAATGAAGAGAAATGTGAAAAGGCAAGGAGCATCATTGGGCTGACTGCAACAAAGAACTCCGAGTCTTCTAAAATCCTGTAGCAACTTTTCTCTCTTCCATATAAAATGAAGCAACATCGAAACAATTGATTCTCTGGATAACCAAGATGTGAAATTAGTCCAAGGAATGATTGTGTATGATGGGAAGTACCTCAAAAGAAGTGAATTCCTTAAAACCCCTTGACATGATGAAGGTTGGTAATATTCACAATGGTAATTTTAATTTTATGAATACCATATAAATGGTGGCATTCTTAGGAATACTCCTATGAGCATCAAAGGTGGCGATAGGTATGCAAAGCAAGGGCATGTGGAGTTTGATAGATCCCTCGTTGCAAAGGGGTTTTAAATGCTCACTCATGCTAACCCATTGACTCATTCATTCCTCCCTATGATCACACAAGAGCACTCGAGTCTTTGTACTTTGAAATGAGCGCTGGCAAGGGAATTTTGTATTGGGAAATCAATGAGGAGTTCATTTCAAGTGGGAAATATTTCGAGTTGGAGGAGAATACTCTGCTCCGTGGTTTGAAGGAGAAGCCCTCGACTTCGATTCAACTCATGGACAAAATTTTCATGCCAAGACTTAACACTTATCCTCTGTGCGATGGCAAGTTTCTTTCCCTTTTTGCTGAAGTAAGCTTGAATCTGAACCTCCCTATGGGTAAGGATCGTTATTTGTGTAATAGTGTGGACAACAAAGTTGTGGAGAACACTGTCTCATAAGATTTAGAAGGTGTAACCTTGTGTCCCTGGTCTCCTTTCTTTGATTGTGAGTGCTTCTTTCAAGTTGAGAATGGCAGCTTTAAGAAAACAATAGGAGTTGACCCTCTTCTTTGTAGCCTGAAGACAATGCAAGTATCGACATGGATAGAAATGTATAGTGGAATGGGGCTCAATCTCAACAATTTGTAGTGTATGTTGCAAGTGGTTTATGACTGTGTAGGAGGGATCCTGGAAGCCATGAGGCAGATCTCTTACTACACTTCTAATATGGACATGAGGATGGAAGATATCGAAAGCAATTTGCGTGAACATGGAGGACACCTTCAAGCGATTCGGGTCGACTTGGACAAGCTTGTGGGCATGAACCATTGCAACCATTGTCAAGACTCTCCCTCTATGGAAGCAAAGGATATGAAGGAGATCTTTGTAGTTCAACCTATTCATGCATGGAGGCACCCAGTAAGGCATGTATAGTAACAATCTAGTTGTTTTTCCAAGGAGATGATCTATTTCTTTTGTTTTCCTTTTAGATGTGTTTTGTATTCTCATTTTGGTCCAGTTTGTGTGCATCTACAATACTATAAATGTAATAGTTGATACAAATTGAGAAGTTATTATGCTTTGTAATTTAAACTCGGGAATTTTTTGAAATAAGTTATCATTATCTTCATCTTTGGAAAAATCTGGACATTTTGTATAAGTATGATGTTATCATCCTTTTAATACAAATGACTAACCGTTTCTGTTAAAAAAAATGAATTGCCCAATAGTCACAAGTATCGGATTTTAGCTCATATAATGTGAATAACATTTCCTATTGATATTTCTTTCCTTTAATATTTTTTTAATCGAAATATTTATAGTGTTCCACAATCTCATAACAACAATATTTCTAGGGGGCATCTTATGTACAAAAAAGTGATTGTACACATAAACTGGATACAAACCATAATCATGATTCTTCTACAAATGCAAATCAAACTTTGGAGCATGTAGCGAGAGTTGAAAACATGTATGCCATTGTTATTGTTGTTATTCAACAAGTTAGCACCATATGAAGATGTGGGTGATAGTAATATGCTTTCCCAATTGATTGCTAATTTGCAACCTATAGATTGTAGCATTGGATCTACCTTTAATCACCCTCATTGTCGAGACAATGTCCTCCCACCAATTGAATCAGTCACCCCTCATACTATTCCACTTGGAACAACTAATGTATTTCAGCCATCATTCATTGTGAACATTGTAGAAATAATGTATCCTTTATATTGATTTTGCTAAATCATGGATCACTTTTATTGATTAGTTGAACCATGCTTTCATTTCTCCATATTGGCGTAAAATTGTTCAATTCAATCCAGTTAGAGAAAGGAATGTCCAACATCTTGCAACAATTGATGTTCTAAGTGAACATGCACCATCTAATTACCTAATTGCTCCAATTCAACACCATCAAATTGGCAAGATTATCTCTCTCTCTCTCTCTCTCTCTCTCTCTCTCTCTCTCTCTCTCTCTCTCTCTCCTCTCTCTCTCTCTATATATATATATATATATATATATATATAATTTTCTATTTATTTTACATTTGTACTTCTTATTTTGTGCATAATTAAGTTCGGCATTAACGACTTTAATATTTTTTTTACCAAATCACCATCAAATGCAATCAATTTAGAGAAATGCAATCCACAAATTTTTAAAGAAAAAAATGTTGGGTAGTAGTGGAATCATTCCTCCTCAACGTGGTCATGTAGCTAGATTTCCTATTCTTAGAGAAAATCAACGTGTTTTCCAGCATTTTGATAGCAACATGACTGCAATGCACAAAAATATCTAGGTCAAGATTGATACCCTGTCAATTATCCAAATGTGCCATGTTTGTCATGAATATTATCCTGGAATGCAAGTTAGAAAATGATTTGATGGTCCTATTTGTAAAAGGGTGCAACAATGAACGAGGTTCCATCATTTCTCTCACTGGAATAACATGGATCATATTGAACAACCTCATATTCTAAGAGTACTTACCCAAGTTGAAAAGATGTTTAATAGCATGACTTAATCCAATATTGCAAGTGATACATGCTTGTGGTGGGAAATATAAATATAGTGGCCACACTGTTAGGTTTCCACAAGATATTTTAGTAACTGTAAAAAGCCTTCCACGATGTGTTGAAGATCTTGATATGTTAATTATCAAGAGACATGGCGTCCAATATAAATATTATGATTGTTATGTGGAAATATCACAGGTGATGGATGCATTGCATTACAAAAAACAAATGGATAAATATTGAAGGGATGTTGAAATTGACATGGATTCAATTGCTTATGTCCCAAAAAGACCAATAGATGTGTCAAACAAGCTTCAATTCATTGATTGTGAAATTGAATAAATAGGGAATAATGATGAAAATATTCAAGGGTTAGACATTGTTCATTTACAACTCCCATCCTTCTTAAAGATGCGTGGAAGAAACAAGAGCATTTATTGAAAACACAGATTCTATGCTTGTTCAACAATTGGACTAGCTAGATATTGGTTTTACAAAGGGTTTATTTGACATGGCATTCCATATAACATTATTCTTGACCATTGATTCCAATTGGTTGCATCCACGAATTTGTAACATTCGACTATATAAATATGGATTACATCTGCTCAAATACTTTAATCAGAGATTTGGAATCCATCCACGCTTTTGATATTTCTTACTAGACATGATTATGTGCCATCATAGCTAATCAATTGCTGCAGTATTTGTACATAGGAATATAGATGATAATACACCTATAACAATTGAAGACTTGCTTTAAGAACTAATTAATTTGCCCAAAAATAAGTTGTTGAAGCATCTTATGTGTTTTGGTTCTTCGCCAAGAGGTACAAGGTCCTATTGGACAAAGTGTCATAGTGAACTCACTAACATGATTACTCAATTGGGCTGTCCAACATTGTTTTTTACTTTGAGTGTGGCTAACACAAAGTCGTCTAACTTACATAATCTAATGTCGAGAAATGCACAATATCATGCATTAGATGTGTTATAGGTCAAATATGCACTTCTTCGTTCGTGATCACATTGCGCTGTCGATCACACAAAAGGACACATTGGATTGAAGAGCTAGGTTGACCTAGATGAGTTATTGCTGGAACTACACTCTTCAGCTGAAAATCTTACTGTTTCTACTGATTTCACAACATGTACGCTACTATTGATATAGTAGACCAGCGTTTTTAAACGCTACTTTGCTCAAGGACAACCAGCGCACACCTTAAAAAATGTTGCAAACGCTTGTTGTAAAGCACAAAAGTTGCATACTGTGCGCTACTCTGGTTGTATGAAACCCCGCGCACATCTTAAGATGAAGTCAAAAAATATATTAAGATTACGAATTGGGATTAGTTGAAGTTGGTTCTGCAACTTCCCCAACCTCCCAATTCAACCACCTCTCGAATTCAACTACCTACCTTGTCCCATAAATACAAGGAGGATCCATGAGAGAGGGACCTAGAAGGAATGCTTTAACTACTGTTACGCTAGAGGAATTCCCAAGTCATTGTGAAGAGCAGGAGCCCAGGACTCGGTTGCAGAAGTGTCTGGACAGATCAGGTATATCTGTACTTTTCTACATTTTCTTTGACAATAAAAGGTGGAAATACCCTTCCCGTCCCAAATTGAATGTCTATTGGATTGAATGTTCATTTGGTTTAATATCTGATTGTATTTGATGTTAAGTTGTTTCTTATTTCATCATATTTATTACAGTTAAAATATGTTGAGGAAGGTTTACTTTGTGTTGCAGGTTCATCATAGCGGAAGATCAAGCGGAAAGCTAGAACCAACCTTCGATAAAAAGGTACTTCTTTCAATATCTCGATCTCTTTCCATTTGTAGTAACTAAATGCAATACAATGAATGTACTTACCTGTCACCCCACCCAAGTTGGTAGTGTCTTCTCCTCACTATAAGGTATTTTTCCTGCACAACAAGATGAACATCATAGAAAAAATCAAAATACTATCTAGTACCCCATATTGTTGCAATGTATATGCATCACATATTTAATATATTTCGTGAAGTGATCTAAAAGTATCTTGGAGATAAAGACCTTTGATCTCAACAAATTGTCATGTTACTACAACGATAGCACTGACGCCATTAATGTGTCGTCACAAGCAAAAAACACCCTGTATTCAGTTGCATCCAATCTGGAGAGCGGCTACGCCATGGACTTGAACATAAATTGGGTTGCCGCCAAAGATCCATTCATTGGTTTCTGCCACCTCTCACGCATTTGCGAGCAGACAAGTAAGCAAGCGTTCGGTGTTAATAATATTACATGTGATTGACGTACTTTATAGAGCATAAAAATTAATGCTAAGCAACTCCTATCTCCTGCGCAATCATGGATATTTTATATCTATTTGTTAGTTGTAATTTATAATTAATTAAATTGTTAATTACACCGATAAGTGTTTATGTTTTAGAATTTGGGGTGGATTACCATCAATACTTTTTCTAGATTAAAGGAGGATGAGATGAGTGTACTGTCCAGATTGATTTTATGGTCATTCTTCAAAATACGAAATAAACAATTATATAAAAAAATGAAATACAAAAAATAATGGTAGTTGATGCATGGATGATAGGCAGTGACAAACAACCCATTTAACTAAAGAAGGTAAAAAATAGCCTAGGCATAGAAAATAGGTGATTACAACTAAGAATGGAGAACAAGTAATATATAACTTGTTCATGGCACTTAACTTGTAACCTATCGGTGTTCACCGGCCATAAGTTAAGTGGTTGTGTTAGTAGATATGTAACAACATGGAATCCATGTGAATTTTCATCAAAGGAACACAATGATTCCTTGAAGCATAAATGATGATACTTGTCTTATGAATAGTACATTGATTTTTTCTCCTTGTGAAGATTATGAGCACTTGTCGAATCATGTTTAAAGACATATAGAGTGTAGTGCAGATTCTTGCTTGCAAAAAAAGGGGTCTATTCTCACTTGTCACTACAACGCTACATGGGAGGTTCGGAATGAATTTATATTATTCATAGATGAGAAATGTTGAAAGAAATATACCTTGCACGTAATGATGATAGGGTTAATGCTCTTAATGTTGATCTTCTTACAATATGGTGTGTTAATGTTGATTGTCAGCCAATGGTTTATTGGCACGCAACCTTGATACTTATTGCAAAATATGCTTCAAAAGTAGAAAAGAGGTCAAAAAGTTATCGATATATGCTAACAATAATTTCAAATTCAAGTGCCTTTGAATATTATGCTTTGGGTGCATATAGAAGTTTCCTTGTAGAAACAATTGTTGATCATGGTATAGGAGCACAAGAATCATGCCATATGTTACTAAAGTTGTCGCTTGTAGTTGGATAATTTTTCCCTAAAAATGTATTTGGAAAACTGTCCCAGGATGTTCATCAATTTTCATCTCATAACACTTTCGTTTAGATATACAAAAAATATCATAGTTTTCTTGAACATTTGTCTATGATAGAAACAACAAGATTTTGGACGTTTGATGCCCAAAATAAGAAATACCAATGGAAACACGGAGATTCCCATGTTATTGTTTGAGTTTGGCCATGGTTTTATTATACCCCAATAAGAGATCATATGACTAAGACTTTTTAAGAATTTTTGTTGGAGAGAGTTACTTCTATACGAAACATTTAATATCATTGCCACATATATAGACATTTCAATTACTTCTATACAAACCATTTCATAACATGCCCACAAATATAGGCATTTCAAGTGGAACAATTATTGAAAATTAGAGGAATTTTTTATATTGACCGTGACAAATTGATCAAGCCCCTTTGTTATTCAATAAGGCTGAAGAAGATGAAGATTCTCAGGAATAAGTTGTCTCCATTCAAGAAGATTTTTAAAAATGGAGGCTTCTGTCTTGACCAGTTCCACCAAATAATGTCAAGGTTTCTAAACTTCACACTCTTGGTCGAAGGGACTTTGATTTATGAATTTGGGAGAAGATAATAGTTTCAAATGGTGTTGCATAAGAGGTTGTTGACTTTATAAGAAATGGCCAATCAAGGGGTGTTGTTGTTGATAATTATCATACCACATTTGCATCTCCATCTTCCTTGTAAAAAAAACAAAGACTTGCTTTTGAGATCATTTTACGACATTTAATTGAATATGAAAATCGTGATCCTCTTCAAATGATTATTTAAAGAATTGCAAGCATTGATAAGTCTTATCTCATTCACAGTATTTTTCATCCTCTTTCTGCGTTAGCAACTAATAGAAAAAATCCATTGCTATTTTCTCACTCCAACGAGAATAATTGATTTTAATATCCGTACAAAGACAATACATTCAAATCTAAAAATTCCTATCAAAGATATGCAAACACTATATGGGCAATCTCTAGAAATATTTCATGAAAGAAATGAGTCATATTTGATAGAATTTGATTGATGAAATGACCTTTATAGAATGCAAGTTATTCTTACAAATAGATTTTCGATTATGAGAAACATTTTTAGAAAATAAATATACTCCTTTTGGTGGTAGATATGTCAATCTTGTTGGTGACATTTGTCAAATGTCTCATGTTAGAGATAAGGCTATGTATGCAGGTAATACAAAAGGGAATGTTTTGTGGAAGAATTCAACATTCCTCCACGATCTTTTGGATTTTTTACTGTGTTGTGAATTTGAAACCAAATTCACGATGTAGTAAAAAATCCAAAAGATCATGGAGGATTTAGAGAATTGTGAAAGCCTGAATCATCTTAAATTCAACATTATTGTCACTTTGGATAAATATATCGCCAGCAAGCAATCATCCAAAACGATCCACTTTTTGAATATTCTTAACTAACATGGGAAATGCAAAACCCCTTCTTGATGATTGCGATCTTCTTATGTCATGGGTTTATACCAATTTGCATCCTATGGAAAGGAGATTATTTGATTCAAGCATTCACTTGTGCACATGTAATAATTTGGTCACCCTACATAATAGGTACACACAAAAATCTTTAAATTCTCCAATTGCATGATGTGTTGTTGAGCAAAAAAGCAACTTATAAAATTGTTGGTGATGATGACGATCAATTGGAATGCAAAGTCCTCTTGAGCCCTAAAAAGTGTGTCATGTTGACATGCAACTTGTGGGTTGAAGTTGACATAGTCAATGGTGCACTTAGTTATATTGAAGATATTTTTCATATTCCTAGCTCAAATATCCCTTGGCTTCCATTAAGTACAATGGTGTTCCATTTGGCATAAATAATAATAAAATTGTACCAATAACACATGTTATTAGAGTAAATCATAAACAAATTCCTTTGAAGATGGCATGGGCCCTTACTATACACAAATCACAGGGGTTAACTTTAGAATGGTCCATAATTGATATTGGGAACACATAGTAGCAAGGATTGACCTTCAAATATATCAAGAGTCATATCAATAGATGGTTTATGCGTTGGCTCACTCATGGGAAGACCTAGGTTCACTAATAATAGACCAACAAATCCCAAGATACTGGCCCTTTTGGCATCACCTCCAAGCAAGTGAAATCTCACCCGAAGTACATATAGGTACTACAAGAACCATGTTTTTGCAATAATGAAGGGGAGGGAACTTTGTTCTATCACCAAACCCATTAAAGTAACCTCAACACTAAATAGTTAAACACATGCAATAACATTCTACATATATCAACTACCCAATAACTTTCTAATGGAAGCCATTCACATTTTATTGCCATTAAAAATAGTATTATCATTTAGTAATATTACACTGATCAAACATAACAAGCACATAAATAAACATTCAAAGTACACCAGATATTTTTATGTGGAAACCCGAAGGGGAGAAAACCACATAAATGCTTGTTTATTCACTAATCCCATTACAAAAGAATTTCGATTCATTCAGATATGCGCACACAACCCGCAAATCCCTCCTCTCTCTCTCTCTCTCTCTCTCTCTCTCTCTCTCTCTCTCTCTCTCAATACATTCAGTTTTGTACACACAACCTACATATTGCAACCCTTGGAAACCTCTTTCAATGACACAAAACTCAACAAAGTTACATGGGATCGTTCATTAACTTCTTAATCTTATCAGAATCACACCATTATTTGGTCAGCAACCTATTCTACCCCAAACCTTTACATATATATAGCCATTGGAATAACCCCCATGGACCACTAAGTGGACCCAAAATCCTAAATTCCTCTTAATTGCTTTCTCAGTTTATGTGATTAACCACTACTCTTTCCATTTTTTGCAGGCACTATGTCAGGGTCCATCCTTCTTTTGCGGGTGCACCTCCCTCTGACCACTTCGCTGCTCTACCCCTTTTCACACCAAAACACAAAATTTGTTCAAAATACCTTAGGGCCAACAGGACCCCAACACTCACCTATTACTTGTCTCGAGCAACTCAAGCTTTCTCCTGGGGTGTCTTCCATGTCTCCAAAAAATCAACATATATCTCTTTTGATTCTTTGATTGTCCCTTTTACCTTATCTTCCTGCTCTTGTAGTTCCTCTGCCGGCTACGTAGTAATATCTAACTTTAGTTGTGCCTCATCCATATGCGTAGCTTTCCTTATATATGTGTATCCTCCTCCAATGATTTCATATATTCTCACTACTTCATTCTACAAAGTTTAAAGCCTTTGGCTCATTCGTTGTTGTTGCTCCCTTAGTTGAATGATTTCTTCCTGCAATTGCTTACTTTCTATGACCTTCGACATTATCTTTAATGTTGGCAAGGTCCTTAAGCACTCCTTTAACTTCACAACCCTGTTTTGTGCATCCTCCATCTTGATTGTTACTCCCTGTAGCTCTTTGCCATCCATCAATGCAGCCCATGCCTACAAATTTTCATAAAAAAATCTTTGCAAATTCTTCATCTAAGGCCTTAATATTTGCTACGGAAGCCTTTGTTGCTTCTTCTCTTTGATCTCATACTTCCTAAGGTGTAGTAGGCACTAGTTGTGCTTCCAACTCACTAATTCTCATGTTGAAGCCCTTAATAGCTTCATTAAGGCCAACCATTTTATCTTTAATAGGTGTTGCTTCTGCCATTTTGACTTTAGGGACTGCGCTGATAGGAACCCATGTCTTTACTTTGTTAGTATATTGTTGTTGGACGCATATGCTTTTTAAGTCATCCCGTAGTATTTGTTGATTCCATAGTTTGTGTTATTGTTGTTGGCGCATATGCTTTGTAAGTCGCCCATAGTTTTGTTGATCCATAGTTTGTATTGACCCATGGTTTTGACTCATAGTATTGGCGCCTAGACTTAGCCCATGGTTTGTATTATCCCATGGTTTTGTATTGACACATAGTATTGACCCATGGTATTGACGCCTAGACTTAGTATATAAGTGTGTGTTGAGGTCTATGAAGGCACCGTGAAGTTAATTGTATTGAGCTTGCTCAAAGGAGGTTGCCCCCTCGAAGTGGCCCGTGATCAATATAAAAGTGATTCTGAGCTCTATTATTTTTGATATCTCGTGTATTTTGCATTAATTAATTATTGCAAGTTCTTCACATCTGGTATCAGAGCACTTTCTTGGGCTCGCTGGGTGAAATTTCTGCCAATTTTTTTTTCGCATCTGTTGCAGGTTCGGATTTGGGAATAATCCTTATCCGCTTAACTATGGGAAGTACTTGGGCATAAGCCCTAAAAACTCATCGTGAGAAGTACCATAGGAACCCCCGAAGTAGCTGGCCCATTGAGAGGACCTGCCAGCGAAAAGGGCAACGGCCCCTACCTGATTGACTAGTTCCCACCCATGAGGTAAACCAAGAGCTGTCATTTGTGGCAAAGCGGTTATCAATTTTACCTGAGCTGTGGAGTGAGGGGTACTGCCCCAATACGCAAGCCGTCAGACAGCATTGGTGGCCGAGTGAAACCCCTGAACTATTAGGAAGCCGCACATACCTGGGGTCCATATCTGTTTTCAGCTGAACTGTTATCGATCACTGCTGCGCCGTTTCAGATCCAGCCGTTCAGATCCATTCTAAAAGTCATTCCAGATCCAGCTGTTTTCAATCCATTCGGCGCCGTTTCAGAACCCTTTGTTTCTGCTCACTTCCGGGCAGTTGCAGATCTATCTGTTTCAGATCCCTTCCGAGTCGTAGCCGCTCCATACTGGGAAAAAAAAATAATAAATAAAGAAATAAATTTTCCATTTTTTTCTCCATATCTCATTTGTTTTCACTCTGTTTCCCTTGTAACTTCCAGGTAACCCCTGTTATCCCATTCTGCATATTTCATTCCTGAGGATCCTATCCCCAATTCCACTTCCCAAAGCCTGAAATCCCACATTTGTCTATTTTTAGGGTTTGCCATAACTTACTTAGATTTCACCCAATCACCTTCAAAATTTACCATAGAGTTCATTTCCGAATTCTGCTTCTTTGTCCCCCTCTGCCAAATTTTCCCATTCTTTCACCCCGCTTCTGAAATCCTCATTTTTTGCTTCCCTATCTATTCGACAGTGTCCAAAACCTAGTCAAACCCCAATTACCATTTAGATTTTTTCCCAAATCCAAATTTTCCTTTACTGAAGTAGTTTCTGTTTTTGTTTTTCTACCTAATCAACCCCCCCCCCCCCCCAAAAAAAAAACTCCTCGTTATGGTTGTCACCTGCGCAGGAGCAAAAACCATGGAAGAAGCACTTGCAGTCATCCAAGCCAAACTCTAGGACTTGGATGAAAAATTTCTCGGCCTCCATCTTGAACATTCAGCTATGAACAACAAATGGTAGTCAGAGTCTTCATCAAACAATGGGTTCTCTTCTTCCAGCAATTTTCGTGGGCCAAAAGCTTGATTTTCCTCGCTTCAATGGTACTGATCCAACTGGATTGATATACCGAGCAGAACAATATTTCAGTCTACATAATACTTTTGATATCCAGAAAGTTCTGCTTGCATCCTTTCATTTGGAACAAGAAGCCCTTTAATGGTACCGTTGGTACATCAAAGCTCATCCTGAGCCAAACTGGACATATTTTTTCCAACTCCTTTTGCCACGATTTGGTCCTAGTGCTTTTGATGACTTCACAGGAGCACTCACTAAACTTCCGCCAAATTGGCATAGTGAGAAAGTATCAGACAGAATTTGAGAAAATGGCCAATCACACAGAAGGATTGTCTGATGAATTCTATAGGAGTTGTTTTATTAGTGGTCTTAAGGATGAAATCCGCTCAGAGGTCAAAAATGTTATGTCCCAACACAATGATGGAAGTCCTAAGGTTGGCTAAGTTGGCAGAGGACAAGATCGCAGCTCAACAACACTCCAAACCCACCTTTGTTCCCTTCAGAAATATGGGTTCCCAACGACCTCCCATCACGCTTGCTCCTCAACCAACTTATCAAGCATTTGTCTGAAACAGAGATGCAGGCATGCCGAGAAAAAGGGCTTTGTTATAATTGTGATGAGAAATTCACTCGGGGACATAGATGTGTTCAACAAAAGCTCTATCTCTTGGATGTGGATTCTCCGCCTGCCTCAGAACTTGGTGAAGAAGCTCCAGATACAGTAGATGATCAGGTCGACATTCAACACCCACCTGTTGACACCCCATCTCAGGACGACCCACCCGAGATCTCTCTCCATGCTGTAACCAGCGTCACCACCCCACAAACAATGTGGGTCAGGGGATACTTCAAGAAGCTCCCTCTTACCATACTCATTGATTCTGGTAGCACTCATAACTTCATTGACCCTCGGATTGCCAAACAGGCTGATTGTTTTGTCCATCCTTGCTCCAAATTTGAAGTCATGGTTGCCAATGGGGGCACCTTACCTTGCAAGGGGAAGTGTCACAATGTGCGTATCTCTATGGAAGATTATAACCTGCACTCTGACATGTTTGCCTTGTCCTTAGGCGGATGTGATGTGGTTTTGGGAGTTCAATGGTTATGCACACTTGGCCCCATCTTATGGGATTTTGCTAAACTTTGGATGCAGTTTTCAGTCAATGGGACACAACACAAATTTATGGGCTTACAACCAGGGTCTCTCCGCATCATCAGTTCACATCGCCTGGAAAGATCCTTAAGAAGAATTCACTTGGTGTCATTGCTCATCTCCATTCCCTTCAGATGCACCCACCAATGGTCTCCACTACTTCCTTGGATAGATATGCAGGTGTCTTTGTTGCACCAGTGGGCTTGCCGCCTTCACGAGACCTTTCCGGTAAGCATTTAGCCGCATCTACATCTCAGCAGGACATGATGGCTATTTTGCATGCAGTACAGAAGTGGCAGCCATCCCTATTGGGGAATTATTTATGCATCAAGACTGATCTCCAGAGTCTGGAAACTTTCCTTGAACAACGGGTCTCCTCCCTAGCACACCTGAAATGGGTTATCCAACTCATGGGTTATGACTATGCGACCACTTACCAGAAGGGTAAGGACAATATGGTGGCAGATGTTCCTCCTCGCACATTTGATGACCCAGTTTCTCTTACAGCTATTTCTTTGCTTGTTCCAAATTGGTTGTAATTTGTTCAACGGGGCTATCTCTTCTATGAACTCCATGCTTCTTCATTAGTAGGGCACTCTGGGTTCCTCAAAACATAAGACCAGGAACAATGTAACTTCTTTTGGCAGAGACTCAAAATGACAATTTAACGGATGGTGGTTGATTGTGATACTTTCCAGGTCAACAAGGGTGAAACGACCCTCCTTTCGGGACTGCTCGAACCCTTGCCCATCCCTCCACAGATTTGGACAACTATTTCTATGGATTTCCTAGAAGCACTCCAGTGGTATAGTACCACATCTAAAAGGACACCATATGAAGCAGTCTCTGGACAAACACCACCAGTTCTTCTTCCATACACCTTCAATAGCTCCCCAGTTCAGGCAATTGACTCAATCCTTCAAAACCGTGATCAGCTTCTTCCCATTTTGCAGGACAATCTTCACATGGCAAGAATTCGACTGAAAGAACAAGCTGATCAGCACCGTTCTGCGTGCACTTTTCACGTCGCTGATATGGTTCTTCTTCGTCTACAACCTTCCACGCAATCCTCCCCGAAGCTCCAAAGGCACCAGTGGCCCGGAATGCAACCCGAGGATGCTACAAGGGACCCACTCCTTCAGATTCTGCATCAATTTCCACATCTAAAGCTTTGAGGACAAAGCTTTTTCTAAGGGAGAGGGGATGTCAGGAACCCATGTCTTTACTTTGTTAGTATATTGTTGTTGGACGCATATGCTTTGTAAGTCGTCCCGTAGTATTTGTTGATCCATAGTTTTGTGTTATTGTTGTTGGCGCATATGCTTTGTAAGTCGCTCATAGTTTTGTTGATCGATAGTTTGTATTGGCCCATGGTTTTGACTCATAGTATTGGCGCCTAGACTTAGCCCATGGTTTGTATTGACACATAGTATTGACCCATGGTATTGGCGCCTAGACTTAGTATATAAGTGTGTGTTGAGGTCTATGAAGGCACCGTGAAGTTAATTGTATTAAGCTTGCTCAAAGGAGGTTTCCCCCTCGAAGTGGCCTGTGATCAATATAAAAGTGATTCTGAGCTCTATTATTTTTGATATCTCGTGTATTTTGCATTAATTAATTATTGCAGGTTCTTCACATGCGCTGCAAGTTGCTTCCATGAATTTCTGTAACTTCTCTTTTTGCTCAGCTATCTCATGCCGCTCTTTCTGAAGTATTCTGAATTTGGTCTCTGATCTCATCTCTTTCTATTCCATGTTTCTTCATTTCACCAAAACTATTCTCTTTTCGCCCTTTGATTTCCTCTATGATGCACTGATGCAAATTATGTAGCATATACATAGGTAGCTCTGCCAACTTCAGATCGACATGACTTTTCATGGGCACGGTCTTGTACCTCTATTGCTTGAAAACTCAATGCCTTCAGTATGATGTTACAAATCTATGTTGTGCAACCAAGGATGACTATGGCTTTGGTCTTTCATCCTTATCCAGGCCACTCTACTATTGAACTACTGTTTGAACTTATGCTATCCTAATTTATGGTAGTGCCTGTCGTAGCTCAGTTAAATTCCCTATTATTCCTCTGAATAGCTCCAAGTGATTGTCTTCTATTTCAACCACATGTTCTCAGTAGTGTCTTTAATCTCTCTGTCAACATTTCTACATCATCTTCTGTCAGCGACAGAACTGTGTTGTCCCTTTGAGATTTTTTCTTCGTTCTCTTCCCTTTTTTTCTTTTGTCCCTGACCACAGGGTTAGTATGTGTTGCACTAGATGATTTCTCTCCTTCTTGTGGCTATTCCTTCTTTTCATCCACTCCAGATGCCTCTCCCTTAGGTTCGTCTTCTCCTTCCTCAACTTCACCATTTTTTTGCTCAATTGTTTGTGACACATCTGGTGATATTTCCTCAGTAGGTACTTGGCACTTTCCATTCTTGAGGCCACTCGTAGATAATTTTGTTTACATATTCTTTTGTTAGCTTATAATGCGTAGGAAACCACTCCTTAGTAGTATCTATTTTGGCTTGCACACATATAAACCGTGGCCCCGCCTTAAACCAGAGAATGTTCTTGAATAAATCTACGACACAAGGCTCCATGTGAGGAGTCTTCCTAATACTGTGATGGATACCCTCCTTATAGACATAAAATGTGATGTTGGTGTCTCTTTGTTGGTATGTTTTTTCACTATACCATAAAGATGCAAATCGTGTAGCCCCACAAAACTGCAAATCTTTTGGTTCTGCCTAATCAACTAATGCAATCAAAATTAGTAACCAAGAATAATGAAAAGGGCTACCTTTTTCCTGCGTTTCATGGCAATCACTCAAAAATTCGTTAAGCAGGAAGTCACTCAGTCAACTGGACACCCTCGACACACTGCTCAACTAATGTTATCACTGCTGCAGAGACCTGATTGGGGTGTTTCCTCAATAAGTTGCTAGAAAGCACCCTTATCACGAATTTGACCAACTGATTATCAATCAAATCTAGGTTGTAGCCTTGAGTGTTATTCTCCAAACCGTATTTATCCTTAATCTTATTTTCTAGATCCTTATCCTTTTCTTTCCCCACGAAATAGGTTGTTGGATCCGGTCCTTCAGATGGAAAGCCCATCATCCTTTAAACTAGGTTTGTATCAATTGAAATTTTCCTGTCAAGCCATAAAAATCCTCTATGAACACACAAGAGAAGTTGCTTTGCATAAGCATTTACCTCCACATTGGGACCAAAATGCGGTATCTCTAAGAGGGGCCCAAGATACCATACTTTTCCAACCCTCTAGCCCATTGTTGTTGTTCAACAACATGAGCATTTGTGTCTTCATGGTGCACCTCCATTATATATTTGTCTGGAGCAAATTCTAGGAATTTCTTCTTGTCATCCAAGTTGTGATCCATATATTTAAGATTTGGCACTTTTCCCAACATATCTCCTTCCATCAATACTCCCTTTGGAATCTCTGGCATCTACAGTGTATATTTGGCATCCTTAATCAACTTAATTGGCTTCGCATTCAGCTTATTGGGTGGTACATATGGTGGTAGAACCAACAACATGCTAGATGTTAAGGCCTCTGCAACATGTCTCCCTTTAGTGCGGGCTTTAGTGTTCATTTTTTGCGCCGACCTTCGTGTTGTTGCAAGCATCATTGGTGTTGTTGTTGTTGTTACTACTTTCGGTTCTCCATGGATTCTCGGTAGTCTTGACCCCATGAATTCTTTGACAATTCCTCATGAGATTTCTCAAGTATATTCTCTCCAGACACACTCTTGTATAACACAATGGTTTTTCAGCTCTATCCTTAGCTCAATTATTAACAAAACTTGGTAAACAAGGATCTTAATCCTCATGCCTTTGTAATTTTAATACCCCGTTATCCAGTGTCGTCGCCGCGTTAAACTGTGATTTAATGTATTTGACCATATCTCCCTTGGGATTTAGCCAATCCAAACATTTATTTTCCTTGACACCATGAAATATTTTCACACACTTCCATCACATCTTGCATTTAATGTAATTCTTCCATATTCGGGCAACGCTTTTTTCCATTAATGCGCCACTTCATTACTTCCAACGATCTTTTTCTTTTTTACTTTGGCATACCTATGTCTGTACATGCAATCCAAATCAACTTCGACATCTTCTTACTCCTATACTACGTGCAAACTCTATTCATGCTTAATGCATGAAAGTACAATTGTCACCTGTATAGTTTCAACCGACTCCCGTTGACTAAACCATCCATGACTTTGCCATTTAATTACAATTGCACAACACCCCCTTCTGTAACATACTTAATAACATATGGTCCTAACCAATGCATTCTAAACTTACCAAGGTGTTTTAGGAACTTACTCTTGCAGAGGAGGACCAAGTCTCCCACCTGGAACTTCTTTTGTTTGATATGTCGATCATGCCATGCCTTCTCCCTTGTTTTTTGTACTTTTTGATGAAAACCCGCAATACATATGTCTTCTTCTAAATGCAATAACTATGACAACCTTTCTTCTTTTGCCCCAGTACCTGTCATTTTTGTAAATACAACAATCCTTAAGCTTGGCACAATGTACTCCATAGGAATTACAACTTCTTGCCCATATACAAGTCTAAAAGTTGTTTCACTTGTCAACTTTTACAAGTTTTCCTATAAGCCCATAATACTGTTGGTATCCTCAAATCCCAATCGTCGTGGTTCACATTGTATATTTTGGTTAAAGCATGCTCTATAAGTTTATTAAAAGCTTCGACAGTTCCGTTAGCTTGAGGATATTATGGTGTACTCTTTTGATGGTAGATCTGAAATTATTTTATTAATGCTTTAATAGTCCTGTTCAAGAAATGGGATCCATGATCACTTATTAAAATCCTAGGACAACCAAACCTAGTAACCACATTTTCAAATAAGAACCTTGCAGAACTACAATCTTGAACTAGTCCAGCCTCAACCCACCTAGTCAAGCAGTCTGAGGCAGTTATTATGTACCTAGCTCCTATTCTCTTCGCTGGTGGGTTAATTGGTCCAATAAAGTCAACATCCCATTTTTCAAATGCCTGTAATGTTACTTGAGGAAACTAATGGCATTTCACCTCTTCTTGAAGGTTTTCCATTTCTTTGACATACATCACAAGATCTACAATACTCTTTTGCATCTTTATGCAAAGTAGGCCACCAAATCCATGCTCTCAACACTTTATGTGTTGTAGCCCTACCTGCATAGTGCCCCCCCTGCAATACCATCGTGAGCTTTTGCTAGGATCATAGGTCTTTCATGTTCTAACACACATCTTCTCAAGATTTCATCTAGAACCAATTTATAAAATTTTCCTGCTATCAGCTAATAGTTTGTTGCTTTTTACCATCAATTGTTTCTTTTGTGCCACAATATATTGCTCAGGAGCCATACCTATAATCAATAACTGAACAATGTATTTGAATTAATTATCCACCATCCTTACTGAAAACAATTGCGGATCAAGTAGGTTATCATCTAATTTTCTTGGTTCTTCTTGTGTCTCCAACCTCGACAAATGATTAGGACCTACATTTAACTTTCATGGTTTGTATACAATTTCAAAATCATACTCTTGGAATAACAATAACCACCAACATATTTTACCCCCCAACACTGGCTTATTGACCATGTATATTAAAGCATAATGGTGAGCAAAATTCTTAAAATGAGACCCCAATAAATAATGCCTAAATTTGTAAAGTGCATATACCATTGCCAACCCTTCTCTTTCTGTCATAGTATAGTTTCTTTCAGTTGTTGATAACTTCCTACTAGCAAAAGCAATAGGGTGATCTATGTCCCCTTCTCCAGGTTATGCCAAAAATGCACCCAAAGCTATGGATGAAGCATTGACATGTACATGAAACTCTTTTCTCCAGTCTAGAAAGACTGTGATTGACACGGTTACCATCTTCTCTTTCAATGTGTCTAAACTTTGTTGACACTCCTCATTCCACTAGAATTTAATATCATTTTTCAACAATTTCTCCAGAGGAGCAGTAATCTAAACATGTCCCTTAATGAATTTCATGTAATAACCTGTATGTCCTAGTGTTGTACTTAGTTGTCACATTGATGCTAGAGGTGGGAGATCTACAATAATGGAAATCTTAGCAGGATCCATCAAGAGGCCCTGTTTACATACTACATGCCCTAGTAAAATACCAAAAGGTGCACAAAATATGCACTTCTCAAAATTTAAAGAAATTTGGTATTGTCTACATCGATCCAACATCAATATCAAACTCTCGATATGATTCCTTAGCATCCCAAAAACAATCCAATCGTCAAAGTATACCTCTTAGAACTTATGTATAAAATCCTTGAAAGTTGTGACAACTACCCTGGAAAAATTAGTAGGGGAATTATTCAACCCAAATGGCATCACAGTGTATTGGTAACAACCTGTTGATGCCCCGAAATTCGTAGCACCAATCAGTAAGAGATTCTCCCCGGTAAGCAAGCTCATTTAAATCGCTCACCGTTTGGTGTGGGGAATCCGTCTGGTTAACGACCCGGCTACCGTATATGATTTTAAAGTTGAGTTTTCACCAGTTGCGGCCCGATCCACCGTTTATGTATTTTATATTTAAAGATGATATGCAAGTGATCTATCTAAATGCATGTAATTAAAACAAATATGATCTAAAACTATCTAAGCTAAATAATCTACCCCTGCAGGGAGCAAATCTGAAATATGAGTAATATGCTGGAAATACACCCAGGAATCTCACGGATAGTTGTTCAATAACATAGATACATTTACAATAGAATATAAAGGATATAAAAGATAGCTCTGACAGAATTAAAACATTCCATTACTCATTTAACACATGATTGTTTGCACAGGAAATGAAAGCATTCATAACAAAGAATTAATTCAGAATAGTTAGGAATGATCTCACAGTATATGCATGAATGGTGCAAAAATAATTCAACAGTCATTCAACACATCCCCAAGCAAAACGTAGTGCTAGCTTTTCCCAGGCAAAATAGATCTTCTTTGTTATTGTAGCAAAGTAGTTCACGTACAAAACAAAGCCGTCCTTTCACCTGCAAAAAGTCCTTTCCTTCTCTTCTATTCCTCTATTTATAACTTTACAAAATAGTCTCTCTCCAACCCTAACCCTAGGGAAACACAAAAGTTTGTCTTCTAGTGCTTATATAAGACAAAATTAGTTTCCAGTTGTTTTTTAAATGTTTATACAATAAATTAGCTTTCAACTGTCTTTTAGAATTTACAATAAAACAAAATTAACTTCCAGTTGGCCTTTCCACTTCAGCTGCCTTCTCCACTTCAGTTGGCATGTCCACTTCAGTTGCCCTTTCCACTTCAGCTGCCTTTTCCACTTCAGTAATGTAATTGGTCCGCATCCCAGCTTCTTGTATGATAAAATTGCCCCGCGCAGAAACCATCATTTTTAGTGAGATCTCATGCTTGTACAGTTCTGTTTTAGTGTTTGCTACTCCTGTTGCTGTCGCCTGGGCGATGTCCTCCAGAAAATAAGCATGAATAGAAGATTGCCCAATAGATTGGTGGAGGTCTTCTGGTGTCAGGGCATCTATCTTCTTTAGGTATTTTGTTTCTGAATCTAGCTCGCCTTGCAACTCCGACAAATGTTGATCTTTGTCAGGAAAATCATCTATGGTCTGAGGTAAAACCATATGGCATTTCTCATGGGTTTCCCGAATCTTTAAGTAGAAGCTGATACATTTCCCAATAGTTTTCTAGATTCCACTCATTATTTTTGTGCCACAGTCGCTACAAAACTCAAGGAGTCCTAAATCCAATTGCGAATCCTCTTCGGACTTGAGAGGTAGGTGCCCTGGGAATCCTGATTTTCCTTTCCTCCATTCAAGTTACCTATTGATTTCCTCCAAGTGGTGCACACACTTTTTCTTGAGTCTCAGTGCATCGGCCTCAATTAATTTCATCTTTGAAATCATTCTCTTCATGCTACAGACCTCTTATGTGATCAACTCCAGTGACTAATGAATTTTCCTCGGTATATCACCTGCTTGCTCATGGAACGGGGTTAAGTCCTGCTTTTTCTCATTTGCAGCCTTTAGTTGCTCTAACAACTGCTCCTTTTCCTTCGTCATCCTTTCGAACTGAGGCTTATAGAACTCAATCCGCTGTATACTGTTGGCCTAACATTGCTTTAATTCTTCTATGCGAGTTTGTAATTCTTTCTTCTCGCCTTCCGCGGTTACTAGTTGCATATTTAGTGCATCCTTTTCATCTTCGAGCTTTTGGGTGTGTTCCTTTATCTCTCCCTTTTCTTCTCGAAGCTCACTATATTTTATTTTCAGCTCATTACCTTGATGCACTTCCTTCATCAGATTATCCTTCACTTTGAAGAGCTTGTCCTTGTATTTCTTCACTTCTTCTACCAGCAGATCTACGTTATCAGCACTTGCCTGAGCCGAATCCACACTAGCTGTTGTCGTGAACTGAGGGCCTCTATTAGTCCCATGAAAAATCAGAACTTCTGTTATTGTGACTTCATCTTGGTCGTCTTGAGTTTTCATCCTCTTTTCCGATCTTCTCACGATAACCTTCTTCCTTTTATCGAAAAAGACGGAATCCAACTTTGCCACTTGGCGTTTCTTTGAGGGAGTGTATGGGGTGAGAGCAAGCTCTTGAGTTGAGACATGTCCTTCAATGGTTGTCTCTGGCGGATTTGTTGTTGATACATCTATGTCCATATCTTGTGCACCCGAGCTTCCTTGTTTCGCAGCTTCCTTGGACTTCTCTGCTTCCTCTTTTTGCCTTTGCAATTCTGTTGTTTCCTTCTCCGCTCTCTCCTTTATCTCCTGCAAATTTTTAGCCTCTTCTCTTTTCATTCTTTCGGCTTTTTCTTTCTGCAGTCTATCTGCTTCTTCTCTTTAAAGCCTTTCAGTTTCTTCCTTTTGAAGCCTTTCTGCTTCTTCTTTCTGTTTCTTTGCTAGCTCCTTTTGAAGCCTTTGATTTTCTTCCTCTTGGAGTCTATCTGCCTCCTCTTTCTTCTTCTTTTCAACTTCCTGTAACTGCATAGCCACTGCTTCCTGGTGCTGCTTCTCCTCTTCCTCCTTTTGCTTTAGCCCAACTCCTATGGCAGCCTTGGAACTTGAATTGGCTCCGCTTTTGGGGCGGTAGCGCTTGCCCAACTCGATTATGTTTTTGGCACTTCGAAAGAACTCTTCAACTTTGTCAAAAAGGTGCGCGTAATCAAAAGTGACCTTGCAGTTAATACAGTGAGCAACGAATTTGCCTTCGGGGTCATGCCTTCTGAAAATATTTGTTGCAAAATGGAAGGCTTCTAAGTCCTGAGAAAATTCTGTACCATCTCTTGCCTTGGGGAGTTGGTATGCTCCAATGGTAAAAAGCATTGGCGAGTATGCAGCCTTCTTCTTGTCATGGAGCACCTTACTAACTCCATCGATAAAGAGTTGCCTTACGTCTTGTTTATGCACTACGTAATCCGTGGCATACCGGGGCAATAGGGACGGGGGTCGACTCCCTCCACACATTCTGATGTATGTTCCCTCCGAAGAGAAGTAGTAATCTCTGAATGCCTCTATGATTGGCATAGCATTCTCTGATAGGAAATTTGGTTCTGCCTTGAAGAGTAGTTGATATAGGGGCATGATGAAATTTTCACAAAATTGAGTGTAGTGGCTTGCATACTTGTGTGCCCACGTCATCTGATAAGCCAAATGGAGGGGAGACTCTTTGCTCTTCCAGATGCATCCCAAGTCGGGGAAAGGGTGCTTGATGAATAAACAGTCTACCAGATAAGAGGACATGAAGAAATCAGCTTTATTTTGTGACAATCCTCCCTGTGCAGCAGTTATATGTGAAGCCATGCTACACGAGATGATATCAGTCGAGTTGAATATTGTACCATGTGTGGCTACATGGAACATCACCGACACCCAACCGATTTTATATATGCTTCCATTTGCCACAACGAAAACTCAGCTCAACATGAGGGTGATGAGCCTTTACGGAGTCCTCAGATGCCGACTCTCTTACTCTCCATTGGCCCTTGACCTTATTTTCCTTTCAACAATTGTCCTCTTTCTTGCATATTCCAAAGGGTCCATCTTTAGCCCGGATATTCATTCATCATTCAATAGGGTCTTAGGGTAGGGCAGTTTGTATGCTGCCATGATACAATCCGGTGCAAAAGATGCAAGACTCAACTCGATAATATCTGTGATGAATCTGGTGTCAGTGTTCACCTGGGGTAGTATCCAACTAATAACCTCCAAGCATGGGAACAGCTTCGGGCGAGTGGCCGCTTTGTGGAGACTAGACTATGTTATGTTCTTATAAACCATTAGCTCTTCCAAGGAGGCTTCAGGGAAGTTTTGGTCTTCTACAACTCTGTATAGTTCACCCCATTGATTTTCTGGGGCAACTCCTGTAATAGCTTTCGTGTCGCTGAACATCATCTCGAGTGAGGTGTCCAAAAGGATCTCTATGTTTGAGTCCGACTCGGCTAACTTGGCTTTCTTCTTGGCGGATCGCTTGTGCATATCAAACCTATGACAACAATGAAGGGACAAATGAGGGATCTCAATTGTTTATGAGCAATACAGTGTTCCTATTCATGATACTAAAATAGAACTTGAATTAACATGAATGTTAGCTTCCATTTAAAACTGCCCATTAAGGTTGAAAACAGTGAGGCCAAACATTTACACACAATTTATCCATACAACAGCTCAAATAAATAGAAAACAAGCGCTGCTGATGACCATTTGAAATTATCTTATCACCATAATTAATGAGCAAGCAAGGGCTATCGACATTATTTAGAAAATCAAAATGTGAAGTACTTAAGCCATGGAAGAAGACAAACCTTCAAGCAAACTAGTGCATTTAATGTTTGTGCAAACTATCTTTTGAGCAATAAACAAAAAAAGGTGATGGATGAAGCCTTAGCGTGGTCAGTTCAAGAAAACAAAACAACCATGCAGGAGACTATAGTTTAACTGAATTTAATAACTGTGAGCAACTGATAGAAGCAAGCATGTGTGTGCGTGAAACAAAGCAAAGCATAACGACTGTGTGAAATCCGCTCATTACAAGACCCTTCCTGTACTTGAAGACAAATCAACTTATGTTTGGCAAAAGGGCTCGACTAGAACAAACATTCAGCGTTTTCCCGGGGTTTTGAAGTTTCGACGAAGATTAGGGGTAGCAAGCCTGCGGATTGAGATTGGTCTGATACAAAAGTTTAGGGCGAAAGGTTTTCGAGCGGGTGCAGGGTTATAGACTTTGACAAAAATCAAAGCAAAAGATGGTGACAGGCTTGATTCGGGCGTGGGGCTCACGTTAGCAGGGATTCCGGGCCCGGGAGAGAATTCATGGGTGAAAATTGCTAGGGGACTACTGTCTAAAACTTCCACAAACAACTCAAAACAAACCAAATGCTAAAACGGAAACTCAAACAGACCAAGCAAACGAAATGGGTTCGAGCACATACCTACCTGTCAGTATTGGAGAGGTTCACTGCGCGAGTATGCGAGCTCGAATTGGAGACAACCTGATGCTTCCAATGGCACTTGACGATGCTTCTCGATTTTGCAAAAGGTGGGAGAGAAAAACCCAAAACCCTATTGCATATTTATGTAAAATGGAGGACTTAAGTCCCGCAGGGTTTGCAGTTGGGCACATTAATGGTGCATGGGGCTCGATGGATCAACAAATAAATCGCACGGAGTTTCAATTAACGTCCCACCGGTGCCAAATCACGCTTTCCCAAATAAACTGTGCTGATGGGCGACGGACCGCGCGGAGCATGGGTGGTCAGCCATACACATTTAGTTTTCGCACAACGGTCGACGCAACAAGAGTTAAAGAACTGCGAGGATGGGAAAGAAAAGGCTCTCGAAAAAACGACGATCGGCGAAGATAAGCTAGCCTCTGGCGCAATGGTCGACGAAGTTAATATTATGAACTGTGACCGAGCTTCGCGACGCAGTTTAACGAAGGGACAAACAAAAAACCATGACATGGTCGGCCAGGTTAGTGTTAAACAATGCGATCGATCGACAAAGATAAGATCAGGATCGACGCAATGGTCGGCAAAAATAATGTTAAACTCCACGACCAAAATGAAAGACAAGGCCCTCCTACAAGCGATCGATCAACAAAAAATGAGCTGAAACACTGCGCAACGGTCGACAAAAACTAAGCTTGAAAGTTGCGACCGGTCGATGAAAAGTAGGCCAAATGATGGCACAACGGTCGGCAAAAGGCAAGCCAGGGTATTGCGACTGGTCGACAAAGTTAGCCTTAAAGGTTGCGACCACTTAAACAACAAAAACCACTGGTCGCGAAAAAATAGACTAAAAATCTGTGACCAGTTTTGGCGAAAAAAGTGAAGTTTGCCTTAGCCAAAAACAACTTTTGTTGACGAAAGGGAACAACTTAAAGGGTAAAAAACCAAGCTTTCAAGGGACCACGAAACTCTCTAAAAATAAAATGAGGGGCCCTGTAATTTTCAGAAAATTATGGGGATCAGGTTGCAGCAGCAACAATTGGTGATTCGCTGGTGAACACAGATTTCTGAATTAATCTCTTTCCATGGTCAGAAAACTTACGAGTTATTGGCCCCATATGTAACAAATTGCTTATCTATTCCAGTTTTTGCAAAGGGAGTGATCACTTTCATCATAATGGTCATTGGGGAAAAGGAAACCTTGAATTAGACTTCTCTACAACTCTCTTAGGGCCAAAATGTGGAGTTCATTTTTAAAATCTGTCTTTCAGATGCCAACTAAAATAGGACTCCACAGGATTGTAACAACATCCCACATACATATTTCTTTGTTCCTCGTTCCCATGTTGTCAGCATCCTTTTGGATACTTTCTTTATTTACGACTTTTGTCATTTGAGCCTTCCATGATAACTTTCTTCAATCTTCAACATTTAACTTAGGTTCTTCAATCCAAAATGTCCTTTTGTGTGAGCAAGAGATTTATTTGATTGTGATGCTCACGGACGGAGAAGAACCTTGCTGGGTGGACCATTAGAACAACTTTCTTGATTGAATGTCTTTGCTGTTCTCAACCATGCTTTAATGGAGACGAGAATTTCTGGAAAACAGACTCATTGATATAAGCTCTTTTGGCTTTTGATTTGCAACATGGGATCATTTTAAATACCATACATCTGTGAGACATGCTTCCTCTCCATGGGTCCATTATAGTGAACTTCCTAAGACAGTCATTAATGTGAGAGTGAATGGATCCCCAAGATAGTAACAAGGAAATCATAAGTCTCAGTCATTTAACAGGGGTTATTGCGACACAAGTATGAACAGAAAGGATCTCTCCACTCTAGAAACTAGTTAGTGAAAGCAAAGTCACATAGAGAAATTTTCTTTATAAGTAGATTCCAGCCTTTCAAGAATTTGAGATTCGCTCAAAGCCCTGTCTCTCAACTACACCAAGAAGTTGGGCTGGGATTTATTAAAGAATAAAGAACTCAAACAAAAACCAGGGTAAATGTCACATGAAAACACTCAAACAAAACAGACTAAAGAATCTAAGAGAAAGAAAACAACAACTTGAAACAAAACAAACAGAAAAGGTAAACTTAGCAAAAACAAAACAACATTTATTTATGTACAAAAGTGTCCTTAGGACTATGTGAAGTACTGCTTTAAAGCAAGGCCATTGGCAAGAAGGTTCTCTTCCTCCCCTTGTAAGTCTTTCAGTTTGTACATCGACGGGCCAAGCTTTCCAGAAATTTGGTAAGGGCCAAGCCATAATTGTTGAAACTTTGTGTGCTTTCCCTTATCATCATGTGAGTGGTCCCACTTCAGAACTAAGTCACCTACTTCAAAACTCCTCTTGCCAGATTTCCGCTTATCAAACCACCTCTTGACAATGTCTTGGAGTTGGTGGAACCTATCTTTGGCCTTCTGTCGCGACTCTTCAAGCTTCAGCAGGGTATCAATTCTTGATTGTAAGAGTTGGTTGCTAGAACCTTGAGAGGCTTGGGCTAATTGTAAGGATGGGAGCAGTATGCTAGGAGGGAGTGTGGATTCCTTACCATAGACTAGAGTGTATGGGAAAACTCCTAAGGCATTCTTTGGGGTTGTTGATGTATATGTAACTTTGGAATGTATTTCATCTATGTATTTCATATATATTTATTGTACCCTTATTAGAGATGTGTTATTCCTCTATAAGGAAGTGTCGTCATGTGGATTGACAAGTGTCGCAAGTGTGTGTACTTGCCGATGGGTTATTAGACCACCATGTGTGGGGTCAGCCCTGAAATATATATTATATTGTGGATGTACCTAGCTAGACAAGTCGGCCCCATAAGGTCACTGGGCAAACAGATTAGTATAAATAGAGATCAGGTGATCTCTATTTAGATCACTCGGAAAAGTATCTCACTCTCACTCAGAAAGTGGCGCATTAGTGAGGAGGAGGATCATCTGCTACTAGGAGACTATCTCAGTGTATTTTGGTTGTACTTTGGTTGAGCCATTGCTCTCTCTATCTCTAAGGAAGTTGTGGGGTTTTTCACCTTAGGGTTTTCCCCACGGAAACTCTGTGTCTCTTGTCTCTCATGCTTTTGATTCTTGTGATGCTTGTCATGCTTATTGTGATTGTCATGCATTGATATACTGTATATGTTATTCTCTCAGTAAAGATCCTAGAGTATTGTGAATTAATGCTCAAAAATTTAACATGGTATCAGAGCTAACCTGAGAAGAAGACATTTTGCAATGATGAAAACTTGAGTTTCTTGTTTATTGGGTTTCTCTCCACAGATTTTGGAAAAGCAGTATAGTAGATTGACTCTACTCATCAAGGCGCATCTATCTGTCCAATCAGAATTCAATTCCGAGCATTTTCAGATTTGGCCCTAAAAATTAGGGTTTCCACAAAAATAGGAATTTCTGAAATCTGAAGACATAGCTGGAAGCTCCTTGCAAAAATCGAAGTTTAGAGCTTTGGATCGAGATTTTTGGCTGGGTAGATCTCCGGGAAACTCAAACCCTAATTCAGGGCTCTCCCCAGTGAACCTGGGAGGACAAAAGGACAAATCTGAAGGGCAAAGCTTTGTTGATCTCAAATTCTGAATACACCAAGCTGATCAGCTCATCAAGGCGCATCTTTCGATCCTTTTAGAAAATTGAAATTCACATTTTGAATTTTTAAGGTTTTTTCGACAAACCCTAATCCGGGACCAGATCCAGTTTTCAGCATTTCAAGTGGTAAGACCTAAATCTTTTCTATTTCCATTTGAAGTACTCTTTAAGATGTCTCACCACACCAAGCTTGAGGATAAGCTTGAAGGAGCTGATAAATTCTGAGCTTGGAAGTATAGGATTGGGTCAATCCTGGAAGAGAATGAGTTGGACTCATATGTAAAAGAAGACATCCCTATCCCAGAGGATGAAGAGGCCAAGGTATTGCATAAGAAGAACTTGGTCAAGGCAAAGAGAATCATTGTTGATTCCATTAAAGACCATCTCATACCCCATGTGTCTTCTTTAAAGACACCCAAGGATATGTTTGACTCTTTGACCAAGCTATTTGAAGGGAAGAACATAAATCAGAAGATGACCCTGCGGAACCAATTGAAAGGAGTAAAGTTTCAGAATGGAGAAACCATTCAATCTTATTTTTCAAGGGTCTCCCAGATCAAGGAACAACTAGAAGCAGTGGATGAAATGGTGGAGAATGGTGAAGTGGTGATGACCACTTTAAATGGCCTACGTAGGTCATGGGATTCCTTTATTCAAGGAATTTGTGCAAGGAAGAAGTTGATCTCCTTCAACAGATTGCGGGAAGAATGCTCTCAAGAAGAAGCTAGGCTTGTGGCCCGAGAAGAGAAGATGGGAAATGAAGATCAAGCTCTCACAACACATGCTAGGAAAGGAAAGTCCAAGAAGGAATCATCTCATAACAGAAGATCCTCACACCACCATTATCATAAAGATAAGAAAGATCTCAGATGCTTCAATTGCAATGAGAAGGGACACTTTGCTTCAGATTGTCCCAAGAAGAAGAAAGACAACAACAACAACTTCAATAAGAAGAAGAAGAATAACAAAAGAAGATATCATGCTCATGCTATTGAAGATAATGAACCCCCAAAGAAGAAGGCCAGGGCAGAAAGTGATAGTGATGATGACTCATCAAGTGAAGAAGAATATGTTCTAATTTCTGCTCTCACAGGTACTATCTCCCATGGTTGTAATGATTGGTTGATTGATAGTGGGGCTTCCAAACACATGAATGGATTTAAGGAATCTTTTGTGAATCTATCTGAACATGAATCACCCCATAAGGTGAAACCTAGGGATGATTATCAATACCCAATCAAAGGAAGTGGTGAAGCCTCCTACAACATAGATTCTGGAAAATCTTTGAAGATGAAAGAAGTCCTTTATGTACCTGGGCTCAAGAAGAAATTACTCTCCATCTCTGCTTTGGATGCAAAAGGTATGAGGGTTGCATTTGTGGATGGCCAAGTCCTAATGTGGCCAAAGGGAAAGACCATAGATGATGCAGTAGTGATTGGAGAGCAAGAGGGAGGTTTGTACAAATTGAAGGGACAACCTGAACATGCCATGGTGACATAAAGACAAAGATTCATCCATAGTCATGGATCACATAGAGGTATGTATAATTTGTTTTTGCAAAAGTTAACTAATGAGTTATGCAGGTCATTGAAGAGAACAAGAACACATTGCTAGACATAACTAGCAAATATGGTGACCAGGTATGTGTTTCTTATATCATAGGATCTATCATATAAGTATGCATGGCATGATTGATGATGATTGTTCATAAAGTCATAAGTTTGAATAATCATGGGTATATGCATATTATGTGTCTTACCTTAATTAATGATATGACTAACCAGAAGAGTCATAGGTTTGAGTAATTACAGGTTTAGACATGTTATGTTTCTTATGATATGACTAACCATAAGAGTCCTATATAAACCTTGAATGCTAATGCTTATTATTTCTGTTTGAAATGATCATGACTATACATGCTTGAGATTATTGTGTTTTAATAGTATACTAATGAATGTATGATTTTGTATGAGATCACAAGAATAACACAATCATGATACTAATAAGCATGCATAGGGACCAAGGATGAATATGAGTTCAAGAACAGGTAATCCAGGAAGCAAAGATCAAGAGGGAGCACACTCCAGTGGTTTCTGCAAGGGTGCAGATATTCAGAGGGAGTTGTCGATCTCTCTACATTTCACACTAGAAAGGTGTAGAAGGACTCCAGCAGCTCCTGCAAGGAAGCAAAGACTCAGAGGGAGTCCACCCAACAAACAAACAAAGATAAGTATTTTAATTATCATTTCTTGCATATTTGTTTGCTTAAATAAAATTGTTCAATGATGTATATGCTCATGTTCCTAGACTTATGATATGGATTGTGTATATTAGAATGATTGCATTAATGAACAGTATACTACTAATATGCATGTGTTGGGTAAGTGGCCTATGGCACTGTACAACATTCCATTGCTACTTATCTAGAATGAAACCTCTTTGCTGACATGTTGGGAGTAGTGCAAACTCTTAACAATGTTCTGGTAGAGACTGGAAGACATCTAGAAAGTTATGGAACATGGATAAATGTTGTATTGAAGCATTGGCTAAGATAATTGCATGACTGTATGACATATTTCCTTATATGTAAGAATTTGTCTGAAAATTATGAGATGTTTCTAATCATGCAATTTAACTTGTTTTGTAGGAAAGACCGTATACCTTCACCTACAAAAGAAGGACTACAACATTTGTTCCAGCAACAAAGATATCTATTGAAGATATTGAAGTTCCCAGGATCTGGGATGAAGAAATGGAAGAATGCCATGATCCGTCGATCATGAAGAATGATGTTTGGGATGTTGTCCCAAGACCTAAAGAGAAGTCTGTTGTGACTTCCAAATGGATCTACAAAATCAAGCATGCTGCAGATGGCAGTGTAGAGAAATACAAGGCAAGGTTCGTAGCTCGTGGCTTCTCTCAGAAAGAGGGAATAGATTATGAAGAAACTTTTGCACCTGTAGCCAGGTATACTTCCATCAGAACAGTACTTGCCCTGGCTGCAGCAATGAAATGGAAAATACACCAGATGGATGTCAAGACTGCTTTCTTGAATGGTGTAGTTGAAGAGGAAGTATATGTAGAGCAGCCACTCGGTTTTGAAATACATGACAGGGAGTCATATGTGTGCAGATTGAAGAAAGCTTTGTATGGCTTGAAACAAGCTCCTAGAACCTGGTATGGTAGGATGGACAGTTTCCTATCTAGTTTGGGCTTTACCAAGAGTAAAGCAGATTCCAACCTCTACTACAAGGTTGAGGAAGGGAATCCTGTGATTCTACTCCTGTATGTGGATGACTTATTTGTAACAGGAGATGACAGACTGATTGCAGATACGAAGAGGAAGCTTGCCTCTGAATTCGATATGAAATATTTAGGAATGATGCATTATTTCCTAGGTATGGAGGTGTGGCAGAGTGCAGGTGGGATCTTCCTTGGTCAAGGGAAATACACAGTAGATATCCTGAAGAGATTTGGGATGATGGATTGCAAGGCCATGGCCACACCTATGGCATCGAATCTGAAGCTTCTATGTGATGATTCATCTGAGCCGGTTGATGTCTCTATGTATTGTCAGATGATTGGGTCCTTGATGTACCTGACGAACACGAGACCAGATATTTGCTTTGCGATGAACACATTGAGTTAGTTCCTAACAGATCCAAGGAGTGTTCATTTGGTTGCTGTAAAGCATGTTCTGAGGTACCTGAAGGGCACAGTGGATTATGGGCTCAAGTATGAGGCGAATCAAAAGTTTAACCTGCAGGGTTATGTTGATTCAGATTGGGCTGGCAGTGTTGCAGATAGGAAGAGCACATCTGGGTGCTGCTTCAGTATGGGATCAAGTGTGATCTCTTGGTTTAGCAGGAAGCAGTCCTGCATAGCACTGAGTACAGCTGAGGCAGAGTATGTTGCAGCCTGTTCAACTAGTTGTGAGGTAGTATGGCTACGGAAGCTACTGTCTGAGTTATTTGATCTCCCGTTGGATGCTACTGGTATCTTCTGTGATAACCAGAGTTGTGTGAAGCTGTCCAAGAACCCAGTGTTTCATGACAGGTCGAAACACATAGAGATCAAATATCACTATATCAGGGATATGGTGCAGAGAGGAGCTGTGAAGCTCCTGTATGTTGCGACGGACGAGCAGATTGCAGATGTGCTGACGAAGCCACTAGCCAGGGTGAAGTTCGAGTACTTCAGAGAGAGGCTTGGCGTTCTTCAGATCGAGGACACTTCGAGAAAGAAGTGATGGACACATTTGCTGAAGCCATTCCAAGCATGTTGGAAGGAGGATCCTTCACATGGCTATGGATGTAAGCGCTGGATGACGAGCATCAGGATGATGTTCTGGTTTCTGCTTGGATATGATCAGTTGGATCATTTTTATGTATGTATGTATGCATCATGTTGGATGCTGGATATGATCAGTTGGATCATTTATATGTATGTACACATCATGTTGGATGCTGGATATGATCGGTTGGATCATGTGTATGTATTTTGTATAAGCATCATGTTGGATGCTTGGACCATGTATCTATATATGTATCAGGTGGATACATTGTACGATCAGGTGGATCATGTATGGTGCTCTGTATCATGTATTTGTGTTTGTATCAGGCGGATACATTGTATGATCAGGTGGATCATGTATGATGATATGTATCAGGTAGATACTTGGTATGCATCAGGTAGATGCATTGTATGATCAGGATGATCATGGATGACGAGCTTCAGGATGTTGCTCCAGATGACATGCAGTAGGATGTTGCAGTGATGATGATCAGGATGATCATGTGTACATCAGGATGATGTATGGTGAGTATCAGGTTGATACTCTGTGGCCATGGAACAGGTTGTGCAGATAAGCATGTAATTTGTGCCCCGGGAGATTTGCAGATGGTCTTTCGAGGTTTTGCCTATGGCATGTAATTTGTACCCTGGGACATCTAGCAAATGCTCTTTCAAGGTTTTGCTTGGGAGGACATATAATTTGTGCCCTGGGAGATCTGTAGATAGTCTTTCGAGGTTTTGCCTATGGCATGTAATTTGTGCCCTGGGATATCTGGCAGATGCTCTTTCGAGGTTTTGTCCTATGGCATGTAATTTGTGCCCTGGGAGATTTGATAGGTTGAGTCGTGTGCTCGTAATCAGTCCTGGGATGCTCTTTCGAGGTTTTTCCATGACCACATATAATTTGTGCCCTGGGAGATCCGATAGGTTGAGCCTTGTGCTCGTAATCAGTCCTGGGATGCTCTTTCGAGGTTTTGTGGTGACCACATGTAATTTGTGCCCTGGGAGATCCGTTAGGTTGAGCTGTGTGCTCGTAATCAGTCCTGGGATTCTCTTTCGAGGTTTTGTGGTGGGGTCACATTTAATAAGTCCTGGAGATCTGGACAGGATGAAAAAGGCCTCAGATGCTCTTTAGGGTTCTTGCTAGTCAAGAGACTCTTTTAAGGTTTTGTGATGCACGTAATAAGTCCTGAGATTTCCACAGTATGGCCAGTGATGATGAAGATCTGCAGGTGACGGGCCTACATCCAGTATGAAAAAGGACTGGCTCTGTAGAACTTCCTATGACGAGTAGAGTCAAAGATTGGTTGAGATAGCAACAACAGTGACGATGATGATGACGATGCATCGATGATGATGATCCCGAGAAGAAGACTTGTCTAGCATATCTGTGTCGAGAAATACCTTCCTAGTTAAGAGGGAGTGTTGATGTATATGTAACTTCGGAATGTATTTCATCTATGTATTTCATATATATTTATTGTACCCTTATTAGAGATGTGTTATTCCTCTATAAGGAAGTGTTGTCATGTGGATTGACAAGTGTCGCAAGTGTGTGTACTTGCCGATGGGTTATTAGACCACCATGTGTGGGGTCAGCCCTGAAATATATATTATATTGTGTATGTACCTAGCTAGACAAGTCGGCCCCATAAGGTCACTGGGCAAACAGATTAGTATAAATAGAGATCAGGTGATCTCTATTTAGATCACTTAGAAAAGTATCTCACTCTCACTCTGAAAGTGGCGCACTAGCGAGGAGGAGGATCATCTGCTACTAGGATACTATCTCAGTGTATTTTGGTTGTACTTTGGTTGAGCCATTGCTCTCTTTATCTCTGAGGAAGTTGTGGGGTTTTTCACCTTAGGGTTTTCCCCACGGAAACTCTGTGTCTCTTGTCTCTCATGCTTTTGATTCTTGTGATGCTTGTCATGCTTATTGTGATTGTCATGCATTGATATACTGTATATGTTATTCTCTCAGTAAAGATCCTAGAGTATTGTGAATTAATGCTCAAAATTTAACAGGGGTAACTCTATCTTCCCATAAAGTGTTTGGGAGGACTGTATGCCAACTTCTCTGATTTTCAATGACGTTTTTCTTAAGAATTCGGATAAGGTTTTTGTTTGTGGATTCAGCTAGACCATTTCCTTGGGGCTAGTAATTTGTTGAATAATGCAATTTAATTCCTTTCTCATAAACAAATTCATTTAATTTCACAGATGAAAAATAAGTTGCATTATCAAAGACTAGGGAAATTGGAACCTCAAACCTGGTTATGATGTTTTCTTCCAAGAACTTGATAACCACGTCTTCATTCACTTTGCGTAGCGGAACAACTTTTGTCCACCGGGTGAAATAATCCGTAGCCGTAAGAATATACCGATGCTGCAGGGAAGAGTTCGGATTTATCTCTTCAATAACATCTATCCCCCATTGCTCAAGTGGTTTAGAAATAATAACTAGCTGCAACGGTCCTGCTGCTTTCGGCAATCTGCCAGTGCTCCTTTGACATACATCGCAATTCCTGGCATAGGCATGAGCATCTTTAAATAGAGTGGGCCAATAGTAACCAGCTCTGAGTATTTTATGAGCCGTGGTATCTCCAGAGTAGTGTCCGCCAACAGGGCCATCATGTAACTCCTTGACTACTTTATCAACGTCCTCTTTCTCAAGACATCTGAGAAATATCCCATCATAATTCTTTCTAAAAAGTATTCTATCAATTATTTGATAAGATGTTGATTTCAGACGGAGTGCCCTTCTTTGCTTAGAACTCCAGTGCTCTGGTAAATATCCTTGCTGCAAATAATGCACTAGGGCCCTGTACCAAGATTCAGGAACGGTGAAAATTGGACATACCTCAATCATATTCAGTTCGGCTTCATTCTCCCAATCCAACTCTTCATCAACTGGATTTTTAGTGAGTAATTTACACAACCCTTGACCCTTTATGATGGTGGCTGGTTTGAATTCCAAATCATACTCTTGAAGAGCAATGACCCAGTTTCCTCTCCTTTCACCCAATTCCTTCTGTACAAATAGAGATCTAACTACGGGGTGAGGTACTATGACTTTAGTTCTGTTCTTTAGGATATACGGCCTGAACTGTTTTACCGCTTTAAATACTGCATATGCTTGCTTGTCTATGGCGGGGTAGTTTAGTTCAACACCCTGCAAACCGGTGCTCATAAAGGATATTGGATACTCGTCTCTTGATTCTTCCTTCTGAGTGAGCACAACTGCGAGAGAGTTATCTGAAGCGAAAGTGTACATAATGAAATCCTTTTCAAAATCTAGACTCCTTAAAGAAGGCGCGTTAGCTATAACGGTTTTGATGTCTTTAATTGCTATCTTCTCTAAGTTAGTCCACTTAAAATTGCACACTCTGCTTTACCATTTGCTGCAAAGGTTTCACAATTTGAGCGAAATCTAGCACAAACCTTCGAACAAAGTTTATCGTGCCCATAAAAGATTGCATATCTTTTTTGTTATGGGGAATGGGAATCTTGCTTATAGCTTGCACTCTCTCTTGGTCTATTGAGATTCCCTTCTTTGAGATGATGTGACCTATAAGATTACCTTCAAGGACAACAAAGACACTCTTCTTAGGATTTAGAGATATACCATATTTTCTGTAGCAATAAAAAATCTGCTTTAAGTGGAAAAGATGGTCTTCCCTTTTCTTTGAAAAAACTAGCACATCATCTAGATAAATTATGATACAGTGGCCAACCAATCCTCGAAACGCAATGTCCATGGCTCTCTGAAATGTAGCTCCTGCATTTATCAAATCGAATGACATTCTGCAGTATGCAAAGGTTCCCTACTTTGTACAAAAAGTGGTCTTAAGTCGGTCCTCCTCTGCCACTAATACTTGATTATATCCAGAGAAACCATCTAGCAGGGAGAATAGTTCTGAACTAGAAACCATCTGTAAAATTTGCACCATTGGTGGCACAGGGTGGTTGTCCTTATCGGAAGCTTTGTTCAAGTTCCGAAAATCCACACACAATCTTATCTCCCCTGACTTCTTCCGCACGGGGACTAAATTAGCAACCCATTCAGAATGTCAGACCTTAAAAATGATCTTAGCATCCAACAACTTCTTCAACTCTTTCTGTATTAACGGCTCAAGCGTTGGATGCATTCTTCGCAATTGTTGTTGAAATGGCTTCACACTTGGCTTCATTGGTATTATGTGTTGTATAATGAGAGTATCATATGTTTTCATATCTTCATAAGTCCATGCAAACACATCTTTATATTGCTGAAACAGTTTGATGAACTTGTCTCTCTCGCCTGGCAAGCAACATTTACCAAGATTGACAAATGTTCGCTCAGCTTCTGTGCCCAGGTTTACCAATTCATGCTGCATGGAGGAGCTGTTAGTTTTGACATTTGCTGGCCTCCTGAACTTGTTTTGTTGATCAAACAATCCTTCAAGAGTCCTTACTCCTTTTGGCATGAAGTTTCCTTTGACTGCATCTTTATTTTGCAAATCCAAATCGTGCTCATCTTCATCGATTATAGATTCTTGAAAAGCATTTTCATTAGTTAAGAAGCTGATAATTTGATCATCATCATCAAACACTCTTAAATTTGTGATATTATCAGGAACAAATGGCTTGAAAATCAATTCAATAGAGCATTTGTTATTTGTAGGCACTAATCTGGAAGCAGAAGTAGCTAACAAATCAGCAGCAGCATTCTATAATCTAGGAATAGAGTTTATATTAAAAGCATCGAAATGTGAGATCAAATTCCAAATTTCAGACTGATAACCTTTTAAATGTGGTGAAAGACAGTGAATTGTATCTCTTACTTGTCTGACAACTATCTTTGAGTCACCAAAGACTTTTAAGTATTTAACATTCAAACTAATAGCCTTCTTTAATGCCTGTACTAGAGCCTCATATTCAATTGTATTATTTGTGCATTCAAACTCTAGTCTACAATATAAAAAAATGTTTGTTCGATTTAGGGTCAATCAGAACACAACCAGCTCCGGATCCTTTTTGAGTTTTGGAACCATTGAAGTACAAAATCCTGTGTTTTCTGTTTGAACCAAGTTAGTGTTGTTACTACCTAAGTCAGTGACTAATCCTACTATGTTACAATCAATATCATCAGTCTGAGAAAACTGAAGGAGATAGGACTGCTCGTCTGATTCATGGCTAACTTCTGTTGATTGATAATTCCCTGGTTCAATCTCTAAAAAATAATTTCTCAATACTGAAGACGAAAAAGTTACAGCCTCATTCTTTTCGTCCAACTGAGTTACATTTTGTTTCATATGGGGCTCTCTCAGTATTTTGATATGATTTTGTCTATTTTGGTATGGAAACCACAAGTGAGACCAGCCTATTGCAAAGTAACCATTCAGTTTTGTAGACTAGTCCCTGCTCAATATTAAACCATAAGCCTTGGGTATATATACCACCATAATATCAATAAATTGACACACTCTAGGATCTGCTGACATTTTAATAAGAACATCTTTCATTTCTCCAATTACTTTAACAACAGTCCTATCCAACTGTATGATCTGAGATAGGGATGGTATTGGATGTCCATTAATTTTTTTATAGATCGATAATGGCATGACATTCGAAGAAGCCCCAGAATCTACTAAACAGTTGTGTACATTATGATTAAAAATTTCAAAGGTCAACAGAAAAGGCAAAGTTTGAGATCTTGATTTCCCGCCAATGTTAGCTTCATTTATCTCAGGATTTTCCTCAGTGTTTTCTGCTGAAGTGCTAGATTGTGGGTCAAAATATTCTAACAATTTATTCCTTTGCTGGGGAAGACTACACATTTCAAATATAGAGATATTTGCTTTCGCTTTCTTGATATCTTCAATGATGTTGTATACCATGTCATACTCTTTTGAGCCCTTTCCATGATTCTCTGTTTTGTTTGTTGTAACCTTAGGCTTTTCATTAATTACCGGGCTCGTCTCTTTGACTACCGTGGGGTTTACTTTAGGCTGCGGTGGAATAACAGTTGTGTGCCTCTTGGGTATTTCTTTTGCAACCTTAGGCTTAGGGGCAACCGATCTTGGATCAACAACCAGACTCCGAGTAGTAATATTTACGGTTGAAACTTGACTTTATTCAGTGTCTTCTTCAATCAATTCTTTTAAGGGCACCCAATCCCATAATACCATTGTCGTGTCTGGAGCGGGTTCTTCTTGTTCACATGCCTGCTCTTCTTGGGGATCTTCTTAGTCTGTCACCTGTGCATCCAACAATTGATTCATAACCAAGCTCATCGAATTTATCCACTGCAGACAGCTCTTTTTACAGTGTTGTTCTTGGTGAAAAGTGCAGAAATGATCCATGCCTACCTCATTCAAATTAAGGACAACATAATTGTTCACAGATGGAAGAGGCTATCCACCTTCTTCTCTTTTCTTGTAGAAAGGTTTAAAGGGTTTCCTTGAAGTGCTGGCTACCTTATCTTTCTCCAAATCTACAATTTTTTTGGATAGCTTCTGCATCATCTTGACCATGTTTTCTAACTCGTTAGATGATTCTTCCTTGGGTAACGGGGGTTTCTTGCTTGTTGTTGTTTTTGTTTCCAGCTTAAGGGAATGCTTAGCAAGACTATCCGCTTCAGCTTCCACCTTCTTGGCTTCTTCAAAGTTTTCTATCAATGTGGCTTGCTTTGTTCTTTTAACAAACATTGCTATGGGAGGATCAAGTGCCGTGGTATAATATTCTACTAAAGATTCCTCAGCAAGTCTCGTTGCAGCACTAAAATTATTCAATAAGGTAGTAAATATTTGATTAAATTCTTGAACCTTTTCTTTCTTTTCCATCCTCATAGACAACAATTCTTTTATCAGTGTAGCAACTGTTTTCTGATTTCCATATTTACTTAGGAAGCATTTTTCGAAATCTTCCCAACTTGCTATTGAATTAGCTTGCAAACTAAAGTATCGGGAAGATACTTTGGGTTCAAATGTATAGGGAAAAAGCTGCAGACTACGTCTTCGTGTTCTACATTGAGAATATTCAAAGCCAAATAAAAGCTCTCAAGGTGATCTTCAACAGAAATACCCTTTCCGGGATCGTACTTAGGTAATACAATTTTTTTTTTTTTATTTTTTATTTTTTATTTATTTATTTATTTATTTTTTTTTAATTTTTATTATTATTATTTTTTTTTCCTGGATTTTTGGGTAGATCGTGGAAAGGTGCAGCTAAATTGAGCACCCCTTTGGCTCTCCACGCAGGTACAACCATATTTATCGGTGGAGAATGTGGTGGAGATCGTGGCGGAGAGTGCGGTGGGGTATGTGGTTCTTCTTGATTCGAAGGAGTTTTGGGTCTGATCTCTCTAAGAGGCTCTGTGATTTCCTGTAAAGATAGATCTAATAATTCTTCTAAATTCTCAACAAGAACTGAATCTCTAGTGAACTGTGTTTCTCTCCTGGGAGCTTTCCTTCTAGGTAATAAAGGAATTACGTTTAACCGTCCAAGTGTTCTAACATAAGAACGGGTATGTCTTCTGAAGTTTTCTACTTCTTCAAAAGGGACAGCGTATAACGGTTCTTGATTTTCAACTTCCGGATTGGGATCTTCTTGATGTTCACCTTCAGGGTTGGGATCTTCTTGATCCCGTAATTCCATAATGAAATTGTCTGGGATAGATGTTTCAAGTGGGTCTTCAGGGGAATTTCTTCTAACGAATGGGTCTCCTATACCATACATGCACTAGTGGCCCTCCTTCTAGCGCCAAAAACTGTTGATGCCCCAAAATTTGCAGCACCAATTAGCAAGGGATTCTCCCTGGTAAGCAATCCCAATTAGATCGCTCACCGTTTGGTGTGGGGAATCCGTCTGGTTAACGACTCGACTACCGTATATGATTTTAAAGTTGAGTTTTCACCTGTTGTGGCCCAATCCACCGTTTATGTATTTTATATTTAAAGATGATATGCAAGTGATCTATCTAAATGCATGTAATTAAAACAAATCTGATCTAAAACTATCTAAGCTAAATAATTTATCCCTGCAGGGAGCAAATCTGAAATATGAGTAATATGCTGGAAATACACCCAAGAATCTCATAGATAGCTGTTCAATAACATAGATACATTTACAGTAGGATATAAAGGATATCAAAGATAGCTCTAACAGAATTAAAACATTCCATTACTCATTTAACACATGATTGTTTGCACAGGAAATGAAAGCATTCATAAAAAAGAATTAATTCGGAATAGTTAGGAACGATCTCACAGTATATGCATAAATGGTGCAGAAATAATTCAACAGTCATTCAACACATCCCCAATCAAAACGTAGTGCTAGCTTTTCCCAGGAAAAATAGATCTTCTTTATTAATGTAGCAAAGTAGTTCACGTACAAAACAAAGCCGCCCTTTCACCTGCAAAAAGTCATTTTCCTTCTCTTCTATTCCTCTATTTATAACTTAATAGTCTCTCTCCAACCCTAACCCTAGGGAAACACAAAAGTTTGTCTTCTAGTGCTTATATAAGACAAAATTATTTTCCAGCTGTCTTTTAAATGTTTGTACAATAAATCAGCTTTCAGCTGTCTTTTAGAATTTACAATAAAGCAAAATTAACTTCCAGCTGGCCTTTCCACTCAGCTGTCTTTTCCACTTTAGTTGGCCTGCCTGCTTCAGCTTCCCTTTGCACTTTAGTTTCCTTTTCCACTTCAGCAATGTAATTGGTCCACATGCCAGCTTCTCGTATGATAAAATTGCCCCGTGCAGAAACCATCATTTTTAGTGAGATCTCATGCTTGTACAGTTCTGTTTTAATGTTTGATACTCCTGCTGCTGTCGCCTGGGCGATGTCCTCCAGAAAATAAGCATGAATAGAAGCTTTCCCAATAGACCGGTGGAGGTATTCTGGTGTCAGGGAATCTATCTTCTTTAGGTTTTTTTTTTTTGAATCCAACTCGCCCTGCAGCTCCGACAAACGTTGATCTTTGTCAGGAAAATCATCTATGGTCTGAGGTAAAACCATATGGCATTTCTCATGGATTTCCTGAATCTTTAAGTAGAAGCCGATACATTTCCTGATAGTTTTCTGGATTCCACTCATTATTTTTGTGCCACGGTCTCTACAAAATTCAAGGAGTCCTAAATCCAGCTGCGAATCCTCTTCGGACTTGAGAGGTAGTTGCCCTGGGAATCCTGATTTTCCTTTCCTCCATTCACGCTGCCTATTGATTTCCTCCAAGTGGCGCACATACTTTTTCTTTAGTCTGAGTGCATCTGCCTCAATTAATTTCATCCTTGAAATCATTCTCTTCATGTTATAGACCTCTTCTGTGATCATCTCCAGTGATTGATGAATTTTCCTCAATATATCACCTGCTTGCTCATGGAACGGGGTTAAGTCCTGCTTTTTCTCATTTGTAGCCTTTAGTTGCTCTAATAACTGATCCTTTTCCTTCGTCAGCCTTTCGAAATGAGGTTGGTAGAATTCAATCCATTGTATACTGTTGGCCTCACGTTGCTCTAATTCTTCTATGCGAGTTTGTAATTCTTTCTTCTCGCCTTCTGCGGTTACTAATTGCATATTTAATGCATCCTTTTCATCTTCGAGCTTTTGGGTGTGTTCCTCTATCCCTCCCTTTTCTTCTCGAAGCTCACTATATTTTCTTTTCAACTCATTACCTCGATGCACTTCCTTCATCAGATTATCCTTCACTTTGAAGAGATTGTCCTTGTATTTCTTCACTTCTTCTACCAGCAGATCTACGTTATCAGCACTTGCTTGAGCTGAAGCCACACTGGCTGCTGCCGTGAACTGAGGGTCGCTATTAGTCCCCTGAAAAATCGAAACTTCTGTTATTGTGACTTCATCTTGGTCATCTTGATTTTTCATCCTCTTTTCCGATCTTCTCACGATAACCTTCTTCCTTTTATCGAAAAAGACAGAATCCAACTTTGCCACTTGGCATTGCTTTAAGGGAGTGTATAGGGTGAGAGCGAGATCTTGAGTTGAGACATGTCCTTCAATGGTTGTCTTTGGTGGGTTTGTCATTGATACATCTATGTCCATATCTTGTGCGCCCGAGCTTCCTTGGACTTCTCTACTTCCTCTTTTTGCCTTTGCAATTCTTCTGTTTCCTTCTCTGCCTTCTCCTTTATCTCCTGCAACTTTTCAGGCTCTTCTCTTTTCATTCTTTCGGCTTCTTCTTTCTATTTCTCTACTAGCTCCTTTTGAAGCCTTTGATTTTCTTCCTCTTGGAGTCTATCTGCCTCCTCTTTCTTCTTCTTTTTAACTTCCTGTAACTGCATAGCCACTGCTTCCTGACACTGCTTCTCCTCTTCCGCCTTATGCTTTAGCCCAGCTCCTATGGCAGCCTTGGAACTGGAATTGGCTCCGCTTTTGGGGCAATAGCTCTTGCCCAACTCGGTCATGTTTTTGGCACTTTTAAAGAACTCGTCATCTTTGTCAAAAAGGTGAGCATAATAAAAAGTGACATTGGAGTTAATACAGTGAGCAACGACTTTGCCTTCGGGGTCATGCCTTCTGAAAATCTTTGTTCCAGAATGGAAGGCTTCTAAGTCCTGAGAAAATTCTATACCATCTCTTGCCTTGGGGAGCTGGTATGCTCCAATGGTAAAAGGCATTGGCGGGTATGTAGCCTTCTTCATGTAATGGAGCACCTTACTAACTCCATCGATAAAGAGTTTCCTTACAGCTTCTTTATGCAGAGTTTCCTTACAGCTTCTTTATGCACTGCGTAATCCGTGGCATACCGGGGCAATAGGGACGGGGACGACTCCCTCCACACATTCTGATGTATGTTCCCTCCGAAGAGAAGTAGTAATCTCCGAATGCCTCTATGATTGGCATAACATTCTCTGATAGAAAATTTGGTTCTGCCTTGAAGAGTAGTTGATATAGGGGCATGATGAACTTTTCTCAAATTTGAGTGTAGTGGCTTGCATACTTGTGTGCCCACGTCATCTGATAAGCCACATGGAGGGGAGACTCTTTGCTCTTCCAGATGCATCCCAAGTCAGGGAAAGGGTGCTTGATGAATAAATAGTCTAACAAATAAGAGGACATGAATAAATCGGCTTTATTTTGTGTCAATCCTCCCTGTGCAGCAGTTATATGTGAAGCCATGCTATACGAGATGATATCAGCCGAGTTGAATATTGTACCATGTGTGGCTACATGGAACATCACCGACACCCAGCCGAGTTTATATATGCTTCCATTTGCCACACCGAAAAATCGGCTCAACATGAAGGCGATGAGCCTATACGGAGTCCTCATATGTTGACTCTCATACTCTCCATTAGCCCTTGACCTTATTTGCCTTTCAGCAATTGTCATCTTTCTTGCATATTCCAAAGGGTCCATCTTTAGCCTGGATATCCATTCATCATTCAGTAGGGTCTTAGGGTAGGGCAGTTTGTATGCCGCCGTGATAAAATTTGGTGCAAAAGATGCAAGACTCATCCTGATAATATCTGTGATGAATCTGGTGTCAGTGTTCACTTGGGGTAGTATCCAACCAATAACCTCCGAGCATGGGAACAGCTCCGAGCGAGTGGCCGCTTTGTGGATACCAGACTTTTTTATGTTCTTATAAACCATTAGCTCTTCCAAGGAGGCTTCAAGGAAGTTTTGGTCTTCTACAGCTCTGTATAGTTCGCCCCATTTATATTCTGGGGCAGCTCTTGTAATAGCTTTTGTGTCCCCGAACATCGTCTCGAGTGAGGTGTCCAAAAGGATCTCTATGTCTGAGTCCGTCTCGACTAACTTGGCTTTCTTCCTAGCAGATCGCTTGTGCATATCGAACCTGTGACGACAATGAAGGGACAAATGAGGGATCTCAATTGTTTATGAGCAATACAATGTTCCTATTCATGATACTAAAATAGAACTTGAATTAACATGAATGTTAGCTTCCATTTAAAACTTCCCATTAAGGTTGAAAACAATGAGGCCAAACATTTACACACAATTTATCCATACAACAGCTCAAATAAACAGAAAACAAGCGCTGCTGATGATCATTTGACATTATCTTATCACCATAATTAATGAGCAAACAAGGGCTATTGACATTATTTAGAAAATCAAAATGCGAAGTACTTAAGCCATGGAAGAAGACAAGCCTTCAAGCAAACCAGTGCATTTAATGTTTGTGAAAACTATCTTTTGAGCAACAAAAAAAAAGGTGATGGATGAAGCCTTAGCGTGGTCAGTTCACGGAAACAAAACAACTATGCAGGCGACTATAGTTTAACTGAATTTTATAACTGCGAGCAACTGATAGAAGCAAGCGTGTGTGTGTGTGTGAAACAAAGCAAATCATAACGACTGTGTGAAATCCACTCATTATAAGACCCTTCCGGTACTTTAATACAAATCAACATATGTTTGGCAAAAGGGCTCAACTAAAACAAACATTCAGCGCTTTGAAGTTTCGACGAAGCTTAGGGGTAGCAATCCTGCAGATTGAGATTGGTCTGATACAAAAGTTTAGGGTGAATGTTTTTCGAGCGGGTGCCGGGTTACAGACTTTGACAGAAATCGAAGAGAAAGACGGTGACAGGCCTGATTCGGCCATGGGGCTCACGTTAGCAGGGATTTCGGGCTCGAGAGAGTAATTCATGGGTGAAAATTGCTGGGGCACTATCGTTTGAAACTTCCACAAACAACTCAAAACAAACCAAACACTAAAATGGAACTCAAACAGACCAAGAAAATGGAACGGGTTCGAGCACCAACCTACTGGTCACTATTGGAGAGGTTCACTGTGCGAGTATGCATGGTCGGATTAGCGACAGCTTGGTGCTTCCAATGGCGCTTGACGATGCTTCTCGGTTTCGCAAAAGGTGGGAGAGAAAAACCCAAAACCCTGTTGCATATATATGTAAAATGGAGCACTTAAGTCTTGCGGGGTTTGCAGTTGGTCACATTAATGGTGCACGGGGCTCGATGGATCAACAAATAAATTCGCACGGAGTTTCAATTAACGTCCCACTAGTGCCAAATCATGCTTTCCCAAATAAATTGCGTCGATGGGCGACAGACCGCACGGAGCAGGCTGGTCGGCGATACACATTTAGTTTTCTCACAACAGTCGGCACAACAAGAGTTAAAGAACTGCGACGATGGGAGAGACAAGGCTCTCAGCAAAACGACGGTCGGCGAAGATAAGCTATCCTCTAGCGCAATGGTTGATACAGTTAATATTATGAACTGCGACCGGGCGTCGCGACACGGATTAACGAAGGGACAAACAAAAAACCATGACATCGTCGACCAGGTTAGTGTTAAACAATGCAACCGGTCGGCGAAGATAAGATCAGGATCGACGCAACGGTCGAAAAAAATAATTTTAAACTCCGCGACCAAAACGCAAGACAAGGCCCTCCTACAAGCGATTGATCGGAGAAAATGAGTTGAAACACTGCGCAACAGTCGGCAAAAACTAAGCCAGAAAGTTGCGATAGGTCGATGAAAAGTAGGCCAAATGATGGCACAACGGTCTGCGAATGGTCGACAAAGTTAGCCTTAAAGGTTGCGACCACTTAAACAACAAAAACCACTGGTCACAAAAAATAGACTAAAAATCTGCGACCAGTTTTGGCGAAAAAAGTGAAGTTTGCCTTAGCCAAAAAATAACTTTTGTTGACGAAAGGGAACAACTTAAAGGGTAAAAAACCAAGCTTTCAAGGGACCACGAAACTCTCTAAAAATAAAAGGAGGGGCCCTATAATTTTCAGAAAATCACGAGGATCAGGTTGCAGCAGCAACACAACCCCACTATGTTGCAAACGTAGTCTTGTGTTGATGCTCCTTCGCAATCTTAATCTGATGATATCCAGAAAACCCATCAATAAATGAATAGGCTTCCTGGCTTCCAACGTTCTCTAGTACCTCATCCGTAAAAGGGGTGGGGAATGGATCATGTAAACATGCATCATTTAACTTTCTTAGATCGACACAAATTCTAACTTCCCCTTTCTTTTTATCATGGACCACGATAAGACTAATCCACTCCAACTCTTCAACAGGTTCAATGATTCATGCATCCAGCATCCTGTCAATTTGAACCTTCAATTTCTCTTTATATCTTGATTTAATCTGTAGCGTTTATGCTTAATAAGATTTGCACCAGGATTAAGTGGAATTTTCATCTCTCCTAAGTCACCAGCAATACCCTTCATTTCTAAAAACTTGGCGGGGAATAGATCTTGATACTCATGTAATAAATCAATAATTTTTCCTACAATTTCATCATCCCAGTAATCCCTAACATTAGCAAACTTAGGATTCTCTTATGAACCAATATTTACTTTTCTAGTCTTCAAGGGATATATCAAATTAGTAGATTCTATCTTAGGTCCTCCTATGTCGTGGTTACCCTCTGTTTCTGGTATGTGCAAGTCCCTCGAGTCATCAGCCTCCTGGTCTCCAGTAATGTTATAGCACTTTAGTGCATGCTCAAGTGTCGCAACCCAATCCAATATGTTATATACCGGTAAAGGCACTTCTTCAAAAGATTTATCCTTAATAATTTGTAGAGTTGCATCCACCGTTGGAATCTCATACTCAAAATTAAAAGTTTCTTTGAAGTTCATGATCCTATTTTCCCAATCTACAGTTTCACGTCACTGTTCTAACTATGTATACCAGTTTCTTGGTACTGTATCCAAGGTATGAATAAACATGTGTACCCACGCCTGCTTAGGTAAACTCCATATTGTAGTACATTCCACCAAACGTTCCATAGGACTGATCAACCCATTATATTTCATTCTGACATACTCAAGTCCCTCACCAAATCTAATTTCTAACAATATTTTACACTGTGACCAACCTTCTACATTATTCTTATGATTAGTCCACCACCTCGTTGGGGCAGCCTTTAGGGATACATCTAAAGCTAATACCCTCTATTGCTTTGGAATTTGTAATTCAAACTTAGAAATAAAGGAGTCTAAATTCATTAACCATCATACAATGGTGGGTTACATACCTATATCCCGATCCAACGCAATGATTTGGAGACGCGAGCAAAGCTTCTGACAGATACCTCATGCAACCTATTTTGCCAATTTTATAGTCCTTCATATGAATCTGACGTGCATGAGTTGATACTACACCAACTGAGATTACCATCTGTTGTAGGGTTGATATAATCATCCATTCTTGAAGTCATTTTATAAATAGTTTCCAATTCTTGAGCATCATTTTCTTCTTTAACAGGTTCAACATATATTTCACCTTCTAGAGGATCCAAGGGTGCAATAAATCTAATCCCCCCCCTTGAAATGTCATTAGTCTCTTTTTCAAGTTAATGATAGCCTGATTATCCATTGCCCAATCTATTCCAAGTAGTGTTGGGTAAGGGTTAGTGTCATCTATTATTTCAGTTACTTCAAAGTATGCAAAGCTTCGAATTCCATCCACATCGACATTGACCCCTACTAATCTACCAACTATGATCACTTTCTGTTGATTATCCAATCTTAATTGCACTGGAAACCATACAAGCTTAGGCTTACCCATCTTTTCCCATGTTTTCTTAGTAAGGTCATTTACATTTGAGCATAGGTCCAAAATAATAAAATCCATATCATAATCCCCAACCTGAGCACTGAGTCAAAGTTCCCTACCTATCCTCTTTTATCTTTGCAAGTGGTTTACAGTTCTTTCTTCAACAGGTTCTACCATTTCTCGGTCATATTGATCAATCAAACTGTGAAGTTCTTTTAATGCCTTCTCATATTTTAATAAATCTAAACAAATTTGCAAGAAATTATTCAAAGGAATTACCTTTCTCGACGATCTCTTTGGAATTGAATGATCATAAATTGGAGGCATATTGTATACTAGAGATGTGCTGTATATTGGAGGAGTTGCAGATGTTGATTCTCCTTGAGTCATTGTAGTAAACTCCCTTCCAGCTTCGATACGAGTCTCTTTTTTCCTTATGCGGATTGAACATTGACGACCATTCTGGTGCTTTCTAACCCATGGTTCACACTGCTTCCCTTGCGTCACCACATCACCCCCTGTCGCAGCTCCCCCACGTGTGACTACTGCTACAATAGGTTGATTTATCACTGCTTCACAAATATCTTCTGGACATTCTGGTTCGGATTTTGATTTCCCTTTGACTACCACTTTGATATCAAATATGGACAGTCTTCAACAGTATGATCTAATGCTCTGCAATACGTGCATGTCAAACAAGGGTTCTGACAATATCTTTCCAAGTGTCCCAGGTCTGCAATTATAACAAATTATCTATCCTCTACCTCTGCCAAATCCACCTCTTCCGCATCCTCTAAATCCACGTGGTCCTTGATTATAGCCTCCTCTTTGGCAATTGAACTACCCATTGCTCCATTTAGCTTGCTCTTCCCCTTTCATTTTGTAGGCATCAATTGTACGTTCCTTTAGCAGATCATATGCTTGATAGTTTGCTTCATCATGGCCCACAAACCTATAGAAGTTACAAAATAGGTTTTTAGGAGTATTCACATACTTTTGCAACAAGTAACATTCTTTTGGTCGATGTCCTCTAGTCATGCATATTTCACACTCGACTTTAGCTCCATGATTGAAGGGATTAGGAACCCTTGTGGCTAGGTACTCTTGAAACGTCGAACATTGATCCTTATGGTGACCTTCTTCCTTGCACTTGATACACCATACTTCTTCTCGTTTCTCTTTTACTTTCTTAATATCTTGTATCTAAAGTGACAAATTTGATAACCACATCTGGATTTGACCAATCCCTATACCAGTCTCTCCTACTAGGGATGCCTCTAACTTCATCGCAGTTTCAAGAGCCTCAGACTACGACACAACCTTCTGTTGCATCAATGGTAACCTTATATGTGGTAACAATGCAACTATAAACTATTCCTTATGTTGGGCATCCATAATCTAAAAACTTACACGATCCATCAATGTTTTAAACCACCGGTCAAAGTCCCACACTGACTCATTAAGTGATTGCTTAATCTCTTTTAGCTTAGTGATACACTGTGACTTTGAATTAGGCTTAGTGAAGTCATCTTTCAACACAACTTTAATCTCTGCTAATGATTTGGTTTCCCTCCTTGTGGTACAACAAAACATTTCGTAAACCAGTTCAATGCATGATCCCAGAAGGTCGTGATCAACTGTGCTCGTTTTACATTGTCATCCTACACTTGTTTGACACTCTAGATAGCTTCACAAAGAAACCAATGCTGCTTTGGGTCTTCTGATCCATTCCCATGAAAAGTGGTAATTTCATATTGTTTCCTGCCATTTTATTTCTTGGAGGTGCCGACTGAATTTGAACTATATGACCAACACTTCCACTATTATGACTAGCTTAACCTCGATTTTTACTAGCTGAACCACTATTATGATTACTTCTACTACTATTACTTGCTTCCACAAGATGTGACAGGCTATAAGTACTTACCTCAACTTCAGGAGATGTACATGGGGTCATGGGTATGTCACAACATCTAGACTAAGATGAATCAATTGGATCTTCCTCCAATTTGAGCTTGTAATTGTCCTCTTCTTCTTCTTTTGTACTACACTATTCTTTCCCGAGCTATGGTACGACATTGTAGTCATGTCCTTCGGTCACATTGCGAACTTCCTTTCTCCTTGTTGCAGTCCTTCTCCTCTTACAATGTTGAAATCTCATCCCACTTCTCAGTAATCCACACTCTTCATCTGTCTCACTTTCTTCTTCCCTTAGCATTTCAACTCACTCTTCTCTAACATACTCTCAGACCTTCCCCTGACCGACACCTAGTTCCTAATGTGTGAAGCTTCCTACTCCTCAGATTCCATTCTCATAACACCTTTTTCATAGAGTAACATCTTAATCCACAGGTACATAGACTTTAAATATCTACCTCACAGTCCTTTGAAAAACTCTCTTTCAGCTATGCTATAACATTTTAAGGTTTCCACAATAAACTTAGTGATATAACCCGAAAATATACTATCAAGACAGTAATCAATAGCATGATAAATCTTATTATTGATACATTTAAGTGTTCGAATTAAATTAGGAGTCCAAACCGTTGCTTCACCTCCTTGAAAACATATCTTATGTTATGCTAACTTCGACAACCATTATTCTAATATAATAGGAAACTCGCAAAAGAAAATTTCATGTAGATCTGAGAAAACATACCTTTCCAACCGTTTATGTGAGTTATGTTCTTCGACAAACTCTTGTTGCTTCTTGTCTATCCACTCTAGAATCTCTTGTTTAGTCGGATGCCATGTCCCCTTCAAATGCAGTTCCCAGTCCCAGCAACAGAACCATTTGTTGGCTCACTTGTGGGAAGACCTAGGTTCACTAATAACAGACCAATAAATACCAAGATACTGGCCGTTTTGGAATCATTTGCAAGTAAGTACCTATGGGTACTACATGAACCATGTTTCTCTAGTAATGAAGGGGAGGGAACTCTGTTATATCACCAAACCCATCAAAAAAACCTCGACACTAAATAGTTAAACATAGGAAATAATATTCTACATATATCAGCTACGCAGTAACTTTATAATGGAAGCCATTCACAGTTTATTATCATTAAAAATAATATTATCATTTAACAATATTACACAGATCAAACATAACAAGCACATAAATAAACATTCAAATTAAACACTAAATATTTTTATGTGGAAATCTGAAGGGGAGAAAACCACTAAAATGATTTGTTTATTCACTAATCCCATTACAAAAGCATTTTGATTTATTCAGCTATGCACACATAGCCTACAGATCTCTCTCTCTCTCTCTCTCTCTCTCTCTCTCTCTATATATATATATATATATTCAGATATGAGCGCATGACCTACAAATCGCAATCCTTACAAAACTCTTTCAGTGACACAAAACTCAACAAAGTTACACAGGATCGTTCACCAACTTCTTAATGTTACCAACATCACACCATTATTTTGTCAACAACCTATTATACCCAACCCTTTACATATATAGAGTCATTGGCATAATCCTCGCGTACCACTAAGTGGACCCAAAATCCTAACTTCCTCTTAACTGTTTTCTCGGTTGACGTGATCAACCACTACTCTTTCCATCTTTTGTGGGTGCTACGTCAGGGTCTGTCCTTTTGCGAGTGCACTCCCTTTGACCACTTTGTTGTTCTACCCCTTTTCACACCAAAACACAAAAAATGTTCAAAATACCTTAGGGCCAACATTATGCATATCACCCCTTCCCTTTTGAGCATTATGCCAAGATGAAAAATAATGCATTTGTTACAATTAGGAAAAAATAAAAGCAATGATTACAACTCCTTATGATTGTAACTTCCAATATTTATTTTTTTGTAAAACTGCACAGTATATTAATCTAGAACCAGAGAAAAATTACATAGCACGTAGGCATTTGAGGTGGTCTGAGACGATGGAACCACCATCCCAATGTTTCAAAGATGTTACAATGATTTTTATGGGCCATACAAACAACTGCCCTTTAGAGGGAGGCCAAGCGAGAGTAGTCTGAGCATAGTTAGAGCTGTAGACATCTAACTTATATAAAAAACTGCATAACATTCTATAACAAAAAATATGGAAAGAACAGAGAGAACTAGAGGGATGCGAGGCAGACGTTAGGACTGACATGAAGAATTTATTAAGGAGGGGTTTCCACCAGAATGGGGCAGCTGCCCTGTAAAGCATCGTCGGGCTCTGGCAGCTTGATAAGAAGCAGCGCAATTTTAGGAGCATCCATGAGGTTAGGCTCCGCAGGGTTGCAGAGTTTTTTGCTGGGAGGAGACCCAATGGTGGACGGAACCGGGAACATCGCTGGAGGAACCGGGAAAGGAGATGGAGGATCCATGGGACCTTCCGAAGATGCACCCTTGCTATGTGTATAAGTGCCCGAAGCACTACCATTGCCGACCTCCTTTTTGTCCAGGCCGTGACGTCCAGAAATGAGGTGGCTCCATGAGAAGGAGGCATCTAGGAATGCTAAACGATCGTCCACGTCAATGAGCTTGGATCTGGAAGCAAGCACCGATTTTTTTGCAGAACCCAACTGTTTATCATGTCCTCCATGAGCTTACCCATCATGTTCTTCCCAGTCGTTACAGGGCCAGGTAATCCGAGACCAGTTGGGCTTCCCAGTCATCAATCAAGGTGCAGACCGTGATGGAGACACCCAGGTCATAACCATCCTCAGTGATAGGCACAATGGGGCACTGGATTTTTCCCTTGCTTCCACTTCCCCGATGAGGAGAACCATGCGGTCGGGACATAACTAAGAGCGCAACGTGAGGCAAAACAAAGTTCCCCAGAGCAGGACTGCAGAATTCCAGGAAAAACCAACACAAATGAAGACAAAGCCGAGGAGAGGTGGGGAAAATAACTTCATCGTCTTCCCCTAGCCTATTTAAGGGGCGATAATCCAAGATCGCACACGCCATATCTGTGAGCAGAGAGCCAAAGTAAATGTTTGAGGTACCAGGAGCGCGTCCAACTGGCAGGTGAGGGGACGTCCAAGTGAGGCGGTTTGCATGAACCATCAAGCTCCAGGTGAGATATGGGCCAGGAGTGTTAATGCATGTAGAGAGGGGTGCCACGTTGTGGGATCCCATGTCGAGGCTCCTCCTTTGCATGCATTCCAACTGTCACAATGGCGCCCGCATCCGGGGATTGTAACATCCAATATAAATATTTTCACTAAGCATAAATGCTCGTGTTTTCTTCATCTTATTGTCTTTTAAACTTACTATTTATATTTTTATCGTGTCATAACTTTTGTAATATTTTGTGTACCTTCATTAAACCCATATTGCTATTTGAATCAAATCAACATCTTCTCCCACATAAGTGAATTTATATGTTTTAGTTGAATTGATCATAGTAACTTGTTAACTATTTACCAAATGAAAATTTAACTATTGGTCATACTATATCTACTTCTTAAATGGCTTCTATTGAAAACCTGTAATATTTTATGTTACCTTTAATTACCATTGTTTAAACACATTGTCAAGTTTCAAATTAATTGTTTAAGATTAGTTCCAAATGATCGAAGTCAACCTTTCAAATTATATACAGGTTTGAGTACTTTTATATTTCTACCTTGTTATATGATACTTTTAATAAGGTTGGTGCTAGATGAAAAGGAATGTTGGCTCTCATGTTGGAGTGCATATAGTTTAAGTCTATGTATCTCTTATCCATGAAAGTTGTAGTGATTTAAAATCTATGCATTTCTTATAAGGAATGAAGCTAATATGTTGTATTTAAACATCACATGTATTGATATTATCACTAATTATTTATGATAATGATGAATATTTATTTACTTGTCTTACGATGATGAACTCTCTTATCCATAATAAAAGCAAAACATTCTTTAAAATCTATGCATTTCTTATATGGAATGAAGCTTATATGTTGTATTTAAACATCACATGTATTTTTTTGTAAGGAAATTATATCCAGCTGGACTTTAAATAGCACATCGACTTGATCAACACATATTACTATTATCCTGGGACTTCTTCCTAACTGAACAAAAACATGAGCTACCTTACAAAATTCCATGCCTTTCATCAGGACCCCTTCATACGAACATTGACTTTTTAACACATACACTTAAAAATTGAGATTGGACTGAGACTAAATTCTGACAAATGACACATCTCCGATACCATATGACACTAGACCCAACAAGTCGAATACATACCATGAACATGAACAAAGAACCCTACCCCTGAGCTAGTCCGGCCTTTGTCGGAAAGTTCTCACCCCTCAGTTGCTTGGACGGAGAAACCGAGCTATCATGATCGTGTCCCAAACATCTAGTAGTAGTCGCAACCGCCCTTTTGTCATGCCAGCCCCTGAGCATCCTTCCCCCTAGTTGGATATCGCTTTGCTCGGCCCAAAACCAGAAGGGGAAAGAAAATTAATCCCCATTTTGCTCGAAATAACATCAATTTTTCGATGCATCAGTCTGTAGTCCATATTTTTCTCCTTCCAATCTCAAACTAGTTCCTTGTTGACGACATCTTTATTTGCTCACTCCATCAGGATATGGACTAACAACCCCTTAACCACCCAGTAAGTGACAAGAACCCAGTCATAGGTAGACATTCTACCAAAGGTGGTGCTAGGATCCTGTACCGATTCCGCTAGTTCCTCCCCAAGCTCTCCATCTTGAGCGCCTTGACTTGTTCCCACAAATTCTTCTCGATCTACTCACTTTCCCCGCAAACAGCCTACATAATTCTCTCACGAAAGAAATGCGCATCTTGGATAGCCCTCCAATGTTCATGGGTAACTCTAGGTATTTTTGCTTCCTTCATACCCTTTTCCCTCTTCCTATCCTTCTTCCCCCTGGTTTCCATTGCAATCGTCCACAACGGGGGGGGGGGGGGGCTCTCTTACGCACCCTCTGCAACACTACGTTTATATCCCACTAGTATACAAAAGTAACAAGAAACCAAGACATTGTGCAAAAAGACTGGGAATTTCCTTTTGCATATGTAGTCTTTCCATCTGCCAACCTCGTAATTTCCCATATCATATCATTAACATTCCCATTAAAATGCAAGATTCAACCTACTTTCTCATCATTCTTTCGCGTCATCTTAAGGACATCCATACGCATGCCAGGTACCGGGATGTACCGCTTCCTCTTCATGGTTCGCACAAGAACTGAGAGCCGCATTCAATGGCGTACTCCTCCCATTAAAGTCCCCGATGCTGGAGACAGAAGGGCCATCATCATTCCAGATGTCCACCACTCTCGGGATGTGGTTTGCTGTAGTCCTCACATGGGAATTGTATGTGTCACCACCATTCCCAACTGGCAGCAGTATGTCTTGACGCACCAACTGAGCACACTGCGCCATCCATTCCCGATGCTCAAAGTGCGCCATCTATCCATCCCTTCCTTGACGCTTTTCGTTTCTCCCATGTTTTCCAAGTAATCAGCTGCCCTATTGCCTTCCCGTTTTAAATGGGTAAAAGTCTAGGCGTGGGGCCTATTGAGAGTTGAACAGAGTTTTTCCAGCCTGAATTCCATCCTTCAACTAGCCACCATCTTGGAGATCCTCTTCCCATTTTGCATTTTTTTGCCATGTGGATGATGACTTTTGAGTCCCCCTCCACGATAATAGGTTCCCATCCTTTTATCACCACAAAATTCAGACCGTAGATCATCCCATCCAGCTCAACAGCGTTGTTGGTATCATTGCCAATGTGTCAAAGGAAAATCCTTAGTATCTATCCCTCGTGGTCCCTGACGACTCCTCTGAAACCTGTAGACCCCAGATTCCCTTTGGAAGCACCGTCGAAATTCATCTTGAATACCCTCTGGGGGGAGACTATCGAGCTGGGATGGTATGGGAATTAGAGTTGGGGGATATTAGGAGAGGAGTCGGGTCAGAACGGGAAATTCCCCAAGCAACGAGGATTCTCTTATCTGCGCAATCCATGTCCCAGTCCTTTTCGTTCCAATTTCCAATCCTGATTAATTCCTAGATTTGAAGAGTAATTTTGGCCCAAACCATCTTAGAGGTGGAACTTTTATCCTGAAAGATGTGTTTATTGTGTATCCATATCCCCCAAAATATGAAGCCGGGGAATATGGTCCAGATACGATTAATAATAGGATTTTGGAATGCCTTCATGTCCCATTCGCTGACCAAGTGATCTAGATGCCCCCTATTTATATTCGATCGTTGGAATATTTCCACCCCTTTGTCCCAAAGAGAGGATGCAAAGAGGCATCCATCCAGAAGGTGATCTATTGTCTCTTCCGCGACAACACATAAGTCGCATTGGAAGGGGCCAAGCAAGCCCCGCTTCTTGAGGTTTTCTCTAGTAATAATTATCCTATGCACCACTAGCCATAGAAAAATGGCCACTTTGGGCCAATGATTGTTCTTCCAGATTTCAAACTTCATGCGACTGGATCTCCTGTTGCCCTGTCCATATCTCATAGGCCTCTTTGATATTAAAAAATCCTTTCATCTTGTATCCCCATCGTAGTTTATCTGGCCCACCTTGAGCTTTGATACACCTTTTAAACATCACATGTATTGATATTACCACTAATTATTATTTCTAATAATGATGAATATTTATTTACTTCTCTTATGTTGATGAACTCTCTTATCCATACTAAAAGCAAAACATTCTCTGTGTTTTTTACATATAATTATGCACAATCATAGGTTATGAATTTCTCTTTCATTTCCATGAGATAATTCTGCAAAAGAAATTATTTTCTTACATTCAAAACAAGATCAATATGGCAAATGGTTGTCAATGCCACTTATTCAATGGCTAATATTAATGCAATAGTTTAATAATTTAAACATATTTGTCAAAGGGAGATTAGCAAAAAGATAAGGAGAGAATGGTTGCAGAGCCAAAGGGGTCACAATGTCACTATTGATGTTAATTTGTGTTACGCGTGTCATCAATCTAATTGTATGGAGATTATAAAAGAAAAATATATTAATAATTGTAATTTTAATAGACATGTGTATTACTTTTCAATATTTTGTTTCATAATGCTTTTACTCATATTTGATTGATTATACTAACTATACTTATTTCTTTGTATTTTTCTTAATCCAAATCTATTGACATCACGACTATTTCTAAATTTATTTGGGTTTCTTCTAAGATTAGCAAGTAAGAATAACTTTTTTATCCATATACATGATAAGATCTCTAGCTTAATTACAAGTTAATGTCTTTTTTTTACACTTACGTTTTTCTAATAGGGAGGTATCACTCTTCCAACTTGAACATATTTGTTAAACTATTGGTGTTGATCTAAACTGGTCTTGGATCTATCATGAATGTAGAATATAAATATGACATTTGTTTTTTTTATCAATTTTAATTTTTTAAATTTGAATGAGTGTTTTATATATTCATATTGTGTAATTTGAAATAAAGATTAATTAAATTTAAAATGTTGTCTTTGTTTTTTGTCAATTTATTAATTTTGAATAAGAAATTTGTTTGACCAATTTCTTAAATACAAAAAATATTTTAAACATTTTTTTATAATAGATATCATGTCCTTTATAATATCACGGTTCAATACTTTTTTTTTTCCTTTTTTATAAGGATATAACATATTGACATAATAAGCTTCTATATTAGTCAACAAATTAAATTTCTTCAAACCTTTTTTATTTGTAAAACAATGCTCTTTCAATTATATTTCATATTACTATTTTTTAAACACTTCTCTATGGTAGACATAGTAGTATTTACTATGAAAAAGGGTTATAATCATAATTTTCAATCATAGTATCGTTTGTCATAATGATAATCAAGCTATATCTTCTTCTTAAATTATTACTGTTGGAATTTGAAATGTTTTGTAATATTTAAGAAAACCATGTGGATAATTTCAAACACAATCTCATAGATTATTACTCTTTAGTGTTATGATGTCACATTTCATTGAAGACAACGATATTATCAATGCTCAAGTGTAATGAGGCATTTTACTAAAGGCAACGATAATATTAATTTTTATTTGCAATGTCAACAACGTCTTAAATTATCATTCTCACTATTGTGGTGTGACAATATCGAAACTTAACTATGTTATCAACATCAATTACAATTTATAAAATTATTGGTGGACAACATCGAAACTTAACTATGTTATCAACATCAATTACAATTTATAAAATTATTGCTCTTTAATGGTTGCAATTTGACGTAGTATCAAAGTTGAATCATATTATCAATTCCAAATGTAACCTATATTACTATTAGTTATAACGTGACATTACATTTTTACTTTCAACACATCTTTACTGATCCAAAAGATACCTCATTACTTGAGTAGTTCAAGGTTATTAAGGAATATCCCAGATTGTACTTGGATGAGGAGGGTGATGCTATCTTTGCCCCGGTTACATTGCTGGAGGTCAAAAACATACTTAAAGGCTTCTCCAAGGAGAAGAGTCTGGGTCCGGATGGTTGGTCTGTGGAGGTATTTATTCATTTCTTTGATATCATGAGTGTGGATATCGTGAATGCCGTTGAGGAGTCTCGTATCCAAGGCGCTGTGTCTGGGGCTATGAACTCCACTTTTCTGACGTTGATTCCTAAATGCTCCCATCCTAAAAACTTCAATGATTTCCGTCCCATTTCTCTTTGCAATTTAATATACAAGATCATCTCAAAAGTCATTGCTGTTAGGCTGAAGCCTAGTTTATCTAAATATATCACTTCAGAACAGTTTGGTTTTCTGCACGATAGACAGATTTTGGATGCGGTAGGGGTGGCCCAGGAATCCTTTCACTCAATCAAGGTCAAGCATATTGAAGCTATCCTCCTCAAACTAGACTTAGTTAAGGCATATGATCGTGTTGATTGGTCTTTCTTGCATTTGTTGCTGATCCAGATTGGTCTCCCTTGGGTGGTGAGCAAATGGATAATGGGTTGTGTATCTTCTGCTAATTTTGGGGTCATCATCAATGGGGTGCCATCATCCTTTTTCAAAATCTCTCTGGGTTTACGTCAGGGTTGTCCCCTCTCGCCTTTGCTATTCATTTTGGTCATTGAAGGGCTTAGCAGACTTATTCATGTTGCACGCACGGCTCATCTTTTTCCCAGTATCAAAATTGCTCCAAACTCGGTGGTTTCTCACACATTGTTTGTGGACGACATCTTATTATATGGTGGTGCTTCTCTTGCGGAATGGGTCGTTTTACGTGGGGTCTTGGATTTGTTCTGCTCTGCTTCAGGTATGCTCATCAACAATGATAAATCTATGCTTTTATTCTCTGACGTTGATATGGATTTTTTGAGCAGATCTGGTTACTTTTCCCCTATGGTTTTCAACCATTGGAAATGGGTACAAAATACCTTGGTTTTTTCCTCAAACCAAATAAGTATCGGGTGACAGACTGGCATTGGCTTCTAAAAAGATTTGATAAACGTATCTGCCATTGGTGTTGGTGTTGGCTTTCTCTGGGTGGCCGACTTACCTTGGCCAAATCCGTTTTGCAAAATCTGGCTGTTTACTGGCTCTCTATGTGTAATATCCCGGTATCCATTGTGGATGGGATTTGCAAGCGCATCTTCAAGTTCATTTGGGGTGGTGGAGATTCAAAGCGTCATATCCACCTGGTGGATTGGAAAAAACTGGCTCAACCCTTCAGCCTTGGTGGCTGGAATTTAAAAAACATGGCTCTGTTTAGCACTGCTTTAAAAGCTAAGAGTCTTTGGCGGGCTTTGTTTTCTGATACTTTATGGGGTTTGATTATCAGAGATAAGTATCTCCTTCAGGTTTCGGTGATCAATTGGTTCAGAGTTGGGAGGTCGGTACACATCGGGGTTTCGAATATGTGGAAGGGCCTTGTGGGCGCTTTCTCCTTAATTTCCTCATGGCTGTCATGGACACCGGGAAACGACTGTCTTATTCTGCTGGGTGATGATCCCATTATGGGTGGGCCTGTAACCTACGTGCTCACCCCTGAGCTTAAATTTTGTCTACGGTCTAGGGGATTTTATATGTTGAACCATATTGCTCTTTTTAGTTCCAGCCGACCTGGGAAACACTCTTGGATCTTGGCTCAACAACTGGGTTTATCCGACTCAATGGGTGCGGAATGGTCGTCCTACATTACTGGTCTGCATGGAATGAATCTCCAGCTAAACGAAAAACCTAATGTGGTGGCTTGGTCCTGGAACACTGTGAATGGGGTGGTTTCGGCGGAATTGGCATATGATGCCCTTATTTCTTCTTGGTTGCCGGCTGGTCTGGGTTGGCACAAATTGGTGTGGTCTCTAAATATCCCTTTAAAGCTGAAATGCTTTATCTGGTTGGTGTTCGATAATAGGATTCTCACTTGGGACAATTTAATGAAACGGGGTTGCTGTGGTTCGAATCGTTGTGCCCTGTGTGGCGATGGTGAGGAAATGATTGCTCACCTGTTCTTTCTATGCCCTTTTGCTTGCACCATTTGGTTGGATTGTTGTGCCAAGGTGGGTGTTTCTTGTAGTGGGACCACTAGTTTCGTGGTTGATATTATTGGTGATTGGGTTTCTCGCCGGCGTGGGGTGTTAACTCTTCCTGTTTCTGTGGTGTGGGGCATTTGGAAAGCACGCAACCGACTCATTTTTGACGGGGTGGCACCTCAACATTACTATCTCGGTAGCGGCATACTTGCTTCCTTTGGGAGGTGGTTGGGGCCCCGGTACTTTTTACAGCCTCCTCGCGAGCGGCTCAATCTGTTGTTACTTCTTGGCCATGGGGGACATTTGATGGTTACTGGGCTTACAGTTCGGTGGTACGGGTGCTATTATCCATATTGTGGCTAATCATTTCATCAAAATTTGGTTCAATTGTGGTATGGGGTCCATTACGCGGAGTGAGCTCATAGCTCTCTGGTTGGTTATGTACATTGCAAAGGGAAGAAACATTCCCCTTGTTCACATCCGTGGTGACTCGTGGGTCATTATTGAGTGGGCTCGTGGTTTATTTTCCCTCAAAGTGCTCCAATTGGATTACTGGCTTCGGGATGCTCGTAGACTTATAAACTGCTTTGGGCAGATCTCTTTTGCTCACATTTTTTGGGAGTACAATACTTTGGCGGATGAACTTTCCAAGCGGGCACTTCTTTCTCGAGAGGGTACCATTTTTGTAGAGGATTGGAGGGATGGTTTACTTTTTGAGCATTCTTCTCTGATTTACTTTGATGTTTGATGGTACTCTCTTTCTGGTTTGAACTTTATGTTTCAGCCTGCAGATAACTAGTGCCTCGGGGGCCTCTGTTCTGGTGGTATTGCTTCATGCCCCATGGGGGCTTTTTCCTTGTTTTATCTTGGGCATATGCATGCCGTCATATGGCTATGTTTTTTAGTTTCTGATGGCATTTTGGTTTTTGGTATCCTATCCTCCCGTGGGGAGTGTTACTATTGTCGTCAGTTTATGGGACTACGATGTGTTTATGTCTTCGGGCATGCATGGTTCTAGTTGTTTGTTTCTTATTTTGTTGGACAGCTGTGGTCTTGACCTATGTACTTTCTGTTACTATTTTTATATAATAGTAAGTTTTTTTCTTTATTAAAAAAAAATGTGACATTACATTTAAGACATTCAATTTATTACTTTTACAACATCACAATATGACATAATATTAAAGTGATCCATTTACAGTATTATTATTCAAATGTAGCAATATATGCCATATTGTAGTCAGCTTTATTATGAACTTCAAACATAAAATCATTTATTTTTTCTCTTAAAATGTCACAATGACACATAACATCGAAGTTAACCATGTTACTACTTCACAATTTCATGATGTGAAATAACATTGAAGTACCTCTTAAATTTTTTACCTTGAAATGCCATAATGTCATATAATATTGATGTCAATGGCATTATTAAGGTGGTAATCTCACATTCTTACATAATATTTGCAACTTTGACATTATTACCCGAATTATTATTATATGTTGTATTTGCTTGATTGTTAGACTTCGTCGGTTTGACGACACTGTGGACATATGGTTCTATTATTTTGCCGAGGTACATATGTGTGTGTGTGTGATGTTAGTATTATGGTATGCAGTCATGTTTAGATATATATCATGTGTTAATTATGTCTCATACATGCAAATTATTGAATGATGGGTATGTGGATACCGTTTAAGTAATATGTTGAATGAATGAATGTTGTACAAGGTGCATGGTGAATATAAATGAATTGATTATTGTTTTGTTGTGATGAAATGTATGTGTACGTGTCGAGGATTTATGCACGATATTCTAGATAGTATGTCGAAGACTAACTTACAGGTTAAAATGGCAAAGTGATAGTTGGATCCTACGAGGTGGGAGAGCCTCGGGGACATGGATTCCGAAAGATAAATGGTATGCAAGTGATGCATTATTTATTTTCGCATGATCATTATGTTGTTTATTATGATGCATGGGTGGGGTAGGGTTTCAGGAAACTCAATCACCCATATTGGTTATACGATGACAAACTGAGTACAAGTGCAACACAGTTATTATGTCGAGTAGGCATAGTCCCTTGTTCCATTCAGGGGGGGTGGAGGATTTACCCACCGTTTATCCCCGAAACCCAGAGTCATGGGAGGGATGTGCTACGATGCACTCCCCAAGGTGTGCGATGATGACTGGTGGTTTCCTGCTAAGGAAGCTTGGTTGATGTAGTCAACACTTCCGCTTACGGGTTCTAACTGGAGCTGGTCATGGCTTGACACTGCAGGGTAGTCCAACAGAGGAAAGGATATGATGTGGAAGTTAGTTTTGAATTAGGTAGACGATGTAGGTAGATAGGTGTAGCTTGAAGTCGAGAAGTAAACTTGATCTAATTGTGTATGTTGAGGACCTTGCAGAGTCATGTGTCGTAACTTGGTAACTGGTATTATTGTCCATCGGTTAAATTTATATAACTAAGTGAATGATCCAACAGTCAAGTTGTGTTAAGAATGCGTCAGTAAACTGTAACTTAATTGATTGAGAATGTTGTGTCGTTTAGTACTATTAATGTACCTACACGAGGTATGTAAGCCGTAGCTACGCTTACATAACTCGTCTACACATGTGTCAATTGCGTGAAATAATACTGAACTATAATGTTTAAGCATTAATTACATTATTACTACTTATCTAACCGGGAGATTACATTGATACGTCGAGTTAGTAAATTTTAGTTTAATAATTGAATAGGATAAATGAGTAACTTAGGTGTTAATGAATGTTGATTAAGTACAAAAATGTTAATTATTGTTGATTAATGTTAATAATGTTGATTAATGTTAATTATTGTCAATTAATGTTAATAATGTTAATTATTGTTAATTATTGTCGATTAATGTTAATAATGTTGATTAATGTTAATTATTGTCGATTAATGTTAATAATGTTGATTAATGTTAATTATTATCGATTAACGTTAATAATGTTGACTAATGTTAATAAGTGTAAATGGTATAAGCTAGTTTGATTACCTCGTTATTATAGGTTAATGGTGTAAACAATATTAATTAAAAATATTATTAATTGGATTCCTTAAATTAACTATGTTTAATAATGTCAATTAATATTAATGAGACTATCATCATCTTAAGTAATAGTTGTTAAATAGTTTAATAATAGACTAAGGTATAATATGGAACTAGGAGAATGAGTTGATTTAGTCTTAGTTAATATTAATTAACTAATATAAATACACATTGATAACTTTTAAGTATAATTAATTGTAATTGAGTAAATCAATAAGGATATTAGTTATAATTTTGAAACTTGGATTATAATATTCACTGTTAAAACTTAATTAGGTGAATATGTAAATGTATGTATGTATTATCATGTCACAAATAATTGTTAATCAAGTAATAAGGTGGCCGACTATTCGGGAATACTTTATTGTTATTATTATTTTGGAGTTTGGAAATTATTATACATTAATAAGAAGTTCTGACCGATTTGATGTGGTGACAGGGCGGTGAAACCGCGTAAATAAATTAGGTTGACTTTTACATATGCAAATAGCCCAAGAATTTAAAGGATAATAATTATTAATTCAAATGGTAAATAAATAAATTAATTAAATAACGAAAGTTAATGTTTAGAGTCAAATGTTAAGGGCTCGAGGAGGACTTGGGATTTGTGAAACATTTATGTTGGAGATAGGGTATTAATGCAAGGGGGAAGAGTTGGAAAAGGAGGAGAATAAGGTCGAGAAGGCATATAGATTTGGGGGATCATCCAAATTGGCATGTTTTTGGGGATTTTTAGCTGAGATAGAAAAATTACAGAGAGGAGGAAGAAGGGGTTCATGTTAGAGAATTTATGAAGGGGAGAACTGGTTGGAGAATTTATGAAGCGGAGAATTGGTTGGCTTGTACTCGGTTTGGGCTCGGGGGTCCAAAGGTGTACCTTTGGAGCTAGGTGGTTGGCGAGACCTCGCCAGTTCCCAGGGTGACATTCCATATTGTTTGGTCGGTTGAGTTTCAAGGGTTTGGTAAGGCTTTTGGTTGTAGGGCATACATCAGGGCCTACAACATGGTAAAAGAGCAGAAATGGGTCTACTAGCTATTTATAGGTATTTCTCCTACAGGTATAATGATCCATTTCTAACTCTGTTAATTATACTAATTCAAGCTATTTGAGAATTAAATTTATGTGAATGAGTTCATGTATTTATATGCTGTTACACCTGCACAAAAGTAGTAAATGCTAGAATTAGATAACGGTAAATTATTTACAACCTGTAAAGGTAAATGTGTTATATTATTTTACAAGCATGATATTTAAACCTAAACTAGAAACCAAAACAGAGACCTGAAATAGAATGAAAACAAAGCTAAGAAGGAAACATAGATTTATTTATTAATTAGGACATGGGTCCTACACATGGTATCAAAGCCATGGTTCCAAATCTGGAACTAGAGGGATTACTACAACAAAAGGAGAACATGATAAGATGAACTATTTTTTTTTTTTTAAATTGACTCCTGTGCAAGTTTACTGGTTGCAGAATCCGTAAACCTGCACGAGACAAGGAGAAGAGTTAGAACTTATGATTTTAATAACAACAGAGAAAAATAAAACACACAGGTAAATTATTCTTTGCGACTGCAAGTGAATTAAATGAGAAACATAGTTAAAGTTTAAAAAAATATGGGTTAAACTATATTTGTGTATATAGAGAAAAATCTATATATAGACACACACACACACACACACACACACACACACACACACACACATATATATATATATGATAAAATTTAAATTTTGATTTAAATCAAAACATAAACAAACAATTATATATATATATATGGATTTCAAATTATTATATATAAAAAAATATAATAAATAAATAAATTTTTAAACTATATCGAATGTATAACAAGAGAAATTTTTACATTATAATAATTTTTTTTTTAAGTTAAAAAAAAAAACATGAAAAATTTCTGGGCATGAAGGGCGCGGCCATGAGTAGCCCGGCCAAGAAGCCATTGGTTGCGGTTGTGGGCATGCAACTGGACAGCACGGCCATAGGTCAGCAGCTTGGCCAGCACAACCTGGTCAAGTAGCCACAGGCTGCAGCCGTGGGCATGCAGCCTGACCAGTGTGGCCATGGGCCACCAACTTGACCAACGCGCAACCCGACCAAGTAGCCACAGGATGCGACCGTGGGCATGTAGCGCAACCAGCGCGGCCATGGGCCAACATCTTGAATAGCGCAGCCATGGGCCAGCAGCTCGACCAGCGCTGCTTGGGCACAACCCGGCCAAGCAGACACAGGCTACGGCCGTGGGCATGCAACTCGACCTAGTCGCGGCCATGGGCCAGCGACCCAGCCAATGCGAGGCCTTGGCTAGTGGGAAAACCTGACCAACAAAGTGCAGAGAGGAGGAGGGGGCGCCCAGCTGGGTTGCCACCGCTCCGAACTCCCTCTGTGTAGAAAAAAAATATAATACTTATTATTACAAAAAAATGCATACTAACACAAATTTTATTTAAAAAAAAACATAGAACATGAAACAGAGAAGTGGGGCTAGGAAATAACCTGAACTGTGGCACGACGAAGTCACCGAGCTCTGTAGCAGAGCTGGTTACTGGTGGCCATGGTTGCAGAGCCACTGGTGCAAAGCTGAGCCGAAAATGGGAAAGAGAAATGAGCTGCGCAGGGGCTTGACCCTTATTTATAGAGGTTTAAGTAATAATTTATTGCATGGCAGGGATGACAGGGGGAGGTCGCGTGGCCTTGCCAAGACTTAGGTTTAGGTGGGATAGATTAGGGCTTAATTAAGTATTAATCACGCATCAATACTAGAATTAACGTTATAATAATTGATTAAGGTTTTTTTTTTTGTTGGCAAGTGGTAGTACCCCCTGACAAGCAGGGTTCGCCATTGGCTGAGAGACCACGAACCATGGGCATCTAAGCCGTCAAAATCACCCGGGGATCGCACCCGGCCTGTACTGCACCAACCCTTATCATGGTTAGATTTTAGTATCTGCGGGGTTTCGAACCGACGACCTTTCCGCTTAGGGTGTCTTAACCATCACCCGCCACCGATTGTTCTACATCTCACGGATAATAATTGATTAAGGTTAATGTAGGATTAATTATTATAATGTTAGATATAAAATATAATGTTAGTGCTAATTAATTAATTAATTAGTGCTAAGTAATATTAGTGCTATGTTAGATATAATGTTAGTGTTAATGAATTAAATTTTACACTAATTAATTTAAGTTAGTCTAATGTACCCTAATTAATTAATCTATACATTAATTAATGTTAAGTATAAGGTTAAGTTAATTCTTATAAAATATAATAATTAATAATGTGGAATAAGGCAATGAAATCTAATAATTAATGTAATTTAATTATTAAATCATGAAATTGGTTACCTAAGAAAATGAATTAAAACTACGTGTAGGGTTGCGTTATGATTCTAGAACCTGAGTTTAGGAAGACGATAAGATGTCATGACAATATGTCTTATTATTTTGTGGTTGATGATATGACATGCTGACTAGGCTTTATCTATAGGAGAGGCAATTAAGTTGACTTGTACTTGACTATGAGTGGGCGTATGGATTAATTCATGTATATTATTGATCATGTTGAGAAATGATTGTAAATTTCGTAACAAGAAGATTATTGAGTGTTACCTCCTTATGAGTAGACGAGCCTATGGTTAAGATAAATAGTTAATGGAATCAATCCATACATCTACTAGAGTGGTCACCTGGAGAAATTGCATTTATAATTAAGCCAAGGGAAGCCATTTCTAATAACTAAAGTTAGATTTAATCTTGTGACAAGAAGGGGGCATGGTCACCCCAGTGTTAAACTTCTTTTGTGGAAATAAGGATTAGTAGGGGCAGTGAATCTCAAGGGAGTTGGGGTATGTGAAAGGGGCTAGAGGCCATTACAGTTAGTATAACGAAATCATATTGTATAACTAATTCATTTCAAGGCATAGTATCACAAGAGTGAGAGCATGGTATTAATGTGTAACGTCAGGATAACTCAAGGTGATTAAATAACACGTATAATGCAATTATGAATGAGAATATGCGGTGCTGATAAGGATGGGGAAGTTAAGAGAAAAATTGTTAAGGCACACAGTTATGAGAGTATCAAATATGATACAAACGGTAAGGTATAAAAAAATGGGGAAATAAATAATAAAGAAGAATTTCAAGTAATTGGTGCAATTTAAAATTATGTTGTGGATATGGTAAATGCAAGAATTAACATAGTTGGTGTAGGTCGATGATAATAGGTGTATAGTAAGATGAGCACCATTATGATAGTCATTCAGATAATAAGGGGGGAATAATAATTAACTTGAGTAAATACAAAGGAAGGGAGTAGTCAATGTAGTAGGAAGGCTAAAATGCGTAGGTGCATAGGATAAAATATCCTAATAAGGGAGCAATCCATAAACAATGTACATGTGGTCTAGGTGGTGATAAATGCAATCATTAATATAATAAAAGTAGATAGGGAGGTAGTTTTAAAATTGAGACGTGAGTCAATACAATGTAAGATGTCTCGATGCAATAGATGGTAATGTGCTTATGTATTTAGTATGAGAAGCACCTATGAAGTGGATTGCATTGATAAATAATATTTATGAATGTGCATGGAATAACTCATATTAATATATGAGATATTAGGGTCATAATGAAGGTGGAAAAATGGAACTATCGCCACATTGGTGGATAGGGTTATGCAAGGAGAGTAAACAAAATGAAGAAGGCAGAAAGTTAGTAATTAAATACAATAATTATGGAGTAAAGTAATACAAAATTTTCGTAAAAAATGTATATATAGACAATGAAATATAAGGGGCTTTATCAAATCATGGAATGCACTATCCATAGAGGTATCAAGGAAGCAAAATATTAAGGTGACATAAATGAAATCTGGACATTTAACTTAGTCCCTAACTGGAAGAGTATAATGACATATGATATTTTAGTGAGAGATTGTGACAACTAAAGTAGTTGGCAGTAATAATAAAGACAAGATCGTAATAGAAGAATATGTGCATGTTTTGTCAAGTCATGGTAGGACATAAAATTAATTTTGGTACGTCAAGTAAATACATGATCTTCATCTTAACTCTATAAGGATAAATTAAAAGTTGATCGACAATAGATGGAGTTGTAAAATTGTAAAAGTTTATGAGGAACCTATGTAGTCATGCTAGGAGGAAATTCGTGAGGGCGTGATACTATCGTGTAAGGAAATGACCTTATGTCAAAATTTAATTTATAACAAAAATGATATATCGCAAGATGCATAAGTCAAACCACTTATACTATGAAACGAGAACTCGACACAGTTCTCATTTTCTCTCTTCTAATTTTAGTAGCTACTTTTACCTCCATTTCAAAAAGGGTTGATACCAGTATCACACATTTTCATTTTGAGGCATTTTTTGGGGCCTTTGAATTATCTTTATCGTAAAATATTTTTAATTTCTATTTTTAAGTGTGTTTTTTGAAATTTAACAAAATAACATACATTTTTAAGAATTTATAATAAAAAACATATACATTTTGCAAGTTTTTCTATAAAATAAGACATTTTTATGGACAAAATAAGACATTTTTGTGGACAAAATAAGACATTTTTATTGACAAAATTGTACAAAATTCCAGAAAATAAAGACATTTAAAACCATTTTCAATCAACTTTTATAATTTTTTTGTATAAAAATGATACTATTTCATACTATTTTCCGAAAAGTGACGATTCACATAAATTCAAGAAGAACTATACAATTTATTTGTAAAAAACATATTAAAAACATTATATATTGAAATTTTATTTTTAAAATAAAGTTTGAAAGTCGAAACATTATTAATATATCTTATAAAAAAATTGTCAAATTTAACATTTTCTTCAAAACATGAAATTAATCATCAATATCATGCATGCCAAATTCTTCATTGAAAGTGGAATTTTCTGGAGCTTGGCTTTCCTCAGAGACATCAATGTCCTCTTCCATTGGGTCTTCTATGTCAGTAAGATCCCCAAAGTGCTCCTTTCCAAACACCCCTCCTAATGGGGGTTGAAGCTCTTTTGACATCTTTGCCACAAGTGTTTCACTAAACTCTCCTTTCTTCAAACCAACTTCTTGCAGTTCATCTAGAAGAACTTGAATAGCATTAATTCTTTGCTTTATGTAATTGCATTGCAGAGGATCATTATCAATGGATATGCAATTTTTTCCTTTCTATAAGTAGCATGCTATTGTTGTACCTAATCACCAAAAACAAAAATAAAGTTAAGTCAAATAACATAAAGAAGCATAATTCAAAACAATAAAATAATGAAGAATAAAACATACAATAAAACTAGATATATGCTTTCATATGTATTATGAGAAAGTTTACCTGAACCCGAGAACAAATCTAAGACCAAATCTCCTTCTCTTAAAAATGTATCTATGCGATAATTAATCAACGCCTGTGGCTTTTGATAGATGTTTACAGTCACTCCTTTCAAATCCCTTTCCTCATATGTCAAATTTTTAACCACGGCATTGTAACTCAACAACTGACTATATTTTCCTCCATTCTTTCCATTGATTAAAAGAGATTCATAAGTCTCATATTTTGTCCAAGTTGCAAGATGTATGTTTTCAATATCACTTAGGAATGGATCGCTGCTAGAGCTATGAACATTAGGATTTTGCCTGTAACAAAAATATAAAAAATAATAATTAACTTATCAATAAATATAATTGATTTATAAATTTAAAAACTTGATAATATAGTGCAAATTTATTACTAATAAAGTTGCTTCCTTTTTTTTCCTTTACCCTTGAAGGTTATCAACAACCCCCCTAATTGTGTGTCTGAATGGAAAAAAAAAATCTCCATAGTGGTGATGTTGTGACATCTACAAATCCTGAAACCACTTTATTGAATGATTGGTAAGTATAAGGCTCACAATTATAAGTAGTGTTTTAGATATTGTATCCATGAGGGATATCTGCAATCACTAGTGCATACTCCTTTTTAGGAACAAGATTTGCAATGTCTGCAAAGTCACCTAAAATGACTTTCAATATTGCAGAGTGTTAAGCCCATTCCAAATATAATGATCAAGTGTATCATCAAGTTCAACGTTTGCAAGATGTTGTCTCCTTTGTCGTTCTATTTTGGCTCTTTGGGTATGAATTTTGAAGGACTTCGGTACTCCATATGTACCCCTCTTTGGCATCTTCAAATGAAAATGATCTCTATAAGTAATAAAATAGAAATGAATTGAATTAGAAAATAAATAAAATAGGATGTATCATAGATCAACATACCTTCTTGAATGCAACAAAAAATTGTTTTAAAGTTTCTATCGAGCTTGAGTCTGGATAGTTGCATTTGACATCATCCCAACTCTTCTCATTCAACATTATAACCATCTCCTCTTGTATTTTCATGTAGACCTTGTGATTAGACAATGAAACAATAAATGATGTCTACAATCATATATAATAATATAACAGAATACCTAGAACATAACAAAAATGTTAAACTCAAGAACAAAACATCGTACCATAAAAAAATGCTCAACTACTTGTCAAATTCACTGCACATTTCCTCCATGGATAATTCACCTGACTTTACCCGTGATAGTATTGTAGCTATTAATGTTTCATCCTTCACACCTTGTATTGTTCTCCAAGGTGTGATAGTCATGTCTTCTGGTAGATTCTTGAAGTCAGGACCTGCCTTACCACCGCTCCATGGAACAACTCTACTGCTACGAATATAAAATAAGATAATAGTTAAATAATTAATAGTTAGGTTAACTAAAGATAGGTTATGAAAGGAGGTGTCTCATCAACATCAAAATGCCCAAGCTATATTTAATCTTTTATCCATTATCTAATATATTATCTATTTTACTCCATATTTATGGCTTATTGTATATACCAGATCTTCTGGTGAAGTTATTTGTGTGAAGCAAATAATTATTTGCTTCATTTGGTATCAGAGCCAGCCATTCTCTGGCCTTGCTGATTCTGGCTTTTAGCCATCCATCTTGGTGCTTCTCCAAATCTGGCTTTTAGCCATAATTGCCAGAGTTTCTCTGAATCGGGTTTTTGACCTCTCTCCATCCATTCCGTCTCCCCTCCCCTTCTCGCCTTCAACTCCCTCCTCCCTTCTTCCCTCTGCTCCCACGCAGTCTCCTATTACACTACGTCCACCCCTCTGCAACCACCCTCACCACGACCACGTCCATCCTCCTCCCACCTGCTCGTTGCTCCCCCTCCCTCGTGATCTCACCCAACCTACACGCTCACCTCCGTTACGCCTCCACGGCACCTCACTCCTCTACACCCTCCCATATACTCGCTCCTCCCATATACCACCTACACTCGCTGGCCTGCCGCTCCACCCCCAGCTCGGCCACTCTCCCCTCACCACTTCGTCGATTGCCCATGCCACCATCGCTCTACACCATCCACCTGTGCTCATAAAGCTCCACCTCCTTGCGTGTTCTCCATCCTGCACTCTCCACGCCACGCCAGCTCCTCCATTCCGCCGCTCCACCTTACACCACGTCCATCACTCCACGTCCTCCAATGCCCTAAAACCTAAAAATTTATAATAATATTATTATTACTAAATAGTAATATTTATTATAATAGGTATAAACTTTAAAAAAAAATAAAAAAAATAATAATAACATTATTATTATTATTAAAATTTTCAAATATATATTATTACTATCATAATATTAATAATTAAGATTTAATAATTGTAATAATTACAATTATTATATAAAAAGGGAAAATAAAGACAAAGACAAAGTCAAAGAAGAATTTAAAGAAAAAAATATTAATAATAATATTATTATTAAATTTAATAATAATTATTATAAAAAAAACAAAAAAAAAACAAATTCTTTTGAATACGAATTATTTGGCGAACAAAACAAAATCAAATGACAAAAACAAAGAGTCAAAGGAAGGCTTATCAAGAAGTCGAGATGCGCTATCATCAGAAAAATCAAAATCAAAAGAAGACTGATTATCGTTGAAAAAGTAGTCAAACGAAGACAAACTTGAAAAAAAGTCGAAGACCATGGAAGCTGGGTTGCGACTACAAATAGAGAAATTAGAAGCCAAGTTAAAGCACTATCGAAAAGACAATGAAGAATTACGAGACATTAATACAAAATCAAAAGTAAGGATTGAACTACATAAGATACAAGAATGGTTCAATGAACAAACAATGTCCAACCAGGAAAATCACATAGAAAAATTATGTGTGCAAATCAACGAATTAAAAGAGGAGAGTGATTTCAATCAGAGGTTGAAAAATCAAGATATAAAGAAAGAAATAAATGATTATGAAGCAGAAATAATACGCTTGAACAAAATCGTTAGCGACAAAGATGAAGAACTAACGCAGATACGACATAAATTAGAAAGTCAAGAATTAGAGGTCGGCCAATGTCGACAACAGATAAAAGTTCTTCAACAACAAAATGACGACTCTAAAAAGACACATAAATCAGAGATCGCGAAGAGTAATAAAGCATTATCTAACAATGCTGAAGAAATTTTTAGAGTAAGAAATCATAACAAGATACTAGTCACAAAAATTAAGAAGTTGAAAAATAGCCGAAAGATAGAACAATCTATGGACGACATTGAAGGGAAACTTCTAGACAAGCAGGAAGAAAATAGTTGTATCAGAAGTCATAATGAAGATCTTAAGGAACAACTTAAGACATCTGAAGATGACAGAAAATCGCAAGTCGAATTGATTAAGAAGTTTCAAAATGATAATAGGCAGTTAGAAAACAAGTTGGAAAAGATACAGAACAAAAACTTAAATCCTCAAGAGACGAAAATACAACTTCCAACTCAGATCAATGCTCTAAAGGCGACATTCGTAAACGAAAATGACATCGTGAAAGTTCCCTATCGGCACCCCAACCATAAAAACCGATATTTGAAAAAGTGGGAAATGTCGAAAGATAATGGTACTAATGTGATCAAATCTCCTGACGACACATCAGTAGGGAATCCCATCAGTCCACAACAAATCAATTTGGGATGGATTGATCCGTCAACATATCAGAAGTTATGTTCGACTCTTAGCAATTCATATCGACATGTTTCGTCATCTACGACACCACATAAAATGATGCAGAAACATTATAAGGCTTTGAGGACAAAGCCTTTCTAAGAGAGTGGCAATGCTACGAATATAAAATAAGATAATAGTTAAATAATTAATAGTTAGGTTAACTAAAGATAGGTTATGAAAGGATGTGTCTCCTCAACATCAAAATGCCCAAGCTATATTTAATATTTTATCCATTATCTAATATATTATCTATTTTACTCCATATTTATGGCTTATCGTATATACCAGATCTTCTGGTGAAGTTATTTGTGTGAAGCAAATAATTATTTGCTTCATTTTATGCCAATATTCTCCCACAAGCTAAATATGTCATCAATCAAATCCCATGTTTTCCCAACTCTGAATGCCAATTGGAAATAGGCATATATAGATTTGAATGCATCACTTCCTTTGGAATTTTTTTGTATCACAATATCATCTTTAATAGGGAGACCTATTTCCAGACAACATTGTCTCCGAAAACTTGCATCAACTCTAGATTTTTCCCCACCACATATTTGCACAAATTCACTGTGTATAAATATCACCCTTTGAAAAAGTGTCATTGTCAACCTATATTTACTATCTGTGTTATTATCCCATGCCAACAACTTTGCTTCTCCATCTGTTAAACTAGCATAAATGATGCATTTAACTATTTCAAAAATAGGGTTATTGGGATATTCTTGCATCAACTCTCTTCTTGCATCTGCAGAATGATTCCCTCCAAGAACATAATATTTGTCATGAAAACATCTTGTTTGATCAAATTCATCTCTAGTAGGAACATCTTCCGGGTCAACAAGGACTAGGTAGTCAACCACATGTGCATAGGGATTGTGCCTCATCAATGCTTTCAAGTTGTGAATATGCAAGTGATGTGGTTTTCTAATTCTAAATTGATCTTGCCCTTATATGGGTTTATAAAGTTGATTCACATTCAACTCAAATGTATGTCCATTGTTAACCAAATTATCCCTCTGCAATCGATCTTGAATTTACATTCATAATAGCCGTTTTTTACGTTTTGAATTTAAAAAAAAAATGTAAACCCACCCCCTAACCCCACTAAAATATATAATAATTAATTAAAAAAAAAACCTACCCCTACCTCCTAACTATATAATAAAAATTAAAAAAAACAAATTTAAAACTAACCCCCTACCCCCTAACCCCCCCTTAACCATATAATAAAAAATTAAAAAAAAAATAAAACTAACCCCCCCACCTAACAATATAATACAAAATTAAAAAAAAAAACTAACCCCCCCTAACAATATAATAAAAATTTAAAAAAAAAATATTTAAACTAACCCTCCCTACAATATATTAACAATTAAAAAAAAAAAAATTAAACTAACCCACCCCCCCTACAATATATTAAAAATTAAAAAAAAAAAACTAACCCTCCCCTAAACTAACCTCCCTTTTTCGTGCCCTTCCACCTCCTCCCTCCTCCCTATGCCCCCCCTTCCCCCTTCCCTTGCCACCTCGCGCCCCCCTCCCCCTCCCCCTCCCCCTTCTCCTCGCGCCCCCACACTTCCCCCTCCTCCTAGAGCCCTCCCTTCCACCTCCCCCCACCGCCCACCAGGCGAGTGACCAAAGGGTCACAGAGGGAGAAGGGAGGAGGAGGAGGAGGAGGGGGAGTTGGGCGGCGGGGGGAGGTGGAAGGGAGGGCGCGAGCGGGCCGACCGCTTGGGATCCAAAGGGAGGCCCCTCACAGGCGGCCGCAATGTTGGGCATCGCGCCGCCCATGAGGGGCAGCCCTTTGGCGCCCAAGCGAGCGGATCTTCCCGTGAGGGGCCTCCCTTTGGCGCCCAAGCGGGCGGATCTCCGCCTGCTTGGGCGCCAAAGTGTTATCGGACAATCCACTCGACCGGAGGTGAGACGGATCTCCCTAGCTCAATGTGAGTCTAGAACAAATAGAATAGACTACAAACACGTTTCCTAGATCTACTTAAGGATCAAGTACTAGATGTCTTACCTCTTTGATTTCGTTATCCTTTCTCCCGAATGTTGCTCCACATCCCAAGGTCATTAGATCCAAGCTGCAAGACCTGTTAAGACACAGAAAAGAGAAACGAGTAAAGAGCATCTATACAATAAGAGATCTATGTAAACAGTTAAGCAGGTAAACAACACAACATCATTACACATCAAGAACGATATTGGTGGAAAGCATTTGTATTACTGCAAATAAAGGAGTACATGATAGAGATATAGAAGTACAACCAATGACTTAACGTAGCAGCCCTTCTCCACACAAGCCAATTGCCAAGCCCTTGCAAGGAAGCATGAATTCTCCAAGAAGTGAGTGAAGGTGTCCTAAGAGATTTCACCAGCATGTAGATACCATAGTCTTCCTCCCTTTGGTATGGGAGTGAGCCTCGTATATATAGGACTAGGTGGATGAGGTTATGGATAGGATAGGATGAGAGATGGTAGGAGAGAGATAGGGGATATTCCCAACAGGCTAGGGGTCCAGTACCAGCTCTCCAAGAGATCATGGATAAGCCCCCAAATGGGCAAGCTTCGAGAAAGATCTCAAAATGGCTATTTTTTCCCATTAACAGACCTCATCACACCCTGCTATGGAGTAGCCTGCGACATTGCATGTTGCTAGTGTGCAACCTGCGATGACCTCTCAAAAGGGTGTATAAACTGAGTACAAATCCTCCAAATGAGCACTTGGTCCAGATGACTTCAGGGATGTATACACTAAATCATGAGGATGGGTAGATTTTAGGTGTAACAAAATGCCCCGCCAAAGAATGAAGCTGTTAAGGATGTATAGGTGAAGTGATTTGATAGAAATTATGGCAAAAGACTTGTCGGATGAAGGACGTTGCTGCAGTACAACTGACTCTGAACTGATAATCTCATATGTAGTACAACATGGCTGTTGACCAATACATTGCAGATCCATGGGAGTAATGACTGACTGAACACAATCATGGCTACTAGACACAAGCGTAGATCCATGATGAGATGATAACACAGCCACGACCAATACAAAAATGGATCCGTGTAATGTGACTCAATACAAACTCCATAGAAACTTGGGTAAAAACATGACTCCCCAGGGTCTTCAAGCTGAACCCGCAATGATACGAATCTATCCATGTGATTACAAATGTCTTGACGTCGAACATAGTAGAAACCACTTGATTACCGGTCATTGATGTAAACCGTTAACAAGTGCGAGGGAGATCACCATTAATGTCAATGATTCCCAAGATATCACAGTACATATCATCGAGTGTGAATAAATGAGTTGATGTCGAACGCAAGATGAAATCTTTCAATCAAGAGTCAATGATGTAAACTCATGATGAAAGCGAGGTAACCTGCCATTGAGGCATGCAGGACCAAGGTACTTGACTGGTTTCTAGAGTCAATCCTTGGATGATGGGTTGAAGTCGACAATGATGAATCCGTCGAAGGAGGGCCATAATGAATCCCCCATCAATCGACACAAAACACGACAAAAGATGTGTAGAGTGGATTGGATGGTACAATAACATGTGAGACTGACTCAAAGTGACAACGGCATGACGATGTGTGTACTAATTGAAAATGATGAGTGATGAATGTGTTCATGAACATGGGCATGGCATGACTTGGCAGTATTGACATGAGAATGATGCAAACTTCTAATGCAACTGATAGTGGAAGCTTTCTCCGAATGACTTAGAGGAGTAACAGGACTCAGAAAGTAAGCGGGGACTCATAGACAAACAGATGACCTAAGCATCAGTATGCAAATGCAGATGAGTGCCATGTTCAAGAACGACTATATACTGCCACTAAGGTATGTAACACAAACACTTTCCTTTTTCCCCATCATGAACGATGAGTGCCTCATGTGTTTTTTAACGAGCTTGATGAGGGTAACCAGATGCTCGGTATAGCTCATCTCATAGATGAGTCCAATCCCAAATATTTTTCGAACCTAGGATAGGAGGGGTTCGTCCCATGGCCGGCCCTTCAATGTGAAAATTTAATGAGTCCATAGAAGGTAAACTCGGTCGCCATTTCATATTTAGAGAGTCTGAAAAGAATTAAAGAAGACTCCAACGGTTCTTTTTCGTAAAGTTAGCCTCATCGCCCAAAAAAGGGTAAAACAACGTGGGAGAGGACTCTTCCAGTCATGATTGGCTGGAGTATTGCTTTTTCGTAACTAGTGCCCCCTGGTCCGAAAAAGGGGTAAAATATCACCAGGAAGACGACCATTCAAATACTTTAACAAGGGTGAATGCAACAAGTTCGCTTGGCAATCTTTTCAATTTGAGGGAGTCTGAAAAGAGCTTAACTATGGACTCCGGCGGGTGTCCTTTTCCGTGGAAGTTTAACGAGCCCAAAAAAGTGATAAATCATAACTCGGTACTTGTTCTCATGATTTGATGAGTACGAGAACAAACGAAGAGTAAACTCATCCTCATGCAATAATTACGACTAACTAAAAATAATAATGACAAAATGTTTAAAGGAGTGTTCATACCTGTAATTGGTAATGCGAGAAACGCTACAAAAGACCACTTTATGACTCCTGTACACTAAAGAAAGTGTCAAATAGCCCCAAATATAATGACAAACGGTCAAAACTATAGTAAATGGCCCAAAAGCATCAAAATATTTGAAAAGGAATATTCCATTCCGTTCTATAAATAGAAATATGGACCAAAAATAGAAACATTGTTCAAATTGCCAATTTGGGTGGAGAAGTACCAATTTGGAGCTAAAACTTTTGTTGCCGATTTCGGGAGCTACGATCCGCCATTTCACCAACCGTCCGGATCAGGTAGGCCTAAATCTTAGCCAGCAACTTTGTAGTGGTTTAGTTTTTCCATTTTGTTCATTTTTTGAGTTTTTTGATGATTTGGGGAGGGGCCAATGCGCCCTCGACTCGTCGCAAGTGGCCCTTTCGGGATTTGCGACGAGCCTGGGTCGTCGCAAGTCTTGAAAACAGGACCTGCGTTGACGTCACCCTGTACCTGAAGGTGAGGTGCGACGACGGAAACTCAAATCCCAAACATCAAACATGCTCCAAAAAATGAGTTTGTGCAAGTTGGAGAAAGACCTAACATGCTTTAAATGCCCCTTTTGGCAGGTTCCCAGCAAGCAGAGATGGTACTAGAGTGGTGAGAGAGAGAACACGAGATAGAAGATGAGCAAGCCGCAAATGATCCACAATGTGTGGCTGCTTTGCGAAACTGTGGGTTGCTCAAGTTCTTCCAGGTACAGGGGATGAGAGCCCAGGTCCCGTTCTTGACACACATGCTACAGAGTTGGGATGCATCCCAACAGTACTTTGTCATAGGTGAGCATATCCTCAACATTAACATTGAGGACATATACTTTCTGACTGGTTTGTCCCGGAGAGGGGACGCTGTACATCTCATTGGGACATGGGCCAGTCATCATAGAGTTGAGGACATGGTGTCACAACACTGTGTTGCTACTTCTCGTCCTTCCAGTGGGAAGATACTCATCAGAGATGTGGTGAGTCATCCACTGAGGATTGTACTGCTTACTATTACCAGGGTGGCAGTTAGCCAAGCTCCACATACGGCTAGTCGGACTTAGATGTTATATGCGGAAGACTGTATGTCTCCCGTGGTGTTCAACTGGTGCAAGGCTCTCCTCGCCAACATCCGAGCTCAGCTGACCAAGTGTCGGCCTGGGGAGCTCAAGCAGTTTGGATATGGATCGATCATAGTGTCGTTCCTCTTGGAGCGGGTTCCTCTCTTGCGCCCGCAGGTGGTACTAGATGACAGGGATCAGAGAGATCCATACATGCTCAGGTGGCAAGAGTTGATGACCCGCCATGGTGGGGGTCCCATCATCACTTTCAGCCCTGAGTTCTTCAGCTGGCTAGAGGGCCAGATGCTCATGGTCGAGGACTTCCCATACGGTGGTATGAACTTCCGGGAGGGTCCCTACTTAGTGCTGCCAGAGGGTGCAGCATGGGGTGATATTGGTAAGAACAAAACCCTTATACTTTTTATTTTTGTGAATTATATTATTTTTTTGATGTAGTGCTGACAAGTAATTTATATGTGTGTTTAGATGTTGGCCCCGTACGATGTAATGTCCCCATTCAAATAATTTCATAGTCAGACAATCCCATCAATCCTACTAGTTTCCTAGGTTGGATGGGCACATGTGGAATGGTAATAAGGAAGCTAATAAATGATGTTTAGACATTAGAAGGGTTCAATTAATTAATAAATAGAGTGAATAAAGAAATTCAAGAGAAATCCTAGATGGAAAATGGTTTTGGAGACATATGGAGGATGTGGGACCCACACTAGCTTGGTTTTTCATAATACATGGTATCTCTCTCTTGCAAATTCGAATTAATGGGAAGGTGAACACTCTTGGGTGATTTGGTAAGTCATAACACATGTCATTAAGCATATTAGGTCGAATTGGGAAGGATTGGTAACCTCCATGGAAGATAAAGAGTCAAATTGGAAGTTTGTGGTCACTTGGGCTAGATTCCCTAGCCCCTATTACACCAATGATGGAGCATCTATGACAACTATGACAAATTGCAGACCTGACCTCTAACATCTGACCACTATGACATGTCAGCCCCAAAAATAGGCTCAAGGAAGGTGCTCATGGGAATTGTAGAAGCCAAAGAGACTCAAAATCGAATTTGGGAGAAGATGGAAGGTTAGAACTAGGAGACAAGTGGCAAATGTGGAATATTTCCTAAATGGAAATCTATTGAAACTATTGAGAGGATTTCGACCCTTATAAGGATAATGTTGGTTATAAAATGTAGAAGTGAATTATGAGAATGACTTTTGATGATTTGAGAAAAATTGCATTTGTGAAGAGAGAACTTGTGGATGACTAGTTTCTTGCCTTAGCCAATTTCGAGGGTGAAATATTTCCATCCAAGTTGGTGTTTGGAGAGGCCACTCAGGTCTTTCATGGTGCTTTAATGGAGTTTTATTTGCAGGTAGTAGCGACAGGAAGTTTCATGGTTTGGTTTAGTGCAGCACTTTCTCTCCACCATTTCCAGTTTTGAAGGCATATTCATGCTCCTTGAGGGAGGGCATTTTTTGGTGAGCTCTTGTGCTTCTTGGGAGAGATTCTCATTATATATTTCTGATTGTAATAGATTCATATCCCCTGTTATTAATATTCAGAAATTCTCAGGTCGAAATACCCACTGGTTGTATGCAAAAATATTGATTAATGAGCAAACAATGTCCATTTCCCCAATGCTTTGATGTATGACCCTATAGGGTTGATTATTTTGAATGGATAGATGATTCTCTGATATATTTGTGATTCATATACTGCCATGGATATATTATACAAGTTTCATGTACTGTACTTGAGCATTTGAATCATTTTTACTCAGTTTGTTTGTATTGAGAGGTGAAATAGTGCCATTTCCCCAAGGGTCGAATTGGGGGTTTTTGCTGTTGAATGTGAGAGGGTTAGAACAGTAGTAAAAATCAATTAATGGTGTATATGAGACCTTAATCACATAATTAACACATTACATACCTCTGTTCATAAATTCGTGGGAGTTTGGAGGCATTTGGAAGGCCATTTGCAGTGTTACCCCGGGGGGATTTGATGCACAAATTACTAGTCAAAATTACATATATTGATCAGAATACAAATCAAGTTTGCAGCAGTATTTAGAGGGACATAAAACATCCCTAAAACTAATATTCAAATCTAAATATCATTCATACACTCCTACAGAATATTTGGGAGCATTTGGGTTGATTTGGAGGTCAAAACAATAAAACTAGTCAAAGATCGAAATTGGGGAAAAGTGGAAAAATTGGCATTTTAATAAAATTTTGAAAAAGGGTCATTACATACGACCAGTGGGTCTCTCTCTTCTGGCGAGGAGAGACAGAGGTGGAGAGGCAGTGGTTCCTGCCAGTGCACATGCCGCCATCGAGGAGATGGAGGAGGTGTACCGGAACCTATCTTAGCTGACCGTGGAGGTTCCCGAGCCAGCTATCGACGACCTACCGAGGCCCATGCAGAGGTATGGGGTTGGAGCATCCGTGCGCTTCAACTCCTTGCTCCACAAGGTGGCTCATACTATAGATTTCTTTCTCACCTAGCGTCAGAGAGTTGTTAGAGTCAAGGGTGTACGGGTCAGGCGTGGTGCCTGAGACACTTTTAGACTTGTACTGAGAACTTAGAGGCCTCAGGTTTTTGTACTTACTGAAAGCTATGATGCTTCATATTTTTGTAGAGACTCACTGAAAGCCATTGTGCTTCAGATTTTGTACCAGCACTACTTTTGAGCGATTTATATATATAGACATTATCGGCGGTTTATACATTATGTGTTCTTCAAATGATTAGTGATGTGATCTTGTTTACATGTTTGCTTCTGTACATTATATTTACATGTCGTGAATGCTTTTACATATTATGATTATTATGTGTGTGCAATGTACCAAGCCAAAATGAAATTGGCCATCGAGTCAGCAACTGTGTTTAACTCTCGTGGAATGTGCAGGTATTGAACAGATTCAAATGACCTTTCCAGGAGACGTACTTGTTTGAAGAGATGGAGTAAGATGGGATCACGGATGGCGTATATCCAGTTCAAATGGGAAACTACTAATTGAGAATCCATGTGGATGACAACGTGGTTCATACCCAAGGAAATGGCATTGGCTAGAGTTCCGATCACTGCCTGATATTCTGCGGCATTGTTGGTCGCGAACCCTAGGCAACTTCCTACTGAGCTAATGAACTCACCTGTTGGGGAATATAGTACCCAGGCTGCTGAAGCAAGGTGAAGGATATGCCGGCTGGCGCCATCCGTGAATCCATAGCACGTTTCCATCTGCACACGCAGACCGAACATGGTATGAGAAGCGGAAACAAGATCAAAATACACTCGAAAAGAGAAATGCGTCACACCACACGAAAACACAAAAACACGCTTTGTATAATATATACAAGCAAGTCTATGCATGAGAGATCAAGCATAGTATCTCTTCAGGTAAATCCCATTGCGGGGTTCACCTAAAGAGATTCCGTCATAATCCTCAAGCTAGTAGGCACCTTTTTCCAACACACGTTTTATGACGTAGGGTCCATGCCACATGGACTCGAACTTCCCAGCTCCTAGCTTATCGTGCTTCTGGTCTTAAGTGAGGACCAGGTCACCCTCGTTAAAGATATGAGGTTCAACCGACTTATCGTACTAGGCCTTGATGCATTTCTTGTGTGCTTCATTAGCGAGAGCGGCATCACGGTGAGACTCGTCAAGTTGGGCTAAGTGTAAGAGACGTTCTTCCTCAACACTAGGAAGAAGTTCGAACGTGAGCTTTAAAGATGGGATTTCACACTCTATCGGTAGAACAGCCTCCAATCCATATACCAATTGGAAGGGAGTGAAACCTATGGCGGTTTTAACGGTAGTTCGGTCGGCCCATAATGCTGAAAAGAGCATGTTATGCTAGTTGGACTTTTGTGTCCCTTCCATCCTCTGGATCATAGTTTTCAAGACCTTGTTAATTGCCTCGACCTGTCCATTGGATTGCGGGTAGTAGGGTGTTGAGTTTTCATGGCGAAAACCCAACCTGTTGCTCAATTCAGCAACCATATGGTTCTGAAAGTGAGAACCATGATCGGTAACTATGGCCCGTGGAACTCCAAACCGCGCTATCACATGATTAAACATGAAGAGTGCGGCGGTTTTGCCATCATTTTGGTATGTAGGCATAGCCTCAGCCCACTTTGTGAATTAATCCACAGCTACGATGATGTAATTATGCCCCCCGACCAAGGTAGGCTTACAGTGCATAAAATCGATGCCCCATTTTGCAAATGGGCCAACGGCAATAACCGAATGTAGTGGGGTAGGATGAGTGCGCTTCTTCATATGGAAGTGTTGGAAAGGAGGACATTTTTTAACGGCCTCAATACAATCTTTGAAGATAGTAGGCCAGTAATATCTTGCGCGCAAAATCTTCTGGGCTGTAGCCATCCCAAAGAGATGACCGCCACACGCCCCAGCGTGACAGTCATTCAGAACGCGTTCAGCCTCATCAAGAGTGAGACAACGTCAAAGGATTGAATCAACGCCACGACGATACAAAGTATCATTAATGATTAAGTAATACTTTTCATGGTGACGAACCTTACGACGATCGTCGCGAGAAAGTTGAGGATCGAAGCATTGGGTTTGAAGATATAACAAAATATCTCCATACCAGGGGTCAGTCGTACTGATGAGAAACAATGATTCATCTGGAAATGAGTCCTTGTGCTCAACTTCTGCATCAGGACGGGGAAGGTCGCAAATAAGCTCGGCAAACACCAAAGACTTCGGCTTTCTCGAAAAGAAGATCCAATTCTTGCAGTATCACAATCCAGCGTGAATACTTGCCCCCAAGCACTTGATGTGTCAGTACGTGGTACATGGGGTTCGAGTCGGCAATGATAGTGGTGGTGCGGAGCAAGATGCAATGACATAACTTCTAGATGACAATGACTGCCGCGAAAGCAAGTTTTTCGACATGTGAGTATCTAGTTTCGACGTCAGCTAGACCCTTACTTGCATAGTATATCACATGTTCTTGAGCGTTTTGATCCTCCTGTACCAAAACCATGGCGATAGTGGTAGCAGACGCGGTGAGATATAAGATGTAATCTCGATAATAATTAGGCGGTTGGAGCACAGGGGCATGCGTGATGGCATGTTTGATACTGTCAAAAGACTTTTGAGCTTGGTCATCCCAAATGAATGGGACGTCCTTCTTAAGTAGTTTCATGTAGCCCTTAGTTTTCTCCGCGAAATTGCAAACAAAACGTCTGAGGTAAGTCGCCTTCCCTTGGAGACTTTGAAGTTTCATAACATTAGTTGGGGGTGGTAGGTTGATGATAGACTCTACCTTTAAGGGATCAATGCGGATCGCATCTTTCGAAATGATGAATCCTAAGAGGCGTTCGGACTCAACGCAAAAGATACACTTGTGAGGATTCAGACGGATATTGTACCATCTGCATCTGAGGAATATGGCTGTCAGATGATCAATGTGGAACTCACGCTGCTTCGAATGGGCAGGGAGATCATCCAAGTAGGGTTCCACAAAGTCCTTAATATATTGGAAGGCATATGACATAGCCCGCTGAAACGTGGCGCCAGCATTTTTAAGGCCAAATGGGAGCTTGCGATAAGTGAATGTGCCCCATGGGAAGATGAAAGCCGTCTTATGTTGGTCAGCTGGGTTGATCTCAATTTGGTTGTAACCCGAAAAGCCATCCATGAATGAGAAGATGACGCTTCCAGCACAATTGTTGATGATCTGGTCGATGAAGGGGGTCGGTAGTTGTCTTTTGGACAAGCCCGATTAAGGTCCCGATAATCAACACAGACGCGAATGGTGCCCTGTTTTTTGTTCACAGGAATGACATTTGAGACCCAATCCGTCAATGGGACAGGATAAATAAAGCCAACCTTTAAGAGCTTTTCAATTTCTACCTTTATTGCCGCAGTCTTCCGGGGGTGTACCAGTCGCAATTTTTGACGTACAAGTTTGATGTCGGGATAGGTTTTTATTTCGTGAGAAACAATTGTGGGGTCTATCCCAAGCATCTCCTCATAGGACCAAGCAAAAACGTCTCAAAATTGCTTGAACAAGGCCGTGCTAATAGTGATTTCTTCAGGGGAACACTTCTGGCCTATGCGAATGTGTTCCACTATACCTGGTTTCACTGAGATGTCTACCTCAGTAGTTGGCTCAATGTTAGCCAAGTTGCCCTCCGTGTCTGTGAGACACGTGAGGATGGGTAGATATCCAGTGAAAAGAGGGTATGAATGTTGTCCTCTACGTACTTCCATGGAGGAAGAAAAGATGACCTGTGATGAAGATTATCCCACGGACCGTCGTCCACATTCATTACTTCCATGATGGACTCATCTAAATGAAAAGTCCGAAGTAAGAGATCGGGTAGAGAGGGTGTCCTGCGTGGAGAACAGGAAGGAAGGTCCATGGATGGACAGTCCTCTGGTGCTATTTGGATAGCCTCATAAATACGTTCAGCGGGTGAAAGAGGCATCGCGTCTCCAAACAGGTGTGTTGTGGCTTCATCCGGTACAAGCCAAGCATCGTTTGAGTGAGATAAAATCTCAGTGGAGATCATGTTCACCGTGGCAACATGATTAGGGAGGTCCGCGGCTAGAAAAATTCCCATGAGAGAGGAATCTTTCAATAGGCCAACCGCTACACTCTCATACTCTTTTGACGTCTGTCCAATGGAAGGAACAAGGTCACCAAGATGAGTAGTGGCGTCCGGTGTACAAAAATCTAACTGGTCGATCGTAACAATTCATCCTTGGTGGGGGAATTGTACGGTGCAGAAGACTGAAGAGGCTACCACCTGCATGGTATAAAACCAATTGCGACTGAGCAAGAGATTGTAATCTAACGGGACCGAGACCACTTCCATGTTAATGGTTACAGTCTTTTCGCCCAACTCAACTACAAGAGCTTGTAAGAGCCCATGAGGTTGAAAGCTGCGCCCGTCGAATGATTTCAACGTGGTAGGAGAACGATTCAGTTCAAGGGAGCCAATGGCTCTCCAACAAGCGATGGACATGACAGAAGTAGAGGCTCCTTCGTCCAAAAGAGTACGATGGATAATATTTCCACCAAGGTTCGCAGTAACTTGGAATGCGAGCTGGTGGGAGAGCCTCGACTTAAGGTTGTCAAGATGAAACATGATGGTGTTCGAGGAATCCTGGTCGACTGCACCAATAGCAACAAGGAGAGTTCTGCGTTGATTGGGACAATTCTACAAAACTTCCAGTGTGGACATGGCGCAAGGAGCTTGGGCCAAGTCCTCTACGATATTGTAATTCTGTGCCGCGCGAGCATTAGGATTGAAAACAACTTTTCGAATCATGCTCTTGGGCGGGCGCAATATCGAATCTAAAGAGGGTCTCTCGATGGTGAGAGAAGTTGATGGTACAGTGACATTAGGTAGAGAGTCGAAAGATTTTTCAGCATTACTTCCGGCGGGTTCCTTCGAAGGGACCTGTTCGTAAGATCGCGAGTGAGTAGTTAAATTGATCGCCTCATTACGCAACATGAGAACATGCGCGGTATTGGATGGTTCCCCTTGGGATGGGGGGGTTTGAGCAATCATCTGCTGATTTTGAGCAGGAAACAGATCGTTGAGGACTGCAGGAGTCGGTTTACCCCTAATAAACTTCTGAACTTCGTCTCTATGGGGACACTCTTTGGAGAAATGGTCTTCTCCACACAGTAAGCAAGGATACTTCAGTTTCCTTTTCTGCTTAGTATCTTCGGGAGTGCTCTTCATTTCCTGCTGGGCAGAAGACTTCTTGGGTTTCCCCTTGTTCTTCTTTTTTCCATTAAACTTATGAGATGAAGCTGATTGAACATAATTCACCTTTTCAGTTACAGCAGGAGAAGTGGGCTTGGCGGTGCTGTGTCCAGCCAGAGTGGGGTTGGATGATCCAATAGTGCTAGTAGCAGGCTGGGTGGTAAGGGAACCAATGATTCCATCAGCTTGGGATCCCTTATGTGGTTTTGTGGGATCGTTAACGTCCCGGGGTGCGTCAGGTAAAATATTGAACAAAGTGCCAGACTGGGTATAAACCAGGTCTAACAGATGGGCACTCGCGATGGCTTGTTCTTCGGTGACAGCACCTCGCATGGCAACATCTTTTGCTATGACAGGAAGGAGTGACTTTGTAAACCAGTCTGCTAGGAGCTGATCTGGAATGGGAGCCTTAATGAGACATTGTCTCCTTCGCCACTCGTGGATATGATCCGAAATGTGAGTGGTGGTATTCTAACAGAGCGAGGTTAAAAGCTCAGTACCAGTCTCATACCGTATAGGCAGCTGGAAATGCGTAAAAAGGTTCATAGCAAGAGAGCCAAAATCAGGAAAAGAGTGTGGTGGCAACTCAATGTACCACTTGGCAGCCGAACCGGTGAGAGTCCTTTGGAACAATCTAAGATGAATTGAATCATCCATTAAGGAATTAGATGAACACCATAAATGGTATGTCATCACGTGGTTCTTGGGGTCTTCACCTGGCTTCCCGTCAAACTTGGGGATATCAGACGGAAATTTCACCGGAATCGGTGGCTAGTTAGATCCATGGTACATGGGATCGTTGGTCAAACGAGAGAGTTCAAGTAGGTCCATAGTAGCCAAAAAGGGCAGCTTTGGATTAGGCTGCGTATTGATAATACGGATATGGCGTGTAAGGACTAAATTGACCGTAAGGTGTACCAAGATAAAACTAACTGTAGGGGGGTGTGCCGCCCGGACCATAAGGAGGTCCGCCACCATAAGGTGGTCCATTCCAATACGGTGGGGGTCCACCTCCACCTCCGGGAGGTGGTGGAGGTCCGCCACCACCACTGGGAGGAGGTGGGGGTCCATAACCGTAATAAGGTGGCCCACCACCGCCTCCGCATGGAGGGGGTGGTGGACGACTTCCGTTGCCAGATGGGTGGGGGCCCCCACCGCTTCCGCTGCCAGAAGGATGAGGGTTTCCACCACCACCGCCTCCACCAGGGTAATTAGGTCCTCCACCGCCTCCGCCTGGAGGGGAGGTGGACCACCGCCGCCACCCGAAGGGAAATTTCCTCCTCCACCATGATAAGGTGGTCCGCCGCTGCCTCCGCTTGGAGGAGATGGGGGACCATTCCCGCCACCGCCTGAGGGGTGAGGGGCGTTGTAGGTAAAATGGGGTGGTCCTCCGCCAACGTTAGGTGGGGGCCCGCCGCCTCCAACAGGAGGTGGGGGAGGACTAATCGGGGGTGGTGGTACTTGAGGGATAGTCGGTTGGGGTCCGTGTTGCAACACAGGTTATTACCCCCACAGAGTGTAAGGATTCCCGGGATAAGGTATCCCGTATGGAGCGTTTCCGGGATTAGGTTGGCCGGGTGCAGGGTTAACGGAACCTGGATATGCTTGACTCCATGAGGGTTGGGTTACATTAGACGGCCCTCCAACATGAGATAATCCCGTGGTGGACGGTCTAGTGGGTTGGGTAGGTCCAACGGAAGGCCCGTTGGGGACTCTACCAACATTCTGATTAGGAAACGGGGGTTCCCCCCCAGCCACAATAGGATGACCACTATTCAAAGGTTGAACCAACGTGGGTTGTTGACTAGCTACCATGGTAATAACATTACCAATAAGATAATCCGTAGGAATGGAGTACCCTCCCCTTGAATTTTGGGGTGGGGGAGGAACTGGTAAAGTAACCGTGGTAGTGATAGGTGTATTGGACCGTTGTCCTTCCACCAGTTGGTTCACTTGAGGTGCAAGACTGGATTCCTGCGAGGGTTGACCAGTCTCATTAGTGGTCACGTGGTGGGGTGCTTTCGATGATCCAAAAGATATCGAACGAACTGGGATGGGTTGGTAAGGGGGTAACGATGGGTCTTCAACTCGTCGTTGGAGACTTGACTGCTGACACTCTTCAGCTATGAAATGAAAGTGAGCCAATTGGTCATGAAAGTAGGCTAAAGTGTCTTCCGGAGTAGTCTCATGGGTGAGGATGAGGTGGAAAAATGAGCCACTAGATGGTCGATAGAAGATGTCCAATAAGCTGCTGAAGGACCAATAGCTGCAGTAGGGTTGTCCTGGGGTCGGTTTATCCATTCCAATGATCCAGGTTCTCCCGGGATGATGGGAGGAAGGTTTCGAGAAGTGGGGGTGTGAGCTTCCTCATCCCACGTGGGATGAGAAGCAGGTGAATCTGGTGGAAAAAAATGTACACCAATATTCAAGGTAGGGTTCCCTACTTCAGTAACTACGACTGCGTTACGCTGATCCATTCTTACCCTCAAAATTACCTCTGGTTTAAGGGGAAATTCGGGTGGCAAGTTCAAGATCCTACGGGACCTTCTCTAGGGAAAATCTGCCAAAGTATCAGGAAAATCAGCCAAAAAAGGCCGAAACAATGTTTCTCCTAAAGGTATACTAAAAGAAAAGCAGTCCAAGAAAACCTACTCAAACTAAGGCAATAAGAAAACTTGTGTGACAGAGTGGATTCAAAAGTCTGGAAACTCACGGGATTATCAAGGCATCGTAAACTACAATATATTGTAGGGTCCAACAGTATGACACGACAAGGAGGATTGGGACCGTACCCTTGCCTGCATACCCGACTACCTGGACAGGACGTGCGTGCTAATCTCCCCGAGTGCTATTCTTGGTGTATTGCTTTGCCAAGACGGCCAAATGGTTAACTCAGTTGGTTTCAGGAATCCTATTGGTGTCTCCCGATATACGCAAGGTATGTGGGAGCTCAAATCCATAGTGGTGCTGTCTAATGCACAGTCGTTGGCACGATACCTTCCGATATACTTGTCGAGTACGTGATACACCCTTCGATATACGCCAAGTACAGATTATGGTACTTGGTGGGTACATGAAGGAGCTCGATATACCGATGTACGTGAAAGACTACAATACCCCCAGACTACAGTGCTGGCAAGTAACGACAGCTGCCACGCTTAACGACGCTGGAACACGTCTCTAACTTACACACAAGTTACTAAAAATTTTACCTAGTTCTACTGTTTATTTTATCTTGGACGGTTAGGTGAATGCATGAGGTGAGTACATAACCAGAAACATAATGCAACCCTAGCTACATGCATGAAATAGTCTTTTCTTTCAATGAATTCTACCTATGGTAAGGAGAAAGATTTTTCCAATGGTATTGCCAAACAAACTCAATGAAACACAATTCCCAATGCACAAATTTGACAATGAAAGTACTCTTTTCTTTTTCAACGAAACACACAAACATACGCAACACGACTATCCAAATCAAAGTATTTTTTCTCTTTTCTTTTCTTTTTCAAATCAAAACAACATTAAGTAATGAGATGAGAGGATTCTGAAATGGAAATGCAAGCTTTTCACTTTCTCTTTTCAACGATCTAAAGGCAACAAAAATAAAAAATGCACTTATCTTTCCCTAGCATGAAAACAACTTTTGAAAGAAAACGAAATGTACTAGAGCTTTTCAAGAAGATGAATAATTCATAATTCAAGAAAAACACAATCAATCATATTTCCATTCATCTCTTCCAAAACATTCCAATGCACAATGATCTTTCTTCAATAACTTTTTGAGAAATAACGGGAAAGAAACGCTTTTAATTTTTTCAATGGATGTATCAAAGCAATAATCTTGAAAACAACTTTGCTTTTGAATCTAAATGACTGAAAAGAGAATGTTGCTTGCGGCACTCATACACTCATAAAACCCAAGAAAAGACAAGCACTCAACCAAGCAGAAATGACACACTTAACTCAAAATCAAGCCGCAACAAGCAAACTAAGCAAGCAAGGCTCAAAACAAAAACAAATGAGGTCTGGAGGCTGATCCAATGCAATGATTAGATCAGGGGTGGAAGGAAGGGAATGCAAGAGTGAAAAGGATGAAGGTGAAGGAAACAAAAGTGTCCAACACTACCAATTTCAAACTTGTCCAAAGCGGAACCCTAAGTCAATCCAAACAAACCAAACTCTCAACACACAAATAAAAAATGGGATCTCTGGTTGAATGACGTAGCACAGGAAGAGTTCATACACCAAACCAAGGCTCAGACTGTTAGATGAGGGAATGAATGCTCATGTGTCAAATCTCGACAGATCGGCTCACTTTGTCTTTGCAGACAGTGCGACGTCGCAGGTCACCTATACGAGAGGTGCGATGATGTGGCAGTTCATTAATGCACATGCCGCGACGAGAAAGCAACAGACAAAGGACAGAGGCTCAGGAAAACACAGTGTCGCTCTGTTTTCACTACCCAGGTGCGACTGGCGAGTTCTAGATTAAAAAATGAATCAGATCTCTCAAAAATGAACCACCAACAGTTTTGAAACCGAGTTGTACAAACTCAAAGGAAGAAGATCAGGATCTTCAATGTGAAGATCTGATAATGGAATCAATCCTAAGAAGGAAAATGGAAAAAATGACAATAAGGCTTGTGACAAGTAATCAACTGAAAATGACTCAGATTAATGATCACTAAACAAGCATACTCCCCAGTATGGTCGCCAAATTTGTTACCGAACAATCCACTCGACCAGAGGCGAGCTAGATCTCCCTAGCTCAATGCGAGTCTAGAACAAATAGAACAGACTACAAACACGTTTCCTAGATCTACTTAAGGATCAAGTACTAGATGTCTTACCTCTTTGATTTCTCTATCCTTTCTCCCAAATGTTGCTCCATGTTCCAAGGTCATCAGATCCAAGCTGCAAGACCTGTTAAGACACAGAAAAGAGAAATGAGTAAAGAGCATATATACAATAAGAGATCTATGTAAACAATTAAGCAGGTAAACAACACAACACCATTACACATCAAGAACGATATTGGTGGAAATCATTTGTATTACTGCAAATAGAGGAGTACATGATAGATATATAGAACTACAACCAATGACTTAACGTAGCAACCCTTCTCCACACAAGCCAATTGCCAAACCCTTCCAAGGAAGCATGAATTCTCCAAGAGGTGAGTGAAGGTGTCCTAAGAGATTTCACCAGCATGTAGATACCATAGTCTTCCTCCCTTTGGTATGGGAGTGAGCCTCGTATATATAGGACTAAGTGGATGAGGTTATGGATAGGATAGGATGAGAGATGGTAGGAGAGAGATAGGGGATCTTTCCAACATGCTAGGGGTCGAGTACCAGCTCTCCAAGAGATCAGGGATAAGCCCCCAAATGGGAAAGCTTCGAGAAAGATCTCGAAATGGCTATTTTTGACCATTAACAGACCTCGTCGCACCCTGCTATGGAGCAGCCTGCGATGTCGCATGTTGCTAGTGTGCAACCTGCGACGACCTTTCAAAAGGGTGTATAAACTGAGTACAAATCCTCCAAATGAGCACTTGGTCCAGATGACTTCAGGGATGTATACACTAAATCATGATGATGGGTATATTTTAGGTGTAACACAAAGGGAGGCCCACTCGTGCGGAGAGGATGGATGGGGGGGGGGGGCGCGGGAGGAGGAGGGAAGGGACGGAGGGGTTGGGGGCGCGGCAGGAGGAAAATGCGAGGAGGAGGAAGGGGGGGCGCAGGGAGGAGGGAGGAGGGGAAAGGGAGGGGTGTGTGGGAGGAGGAGGGAGGGGACGGAGGGGGTGGGCATGGCAGGAGGAAAATGAGAGGAGGAGGAAGGGGGGAGGGCGCACGGGAGGAGGAGAAGGAGGAGGAGGAGGAGGAGGGAGGGAGGGTACAATTTTTTTAGGAAGGGGGCATGGGTAGGTTAGGTAAAACAATTTTAATTTCTATTTTAAACCCAAAGCTATTATTTGTTGGATAAGGGGCAAGCCTTTCCCTGATTAATAATACAAGAATTTAATAAAAAAATACATTTAAAAAAAATATAAAACTAACCCGGAAAGTGGTAGAGCCTCCTTTGTTAAAAGTGCTAGAAGCTCCTCTCTTCAATCTTCCCGTTCTTCTTGGAAACCTTCATGAATTGCTCCAAAGACTAAACAATCTTGTATTAATAAGATTGATTAGGTTTAAGTTTACAATTCTTAAGAATGTTAAAAAAACAAAATTGTAAAAGAATAAATCAATAAAGCCATAAAACAAGCATTACCAAATTAAAAAAACCATAAAATAATTATTGCAAAATTAACAAAAAAAACCAATTAATTTATTAAAAACAGAAAAAACACTAACCTTGAAAGTGTTACTAAATTGCTCCAAATTAAATGATGAATAGTAGGAAATCTAAATGGTTTATATAGCCTAGATTAGGTTTAACAATACTTGTTTTACGAATGTGGGATTAAAAAAATGAAATTAGTTACTGAATTATTATTAGATTTATATAAGATAGGTTTAAATGAAATAATTACTAATGTTATGAATGTGGAGTAAAAAAGATGTAAATAGCCATTACTTTATTACAAATTGTATATAAAAAATGTTACGAGAAATTTTACTAGTCTTATATGTCTGGGATAGAAATATGTAATTAGTTAATACATTATTTCAAATTTTTTTATACCATAAATTTGTTTTTTTTACTAGTCTTATGAATGTGCGCTTTAATTTTGTAGGGAAATTTTGGAGGGAAAATTTTGAACGAAAATTTTGGAGGGAAGTTTTGGAGGGAAACATTTGGAGGGAATATTTTGGAGGGAATATTTTGGAGGGAATATTTTCATTCTCATAGCTATAATATTATTGGTTGACAGTTGCACCATTCTACTTTTGGGTGAGGACTGTGGTAAAATTTCATTGTCTTATCTATTAAGATTTTTCTATAATTCTATCTTTTAGTGAGAAGTCATGGACTCATCTGAATTAATTTCCAATGTCAATAAAGAGTTGTATTGTTCATCTAGCGAAGATACTGGCATTGCAAACAATGTAATCAAGCATGTTATTCAAGAACTTCCTAATTATGAATATTTTGAAGACACTAGTAATGAAGGGAAATAATGTGATGATAATGAAGAGCTTCCTCCAAGTGGGGATCCTAAAGACAATGAGCAAGATGATGACAATTTTCCTCCCAGCGAGGATTTTGATGGGACTAATGATGCTTTTGCCGAGCATGTATGTACAAATAATGTTGATGGTTTTCTTCATAGCAATGATTCTAATAGGACGAATGATGATTTTCCTTCAAGCAAGGATTTTAATGGAACCAATGATGATATTCCTCCCAACGAGGATTTTTATGGGACTGATGATGATTTTCCTCCAAGTGAGAATTTTAATGGGATAGATGATGATTTTAGTAAGGAAGAAGACATCAATAATGGTGAAGATGATTTTCCTCCAAGGGAGGATTTTAATGGAACTGATGATGAGATTCCTCCAAGCGAGGATTTCAATGGAACTGATGATGAGTTTCCTCCAAGTGAGGATGTCAATGGAACTGATGATGAGTTTCCTCTAAGCGAGGATTTATGTGGCACCGATGATGAGTTACCTCCAAGTGAGGATTTCAATGGAAACGATGGTGAATTTCCTCCAAGCGAGGATTTCAATGGCACAGGTGATGACTTTCCTCCAAGTGAGGATTTCAATGGAATAGATGATGACTTTCCTCCAAGCGAGTATTTCAATGGCACCGATGATGACTTTCCTCCGAGCAATGATTTCAATGGCATCGATGATGATTTTCCTCCGAGCGAGGATTTCAATGGCATCAATGATGATTTTCCTCCGAGCGAGGATTTCAATGGCACCAATGATTATTTTTCTCCGAGCGAAGATTTCAATGGCACCGATGATGGTTTTCCTCCTTGTGGAGATTTCAATGGAACCAATAATTATTTCAATGGAACCAATGATTATTTTCCTCCGAGAGAGGATTTCAATGGCATAGATGATGATTATACTCCGAGCGAGGATTTCAATGGCACCGATGAGCATTCTGTTGACGATGAAGCCACAAATGATGTAGACAGTGATTCTCCTCCAAGTAAGGATGTTACAGGCACCAATGATGAAGACAATGATTCTCCTCCAAGTAAGGATTTAACATGCACCAATGATGTCAATGTTGAATCTCAAGAGTTCCCTTTCAGTGAAGAATTTAGCGGCACAAATAGTGTTGATGGTCACATTGATTTGTCAGCAATTGATCAACTTATCAGTGATCATGACAATAATTTTCATAGTGAATTTGGTGATGAGATTTCAATGAGGGGGGTCATATGCATCATAATGAAAACATTCATTCTAATGAGGATGTTGTTGCAGACATAATGGTCCAGGAAATGCAGTGACAAAATCCAACGCAGAGCAGGGTTAAGTGTAGGACTAGACCTTTTTATGTCATTCCAAAGCATTCCAGTTATACAAGGTCTAGGAAAGAATCGCTCACAAGTCCAAGTTCGATTACTCCTTTTATTTCGAGTGAGTGTTTCCACAAAAGTTGTTTGAAAAGTTTAGGCTACAATTATGCCTTGGAGAAAAGGAAGATGTATTTATCAATGAACAAAGGTATGCAAAATTCATATTTAGTGGGGTGCATGATTCCTACTATGACAGGTTATGATTATCCCATTGGAAAAATTATGCTTTGTAGAAAGACATTCAAACGGATTCACTCAATTGGTAATCTTCGATTATTAAGAATCCAAACAAGACTGGAAAAGGATCCTACATTTTATTCTGACGCTTATCAGGGACGAATCACTGGGCCATCAACACACATTGCAATATAATAGACGCATGATTTCCTTTCCAAGCATGGAGAGAGTATGCCAAATAGAGAAACAATACACATTCCATATAATTTCACAAGGCAAGAAATCTACAACTTATACAAGAATTATGTTCAAGGTGGTCAAAGAAATGGCAACTTCATCAGATATGCATATTACACAAGAGTATGGAAAAAGAAGTTCAACAACGTCTGCATTCCAAAGAGGTCAAGGATGGGAGTCTACAGTACATGTGCTTCTCTTAAAGAAAGAAGGGATATATCAGAAGGGATAGAAAGAGGTATGTGTACAATTTTTATTTTTTTAGATAAATGTCAATTATTAAAGCTAGTTAACAATATTTTTTTGTTATATTGTTTGTAGATTCCATAATCAATGCACTGCACGTCCAAAAGTTGTATAGACATCGCAAGAAATGTTATGATGCTCCACATAAGTATATGGGTTTGATAATTGATGGCATGGATCATAAAAAAACACTCTTGCCACATTTTGTCCGTGTGCCAAATAATTTAAAGGAGGAAAATTTTATTTAGTTTCACTCGGTTGGGTTTATGGTTTTTAATGGTGAAATGATTCCAAGGGTTTACTTTACAGCTCCAAATATTCACACTGATGCAAATTTGATCATCACCATAATTCACCATGTCATTAATCATTGCCCTGGTGATATTCCTGAAGTTCTATATCTACAATTGGACAACAGAAGCCGAGAAAACAAAAATCAGGTCGTGTTTGGTTATCTAAGCATGCTTGTTGAATTGAGAATTTTTAAAAAGGTAAAAGTTGGTTTCCTTTTTGTTGGACATACGCATGATCATATTGATCAAATGTTCAGCCATTTTTCAAGGACATCGATGAGGAAGAAAGGCGGGATCCTACCATCATTGATTGAAATTGTAGGAAAAACATACCATCTAGAACCTATTGTACAGAAATTGGAAGAAACTGTTGACATGTGAAGATTACTGTTTGGATAGCATGGTGAAGAAAGGTAAATTGAAAAACTTAATGACATTAGCTTTCAACATCAATTTCGTATAAAAAAGATTGATGGAAAAACACTACTGTGGGGCAAGAAGTACTCAACTAGCACATAATGGGGGCCTTCATCAAGTTTGGCATTTCTGAAATTCATCCCAAATAGTCAAATGTATGCTTCAAATTTATTGTTATTGCAATCATCTGCAGAGATTCATAATGCAAGGCGACATATTAAAGATGTTGATTCTTCTCCATGCTTGGAAGAAATCAAAAATTGTATCGAAGATACATATGAGTACTTTGATGTTGCGGATTTTGTTTGGTGGGAGTCTTTTTTTATGGAGCAGAGTGACATAATTTCAAACTCTAAAAATGGAGATATATATTTGAAGTCTCCATTTGCTTGGCCACAAAATTTATCAAATGAAAACGAGGTAACAAATGTTGAACCTCGAGCTGTTGAGTTTTCTCAAGTAAAGGAAAGAGAAATGTATATTGGCTCTAGAAGATCATCCGCAAAGCGTTGAGAGATTGAAGACCTTTACAGGGGCTCAGTAAAAGATATCAAGGAGGGTTGCATGATTGTATTTTTGGATACAGATGATGCACGTCATTATCCATTCTGGATTGCAAAAGCTATGAAGGTCAATAAAGAAAATGAAGAAGTAGTATCAATAGAATTACATTGGTATGCAACAGATACACACCCATTTGACGGTGTGTACAAGACAGAGATGGTGGTTTAGAAAAAGGTTTGTAGAAAGAGAAAAAGAAAGGGTCAAAAAATAAATCATCGCCGCAATGACATCTTGAAATTAGAGGAAGTTGATATACTTGTTTATGATTTCAAGTTGACAAAGAAAGACTCTCTTCGCCCAAGACTAGAGATATTATCAAGAGGTTGCTGCCAAAACAAGAAGTTGCAAGATGGGAGTCTATTAAACCAAGCCATAGATCCCGAAGGAATATGACATATGAAATGATGGGCATATATGTAGGCTCAGATGGTGCACCCATTGATAATAAAGAATAATATGGGTCATCTACATCTGCATCCAGTCCTTCATCTGCAAAAAATGTAGATTTTGATGGGGTGTCAGAATCGATGGATAAATTTGAATAATTTCACATGAAGCATTTTAGATGCTTTTTATTAATATGATGTTTGTAATTGAAATTCTAGAGGAGTTTTTGAATATTTATATGAACCATTTGTTCTTGTATGGTTTAATATATTATTTCATTATGAATCGCATCATAATTTCTTTGTTTTTATATGGTTAGAGTGGTGAAATTATTTATGAAATTTGTTTTTTGTTTAATATGCAAGTTTCCAAAAAGTTGTAATTTATCTCTTGAAGGAAAAATACGTTTTTCCAGTTTAGGGGTTGATTTTAAAGTTTTTGTAAACAACAGTATGGGATGTTTAGGCCATGGATCTATTTTTTACCTTGAAGAAAAATACGTGTATATTTTTTAGGCCAACACTTTTCTATTTGGGGGGTGTTTTTGGTGTTTTTGGTGTTTTTTTTGCAAAAATCATCGTTTTTAAGGCTACAATTCTCGTTTCATAGTATAAGTGATTTTCAGATTTCTTGAAAGTGGTTCATAATGTAATACATTGATGAGAGAATGGTGTAAGTTAAATGGATAATTGGGTTTTTTTTTTTTGGAATGAATTTGACTTAATTTTAACCTAATCGTTAGCTTTAAGTATGGTTTTATAGTGATTTTGAAGGACATTGTTGAGTGTGCCTAGTTTGGATTACCTAAAGTACCACACATTAGCATGTGTTGTTGATGATGTGTTAATTTCAAGCTTTCTCCTATTCATGTATGAGTAATAAAAAGTATCACACAACAAGTGATATTGTACATTGAATGAATTTATGTATGTTTAAAAACAACAACAACTACTACTACGACTAAAAAAACAAGAATGACAACAACAAAATTGTAACATATCAATTATAAGCATGCCAATGACAAGTGACCATTAAGATGAGTGAGAGGGTTAAAGAACATGAGAAACAACCATAGTATCTGGTAAGGTGTGATAAGAACCTATGAGCTCATTTGCATATAGTGATGAGAGTATTGTTTAATATAGTATAAGTAATGACGAGTAGGGACTATAATGTTAGTGTGCACAAATAAGTAAGAGTCATCGACTTGTGTAATTAATGGATTATAAATAAGAAAAACTAATAAGTGTAACTTAGATACTAAAAGTAATAGAGTAGATAGGATTAGTGGATCGACATAAAGATGTGAATGAAGGAAATGGGTATATCAAGGTAAGGGATAGTTAGAGAAATAGTACCAAACATAGGGCAATGATGTAAGGATTACAAGATAAATGGAAATGCAGTAGAAGGTAAGTTCTAGTTGAACTTGTAAAAGTTGTTAATGATGATATGGAAATCTGTCCATAATATTTAAATTGCATTCTCAAAGGGTGTATCATTTAAACTAGCAACCTTTAAATAAGGAGCATGTTGGCTTCATAATTTATCACATACAATAAATCTTGATATAGAGAAATGGTGAAGGTCATAGTGAAATTAACTAAGATGAGATCCAATTAAAGAGTCATGACAATGACTTAGAATCAAATTAAAACTTACATAGAAGACAAGGTATTCTTATGAATCACATTATATAATATACCACTTACTTTAACAAGAATATTCATTATTCTATGGATTAAGTATAATAATGAACCTTGAATAGGTCAAACCATCAACCTATGCAAATGTTAAACAAAATATAAGAACACTTCCAATAAGATTAAATGAGTAAATTTTGTAGATGCCGTTATGTAAAATTAGGAGGTGGCCCAGTAGGGAAAGTATACCCTAGGTTCTGCTACCTAGGAGGACACAGAGACCATGCGTCGTGATTACTCCACACTATTTTGACCATAACTTCGGAACGAAGTTTCCTGAAGGTTGGGTGTATGTAATGCCCCGTTTTGACATTGCTACCTGAACTATTATTATATGTTGTATTTGCTCGATTGTGAGACTTTGTCGGTTTGGAAACACTGTGGACATATGGTTCTATTATTTTTCTGAGATATATGTGTGTGTGTGATGTTAGTATTATGGTATGCAGTCATGTTTAGATATATATCATGTGTTAATTATGTCTCATTTATTCAAATTATTGAATGATGGGTACGTGGATACCGTTTAAGTAATATGTTGAATGAATGAATGTTGTACATGGTGCATGGTGAATATAAATGAATTGATTATTATTTTGTTGTGATGTAATGTATGTGTACATGTCGAGGATTTATGCATGATATTCTAGATAGTATGTCAGAGACTAACTTACAGGTTAAAATGACTAAGTGATAGCTGGATCCTATGAGGTGGGAGAGCCTCGGGGACATGAAATTCGAAAGATAAATGGTATGCAAGTGATGCATTATTTATTTTTGCATGATTATTATGTTATTTATTATGATGTATGGGTGGGGTAGGATTTCAGGACTCAACCGTACAGATTGGTTATACGATGACAAACTGAGTACAAGTGCAACACAGTTATTATGTGGGGTAGACATAGTCCCTTGTTCCATTCGGGGGGGTGGAGGATTTACCCACTGTTTATCCTCAAAACCCAGAGTCATGGGAGGGATGTGCTACAACGTGCTCCCCAAGGTGTGTGATGATGACTGGTGGTTTCCTGCTGGGGAAGCTTGGTCGATGTAGTTGACACTTCCACTTACGGGTTCTAACTGGAGCCGGTCATGGCTGACACTTCAAGGTAGTCCAACAGAGGAAAGGATAGGATGTGGAAGTTAGTTGTGAATTAGGTAGACGATGTAGGTAGATAGGTGTAGCTTGAAGTCGAGAAGTAAACTTGATTTAACTGTGTATGTTGAGGACCTTTCAAAGTCATGTGTCATAACTTAGTAACTGGTATTATTGTCCGTCGGTTAAATTTATGTAACTAAGTGAATGATCCAACAGTCAAGTTGTGTTAAGAATGCGTCAGTAAACCGTAACTTAATTGATTGAGAATGTTGTGTGGTTTAGTACCATTAGTGTACCTACACGAGTTATGTAAGCTGTAGCTACGCTTACATAACTCGTCTACATAGGTATCAATTGTGTGAAATAATACTGAACTATAATGTTCAGGCATTAATTACATTATTACTACTTATCTAACCGGGAGATTAAATTAATACGTCGAGTTAGTAAATTTTGGTTTAATAGTTGAATAGGATAAATGAGTAATTGAGGTGTTAATGAATGATGATTAAGTAAAAATGTTAATTATTGTCGATTAATGTTAATAATGTTGATTAATGTTAGTTATTTTCGATTAATGTTAATAATGTTGATTAATGTTAATAACGCTGATTAATGTTAATTATTGTCGATTAACGTTAATAATGTTGACTAATGTTAATAAGTGTAAATGGTATAAGCTAGTTTGATTACCTCATTATTATAGGTTAATGGTGTAAATAATATCAATTAAAAATATGATTAACTGGATCCCTTAAATTAACTATGTGTTAATAATGTCAATTAATATTAATGAGACTATTATTATCTTAAGTAATAGTTGTTAAATAGTTTAATAATAGACAAAGGTATAATATGGAACTAGGAGAATGAGTTGATTTAAAGTCTTAGTTAATATTAATTAATTAATATAAATATACATTGATAACTTTTTAGTATAATTAATTGTAATTGAGTAAATCAATAAGGATATTAGTTATAATTTTGAAACTTGGATGATAATATTCACGGTTAAAACTTAATTAGGTGAATATGTAAATGTACGCATATATTATCATGTCACAAATAATTGTTAATCAAGTAATAAGGTGGCCGACTATTCGGGAATAATTTATTGTTATTATTATTTTGGAGTTTGGAAATTATTATACATTAATAAGAAGTTCTGACCGATTTGAGGTAGTGACAGGGCGGTGAGACTGCGTAACTAAATTAGGTTGACTTTTACACATGCAAATAGCCCAAGAATTTAAAGGACAATAATTATTAATTCAAATGGTAAATAAATAAATAAATAAAATAATGGAAGTTAATGTTTTGAGTCAAATGTTAAGGGCTCGAGGAGGACTTGGGATATGGGAAACATTTATGTTGGAGACAGGGTATTAATGGCAAGGGGGAAGAGTTGACAAAGGAGGAGAATAAGGTTGAGAAGACATAGAGATTTGGGGGATCATCCAACTTGGCATGTTTTTGGGGATTTTTAGCTGAGATAGAAAAATTACAGAGAGGAGGAAGAAGGGGTTCATGTTGGAGAATTTCTGAAGGGGAGAACTGGTTGGAGAATTTATGAAGTGGAGAACTGGTTGGATTGTACTCGGTTTGGGCTCGGGGGTCCAAAGCTGTACCTTTGGAGCTAGGTGGTTGGCTAGACCTCGCCAGTTCGCAGGGTGGCATTCCAGATTGTTTGGTCGGTTGAGTTTCAAGGGTTTGGTAAGGCTTTTGGTTGCAAGGCATACATCAGGGCCTACAACACGGTAAAAGAGCAGAAAGGGGTCTACTAGCTATTTACGGGTATTTCTCCTACAGGTATAATGATCCATTTCTAACTCTGTTAATTATAATAATTCAATCTATTTGAGAATTAAATTTATGTGAATGAGTTCATGTATTTATATGTTGTTACACATGCACAAAAGTAGTAAATGTTAGAATTAGATAACAATAAATTATTTACAACCTGTAAAGCTAAACATGTTATATTATTTTACAGGCATGATATTTAAACCTAAACTAGAAACCAAAACAGAGACCTGAAACAGAATGAAAACAAAGCTAAGAAGGAAACATAGATTTATTTATTAATTAGGACACGGGTCCTACAATATTGGAGTCAACTTCTTACTATTATAATCAAACATTATATTATAATTAATCAACACAAATGTTGTAACGTGACATTTTGTTGAGCCTTTATCTTCATGTCAAAATTTGCCTAACCATTATGGCATATAGTAATGTGTCATACCCCTTCACGAGTGTGATACCACAACATAACCATTAATGACTATTGGAAAATGAGAAAACCTTTGATGAACATTGCAATGAGATATTAAATTCCAGTAACATCACAATGTGACATAATATTTGTTGTTTTTCACCATTTAAGTACAATTATTTTCCATGCAACATAACCTTTGAGGAATGTGACATAAAAATACCAACATTTTTATCTTACATTGTGAGATAATACTCAAGTAAACATCTCTCAACACCTTATTGTTATATGTGACTTATTATTGCAATCAACCCAAATGTTGCAATGCACCATTTTTGTTGAAGTCTACATCTCTATGTCAACATGATAGAACCCTTACAACACATGACAATGCCACAAAACGCTTCATAATCATCATACAATGACATAACCATCGATGAATATCATAAAGTGACAAAACTATCCATTTATATCACATTGAAACAAAAAATTTCATGAACATCTTAATGCAACACAACCATTTTTTTCTCACTATGTGACATAAATTTTGGGGAATGCTACATAACATTATGAACATGCTTATGTCATGTGTCACATAATATTGAAGTCAACACTTCTTTTCATAATGTGACATAATATTGCAATCAGTCCAATTGTCACAATCTATCATTTTTGAAGTGTACCCCTAAATGTTGCAGTGTGACATACCATTAAAGTTCTTATTAATGTGACGTAAACCTTCATGAACATCATAATACATCATAACCATTTATGAATGTTAGAAAGCAACATAACCATTGATTAATGTTGAGACATAATCTTTCATGAATGTCGCAATGTGACAACCATTCATTATGTCACACCGCTACATAGCCTTCCATAAATTACATAAATAAACACAATGTTTAATGCTTTACACTCATATTTAAACAATATTGTTGCTTTTAATAATAATTAAATAATAACAATATTAACCCTAATATAATTGAGTTGTTATAATAAATTACTTTAAAAATAATTTTAATATTATTAAAAATAACCATAATAATAATAAAAACAATACAAACATGTTTTAATAGTTTTATTGTCATTATAACAACCACATAATAATTACTAATTATAATAGTAATATGTTTGTTACAGTGTGCTAAAACAATTTTCAACGATAATGTCATAATACTTAATTTATCTATACTCAACCATGATATATTATTTATTATTATTCTATTTATTTATTGTTATTATTTATTGTCAATTTTATTAATTTATATAGTATTATTATTGTTATTGTTATTATAATACTAATAATACTAATATTAATATTAAAAATAATAATTCTTTAAATAAGTGAGTTTGTATTTTTTTGTAAGGAATAATCTCGTGGAAAATCTTCTAATTCCTTATTCATGATTCATGGATGGTAAGCAAGGTAGATTATCGGCCATGACTATGAATCCTAACCTCGAAGGGATCAAGATAGTCAAATCCGTGACCTCCCCAACTTTAAAGGGAGATATCTCATGTTTAGCTCATGACCACTTAAGCTAACCCTTGATGCAAATAAGCTCAAATTTATATTATTATTATTATCATTATAAATAAATGAATTTATAGTAATAATAATAAATAAATAATAATCAAAATAATAATAATAATAATAAATTCAATAAATAGAAATAATATAATTATCAAGTTGTTATAATCAATTACTATAAAATGAATTTTACTATTAAAAAAATAACTACGATAACAATAATAAGAAGAAGAACAACAATAATAAGAGTGTTATATTCACAATTTTATTTACGTATAAATAAAATCACATCCTAGAGGGCATGCATTCGTTCACATTTTTTCATGCGTTTTTTAGAAGACAATGTCATTGTGTTTTTGTTAGAATGACAAAAAAAAGGTAAAACCCCTCTCTTACTACATCTAGAAGTTTTTTATATAGTCATAATAAAAAAAAAAACTTGTTTAAAATTGGTTTTAATAGACATTGTCACCTACAATATTGTTTTAAAAGCTTGTACATCACTTCATATATGTTCAAATACATTTAAAAAATAACACAAAAAACTTATCCAAAATAGTATCAAGATATTTTCTGAAGTTACCACGTGCTTAACAAAATTCCAAAAGGTATGAAACTAGAATGTTTATATCGTGTAAATTATTAAGGTCTTGGATCCATCTAAGTGAGGGTATCTCCTTGTTGCTCCCATATTTTCCATAATCTTGGTCCCAACTATAGACCCTCTTTAGATAATTGATTTGCAATTTTGTTTCTCTCTTTGTAGACATAAACATAAGTAACATTTGGAATAGTATTATAAATATTTAGGACCTCATCAAACATTGACCTTGATATAAATATTCCAAGTTCTTTTTAATTTCATCGATTCAATGACTAATATTGAATCCCCTATGATTTAAATATTTCGAATCAATTTTTCAATTACCAAACCAAGAATTAGCTTCATAGCTACCATCTCGGCTCTATTTTTTGTGCCTCTTCCTATAGCAACATATAATTTTATCCAATGAGAACCAGAGAGATAGTATACCCCCCAACCCACCCACAAGAGCCTCCTCCTATGTTTCCCGATCAAAATAATCCCATGCACCCTCCTTCTCTATATTTTTAGGAGTTATTAGTCTTAGAGGACCTTCCAGATTAAAATGTTCAAGGATAATCAATCCTTGGTTGACATATAATATAATATGTTTAATTTTTCCATTAAATAGACAATCATTCCTAGCAAGCCATCACCACAAATAACTACAAGTGGTAGAGACTTACATTTTGATTTTGTTGGGTTATGTGTCCATGATTTTAATTTTTCCATTAAATAGACAATCATTCCTATCAAGCCATACACCACAAATAACTACAAGTGCTAGATACTTACATTTTGACTTTGTTGGGTTATGTGTCCATGATTTTAGAACAAGTTTCACATAGTTACCTTCCCAAGCATTGCAGATACTTGAAACAACTTCATTATTCTTCTAGTAGCATGAAGGTGTGTGACATCCTTGTCACATAACTGACATAGAGCATATCTCCAAGGGCCCTTCCAATTGCTACTCTACATGAAATCCCAAGTGAGGGTCCTATTGTTTATAACCACATAAAGGTGTTTGTTTTTAATGGGCACTTGAACTTCCATATACTTTTGAACCCCCACTGATTTTTTGTGTGTAGTCCTTCCTCACTTAAAACCTTGCAACCAAGTTTTGGAATGTATCTACCATCTATAATATTTTCGAACCAAAGGAGAATGTACTCTTCATATTTAATCCTTACATGACCATTTTGTAGGGAACGGGAGTAGTTATTCTAGGTCTAACCCCGTTCACTCCGAAAACCAAGCCTTTCAACATCTACACAAGCCTATCCCATCATAATGGATTTTACATAATCAACCATTTGTGATAGCTGATAAATACGTCTTTCTCTCAAAGAGAACACCATCTCCTGAGGCAACCTAAAATTTCATCACACCCAACCCATGGGTCCTCCTGCTCTCTAACTTTAGCTTCCGAACCAACTTTCCACACAAAATAGTTACCACTCAAAGGAAAATCCAGGATAATTGGTTTCCTTACAACAAATTTTTTGTGATAGTCGTTATTACTTGTTTGAATCCAATCCTCAATATACAAAGGTTCAATATACTTTTTTTTACCACTTAAAACCACAAACTAGTACCTTTGATTATCCTCTAGATGCATTTTTCCACAAGAACCTTTACAAAGCAATATATATTTTTGATGTCCCATCCACCTAGATCCTTGGGGGCTGCTATCTTTTTCCAAGCCACTCAAGGGAGAAATCTCCTTGTGTAATCCCTAAGCTACAAATATATAAAGCTCAACTTTCTTACGTGCTCTAATACACCTTTTGGAATAAAGTACAATGAGACCCAATAAACAGGTATTGTTTCCAAGACAAATTAATCAAGAACAATCTCCCCTATCTAGTTAACCATCTATTGCACCATGACGAATGTATTTCCTCACCTTGGATATCATCCACCCCAAGCCCCTTTTAGTGTAGTCATATAGATTCAAGTAGAAACCCAAACATTTAATACCAGATTATAGTTCCATAGCTATAAAAGGGAACATTCTCTTGAATATCTCTTTTTCCTCCTCATATATGTTCTTAAAATAAATTACGAATTTCCTAATATTAATTATCATGTCAGTTGCCATAAAATATAAATCCATAATCTCTTTTAATTTCTCAACACAACATCTCTTATTTGATCCATCACATAATAACAATATGTCATCAATAAACAATGAGTATCGAATATGTAGGGAGCCACCAATTTGAATCCATTTTGAAATATCCCAAGGATTTTGCTTCGTAAATTCCCCTGCTCAGACCTTTGGCCACCAATAAGAAGAGAAGGGGGGAAAGGGGGAAACCTTGCCTCAAGCCCCTCCCAAGTATTAAATATTCAAATATTGAACCATTTATTAAAACAACAAATAATACTATTGTAACACATCTCATAACCTAGTTAATAAAACATAATTTGAAACCCACACGAATTAGCATTAATCTGGGGTAAAGCCATCTGACTCTATCATAGGCTTTAGATAAATCTACCATGATGGCTATAACAGACAATTTTCTAACCATGATAGAGTGAAATGTTTCCTATGCTACCCCCACTGCTTCATCAATATATATTCCTATAATAAATCCAATTTGTTCTTGTGATTGGTTTTGGATAATAATTCCTTAACCCTTCTTGCAATAATACTGGATAATGTATTATAAATACAATTGTAGAGTGAAATGGGTCTGTACTCCTCAAAGCTTGTAGGATTCTCAAATTTGGGAATTAATCCAATGCACATAGGATTGAAAGATGCAAGTATTTTTCTGAAGCCCCTTGATTTCTTTACCACCCTTGGAAGGTCCACCTCCAATAATTCATAAAAGCCTTGGAAAATTTCTACATGCCATTCATTGAGCCCAAGGATTTTCTCCTTCTGAAAGGAGGTCATAACATCATGTATATCTTCTCTCGATATAGGTTTCATCATATCCCTATTTTCATCCTCGATAACAAATATAGGAAAAAAACATAGCTACTGGACAACCTCAACAATCGAGTCCCTTTTATACTCTGGAAATATCCCCTTCAAATGTTGGACACCTTATTTTACCAAGTTCATGAAACCTAATATATCTAACTCATCTGTCCTTTGAACGTTCTAGATAGTGTTAATAGTTTTTCTATGATTGGTATATAGATCAAAGAACCTGGTATTGTCATGTCCCTTTTCTAGATAAGTAACTCTACTTTTGAGCCGCTATAGGGCCTCCTTTTCAACCAAATAACACCTCCTTCTTTTTTCCCAATTAGTGATTTGCAGCTTATGTTCCTCGTTTACAAATCCGACTTCATCTTGAGAATAGAGGTCTTCCATCAAGATTTTAATATCCTTTATATCCTTCTCCTCTTTAATTCTCTTCTTGCAAGCCCACTTTGTCGATGTCTTTTTGACCTTTTTCATGTTAGCAACAAATTGTAATGTTGCAAATTCCCTACTATCCTCTTCATATGGTAGCCATATAATTTTGATAAGTTTTTTATAGTACTCACCTTCCAATTTAAAATTGCTTCCCCCATATCCACCTTTAGAAAAAGGGGATAATGGTCATATTTTCCACTAGAACCTACCCACTATTCAAATCTCAATTGATCATTTAGAAAATCCTCAGACACAATAAATCTATCAAGCCTCTTAGCAATCCTATTTGATCCCACTCTCTTGTTTCTCCAAGAAGTCCCAACTCTCATGGACATAACATCAAACAACCCTTTAGACTCTTGATTCCTTACAAAATAGTCAGAAAAATGATCCACTTATGCAAATTCACCCCATATATCCGTGTTTTCAATAAAAAAATTCAAATCACCCCCAATGAGTGCAAAGTCATTGTCTAACTGATTAGATCTAAATAAATTATCTCAATATTGATTTCTATCTACATAAGGTTTGTAGATAATCAATATTGTGAAGGTCAAGTTTAGATCCTTTGAGAATAAAGAAAGCATCAAGCCAAAGTCAAATCCCCATGTGTTTTAACTTAGAAGAGCTCTAGATTTCCATCTAGATAGTAATCCACCTAATCTACCCCTCAAATTGGAGAATATAAAATCTCACCCAATCAGGAATTATTTTAATGATGAGAAAATTTTATCACCATTCCCCATTGTCTCTTGAATCAATATGACATCAAATTGTTGGGTCTCCACAAGTATTTTTAAGGCTTGATTTTTGTGGCATGACCCAAACCCTTACAATTCAAATACAACACAATCATTAAGATCCAATGCCTAGGGGCTAGTTTGCTCTAAGAACCCCCATAATAAATACTTGTTTTCTAGCTGCATCTCAATATTGGCTTTATCTTGGGCCAAATAAAGATTTGATCTTCTACCCATAGTGTTAGGTGCCCCAAATGGGAAAATAGGCAGAAATGCACATAAAGACAGAAGCTTGCACTAACTTCTGCTAAATACAAGAGCTCTACGAAGGGATGGATTTGGTTGAACACCTACTGAAAGGGGCTAGCAAAAGCTGAAATATTCTACTATGTGTGTGGTTTAAGGATGGCCACAAAATATGGAACTTGACGACAACACTTTCTCAAAGGTTCTTTGGAACTTGGCTTGAAGGCTCAGATGTTCTGTTTGGAATGGTGGTTTTATGATGACCACAAACCAACTAGAGAGCTGAAAATAGGAAGTGAGTAGCTACCACCTGCTGAACATTTCCAGCTTGACAATATTTTGCCAAGTAAGTTAGCTATAATCTTGCACTGGCTTCTGCTAAATGAAGGTGCTCTCAATACCGATGGTTTTAGGATGACCACCAACTATTGAGCTCAATCGAACATAGCTTTTCACAGGTTTGCTTGTTCCGGGTCACTTGTACTCACTCACTTGTTACTAACGGTTTTCATTTCCCCCTGCCAGGAACAATGTGACGAGAGGAGAGTCTCATGGTGTTACAAATAGACACACAACACATGAGTACTTTATGTCACGGTTCTCTTCCGTCTTCATAATACATGCATCTCTGAATCGGGCATCTTTGAATCTGGTGGCCTCCCAAACTCACTGTGGATCGAATTGCTTGATGTGACTTACTTGAGGAAGGTTGTGAGTATTTGTTGTCAAAGGGACAAGGCTTCAAAACTTGAATCCTGACATCATGTTCCCCCGTGTCAGGTACAAAGTAAGAAGCAATACAATAATCTGCTGCAAGTTTTACTCTTGTAGGTTTCTTCAACTTCACACACCGATTTGAAGAATGGTTGCGCTTCCCGCAATGCTGACAAGGATGAAGATTTTTCATATGGCCAAATCTATCACAATGTCGGCATCTGGAAATATGAACATCTTCTAACATGATTTTTTTTTTTTTTTTGGCAACTGATAGGAATCATCTTCAAACAAGGGGTTATTTTGAACAAGCACTAGTTCATAATGTTGATTCCTATGGTGTGCATCTTCCTCTTTTGCTTTCAAATTCTACACTTGATTGATGACAATTTGGAGTGTGTCTTTACTGATTGTGATTGAGTCGTCTGTAGCTGTATGTACTAGAGTGTTCAACAACTCTAATGTTTCTTTTGTGTTAGACATTGTGATGACAGTTGAGGTCTCCTTGTGCAGGTCGGACCAAATACAATGAGTCAATCAGATTGAGGGATACTTGCAAATCCGCCCTTTACAAACAGTATTTCAATAGATTCAGACTTAAAAAATGAGGGGTGTCGGTGTGAGCCGAAAATGCATCCACATACAATGTACAACTCAACTTAATTTAGTTTTGTTACTATACAAAACACACATGCAAGTACCAAACATATGCAAGAACTTACAAGCAAAAATAGTTGCAAGTTACATTTATGATTGTTGAATTGAGGAATATGTTATTTCTGTAACTTCTCTTCTTTTGGAGCAGCTGTAGCAACAAACTACAAACTTGCTTGGATCCTTCAAATAGGTACACCACACTAGTCCCAAATCTTCTCTGGAAGTTCAATATTGTCAACTAGGTGCAATTTTCTTCACAAACCTACAATTTAGTAGTGTTTGGGAAAACAAAAAGAGGTCTATGTCTCTGCCATGAGTTCAATAATATTTTCTTTTTGCAGATTGTACAATATTTTTGCAACAAAAATCTCCTCAACCAACTTGCAATATAGTAAATTACAAGGTAATCTATTGCAACAATTTATAAGACAACCTCTCCAAATATGCAGGCTACACTATAGTGAATTATAACCCAATTATTACAATGCAATGTAATTTGCAATAATTTATGTACAATGGAATTTGACTATGTGGGTTGTCTTCACCTCAATCAAGTAGCCCATACTAGTTAGAATTGACAAAAATACTCCGCAAAAGGTCTCCTATAGTAGGCTGGTTGGTAGCATAAGCAATCAAAGAGCAGGATAATTTCTGCACTATACTCCCTTTACAAATTACTCAATTAGGCAGCCACTTCAAAATGAAACTCCCTATCAATTTAATAGATGTTAAACCAAAAATGTGTATGCAACCAAATGAACTTCACCTTTAATCCAAAAAGTCTTCATTTTATCAAAATAAACTAGCAATATAATTGTTGCTCTATGTCAGTAAGAAGACTTACATCCTTGATCTCTTGTCAATCTTAATTAATAGCCTTCCTTCCATGCTTTAGTTCTTCCGCTCGAGCCTCAAACTCTTTTGATAACTTCTCCTTATGAAATGAGCACTTCAGGGTGTATGAATGAGCACTATAGAGCACTGGAACGCTGTAGATGCATGCCGCATGTAACCAACTATCAGGGAGTACCTCTTCATAGAGAACCCACGACAATTACAAAAAAGGGTTTACTTTTACCAAGAGGTAATGCAACAACAATTCAATTCTCAATTGCACAAATGTTGAGTTCGTGGGTAGCACAAATCAATCTCTAAATTGTTGTAGTCCATGCTAGGTCTCCTCCTTGCAACTCACAACAAATGCAAGGATCAAAGCAGTCAACTCCACGATAGAGAGGGACTCCAAACTGCAGAACCAAAACCAGTAGATAGAACGATAGCTAGGGCTCCACGATAGCAAAACTACAATGGTAACTTCAACGATGAGATCGCACTAGTCTTAAAATACTTTCAATACTATGAACCAATGTTAAAAGAAATTCAATGCAACTACGCAAATGGAACGTTTCTCTCCCATAGCGAGTTGCTTGGACAGTTTCATCTCAAAAGATAAGTGCTCTTTGTGGTCTCAAATGGTGTTATTTCCTATGTGGTGTTAATTGTTATTTCAAGTCAAATTGAATGAAATGGTCATAGGGAATTAATCAGTAGTGAGTCTGTGTATGAGCCTAACCATGAGGTTGGTGAATTGGTTGTTTGTTTCATCATTTTGATTATGTTAAGTATGTTGTTAACCTTGTATGTTGCAGATGCATTCATTAGATTTAGTTCCACTATGTATGTTTACTATGCATTGCACACACCCTTAGAAGGTTTGTATTTCATCATATGGGCTTGGGGGAAAGAATTAGACACCCCCCTAATGTGTTCATGCCACCTCTATGGTCATATGAAGGGAGGGGCCTTGACAGAGTGATTCCATGTCTCTTGACAGTGGGACAAAGAGACTTTGATGGAGTTCGGGGAAACATTTTGGTTAGAAAAGTGTCAAGGTTAGAGTTTGCAGGTATGGCAGGGGATCACACCGTTGCATAGAGATCGTCGCGAGCTTTCCAACGGTACTGAGTTCACCAAAAATGGACTCAGTATGAAGAAGTTATCCACCTGAGAAGTTGGCAGTAACAGGGTATGACGAGCTTCCGACTTCCCGAATCCGTAGTGCGGAATGCGGAAGTCAAGGGTGCATTTTATTGAACGCTCGACATTTTGGTGTTCCGACCTCCTGATTCCCGCACTGCGGAATACAAAATTTGAGCGCACGATTTCCCCGACATAGTGTGTTTGGCGTCCCGAATTTCTGACTCCTGCATCGCGGATGCAGAGTGCGGAAGTCAGAGGCGTAAATCATAAGATAGTGAATTTTGCATTCCGACTTTCCAACTCCTACATCGTGGATGCGGAGTGCAGAAGTCGGAGGCGTATTTTCATCAAAATAATGAATTTGGTGTTCCAAATTTCTGACTCCCGCATTGCAGATGTGGAGTGCGGAAGTCAAAGGTGTAAATCGTCGAGATGGTGTATTTTGGCGTTCTGACTTTCCGACTCCCGCATTAAGGAATGTGGAAGTCGAAGTTGTGTTTTTTTCGACGCCGAGTATTTTGGTGTTTTGAATTTCTGACTCCCGCACTGGGGAATGCGGAAGTCAGAGTCGTATTTTTTTCGACGCCAGGTATTTTGGCGTTCCGACTTTCCGACTCCTGCACTGTGGAACGCAGAGGTCAGTGTCGTATTTTTTTCGACGCTGTGATTTGAGTGTTTCGCCCTTCCAACTCCCGATCTGGGGATCGCAGATTGTGGAATGGTGGACCAAAGACATTGCGGCTGTGTAAAAAGGGTAGAGTTACGGAGAAGTTTGAATTGTTTTTTGATCAGGTTGTTCCCCCATCACTCTAAAGGACACTGAAGGGATCAGGGACGTGACACATCATCGAACCTAAAAATGAATCCCATCCATCCGCGAGTGAGGATATGAATGGAAGGAGAGTAACCAATAACAGGTTCCCAAAAAAATCTTCATCCATTCATTCAATATTCCACTACCAATACACCTACCCAGAAAAATTCCTACCAGTTCCTTGGATGCCATTTTCACCATGTCATGCATTCCAATGTCTTTACCCGGAACCAACTTGACTAGTGGTCCCTTCAATTTTACACATTTTTTTCTCTTCTTGTTGTTGTCTTCTATCCTACCAGCTTCCAAATTGCCCACAACCAAACCTTCATATATGTCAAGAGTCGATCCCGTAGGTGATAAGCCTGAAACTGACACCACAGGAGGACAACCAAAGGTTGTGAGACTTTTGAAACATGTCCAACGCTCTATGTGCTAGAATTCAACACCACATTTTCAGTAATATGATATGAAACTAACATAAAAGACACAATCGATGATTGTTACACCAAAATATCGTCATCATGAATTATGTGTCCTCTACATGCCTTGATTCCTAAAGAACTTGGGCTAAATGATCAAATGGAGAGTTGATGTTCCCCTTTTAACATTATGTTGTCACCCCAACGCGCCCTACTCGTTGGAAAGGTGTGTCAGACCTTAGGTGACGTGCTATGCACATTGACAGAGTGTGTTGGTGATGCGAGTTTCCCTTGCACAAGAGGCGTCACCCTTCGAATGATGTGAGTTTCTAGTGTGCAAGGTGCATTGTTATTGGTTAAAATGGAAAAAGAGGAGCTTCGAGCGATTTCTCGAACCTTTGGTTGCATGGAGGCTTATCCCTACATGTTAGGAAAGGTGGCACTCGATCCCCTTACCTAGTGGGATGATCCCTTAAGCTTATCCCATAAATCCTCAACCTCTCATATCTTCTTAGGCCTATACATATGAACCCCCTCTCCATTGTTAAGGGAGGAAGGAGAGAGTACCTACATGCTGGTCAAATTCTGCTAGGAGATCCTTTTCATCCATAGGAGGTAAGAAGGCTTTGATCTTTTGAGGATAAGATCATTCGGATGGTGTTATGACGTCAAAGATCGGTTGTAACTATCTCTCTTTGTACTTTCTGTAATTACATTAGTACAATTTCTTCCCACAAATATATTGTTCATTGTAGAGTTTAGGATTGGATTCTTTGACCGCTAATCTAGATTGATTTCATGATTATATGCCATCACTACTTGTTTGTTTCCACCTATTCTTTGTTTTGCAGTTGAAGATCTGGAGATCAAGGAGTTGAATCGAGCAAGAAGAGAGGAATTGTGCTTATAAGGTGAGTTCCCCCTTAACTTATCTTGCAATTTAATCTATCTAGGGAAGTTGTTTATATTTTGTACATGTTTTTTTCTAGATCCGAACCATTCGAACTAGGGATATCCGTTTATGTCTGCATTTACAGATTGTCCATAAACAATGATAAATGTAGAGAAACGTATCCCTTGGACTATCCCCCTACATGAATACGAACCATTTGATGCATTCGGTACTTGAAACCAACTCACATACTTTTCACCAATTGTTCCCAAGTAGATTCAAGCGTTGGAAACACATGGCAAGCTTGTAACCTTGTTTCCCAAGGAAATGAATTTAAGTGATTTACGTTTGACTATAAATGCATCAGGTGATGAATTTATTAACTAATAAAGGCCTTCATAACTAATGATTGACATCCCACCTGGACTTCCATGTATGTCGCAAAATTAATTGCTAGAAATAATATTCCCCTATTCATTCTGCCACCACTATATCTTGTCTCCATGAAAATTTTTCCCATCATCACACCAACGAGATGCGAGAAAAAACTAGAGTAATGATAGGGTGTTTACTTGTCAAGCAGTGCATGAAGCTCATCCCTCTACAAACACCATCACATTGATGCCTCATAATGGATCCATGACCCAAATATCAATGCCCTCCATCGGGTTAGAGTTGAATTCTACATCATTGATCTCCATTGATTTGATCTATATAAGTGAAATATAACTCAAACCCTAAGAACCTCCACTCTTGTTTCTTTCCATATCCTCCCCTTTGACCCCTCCAGTTTAATTCTTCTTAAAAGTGTTATATTATTATTATAATTGTTTTTTTTTGTAAGCTAGCTGAAATTTACATTACTGTAGAAACAAAATATAGATAGTTTTAACTAGATAGTCAGCCACTAGGGAAACCGAGCCAACTGCAAAACAACATATTATCATTTGATTTCCATAAAAGACCAGCATGAAAAATATTTTCCAACCCATTTTATAATTTCTTATGATTAACAAGTTGTCTAGATTAACTAGTGTATCTACTAATAGAACTAGCATAACCAATGTTCAAAAAAAGAGAGCTAACTAAAAACGGAGCATGAGACTAATCATCATCAGAAAATGACACAGTGGGTACCTATAGCATTGGTTGAGCCGATCTATTATGTTTAATTGCATACTTTTACCTGATGACCATACCCATTATCTCCTTCACCGACAGGTTGAGCTTTGCACCTAACCCCCTCATTGCCTTGGCTATGTGATGAAGTTTGTTATCCACTTGATGAATTTGTTACCAAGTCCCATCAAGCTGCAACATAATTTATTTTCACTCCTCAGAACTATCCATTAGCGCTTTGCAAAGCAAAGTTTTCATTTTCCAGTACAATGTAAATGTCTTCATGTATTTATAGTATCTCGCGCATAGGATGAAGATACACCAAGGACGCAATGCCCCATCTCCGTTTGTATTTCCTCATCTCCTAACACCTCTTGTTCATGGTTTACCCAATGCTTAACCTTTTCAATTTCCTATTGGTTCAATAGCGAGATGTTCCTATTGAAAACCTCATGTGTTGCCTCAACCTCCTTTAGCACTATGGGCATGTGGGTTTTCCCACATCCCTGATATCCATGTTGCGCGCATTTGCTGCTCAACATGTTATCAACAATGAACTAGAAAACTTTGCCCCCAACATGATACCACAATATCTGGATGAAAACATAAATGCAGACACCAATGAGCATAGTCACTTCACACTCAGTGTACTAGAACCTATGCCTACTAATTCCCCCCTCAATCCCCTTAAACCAGACCAAAGGGTTGACCTTTTTCCCCACAATATTAGTGTGATCATGTTGCTATTTCTTAATAGAAAAGATTATTACTAAAGAGGGTTCGACATCGAACTCACTAAATCAATCCTTGATACCTTCCCTGTTGAAATATTGTAACTTCAAAGAATATTATATTTGTACTTTATTATTCCGGAGATGTTTCATTCCTCCGTGGAGATCTTATTGTATATCCGGAGATGTTTATTCCTCCATCGGAATGTGGTAACTTGGGTTATTAGACTTCCCTAGTGGGGGTCGGCCCTGTATGTGTTATGTGGGTCAAAGGGTTGTTAGACCACCCTAGAGGGGTCAGCCCAGTCAATTGTAGTAGGGTGTTTAACCCAATGGTAAAGTTGGGGCCGACCTAGTTAATATATTGTACAAGTCGGAGATGTGTATAAATAGAGCAAGTGAGCTCCTCATTTGACACACTTCCCTCACTCAGAATATAGCGCACTTGTGGAGGAGAGGTCTGCTATGGTGGAGGAGGAGATCATGTCTTTGGTTTTCATCTTTGTGTATTGCTGGTCATCTATATTGAGGAAGCTTTGCTGGGTTTTCTACCCCATGAGGGTTTCCCAGGATAAATCTGTGTTTCTTGTGTTTATGCTGTGCTTGTTGTTTCTTCAGTGATCCTGTATATGCTATTATTGTGAAATGGAATGTAATGCTGCTATTTTCTGTCTTAGCATATTAAATCTTAACATTCCCCCATCAAGCTCTGACACATCGTTTTGAACCCAGTCATCATTAGTTTGAGTGGGGGATCTATCATTTCTATGATAACTAGATCATGTGACCTTCCTCTCAGCCTTATACAACCACAATCACTCCCAGAACTCATACCCTATTATGTGTAGTCATGTTTTAGAAGATCAATATACTTTGCTATCAAGTATAAGGGAGACAACCTTATCAATAGTTGTTACTCCTATGATATATTTTCTGGGTAGCGTGTGTATGTCCTCTCCATTTTTTCCCTTAGAAAATCCCCACCCCCTCGAAGTTATCATGCATTGAACCACATAGATTTATAGAAGGAACTATACCTGAGGTCTCTAACACTGGAAGACTAGTCATCCAAGACACAAAAAAATCACCCACTTTACCTAACAAAAAGAAAAAGACAACTCTCTCTCTTATGAAATCCACTTATTTCCTAAGGTCAAAGAAGGATTTGCAGGTACAATATTTGGAAGTGAAAGGAGGTATAGGAAGGGAAAAAGTTGTTATGCTAATAACTAGTAGAAAATATCATATTTCAATAGGAAAGTCTCATGTGAAGAAGGAAGTGAAAGAAGGGAAAACATGCATAATTGATGGGGCCCTTGGAGCGAGGAAAGCCTAGACTAATGTTTTAAAATGATCTTTCTCTCCCTACATGTTTGAGGGGTTGGGGTGACCACAAACAATTATCCCTCGAGAGATTGTTAGCTATGTATAAGCTTTACTTAGTGATCTTATGAGAAACCTTGTGTCATGGAAAAAAAGCTATGGATTTCTTGTCTTTTGTTCTAAAAGACTAGAATTTTTCCTCATTAGATGCAAACTGCTAATCATGAGGTTTGGACACTAGATGGAATGCTAGTTTTGACACTATTTCCTATCTTTTGTGAATTCAAGTATCTTGGTAGAATTAAAGGATAAGGACATAGGGAAGGAGTTGAGACTATTCAATTTTTATAGACCATATCATGATATAAGGACTTTTTGGGAGAATCTAGTTGTTTCTGGTTTGCTAGGGGGGGAAAATATGATCTCGGTAGGAGATTTAAACTTCATTATTTCCTTGTGCAAAATTTGGGGGGAGAAAGCAAGATTGCCCTCCCTGGAAATTTTTTCTCTAATCTTCTTCAAAATCAACAACCGATAAACATTGAACCGGTCAAACTTGTTTAGACTTGGAGAAATTCTAGAAGGGGTAGAGAAGGCATTTAAAAAAGAATTGACATGTTTTAATTTGTAGAAGAGTTGTTAAATAGTAATTTACTTCTCAAATCTCGGGCAGGAACAGGTGGGGATTCAAACCATCTTCTAGTACTATTGAAAATGGAACTTCAAGAAAAGAAGCCCCCAAGCCCCTTAAAATTGAATCATGCTTGGTTATTAGAGGATTATTTTACAGATTTGATAATATCAAATTGGAATCATTTGTCTACCGAAGAAGGGGTTTCTACCATGCAACAATTTGTAGACAATATTACTAAAGTCAAATAGGTTATGAAAGGATGGGAAAAGACTTTATCTATAGAATCTCAACAAGAATTAAAGGATGTAGAACCTGGGATTCAAGGCATTTTTTACAACCATATTAATGGAAAATTATCTAATGATGAGGTTAAAGCACTACAAATCTTAGAGGGAAAAAATAATGACTTATTGGAAAAAGAGGAGATAGCATGCATACTAAAAGGTCGATCAACTTTGGTTCTTTGAAGTTGATAATAACACAAACAAAATTCACAAATCTACAAATCATAGGAAGCGAGTGAATACCATTTGGAAGTTTGAACATCCTAATGGGACTGGGGTAAGTTCCTTTAAGGAAAAAATAGAGGCATGGAGACTACACTTCAAAACACTTTTCAAATATCCAAAAGAGGCAAACATATGGGAGATAATGAAAATTATAAGATTGGTTCCAAGACTAATACAAGAGTAAATGAATAGATCTTTGGAATCAAAAGTAACTAGTGAAGAACTAAAATATGTCTTGTCTTCTTTGAAGAAAGGGGAGAGTCCAGGCCCTAATGGAATTTTAGTAGATTTCTATTTGTTTTTTTTTAAATTTATTTCCTGTGACATGATCTACTAAAAGTGGTTGAATAATGAGGACTTAAGGAATTTTTTTAAGGGAACTCAACTCTACTTTAATAACACTTATACCAAAAAAAACAATGTGCAATCACTTTTGAAGGATATAGAACAAGATTCTTGTGCAATCTAGTTTACAAAATTACCTCAAAAGTAATTTATAATATGTTGAAGAGTATGTTGCGAGGTTAACTTTCATATGAGTAGCTTGGATTTATACACAATGGTCAAATCCATGATGTGGTGGCAATAGCTCAAGAATCGATGCATACACTAAAAAAACAAAACTACCCACAACATCATGAAGATAGACTTGGCCAAAGCATATGACAAAGTAAAATTTGTTCTACATGAGTTGATGCTTCTTCAGTTTGATTTGCAGTTTTGGTAAATGGAGCCCCATCAAGTTTTTTTCTGCTTTGAGGGGGCTTAGAGAGAGTTGTCCTCTTTCTCTTTTCACGTTTCTATTGGTAATTGAAGGGTTAACTTTGTTGTTAAAAGAAGCTAGAAGATTAAGTGAGTAGAAATGAATTAAGATGTCAGACACAATCATTATTACACATCTAATGTTTGTGGATGACATCATAATATTTGGACATGCCTAAATGTAATATCCCAAAGTCATATCCCTAGTGAATAAAGTCTTGGGAACTTGGACATATATTTTGATGTTAAAGTTCTAACTCTAGAAATCATGGACAAATGATGTTATGATTGACTAAGTGATATTATTATTTTCGAAATCCAAACTTGTTATGGAACATCTTGTTACAAGAGGGGCCACGCTTGCTAGGGGATATGACTTCAAAAGAACATAAGAAAAACATAAGAAGAGGAATTAAGTTTAAGTTGAGAAAAGTGAAGATTAATGAAATTAAAGAAATTAAAAAAAGAAAACCCTAACTACTTTTCCCTAAATAAAAAAGATAAAAGAGAAGAAAAGTGTGGATCATTACTGGTAAGATGTTCATTAATTATGTAAAAAGAGAACAACCACATAGAGAATGGAGCCAATCTAAAAATTGGTAATCAAGTAAGAATTGAAAAGTAGATAAGAGGGATTGCAAAAGGCATGTTACCTCATTTCCATGGTAAAGGCCAAGCCCAGTTACCTATTGAGTGCTTAGTAGCCAAAACAAGATTTTGTGCCTAGTCCAAACAAGTTTTGTGGCCTGGATTTGAAATCCTGGATATGTTGATGATTATTATATAGGAACCATATAGCTAATTAAAGAGATCCTACTGAAAGTCTATAGTAATCAAGATTTCATAATGAAAACACTTACCCTGAGTCATTACCTTCTAGCTTGTTCTTGTTGTAGAAACCACTAATACATTTGTAAGTTATTGTTTTACATTTATAAACTTGTTCCTATTTCCCTAGTTTATATTTTGAATATGATCTTAGTTCTCTGGTTTATCAACTTTTAAAGACTGTTTAGTTAGAAAGGATTTATGTTTTATTTAAGTTTATTTATTCGTAATCTAGGGAATTTAATAACATGGAATATATCAAACAAACATATGATATTTCTAACTCTTCGTATGTAAATGATTTATATTTCTTCAACATAAGGTCTTTTCATTTCTATTTCTAGTATTTTGTATATTATTGGTTTATATTTCATTAACAAAATTTCTTATTATTTCTATGAGTTAATTATCTTTTTTTTACACAGTTTATGAATATGTTTTGCATATGTATTATACAATCTTTATATAGTTTATAATAATGTTTTGTTATGTCCCCGAAGAAGATCATCTATGGATCATTGAATGCCTATTAATATGGGCTAGAAACTATATTAGCCTATAAATTTTTTCTTTGCCTATAGTTTATACAAAGATTGGAATATTATTTTATAAATTCGAATTTTAAAAATGATTTCCTCAAAATTTTATTGGCTACAGAAGTTGACATCATCCTCGTTTTTTGGTGCCCAAGAGGGGGCGGTGGGATGACGTCAGGTCCTGCAGAGGATACACACTGCAGGCTGTAGGGTACCGCCTGTTTCAGACTTCCATGGTTGTCATTTAATGTTGCAACATAGCTAAATCCACCCTAGATTCGAAGCGCGAGCGCTCTTTGCATTTCTTAATGCTTCTTGTGTTTATTTCCCATCTCAAAAACTTGAAATTTTTCATTGACTGCGGACGCTTACCCCACCTGTTGGCTTGCTCGCCTTGACAACAGTTTGTCTTTTTGTTTTGTCACCTGTATGTGGTTACTGTATCCATCTGTGTGCGCCATGCACCATATGTTGTCTTTTCGTTTTGCCACCTGTATGTGGTCACTGTATCCATCTGTGTGCTCCATGCACCATATGTGTGTGCCATGCAAGGGTTCACAGACTATTTAATATATGGACTCTGAGTCGGAGATCCATGGCACTAACCTGCTACAACCATCTCTATTTCAAAGACTATTTAATATATGGAGTCCGAGTCAGAGATCCATGGCACTAACCTGCTACAACCATCTCTATTGATTTCTCTGGTGAGGAACCTCTGTTATTGTTTTTTCTAGAATTATCTGTAAACTGTGCTGACTATGTATTGTGTCTACAAGGTTAAATGACGTTTTTGGGGGAATGGTGGTTAGTTTGTGCCTGGTTTCTCTCACATGAGCTTCCAAGTATGGAAACATTGGTATCATCAAAGGGTTTTCCCTTTTGACAGCCTGCATCGTTCCTCCCTCCACGGGCGTAGGCTTCACAGAGGGTTCGGCCTTTGATTTCGATGCACAGACCGACCGAATCATTTGATCATGACCCTTTCTCTACTGGGCCTGGCTCCAAGTGAGGGGAAAGAACAACTATTAAGTATGGAAGCATTGGTATCCTTGGAGGAGCTTTTCTTTTCAATGCTCCAACCAAGGCATGGTTATGGGTGAATCATGTCAATGCAGCCAACCATTTGATTGTGTATAATTTGAATTTCTCGCAAGCTGTTGGGGTGGGTGGTTGGTTGCATCTCATGTTCTTCAATCCGCCGATTTTTTTTTCAAAATGCTCTTATATATATATATATCCCTCATTTCTCCCCATTTTTCTCAATTTGATTTTTGAGCTCTCCTTCTCCTGAAGAGTCCTTCAACAATCAAAGCTTCTCTTCAATTTATTTTTGCACATTCTTTTGAATCTTTGAGAAAAAAATCATCTTCCATTATCTGGGTTTTATCCGCGGGGCTAGTTTGTCAAAGTGGGTGGCAATATCCAGACTCTTTTTTATTAGGTTTATCGGATTTTTGTATCTCCATCCTTTTTTCTGATTTTGGGTTCGTAAATATGCTACATCATTCTGATGGCTTTCATATCATAATGATTGGTAGCCCCTATCGTCTAGTGGACCAGGACATCTCTCTTTCAAGGAGGCAACGGGGATTCGACTTCCCCTAGGGGTACCATGAAATAGGATATCTATTCATTTGGTATCTTAACCTAAAGACTTTCAATTACTTTCTTGTTCCTGGGTCGATGCCAGAGTGGTTAATGGGGACGGACTGTAAATCCGTTGGCAATATGCCTACGCTGGTTCAAATCCAGCTCGACCCAACCAATATCATCAATACCAACCTATCGGTATGGTTATATTCATGCCAATCATGGATGAAAAGATAATTGGTTATTGAACCCCGATATCTATATCTATTCATATCATATAGATATGTGCCCAATTCCATATGAATTGATACTTTAAAAGATGAAAGAGAAGGATAAGATATTTCATCGACCTAGCGCTCACGTAATCTATACAATCTATCTAGCACCTACCATAGAATAAATATGATCCAATAGTAGGTGAACTGTACTGTATTGGGATTGTAGTTCAATTGGTTAGAGTACCGCCCTGTCAAGACAGAAGTTGCGGGTTCTAGCCCTGTCAGTCCCGATCCAATAAGTTATTCCATTCAGCACTGAATCCCCATAGAAGAGTGAAAAAGAGAATAGGGTTGAATAAATATACTAGAGATTTAGTATCTCTATCCATTAGATACATTAACCAGATCGATAAAAACGTGGGAAGATAAATAGATTTTAGGGTGACATAGAGGTAGTCCTCCTAAGTCGGAATCCCACGGAGATCCCTATAGATAATTCCCAATGATTGAAAGTAGATATTCCTTTGCTGACTATGGATTGTGTCTGCAAGGTTAAATGACGTTTTTGGGGGCATGGTGGTTAGTTTGTGCCTGGTTTCTCTCACATGAGCTTCCAAGTATGGAAACATTGGTATCATCAAAGGGTTTTCCCTTTTCACAGCCTGCATCGTTCCTCCCTCCACGGGTGTAGGCTTCACAGAGGGTTCGGCCTTTGATTTCGATGCACAGACCGACCGAATCATTTGATCACGACCCTTTCTCTACTGGGCCTGGCTCCAGGTGAGGGGCAAGAACAACTAGTAAGTATGGAAGCATTGGTATCCTTGGAGGAGCTTTTCTTTTCAATGCTCCAACCAATGCATGGTTATGGGTGAATCATGTCAATGCAGCCAGCCATTTGATTATGTATAATTTGACTTTCTCGCAAGCTGTTGGGGTGGGTGGTTGGTTGCATCTCATGTTCTTCAATCCGCCGAAAAAGTTTTCAAAATCCTCTTTTATATATATATATCCCTCATTTCTCCCCATTTTTCTCAATTTGATTTTCGAGCTCTCCTTCTCCTGAAGAGTCCTTCAACAATCAAAGCTTCTCTTCAAATTTTTTTTGCACATTCTTTTGAATCTCTGAGAAAAAAATCATCTTCCATTATCTGGGTTTTATCCGCGGGGCTAGTTTGTCAAAGTCGGTGGCGATATCCAGACTCTTTTTTATTAGGTTTATCGGATTTTTGTATCTCCATCCTTTTTTCTGATTTTGGGTTCGTAAATATGCTACATCATTCTGATGGCTCTGACATCCTGTAGGACCTGGGGCATGGCATACTCGCAAAACAAATCCAGGCATGCAATAATCCATTTGCCGATATGCATGCTTAAATTTGCGCATGTTATATCCCTAGGGTGATCACCAATGTTGGAGAGACCAAAAGACACGGATACGTCTCGAACATTGTACCAAATCAACTCATCCTTCCTTGGAGCCACTTCCTTGGAACCGAAGTAGCTGCGAACATATACATAGTTTTTTGAATTTTGTTGGAGTAGGTTAAGTGTTGATACACTAACAGTCATAAAACACACTTCCTGTTGTTGCTGAGTGGCTGAGTGGAACTCATTGTTTACAACAGGCATGTCTTGTAGCCTTGAAAATTTTAATTCTTCCTCAACAGTTCCTATTATATTTATCTAAAATACTTAACAAAGAAAGTACTTTACAGACTTAATCAACTTGCATTCTGGTTTAGTTTCAAAAAAACTTATTATGTTTATATTTAAAACGATAGTGTTTTGGTTTCGGGCAGCATTGAACCCGATGGCATTGCTTTTGGGTTCCCCAGGATCTAGGAAGAGAACATTATTGTTCAAATTGGCAGGGAAATTGCAAAAGAGCTTAACGATATGGATGACGTCGTATTTCTTAAATCAATACAATTATCTTCATTATTTTAGCTAGAGCTATTGCATACCTGGGTTCATATGTGGAACATGTCTCACTGACTTGATGTTCTGCTTTCACCGTTCCTTTCTTCATTACCGTCCTTCCATGACTTCCTTTCGAGTTATGGAACTATGTTTTTGATGCATTAATTTTGTTGGGGTCTAGTCCGGCTGGCTCACATTATGGGGTAGCTTGAGGTGGGAGCCAACTTGGTAGATAGTGTTGTCCGCCAATATGCACACCAGCAGCGGAAATCTTTCGAAAGCTGTCTCTTCACTACAAGTGAGAGAGGTGTGGCCTTGGGGGCAAGCAATGAGTCAGGTACTGTCACCTGAATCCCAGCTCCTCCGTTTAGGCAAAACTCCTAACGAAGCCAAGGGGGGTAGTCCCTAAAAAAGAGTTTCACCAAGGCTCTTGTTTTTATGTGTTTTTAGGTGTTGTGATGCGGATGGGTGTTTTTTAGGAGTTTGTGAATGAGAGACAATTATAAAAGTTAAATATAAGACAAGATAACGCAATCCACGTTGCAAACACAAGATGAAAGATACACTTGGGCAGTAAACAAATCACTTCACGTAAATATAAGCAAATACTCCAATGTTTTTACTTAAGCAAGCAAAATATATAATAAAGAACCAGTGCCTTATGGAGTCAAAAATAAAAGTGAAAGTGAAAACTTGATACAAGTGCTTGAAATGGAAAACTCGTGAGAACGTTATGCAGCTTATCTTGGTAAATTCAAAATTTTAATTGTCTTGATTATTAGGGCTAAAACCAAGGATGTTCAAAGAGATGGTAGAACCCTACCCAAGAAAGATACTGGCAACCCTGAATGACATGTCGGAAGCACCCAGATTCGATAAGGATTGGTGTCCAATGTTTGAACCGCCCCTGAGTCTGACAGTGGGAATCCGGCGCCACCCCTCGCGGGAAGAACAGTATTTTGCCTTGGTTGAGGTTGTGGGTAAAAATTTTAGTTAAATTTATTGATCGTTATTATCAAGTCTTCCACCTTTCTGAGTACTAGCCCAACCGTTTCCGGTTGGCAGAGCATACGGGTGTAGGACAAACCAAGATAAATTAATTAGGGGTGTGTGAGTGGAAAATTTTATTTATTAAGAAAACCTTGTTCAACTCTCCGACAGAGAGCGCTCTTGACTTGGTCTTATGACCACAGTTCAAGAGACTTCCTAGATTAACAATGCCTAATGCAGGGGATGATGCAAGACTAAAAATGCCCTCCGATAGAGGGTGCTCTTGACTTGGATTTGGCCAAGTTCAAGAGACTTTGGTTTATTTTAAGCAAACAAGAGCAGTTGTGTTGTGAAAAGCAGTAAAATAACTTGAGAAAGATGAAACCACTTGATAACTTGAAAGATATAATTAATGCTTTTAACAATAACTACTTTGCCAAATAATATGAGATAAAACTAAAACTAGTGTTCTACCATACAAATTCTAATCTACTAGGTGGGATTGATCCCCGAAACAGGATCAACCACTAGAAACCACCAATCCTGGAAACCTTCCAGCTAGCTGGATGTCCACAAGAAGTTGATGGGGGAGCGAGAAGCTACCACAAAACTATGTGGCCTTTGGGATACGATCCCAAAGTTAGCTATTCTCTGGTCAAGGATTGGAAGAGAAACAATATAATGATAAAAATTAAACTAAGCTACCCAAGAATCTCTTTCAGGTTCAAGACCCTACTCGGGAAAGCATGGGGGTAAGTAAAATATGAGATATAATCAAGATAAACTTATTGAAGCAAAATTTAAACTAAGAACATAAAAATGTAAATCTAAGCTAAAAACAACCACAAGACCCAACACCCTTCCCCAAATGGGGAAGAAGACCCAAAAAGTGGAGGCCTCCTCCACTTAAAAAAAAATTTTATTTGATAAGTACAAGTGCCTCAAGGGAAAATCCTTGAAAGGTCTTTCGAGAATGATGATACTTGGAAAAATATTGAAGAAGATATAGATTCTACTTGTTATTACAAAGGATAAGTGTATCAAAATTTGGTCATTCTTATGGCTTCTTCACTTTGTTTTGCTTCGATCCTCTTGTTTTAAGATCTTATCAAGTACTTCTCTCTCAAATGGCCTACACGAGTTCAAGAACATCTAAACAAGGCACCCATTAATCATTAGTAAAAAATAAATCGAAATTGAAACTATTTGAGTCTATATTTAAGATTTTAACTCTAAGATGGAAAATGCATGAAAATTTGTCATAAAATGTTAACTATGGCAAAACGGACCAGCGAACAAAGTTGCTCCTAAAAATGCTAGAAATGAGATCTAAGACTAAAAAATTTTTGGAAAATTTTATGAAAAATTTTCTATCTTTAAAAAGGGAAACTAGATGCAAACTTAACAAATGCTAGAATGAGATCTAGTATGATTTTTAGAACTATCTTTTCAATGTATGCCAATGATCTACTAGATGCAATAATTTAAGATCTATCAAATCAAATTGAACTACTCTAACAAACACTAACTTATCCAATTCGTTTTTGTTTTTTTGTGTGATTTTTAGGGCACTTTGGAGGTGGACGAGAAGAGGGAGAAAGGGCAAAACTAAAGGCAAAGATGGAGAGGCAAAGGGAGATCAAAGTAGGGCAAAACGAAAGCGAAGAGGGAGGATAAAAAGGGTGGACGAGAGGAGCTAAAGGATGACTTTCCTAGGGTGGACGAGAAAGCAAGAGGACCAAAACGAAAGGGGGAGGAGAGGGGACGAGAGCAAGAGAATGGGGCTAGAAAAGATAGAATGAAACTAGGGCAAGGAGGAATAGGCTTAGCATGCAATGGGAAAAGGAGATCAAGGAGCAAAAGACAAGGCTTGAAGAGAAAGCCTATAGTAACAAGGTTTTGAAAATAGAAATTTTGATTGATGAGAAACCTGAGAAGAGCTCTTCCTAGCCTTCTTAAGATGAAAAGATCTTGAGATTTGTAGATCCTGCAACCACAAAGTATTAGGCCAAAACTTGAAGATGAACAAGGGTTTGATGCAACCGAGCTCTTACCCCTCTTCACTTTAGGAAACACCTAAATCACAAACCCAAACACTCAACCAACAAGTGAGATCAACAATGCTAGAATGCTAGAAATATCAAGATTAAATCAACAATTTGTATAACCAACTACTCATGTCCATTTAGATCTTGATAAACTATGCATAAATAACCAACTTAAATTATGAATGGTTACTCTATTGTACTAAAAATAGTCCTCACAAGCTAACCATTGATCAAATACCATGCATAATCAAGAGATGGGTTTAGAGAAGATGTCACCTCAACAAGAGATGAATTCACACAAAAGATTGAAAGCTCATGGACCTCCAAAGTCGAAATCTTTATTGAAAATATTAAGCCAAAGCATATTACAAATTTTTGCAGAGTAATCTTGCATCAAAGTCTCCATGAGATAACAACCCAAATGGGCCTCTCTTTATAGAAGAAACTAAAAGCTAACCCTAGGTCGAATTAGCCATGAGCATAGGTCGAATTCCAATCAATTAGTGGCTTGGCAAGATAGAGTCGAGTTTGAGGTAGGTAAGGGCGAATAGGTGGCAAATTCGAGTGGCAGAAGGCATGGGAAATATCAACCAGCGAATGGGCAAGCTACAACAAGGGTTGACGTGAGGAAAGGTAAGAATGACGTGAGCTTTGTGGAGGGTGCGAGTTGGTTGGTGAATGACAAGTGTAGAAAGGTAGGCACTAACTCGAAAGGTAGAAGGAGCCAATTTAAAGGTGATTGCATACTAACCAATAGTCAAACTCCAACTAGGATAGGCGTGAGGTTAAATGAGATTGACGTGAGCTTGGATGATGGCGAATTCGTGTAGGTGGATATACGTGGTAGTTTGGTAGGTGTGAATGCGAACTAGTAAAGGGAGCCAAGCTAATAAGTGATTTATGAGTCATGAGGGCGCCCACCATATTTGCTACCGTGAGCCAATCCACGTGAAGAGGCCCCACGTGAGGAAAGCCGTACACTCATTTTAATTCAATCTTTTGATTTTGACTTTTGGCATCATGCTCATCATTCCTTAAAGTGGGTCGTACATCTCATAAAAATATAACTCATGCTTTTCCAAACACTAAAATAATGATTTTTGACTTATTTGATTTTTGGACTTTAGTGCATTTTGTCATTTTTTGGCAATTAAATGTCAAAATGATGCATTTTTAGCCAAAACCGCTCCTGGGGTGATGTAACTGCCCGGAAACTGAAGAATGAAGGTGCCAAGGTGAAGAGGATGCTCTGAGCGTCAAAACGAGCCTCCCCACGCCCAATTCCGCCTCCGGATGAGGTTTTTATCACTTCTTGAAAATTTTTAATTAAACCATTAAAAAATGGTCTAATTTTATGAAAAAATTATTTTTTGCCGGAATCAAACGAAACTCCTAGGGGACCTAGTGCATGTTCATACGACTCAATCGATGTGGCTAACCCGTAAAAAATCCTAGACACAAGACTCTAATAACCACCTTAGGTTTTGACCATCATGGGAAATACTCCAGCTTTGGAGGTTTGAGTGAAAAACTCGGGGATTATACGCCACTGATGAGTAGCGCATAATTCCTAAGGAAAAAACACTCTAGAGTATCCCCCAAATGGCTAAACCTACGGATAGCCGAGTCTTTTATAAAAGGACCCCGTTTAGACCAACATTTTACAAATTCCCCATGGGGGTATGAACACGCAGTTATTACAAAAGGGGCAAAATTGCCCTGAAATTGAGTTCTGAACTTCTGAATGCTGATGATGAACATGAATCATGTTCAATAAACTGGCGGCTCATCGGAAGTTCAACTATTTGTACAAAATAGGTGATAACAGATAGTAAATTGATACATTCATCGTGACTGCCTTCAAATATGAAGACTCTTGATTTGCATATTTACCAATAAGCTTTTGGGTGTCCTATCTCCAGTCGCAGAAGAGATAGTATCGTTTGAGACAACTAGAGTTTTATAGCCAACATCATTTCTTTGCTCAAATCTAAATCCACATGCCCTTCGGTGTATCTTGGGAACCTTGGATTTACACCAAGTTTCTTCATCTCCGAAAGATTACTATGAAACATTAACTGCAGCATTGGCCAGGTCTCAGGTTATTTTGTTTTTTATTACAAAAACCAAAATTCCCCCGAGTCCCGCCTTTAACATAAAAGACCCTCCTCAGGTTATGTTGAACAAATGAGAAAAGAATGGGGAAACAGAATGTTTGTGGGAGAGTGAGAAGGAAAAGAAAAAGGTGGAACGATTGAGTGAAAAGAACTAGGGTTTTAGCCTTTTCTCTCCCCAAGCTTTCTAGAATTCCAACTGCATTGCATTGGAAATCTCATTCCTGGACATTGGAATTTCCAACCAGGTGGTAGTTAACTAAGGCTGCGTGGAATTCAATGCAATCATGTTCAGGCTATGTGGTACCTAGTTAGAGTGCATGCTCAGCGAGTGTTCATTCTTAGCTACCTACTGCTCAAGGTGTACATGGGTGTTGGCTAACTCAACTACTTGCCTCTCAAGATGCATGCTTATCTTAGGATGCACACTTTTAGAGTAATAAAGAAAATTAAATTTAAAAAATATTAATTTATATAAATAAAAGCAAGCTATATCATCCCTACTTAGCTCACATTTCGTATTTTTCTTTTAGACTTGGGCTGCCAGGATTCCCACCTCAATGCACCGTAGATGCTTGGATTTGAGACTTCAGCTTCTAGGTAACACCTTATTCTCTACATACTTCACATCCAAGAGCTCCATACGTGTTTTTAGGGTTGGCACATTAATTGTCTTCCAAGCAAGACCATAGATACATTGCAATGTCTTGCAATTCCCTTTCGACATTGCGTCTGCTAATCAAATATACTCCATGTTGGTTTGATATGTGTGAAGTTGATATATAAATATTTGTTTCATTCATCTCCTCTATACAATGTCGTGCAGTGTTTGTTGTACATCACTGAAAACAAAAAAATTGGTGTGGATTGTTGAAATGGAAAGCGTGTTAAAGGCCTCTTAGTCAAAGGATTTTCATTGAAGAGGAAGAATACAGGAAAAGTAACACTCCAAAGGCTCCAGTGAGATCAGCGCGGGGTGGAAGCTCACACTGGAGGGAAAAATTTAAACAAGGAGGAATTTTAGAGTACGAGAAAGGGTTGAAATTTGCATAGGTGGAGAAATTTAGACTTATTTCAGTCCAGATAGTGGCCGCAGAGGAGGAATTTGGAGTTCTTTCTGTCCAAATGACCGTTTCAGAGAGGCTTTTTGTAAAAAAAGCGGTCACAGTAGAGGAATTTGTTAAGGAAATATTTCAAGGCTGTAACTTTATTGATCACTAGATTCAGGCTGTAACTTCTGTCACATATGCAACTATCATCAAAATTGTCCGAATGTATCTAAATTTTACTCAACTAAATATTAACTTGCCTTATTTGTCACCATTTCTATCATTATCCTCTAAAATTAATCCAATCTGCCAGCAATGATAGCGTAACCATTTGGGAGTTTAGATGAAATCCTCCTCAAACCTGGAACCTCTCTTTATTGACAATTTTTTTGTTTACCGCGATGGTCCTTACTCAGCCAGTTGATTACGTCCTGTCCAAGAATAAGCCTGGCCCAGGGTCACGAGTTTGGTATCCAAGCGTCACAGTTGATAATGTTCATTGGGCAGTTTGGAGAGATTTCTACAGTAAAAAATAATATTCTAAAATGATTTAGAATTAGGTTTTAGATTGGTTTATGTGCAACCTTGGTTTATTTTTTTAGTCGAAATGGTGGCCTAAATAGCCAGTTTATATCTGTAATAATTCTCCGAGCGCAAGTGAAGTGCTGTTTGTTAAAACTGTTTTGTGTCTCTCTTTTATTACTAATCTTTTATTACTAATGAAAAAAGGGTCTTTGACTTAAAAAATGTCCAAGATATCATATTGATTTCAACGTTAAAATATTGAATAGAATATATTTTTGTCTAAAAAGAAACTGCATCGAACGGGACTCAACGAATAGCCGGACGACATGAAAATGCAATGAGTGATCCATTGAATCGTTGACATAAGCTCGCTACGACCTGAGTCCCAACCACCTTGGTCAAAAAATATTATAGGTGGCTGTCACTCGCTATCTGTGTGCATTTTTTTGCACAATGTTTAGTATCAGATGAGCATAATCCTTTGTAATAGTCGTGGAGACCCACACCCTTAAAATAAACTAAAAAACCTAGCACAAGCAAGTCAAAGAAGCATATGCAAGGGAGGCAAAACACCATGAACTGGAGAATCCTCGGATTTGATCACAAATCTGGAATCCCGTGCGGCCTTAAATCTTATATTTTATTTGGTTGTTAGCGAGGATAAAAACACTGACCTGGGACAAATTACTACACAGAGGCTTTTAAGGCCCCTCCATCTCTGCTCATATAAAAATTCTTTGTTATGCAACAGGTGACCTAACTTAATACATAGCGTAATTGTTCACAAAACGTGAATGATTTCCCTTAACACTTTTATTTTCGCTTTGTTTTATTCGCTCGATCAATTCCCGATGATCTTTGTTTTCCCTATTATTGTACCTACAATTTGGACATAGATGATCAAGGCAGAGTGGCTTTGAAACTCAAGGATATTAAGCTGGCTCTCGATCTGGAACAACTGAAACAAGTGGAAGGAATTTGGAGTCCTCTCTGTCCAAATGGCTGTTTCAGAGAGTTGTTTTTTTTAAATAACGGTCTCTGAGCAGGAATTTAGACTTCTTTATCAAAGGAGTGGTACATTTTTTTTTTTGTAAAGGGATAATTTTGGGGGAAGAAGTGTTAAATTACGGTTCTCTTGTAGAGGTGGTGAATTTGCGGTTAGTTCAACGAAAGGTGTTCAGATGCTATTTTGCTTAAAGAGGAAGGAAGTTTTGCAATAAGCTTAGACGATCCTTGTTTGAAAAAAAATTAGAGTCTTTGGAGAAAATCAACCGTGGATACCTGAAATCAGTAGTTGTAAGCTGAAGTTGATGGTCGTCCGAAGAAATCAGCAGAGGCTCGTTAAAGTTGTGGAGACTAACATATAGTGCTTGTGTCTAAAACAAATCCATTTCCACTTACATGAAAGTGATCCCCACTCACATGTATGTAGTTGTTCTACCTTATGCACAAATGTTTATTTCACATTTTAAAAAGTGTATTTTTTTAACATCTGCCCAGACTAGAGGATCCTACCAGACTGTAATAGCAGTAAGTTCTATGATTTAATATCTTTGTAATTATCCAATAGTAACCCTGGGAAGTGAAGTGTTGAAATGAAAGGAGTCTGGAAGTACTTTAAAGACAGAGAGGAAGCTAAACATGAGGAAGCTGGTTTATAAGAAGAGATTAAATTAAAGAAGCTTGTTAGGTGAAGAATTGAGAGATTTGTTGGGAACGTTGTTGAATTTATCTATTTGTGGAAAAGAAAAGCCCAGGTGATTAAGGTTTTAATAATTAAATTGAAGAAAGGGAAAATAAAAGGGGATTTATTTGCATGAAGAAGTTTTGCTCGAGATAAATTCCGCACTTGAATGAGCATAACACTGGAAATTGATCTGGCAGAGTGTTGTGGAATGAAGGAGCTTTGCGATTTCTCACAGTGGGTGTAATACCCCAATTTTGGCCCTTATGAAATATTGGCTTTAATGTAAATATTGTATACATGCGATGTATGTTTCCCTAGCGTGGAGCTCAAGGCTAAGGCCCTGCTAGTGGATGTTCGGATTTTATTTAAAATGGGCAAGCATTTGATATTTTGTTACCCATGTGCTATTAAGCCATGGAATATTGTAATTTGATGTAAATATTAATATTTCAATAAAATACCAAAACTGGCTATGGAAGCAATGAATGAGAAGGGGCCATGTATATCCATTAGGGAGTGGTGAGAGGGTTGTGGGGATGAACCATATGCTTCCAAATGTCATTGTGAAAACCCATTTGACTTTCCTTATTGACATTTAATTCTATTGTAAGGAAGTTGTTGAAGAATTCAATCCATGGCTTCAATGGAGCATGGGCAGCCTAGAAATTCATATGGCAAAGTATGGGCTCTGTTTTCTTGTACCACAAGTCACTGTACCTCATGGGAATGGGTCCTTCCTCATTCCCATTCCATTGTTGAACATCCCAATATCAGTTTGCATTGATTACGAATTCCCAGTAGTGAGAAAAACCATAAATCGCAACTTTGCAAGAATCCACGTTTTGAAGAGCCATAAACGTCCATATTTGAGTATTGACAGTGAAATCTAATGGGGAATCCATAGATATGAACCTTGGGGCGAATTTGAGAGTATTAGATACCCCGGAATCCATTGGAAAACCCAGTTTTTATAGCCCAGAAATCCAGTGACGGGATTGAGTTATTTGATGACAGAATTGTGAGAAATCCAAGTGTGAATGATTGAGCAGAGGTTGGGTTGCTTGATAAACCCAGTGAATGATAGAATCTCAAGGAATTAGTAGCTGGACCTTTCTATGCCCACCCTGAAGAACACTGGAGGGAAGGGACGCCTGAGGGACTGTGCAATAGAGAAGGGGACCTTTCTTGTGTTGGGTGTGGTAGGTATTGTGGGTGCCATGATTGTTGAGTTTAGTTGAGATGCCTATAGCTTTGTGGTTGAGCTCACTGGCTTAGCATCCTCCTCTTGGTCTTTTATATGCTTGATAAACCCGACTGTGTGTTGGCTTAGCATGACTATTTGTGAAAAACCATGGCTGTGAGTGAGCCTGTTTAGTTCCTCCTTAGTGGATACACAACCCAGCTCGAGGGTGATCTCTCAGCTGAAAGAATATAGGTTGGATAGAGATCTATGGTTGGGTGGAACGTTACTCTCACATAGCCAGTTGTTGGACAACTTCATCTCAAAGATAAGTGTTCTCTGTGGTTTAAATTATGAGCATTATGTGTTCTGTTGTGAATGTTAATTGTCCATGTTAATGAAATGAAATGATTATCTTAATGAAATTGACATGAAGTCTGTGCATAGCATGAGAACGAGATTGGATTATCTGCATGTTGATCCACATATGCCAGTGATAGATATGCTGATGCATTACTGTTTGTGTGTTTGCAAATATGATTTAATTCCACTGTGTTTATATTAAGTATGAATTTGCACAAAGAAGTTTTTATTTATTATGAATTTCTGAGTAATGCATGGGGTCTGAGTTTGTCAAATAAGCCCTGGTATGTCAGTCATGTTCCCTCTGTGGTTTGGATTGATGGAAGGGGACATGACAGTGGGATACAGTTTTTGGAGCTCTGTTAGACTCTAGAAGGTATGAGAAGCATCAAAATGAAAAAGATATATATGGGAAACGATGAAAACGCTAGCGAGAGGGTCAAAGGAAGCATGAGTTAAATTTAATTAAACATTATGGGGAATGTCAGAAATCAAAGACTATATGATTCAATTTGAAGTCCCTCATAGAGAATTTATTTTTCTCAGTTAAGATAGATTTAGAGACAGTTTCCGGAGATTGATTTCCTTATCAAGAAAGTTTTTCAATAATGCGAACATGGCTAAACACAGTGTAGCAGAAGCTGACCCCGGAGGTGGCGAGCATCTTAAATCATGCCATAGCAGAAGCTTGTTGCCGCTGGCACGATGAAACTACTCCTCTACATGTCGCTGCGATGCTTTTGGAAGCCCCTGCTAGCCATCTACATGAGGCCTGCTAGGCTGCGACTTCAAAGTTCAGGAATTGGGTTAGGGTTGGTGCTGAAGCTATGGGCAATATAAATGATGAGATTAGAAGAAACCATGTTATACTTCATAGCTATTAATTAACAATGCAACAGTAATAGTAAGATATTAGTTGATATTGTTCATATTATTAAAGAAGATACTTAACTAATATGTCATAAAAAATGACATATAATATGGAATATTATAACTTTTAAGAAACAAGATTGCAACGTTGTTTTTCCATTTTTTATTGGTGTGGAAACACACTAATAACTAGTGCATCTAATAAACATGAAAGCACCACCATAGGTGTTATAGCATTATTAGGTCCCACTGCATGAAATATGCTACAATCCCTTTGTCCCATCTAAACCATTGAGAATTCTTCTAAAAAGACTAGTTTTGCTTGGTCCCCATGGCTTCCCTAAAGCAACCTATAGGCCACCATGAGTTTCCTTAAAGCAACAAATGGGTTAATTCCAAAAAATGCAAAATAATAATAAAGGTGCAATGAAGGTATGCTCTTGAGTCGATTTCTAGTGGTATGTACACCTAGATATGGTTATGTCCTGTACCAATTATCTGAATCATATTTAATAAGTATAATTTAAGAATGAAATATTGCAACAGAAAAACTAGGACACGAAATCCATATTGAATAAAAAGATATATTATTGAATTTATAAGATGCTTAACACTTTTACAAGAGCTCGCCTTTTATAAGGTTTGAGCATTTCTTAAGAAGGGTTACGTCGCTTCAATTAAACTAATTAATAATTTACTGATTAATTTAATACAATATTTAATATTCATAGCATTGCCACTCCCTTTTAAAGAGCTTTGTCCTCAAAGCAATGGCAATGAGGAATGTAATTGTCGAAATTGTTCTGATTCCCATGTTGCATCTTCTTCAGGAAGATTTTTCCATTTTATGAGGTATTCTTTAATGACTCGCGTTCTTGATCTCTTCTCTCTAGTAGCAATGATAGATTCTGGCTCGAATATGATTCTTCCTTATTCATCTAACAAGGGAAGTATTGTTTGTGCCTTCTGGTGTTGACCTATCATCTTTTTCAAACATGAAACATGAAAGACATTGTGGATGCGACTTGTAGTTGGCAATTCCAACGCATACGCCACTCGACTAATCTTCTTATTGATTTGATACGGGCCATAAAAACGTGGATCCAATTTATTTTTTCCACTTTGTTTAAGTGATAATTGTTTATAGGGTTGTAGTCTTACGTATACCCAATCTCCAATTTCAAATTCTCGTTCTGTTCGGTGTCGATCTTCTTGTTGTCTCATTCTATTCCCAGCAGTATTCAAACTCTCTTTAAGTACTTGGACAACCTTTTGGTTTTCTTCTAAATGGTCATTTACTGATGCGACCCTTGCTTGGTTGGTGATGAAATCCTTCCATTTTGGGGGTTCATATCCATATAGGGCTTGAAATGGTGTCATTCTTGCAGATGTATGATAAGTAGAATTATACCACCATTCCGCAAGATGTAGCCATTGGAACCATTTATTTTGCTTATCAGTTACAAAACAACGGAGGTAGGTTTCTAAGCATTTATTGACAACTTCTGTCTGTCCATCTGTTTGGGGATGATAAGCTGAGCTCATGTTAAGAGACGTTCCAATTTGCTTGCAAAACTCTCTCCAAAAGTTCCCTTTAAACTTGGCATCCCTATCACTTACTATAATCTTCGGAAAACCATTTAATTTGCAGACATTTTTACAAAAAGCTTCGGCTGTTTCTTTTGCCGAATCAGTTTTCTTCACTCCAACAAAATGTGCATATTTGGTTAGCCTGTCTACCACAACTAGTATTTTTTCTTTCCCATCTGATGTGGGTACACCTTCAATGAAATCCATTGAAATTTCCTCCCATTTCTTATTTGGAATATGTAACGAATGGAGTAACCCCGGACTTGAGATATTCTCAGTTTTATTCCACTGACAAATGTCACAATCTGCAACATACTTGTGAATGTCGGCATACATACCCTTCCAAAAGAATGATTGCCTTGCATTATAGTAGGTTTTAAAAATTCCTACATGACCAGTTGCTGGGAAGTCATGTGACTCTTTAAGCGCCTTGGGTCTTAAAACTGGAATTGGAACTTAAGTAAATTCGTCCTTTGTACCATAAGAGATCATTCTTCCATTGAAACTTCGGATATTGATTTATGTTGTTAATTATGGAGCAAACCTATGAATTCTTGGCATATTCCTTACGAATTTCGTCCAAAAATTCTGGGATCACCATGGATACGGCGTAGACTTGTATCTCTTCATCTTTCCTTGATAAAGCATCAGCTACTACATTGTCCTTCCCCCTTTTATGTAGGATATCCATATCGAAGGTAGAGATTTTCTCTATCCACTTTTGTTGTTCGGTTGTTAATGTCTTCTGCTGTAACAAGTGTTGTAGACTATTATGATCTGTTCGGATTAGGAATTTACTTCCCAAAAGGTATTGTCGCCATTTAGTTAATGCATGCATGATGGCAAGCATTTCCTTGTTGTATGTAGACTGTAGGTATTCCCTTTTGTTCAACTTCCTGCTTTCAAAAGCGATTGGATGAACTTCTTGCATTAGCACAGCTCCTATCCCAAACCCTGAAGCATCACATTCGATTACGAATGGTTTTGCAAAATCAGGTGTTGCCAAAACGGGAGTTGAAGACATAATTTGTTTCAACGTTTCAAAGCATCTTCTTGCTTCATCGTCCCATTGAAAAGAATTTCTTTTTAGGAGATTTGTTAGTGGGGCAGTGACATGTGCATAGTTCCTGATGAACCTTCGATAGTAACCTGCTAATCCCAAAAATCCTCGCAATTTTGAAACATTCTTTGGTTCGGGCCACTCCTTCATCGCCTGGATCTTCTTTGGGTCCACCTTAACTCCTTCCTTTGAGATTATATGACCGAGATACTCTACTTCTTGCTTCCCAAATGTGCATTTTGACTTTTTTGCATAGAACTGGTTTTCCTTCAGAAGAGATAGAACCTCTTCTAGATGTGTCAAATGTTCTTTCCATGTCTTGCTATATATAAGGATGTCATCGATGAATATTAACACAAATTTCCTTAGGTATGGCTGAAATAGTTCATTCATAGTTGCCTGGAATGTGGCAGGGGCATTAGTTAACCCAAAAGGCATTACTTTGAATTCATAATGTCCTTCATGAGTTTGGAAAGCAGTCTTTGTGATATCCTCTAATCTGACCCTGATTTGATAGTACCCTGACCTTAAATCGAGTTTCGAAAAATATTTTGCGTCATGAAGTTCATCCAGCATGTCATCGATGAAAGGAATTGGAAACTTGTTCTTAATTGTTATTTTGTTTAATCCTCTATAATCTATACATAATCTAAATGATCCATCCTTCTTTCGTACTAGTACGACTAGAGCTGCATAAGGGCTTCTACTCTTGGTGATGACACCACAATTCAACAAATCTTGAACCAACCTTTCTATTTCCGTTTTGTGGTGGTGGGGATACGTATATGGTTTAACCTTGATAGGATTTGACCTCGGTTTAATCTCGATTATGTGTTCTATACTCCTTTCTGGTGGTAGCTGCATGGGTAAGTCTTGAAATATGTGTTCATGTTTCTGGAGTAATTTTTGGATTTCCTTCTTGAACTCATTTGGTTCCTCCTCCTTTCCTTCCAGTTGATGACATTGTATTACGTATGCTGATGCCCCTTTTTGAATGAGTTTTTCCATATGCTGAGATGAAACTACCTGTGTGTTTGGTGGATGAAAACCATATAGCTTAAAATTTTTCCCTTGCCACTTAAACTTGATGAAATGTTTTTGATGATTGGCAGAATATGTTCCCAATGTTTGTAACCATTGGATTCCCAAAACGATGTCTACTCCTCCCAACGGTAAGGTGTAGAGTTCTGATTCCAGTTCGAAGTCTTGTATTTGAAGTCTCATCTTGTGACACTTTCCAACTTTTTCGATCTTCTTGCCATCTGCAACCATCACCTTCATGTCTGGAACTGGATGTACGAACAACTTGAGTTTTCGTGCCACTCTTATATCAAGAAAGTTGTGAGTGCTTCCAGTGTCTACTAGCACTGTAACATTCTCATTTTTTATATGCCCTTTTAACTTGAGAGTCTATGGTTGACTAATGCCTGTCATGGCTGCTAGGGAGATTTTGGGGGTCTCGTCGTTCCCGGCTGCCATATTTGCGGTTTCCTCCTCTTCATCTTCTGGCTCTTCTTCTTCTGATTCACTATTTTCCTCTGCTTCACAAGTATATAATTTCTTTGAGCTGTCCTCAGGGCGACACCTATGTTTATGATTCCATTTGTCTCCACATCGTCGACATTTTCCTTCCCTCATACGTTGATTATCGAGGCTCTTCCTATCGTCCCTTCTAGGCGGAGGGATGTATTTGTTTGTATCATCCTCTGGATTCAAAATTGTATATTGATGTTTATATAATAGAATAAGTAGATTCCAACAAAAAAGAAAAACTAAAACTCATGTAAACTTATCCTTTTTAATATTAAGATTAGCTCTTCAAAAAATTGTTGGGAAATCACATAATCACGTGTCATTGTTATTTAAGCCGAAGGTTGAAGATTATATATTTTTTTCTAGCTATTGTTAGAGAAGGATCTCATTCATGTCTCTAGGGGTTATGAGAAATTATTGAGAGTTTAGGGTTTGAATCAAGATGCCAATTGTCATTTGCGATGTTCAATATTGATCTTGACTTTTTTTTTCACAAGATATATTACCTACATAAATCTTATTTTGAGTCTGATATTGATACTAGTGGTTGGCAAAAAAGTTCCATGGTCGGAAACTAGGCCCCTTTGCTATTGCATACTTTACAATAGATTCTATATATATGATGATAATTCATCGATGTTAAAAAAAAACAATACATAATCTTGACTTGAGCCCGTGCTTTAAAAGGCCCTTCATCCGAGACACTAGCAGGGCTTCATAGATGGTGCCTGAACAATTACTAATATCTATGTCTTGTTAGTTAATATCTATGTCTTGATAGTTGATCAGGTTTCCTACATTATTAAGTTAGCACAATTTTTTTATTATGGTTATGCCTTAGTTATGTTTATGTGTACTAAAATGTATTAATGTGAGTAGTATACTTAGGGTATAACAACAACAACATTGAACCTAACAAATTTGATTATCATGTGATCTAATGATAGCTATGGCATTATATATGTTTTTTAATTTATCTAAAACCATATATCATATTCTCAAGTATATATCATATTCTCTCTTAATTCTTTTAATACATTTAAGTATTAAGCCTCTCAAATCACTAAAATACAACACGATATGGAGTGCAATTACATATGTGCTATTATCATTTTCAGAATCCAATCACCGAATAGAATCAGATTGGTTACTAGAAGCAACATTGCAATCTTCATTTGCAAATGGATATTTTGTGATACTAAAGAATCATTATTCCGATAGTTCTATTTGTTCTCATAGTGCTGTTTGTTCAATCCTTTGACACCAATTGCAAAAAAACTAGCAACTAGCCCAAGTGGCAATGTCGGGGACATTGCCACCTCGTGGCTCTTGTTTATATAATGTCAAGCTTTTATACACATCACACATGGCTATTGATTTATGTTATTTCTATATACAATGGTTGTATATAAACCCTTACTCAGGGTATATAAATATAGCTTATTAAATCTATAAACATAGTTTTATTAGTGGAAAACAGATCTAGACTAATAACCTTTATTGGTTCTATTTGTACAAATTAAATTCCGAATACACACAAAGTTAGAATAATAACATTTTATTGTTTATATTTCTATAAGTTATCAGTATATAAACTATTATATAAATAGATGACAAGAAATAACAAATCAAGTTATCTCTTAGTTTATCTATGTCCATAAATTAATACAATGACTATTCATTAGTCAAACCATCTTCCACAAGCAAGTAAACTATCAAACAAAGACATGATCGAACTGACATAAGCATACAATACTCAAATATACCTTGTAAATGATGAATCGTGAACAGTAATGACGCCAATGAAGCTTGGGTCCTCATACTTAACATATATTAAAACGGTTAAGGAATCTTTTTATGCTACAATCGGTTGAGAGTCAAAGCCCTGAGATAGATCTTAAACAAAAACAATATATCAACTGCACAAACATTGTATAAATAATAAATTCTACTAACGAGTTCGAGGGTCGAAACCCTAGGGCAGAGCCTTGAACCCAAACCCCTATTCAATTGTAAAGGAAGTAAACAATATTGACCATGTAAACATGTAAGAAATTGTGTTAGTAACGCTATCAATGAACATAGGGTCGAAACCCTAAGGGAGTATCCCCGTATTCACTTCACATAGCAAGCTGTAAAATAAATACAATATTTATATCACCTACATTTAGCAAATAAAACACCATTTACTCAAGAACAAAATAACCATACACTGGCGAATGCCACTGTAACAACAATATGTATTTATATATTTGTAAGTATGGAAAACAGATTTACAAAACAATGAATCTATATGTTTGAGCATGTCAAGTAGTGCATATAGAGTTTACAAGTAACCCTAGTGGTATTGTTGTTGTAAATGTAACTTCGAAAGATATTCTTTTGTATATTATTATTATTATATTTTTATTGTACCTCCGTCAGAGATGTTTTTCCTCCGTTCGGGGATGTCATTGTTGTATTTGGTCATGCAACAATATTGAGGTAAAACCTCCATTGTAAGTCGGGGCAATAGCTCCCCAAAAGGTAAATGTAAAATGTATTTTTGAGTCTCCCTAGGACATGTTGGCCCAGTCAGTTAGGCAAGTTGTCCCCAGTGAGGAATTAGGTCATTGACACTTAAAGTATAAATAGAGAGGATCACTCTTTCATTTGGACATCACACTCACTCAAGCAAGTTCGCACCAAGTGGGAGAGAAGACAAATTCATTGGAGGAGAAAGAGGAAATCTGCAGAAGACATCTTATCTTTGGGTTTTCTATCTTGTTGATATTGTACTAGTGACGAATCTATTACTAAGGAAGTTGCGGGGTTTTCTCCTTTAGGGTATCCCCGAGGAAATTTATTGTGTCTTTTGTGTATTGTTGTGCTTGTCTATCTTTCAGTTTAAAGATCTAACATAATTGAATTAAAGTGCAAACTCTAACATGGTATCAGAGCCACTCTGAAAAGAAGGCATGGTGCAGTAGTGGGAAACTAGGGCTTCCTAGTTCAAGGTCTTCTCTCCACAGATCATCAAGAAAAAAGGGCTAGGATAACTCTCCCTAGGAGGGCGCATATTTTGGAGGAAGCATAATTCAATTTGAAGAATTTTCATTTTTGACCCAATCACTTGTGACGGGAGAAAACTAGGGCATCAAACTTTTGGGGCTTCCCTCCACCAATCTAGACAAAGGAGTACACTGGACAACTCACCTTGAGGAGACACATCTTTTTGTCCAAGCAGAAGTTCAAGATTCCAAGTTTGGAAAATTAAGGTTTTTCTATCAAACCCTAGGACAACCAACTCCAGAACCAGGTTGGGCATCTCAAATTGTTAAGACCTAATTCTTTGTTATTTCCATTTGAGGCTCTCATATCAAAATGACAAATCACACCAAGATTGAGGATAAGCTTGAAGGAGCTTATAACTTCCGAGCATGGAAGTATAGAATCTCTCTCGTCCTAGAAGAGAATGACTTGGACAAGTATGTCAATGAGGAGGTTCCAAAACCAGAGGGAGAAGAAGCAAAGGCAATCCACAAGAAGAATCTAGTCAAGGCCAAAAGAATTTTTGCAGACTCCATCAAAGATCATCTTATCCCTCATGTATAATGCTTGAAGACTCCCAAGGAGACGTTCAATGCTTTTATGAAGATATTCGAAGGGAAGAACATCAATCAGAAGATGACACTAAGGAACCAACTCAAGAATGTAAAGATCCAACACTTAGAGACCATGCAATATTACTTCACAAGGGTCTCTCAAATCAAGGAGCAACTTGAAGCAATTGAAGACAAAGTTGAAGAAGGATAAATTGTAATGACCACCTTGAATGGTCTCCTAAGATCACAGGACTCATTCATTCAAGGAATATGTGCCAGGAAGAAGCTAATCACCTTCAACATATTATGGGAAGAATGCACCCAAGAAGAATCTCGGCTAGTAGCAAGAGAAGAGAAGATGGGAGCTAATGATGATCAAGCTCTAACTGCTCACACAAAGAGAAATCATAACAAGAGGGAGGACCATCATCACAAAATATCCAGAAGGCCCAATAGGAATCATGGACCCAGAAGAGACCTGTTATCACATATATAGTAGCCGGGCTACCATACATTATTTTTCTCATTCCAGTACACTATTCAGCCAGTTCCCTTGCATTTGAGATGCCGAGATGAGCATCTATATTGGATCACTATCAGATTGTGGACAGCAGTTGTATTCCCCATGCCATGACTGAGTTTCAGGACACTCAGAGAGATGACCGATGTAGCCATTATATCATTGGTACAAAGCAGACAGTAGTGCCCAGAGTTACAGCAGCAGTCTCAGAGGACAGAGGATGGTACAGGTTGATGTGCATTCAGGTATATGACTCAGCAGGTATATCATAGTGTTATGGTTAGATTGCTTTTATACTTATTCTCATAGCATGTCTTAACACTTAGTGTCATGATCTGGCGATCATATAGATATATGGACCTGGTTGATCTATTATATATAGTATATTGTCCCTACTCAGACTTAGAAGTTCACTATTCATACTCATTGGTACATACCCTCCTTAGGGAGAATAGAGGTGATCATTACACCATACTTTGGCTTGCTAGTGTTGGCTCCATCATTTCATTGTCTTCATCCATCCATGGCCTACCTTTTAGATTATCACCCTGACTTACTACTTGACTAGTGGCATGGAGGACTTTTCCCCACTGTAGCCTCTGTATTGGATGAGCTTCCTTGTTTATTGTGTCTCGGCTCTGAGTTGGTGACAAAACTTACCTATGGTGAGTTGGAGTTCCTTGGAATTCCCCCTAGTCACTAAAGTTGTGTTGGCTAAACCTGAAACTTTTAGTGCTGCCATCAATACAAAACCTGGAAAATGAAATGCTATATCTTGTATGAAAAGCCCATTCATGCAATGTGTTTTTGAACACACATGAATGAAAGGCGTGCCAAATGAAAATGGCCATAAAAATAAAATGTTATATCTTGTACCTAGGTAAACAAGCTGTCCATGACACACCTAGAAGTGCTCAGGTAAACAAGTGCCTTAAAAACACACCTGCAGCAAAAAGCCTAAAAGAAAAAATGTAAATCTATGCAATGTGTTTGTAAACACACATAGATCAAGGCTATGGAAACTTCAGGCCCAAAAAGCAATGGAACTTAAATGTTATATCTACACAATTGCTGGCCTTATTTGTATTATGGATTGTGCGCATCTGTGAAGGTGAATAAACCCTCTTTAAACAACTCATCCATTTGTGAGACACCGCCATTCCCTGTGTTATTGCTCATTCGGTATATACTATGGTGTATTCCCTTTCCCTTGCCAAAGTGTCACAAAGTCAAGACAGTTAAGTCATCCCTTAGCCTAGCCAGTTAATTTAAGCCTTCACCCTTCACTAGCAAATTAATCACAACTATGAAGTGAGTATGATCCTGAAAGTCTAGTCTGAGTAATAATAATAATTAACGACACTATACATTTGGATTTAGATCGCCAGTCATGATTACTCTGTGTTATAATTGTTATTTGAATAACTTGTAGAGCATATATTAACCTTGACACTTTAGAGCAGCTATTAATGATGATCTGAGTTATATTTGGTCTTGGTTAGACCTAGTTTGACCATGGAGGACCATGGGACATGAGATGTTGGACCTTATGATGATATGGATAGATGATATATGGCCTATGTATACATACATAATGACTCTATGCAGCAGCTACAGGGTTATGATGATGATTCTGGGGTTGCAGCAGTGTTTGTATATGTACAGGGCATTATTATTGGCCTTGATCCGGTATATTGGATATGTATTTTGATCATGCAGAGATTCATATGGTGTATGAGTACACATCTTGGATGGATTTGGACCTTATGAGTCCAATGGGACAGTTTGTTTTCAGTTCCGGGCACTTACAGTGATGATTTAGCCTCAGTAGGTTGTCCTAGTGCAGTTTTGGTCTGTTGGAGACCCTGTCGGAGCAGAGATGACTTTTATCCGGTTGACCTAGGGCGCTGATGATGGAGGGGGTGGTCCAGCCACTTGTTTTTACCATATTACCCCCCTTCCGGACACACTGGTGCCCTCACCTTGACATCGCCAGCACTCCAGGAGGCTGTTTGGGGCAGTTTCACGCTTCCCGAGGCATTTCAGGATTGGTAGAAATGCTATTGAGGAAATCGATTTGGGCTACTGAGGAAAAGTTATGGCATGGGATGATCAGTGATGATAGATCGGGACTTTCCACACCTTCTCCAGCAGTTTCAGCTTCATCGGGGCCCGCATCCATCACTTATGGCACTTTCTGTGGATTTTTGAGGTCTTTTGAGGACCACGACTTCACTATGGAGGCACGACTTGGTACATTCATGATTATTTTTTGGTTATTGTGCTATGGGGATTGACCAAGGAGGGATAAAATTACCCCTTGGACCCACCATAAGCCTCTTATGATATTTTGTCATCATGATTTGGTGGGATTCCCCTCTTGTAGGGCGATTTTGTCCACTTACATTATATTTTATTAGTGATCTATGTATTTTATTGTTGAGCTCATCTCAACCATTGATTAGACATTTGTATCTTTTAATCTTAGCCACTCATTCAAAAAGTGGTTAGGGTTTTGGTGCCTCTCCTTCCTATTTAAAGGAGAGAGCCTCTCATTGTAAAGGGACTTTTGGCTCTGGATTATTGGAATAGAAAATTATTATTGCATCTATCTCCAGTGTTGTGGTGAATGTTTTTTGGTGTTCGTTCGTTGGTTCTTCCTTTGCACTGAGTTATTGGAGATCTTGTTTGCCATATCTTTGTACCACGATTTTGCATCTACAGGTGGAGGCCGATTTGCTTGGAGGAGGAGGTATTGGTAGGGGAAGACTCTCCCTACTTTCTTCTTTGGAGCTCTTCGTTGGTAACAGGGAGTATTACTGTCCCAGGACCTTCTATTTCATGTTACTATTTGCATTTCTCTTGTATTTCTTCCATACTTGATCTTACTGATTGAATTTTCATTCCTTGGTTTGACAGGTAGAGGAAGGCGCACTTGTGGGCTAGGGCATCAAATCGGCAAGCAAATCAACAATCTCTCATTTGATCTCTGCGGGAATCTTCCTCAACATCAAGGCATCTCATCCACATCACTCAGGTATGATCTCAAGGTAAGTTCTATCTCCATGATCTATCCAATTGTCAAAAACACTTAAAACCCTAATTAATCAAAACCCCATTTTTACATTTTCTCAGATCTACTTAGATCTAGTGGGTTATTGGGCATAATATTGAAAACCCACCTCTATAGCATCCACGGCATCCCGGATCTATAGTTTGGTGAGGATTGGTTTCCGTTTGACCCCTCTCCCATGCCAACTTAGCTTCTCCCAAGCAAGGCGCACTTCACTAGTTGAGCAAGTTGACCTAGATCTAGGTGATGGGTGTTTGAGATTCCACTTGATTCGTCATCTACACATCCAATAACATACACCCAGGTTGTTACTTTTCTGAAATTTACCTTGTGGGCCCCATTCCACATTTTAAGGGATTTAATCCCCATTTTGGACCACTTGGAACCCTTAAACTCAGATCTACTAAGATCTAACCGTTGGATTACCACGAAAATATAGATCCATACTCCTACCCGACCGATCTACCCGGATCTAAAGTTTGGATGCCATCCGACTTGTTTTGACCCACCTAACCCCACTTTTAGGCTTCCTTGGGCAAAGTCGCACCACCTTGGAGAAGTGAGTTGACTCACTTCCAGGAACTGGGTACGTGAGATTTTTGGAGATTTAGAACCGGAATAATTCAAAACCTAGGTCTAGACTATCACTTTGTCAAATCTTGCCTTAGGGATTGCATTCCTTGTTTTAAGGGATTGTGGTCCACTTGGGTCAAACCTAGATCTAGATACATTCATCCATCAAGACCTCTATTGCCCACCTGTCCCAAGTACTAGGAGTCCTAAACCACAAGTCAACCCTACTTTGACTCCACTTCCCAATTCCCAAGGCACTGGTTTCTCTCCAAGTTAATTCAACTTTCCTAGATTGTTGGATTGACTTGTGTTTTGACCTATGCATGGTGAACTAAACCTTTGAAGCTGTCATGTATCATGGTCAAGCTTGTCATTTGTACTAGTTAGCCCCAATACAACCCCTAAACTACCCTGCACTGGACACGGTTCCCAAGGCAGTGGGTCTTCTGACATTGAACTGGTACACTAGCCCTAGATCTCACTTCAAACATTATAAGTCACTCTTACATCAACCATGAACCAAAGCTATACCTATTGAACCCCTCACTTGGCTTGTGACTTCAACCTATAAGGTCTAGGATAAACCATACACCTAACTTCACTTAGAAATACCCTGATTTGGTGTCTTGGTTTTGATCTCTCCTGTCGGGAGTAGATCGGGTCTCCCCCTTTGTTGTCTGGGCTAGATAACATAAAGCGAAGGTTGCCTCGACTGGCGTGACAACCATATATTGGAGGTCGAGGTGATCGTGGTTGCACCTTTTGAGTTGCCCTTCCCTATTGCCATCCATGACTGGATACATCCATAGGGGTAACTACAGTTTAGGTGATAACAAGACCTCTCTAGTATCAGGTGCTTCACATGTGATGAGAAAGGACACTATTCAAGAGATTGTCCTAGAAACCAAGGATCCTCTAGGAAAATCAACAAAAAGAGGCATCATGCACATACTGCAGGAGATGATGAACCCGCGAGCAAAAGAACAGAAGAAGATTCTTCAAGTGATGAAGAATATGTATTGTAATAAATGAAGGAAACCAATTACAAGAGTTCATTCAGAAGGTTCCACCTCACAAGGTGAAGCTAAAGATGACTTTAAGTATCACATGAAAGGAGTAGGAGAAGCTCCTACAAAGTTGGACTCCAGAAAACAAATAAAGATCAATGCTCTATGGAAGAAACTCTCATCCATTTCAACATTGTTAAGAAGGGACACATAGATTCTAATCCAGTACAAAGAACAAGTGATCTACAATATATAATAATTGCTCAACGTTTTCGATCATAAGCAAGAAAGGCACAGGTCCTCAGAATCAGACGATGAAGTAGAACGCACTGTTAGAGAATCCAGAATTTACTATCAGGAAGAAAATATCAAGAGGGAGTCCACCCAACAACCAAACAAAGATAAGTATTTGAATTGTCATTTTCTATATTGTCCAGTTGTGTACATATTTATATTCCTAGATTCAGGAAGTGTATTATGCATGTTAGAATGATTGTATACTACTAATATACATGTGATGGGTAAGTGGCCTATGGTACTATACAAAATTCCATTGCTACTTATCTAGAATGAAATCTCTTTGTTGACACATTGGGAGTAGTGCACGCTCTTAATTATGTTTTGGTAGAGATGGAAGGCATCCAGAAAGTTATTGCATGTATACGAAATATGGATGAATGTTGTGTTGAAGCATTGGATAAGTTAGGATTTGTGATTATAAATATGTTTTTGGAAACTATAAAATGTATGTAATCATGTAACTAAATTCGACTTGTAGGAAAAATCATGTACAATCAACTACAAGAGAAGAACGACGATATTTGTTCCAAAGAACAAGTGACGATGACTCAACCTACAACAAGAAATTGAAGAACCTAAAGTTCCTAGAACCAGAGACATAGTTATGGAGGAGATAATCCAAGAAGATCATGAAGACCATGCCATAACAGAACCAAAAGAACCTGTAGATCCAACTCGTGAGAAGAACTCCCACAAGAGAAGACCAACATGGGCATGTGAAGCAATACAAGATGCAGATAAGTATGGTGCTCCAGATGGGATACATAGAGAAATCAAGAGACCCAAACCATACTACAACTATGTGGACCTACTATGCGACATCATTTATAAAGAACCTTCCAACTATGAGGAAGCAACAGAAAAGAAGGAATGGAAGGATTCCATGATCGAAGAGTACCAATCGATTACGAAGAATGGTGTTTGGGAGATAGTTCCGAGACCAGTAGGGAAGTCTATGTGACTTCGAAATGGATCTACAAGATCAAACATGCTGTAGATGGTAGCATAGAAAAACACAAGGAAATATATGTGGCACGTGGCTTCTCCCAGAAAGAAGGCATAGACTACGAGGAGACATTTGCACCTGTAGCAAGATACACTTCCATCAGATCTATACTTGCCTTAGCCGCAGTAATGAAATGGAAGGTACACCAGATGGACGTCAAGACAATATTCTTGAATGGTGTAGTCGAAGAGGAAGTGTATGTGGAGCAACCACTGGGATTCGAGACACATGAAAGACATACTCATGTGTGCAAGCTGAAGAAATACTTCTATGGTTTGAAGCAAGCACCTAGGACATGGTATGGCAGGATGGACAAATTTATGATGAGATTAGGATTTACCAAGAGTAAAGCAGATTCCAACATCTACTTCAAGGTTGAGGTCGAAATACCAGTGATATTACTACTATATGTAGATGACCTGTTTGTAACAGGGGAGGATGAGTTCATTGCAGATACTAAAAGAAGGCTTGCCACAGAGTTTGAGATGAAGGACTTGGGAATGATGCACTACTTCTTAGGTATGTAGCTGTGGCAGAGTGCAGATGGGATTTTCCTTGGTCAAGGAAAATATGCAGTAGAGGTTCTAAAGAGGTTCAAAATGATGGACTGGAAGGAAATGGCCACACCAATGGAATCGAACTTGAAGCTACTATATGACGCTTCTTTAGAGACAGTTGATGCCACGATGTACATGCATGTGATTGGTTCGTTAATGTACTTAACGAACACGAGACCATACATGTGTTTTGCTGTGAACACCCTAATCCAGTTCCTGGCAGATCCAAGGCATGTTCACCTGACGACTGCAAAACATATATTGAGGTACTTGAAGGGTACAATTGAGTATGGGATCAAGTATGAGACAAATCAGAAGATTAACCTGCATGGTTATGTTGATTCGGATTGGGAAGGAAGTTCCACAGACAGGAAGAGCACTTCAGGATGTTGCTTTAGCTTGGGATCCGGTATGATCTCTTGGTTTAGCAGGAAGCAATCATGTGTGGATATGAGTACAACCAAAGCGGAGTATGTTGCAGCTTGTTCGACTAGTTGTGAGGCAGTATGGATTTAGAAGCTACTGTCAGATCTGTTTGATCTCGAGCTAGAGGCGACTTGTATCTTTTGTGACAATCAGAGTTGTGTGAAGTTGTTTGAGAACCCAGTGTTCCATGACAAGTCGAAGCATATCGAGATCAAGTACCACTATATCCGGGATATAATGTAGAGAGGAGCAGTGAAGCTCCAGTATGTGGCAACAGACGAGAAGATAGTAGACGTGTTGACCAAGCCATTAGTAAGAGTGAAGTTAGAGTACTTTAGAGAGAAGCTTGGTCATGTTATCCAGATCAATGTTCCTCGAAAGAGGGAGTGATGTGACTGGAAGACGCAGGTGCACCGGGGCTGTATCTTACATGGTGGAAGATGCAGATGGTCCGAAAGGACGTAATGCATTTGTGATGCTCTTGGGATGTATCCACATGTTTGAAGATGCTGGTAGATCCATGGGTCATAAAGCATCTGGGATGTGCCTGGGCTGTATCTTACATGGTGGAAGATGCAGGTGGTCCGGAAGGACATAATGAATTTGGGATGTGTTTGTGCCAGAAATTGTTTCCAAGGCCAAAGAAACAAGCCAACACAATCTCAAATAAAAATCAGTAAATAAAATAGGTTTTAGGTTTTTGAAAATTTTTGTGGTTGTAAAGTTTTGGGAATAATCAGGGAATGCATTCATGAGCAGAATAAAAACTAAATCATAAACAAAAGATAATAAAGATGCATGATATATCCACAAGATCCAACAGAAACACAATGTTGAGGTTCATTCATTAAAAACAAGCATCACCAATAAATACACATAAACCAACAATGAATATATCTATTAAGAAAATCAATAAGCTGAAAAATGAAGCCAACATGTTAAACTGAAGGGTAAAGGTCATATATATCTCATAATTTCATCAGCAAATGCTTACAAGAGTCATGATACTTAGCTCTGAATAAGTCTGAAGATAATAGCAGTCTGAAGACCTCCTGAAAACTCCCAAAAATCGAACCCCCTCAATGACTTTCTAACCTCTCTAAATACTATGGCTTTTACAAAATCAGTTAGGGATCTAACCCTAACTGCCTTCCACCTATTCGATGAGGTAAAGTAAATGTACAATTTTTACAAAATTACAAAATATGCTAAAAATAACAAATCACTAACATATCTGTTTATTAACTAATGACAACTAACTGAATGTACAACTGTCTTATAGGTCTTTTGCTACTTCATCCAGCAGAGTGATACCATCTGATGCTTGGTCTTTCTTCTTAGCTTTCTTCTGCTCCTGCTCCATGTCATTTATCTTCTTGATGAGCTCTTTGTTTCTCTGTTGCAGGTCTTGGACTGTCTTCTCTAACTCTATGCAATGCATATCAGCAGCTCTCTTTCTCTTTAGTGCTTCTTTTGCTTCTGCTATCAGCTCCTGAAAATTATCATTTACATCTTGTAGATCTTCTCTCAACCTTCTGTTAGCCATCATTAATCCATCGTTGACCTCTTGCATGTAATTCATCTGGTGTTTGTACTGCTTAACAGTTTTATGCAAATTCTCTCTGTCAGAATTAACTAATTTATCCATTGTATGATCTTGTTCCTCATCAGGTCTCCAAGGTATATCAAGTTTCTTGAAGATTTCTGTCTCTTCAATCAACAGTTCTGTAGGAGTGTCTTCCATGTTAGGATTTTGATTTTCTTCACCTGCTGCTTCAACTGAAGGAGCTTCTTCTTTTAACTGTGACTGCATTTTATCTAATTCTGGTTTATCATCCATGGACACCTCATCTAAGACAGTCACTTCATTTGCATTTAATTTGGCATTGAGCAATTTCTTCATGTTCAGTCTTAGCTTGTTCTTTGACCTAGTTTTAGGTATCCAAAATGATGCTGCTTCTCCCATCATTTTCAGCTCCTTTCCTTGATGCTGGATAGCAGCCAACTCCATTACTTCAAGTTTATTCCTTTTCCTATTAGGTTTTGTTGTTTTGCTATCTGAAGTATGGATTTCTTTCTCTACTTCAATATTGACTTCTGTTTTGGAGATGGGATGCTCTTCTTCCAATAGATATTCCTCATCATCGGAGAGAATGGTGATAGGGCTTCTCTGTCGAGTGTGAATTTCCTCTTTAGGTACATCAACCCCTTTTATATCAATATTTTTCATTTCATGAGAATCTTCTACAGGTGCCAAATTCTGTTCAGGCTGCTCCTTCTTATCTTCAAACAGTGAATACTTGCCTTTAGTTCTGGCTAAGAATGGCTTTGGTTCATTATCTTCCTCCACATGCTTTGATGCTTCCTCAACTTTGACTTCTTCCTTATCTTCAAGTTTTGGCTTCTGTCCTAATTTTCTCAACAAGACCTTACCCTTATCTGCTTGCCTCTTTGATTTCTGATCTTCAAAGCCAGACCAAAAGATGAAGAAATCCCAGGTCTTTCCTTCATGCTGCAAAACAGTACTAATAATCAACTTGATTAACCCATGGTGAAAGATGGACTGAGAAGAATGATCTATTGGCCCTTTCACCTTGTTGGACATTTTCTGCAAACTTTTCAAAAAGAAGAATGGTAGGTTCATCTTGGACACCCCCACCATGTGCTGAAGGAATCTGAAATGATACTTGTATACATAAGCATACCTGCCCTCACAAGTAACATAGCTCTGCAATATTCTGATTGGCTCAACCCATTCCTTTCTGAAATTTTGAATAAGGACGCCTTTATTCCAATCAGGGGTGACATTTGGTAAAAGATATCTTTGTGGATCAAAGTCAAAGGGCAATTTCTTAAACCATGTTTCACCCTCATCCTTAATTCCTATAGCTTCTGAAATCAGTTTCACTGTTAACTTGAATTTAAGAGTATAAAAAATCACCATGTCATTTTTGAAACCCTGGGAAAACTTACAGGACACCTTTGCATTATACCCATCGATCTTCCTGAAAAAATCCATCCAACCAGCTTGTTGAAACAACTCAACACACTCAGGCAGTTTTTCAATCCATCCTACATCAGTTGGTTCAGCTCTGTTTATCTTACTACTCCTGCCCATTCTTCTTCAATCACTGCAAATTGAATGTATCCTTTTGTATTGTTTGCGAGCAAGAGAGTAATTAAGAGATTGAAGATACTGTCGAATGTATAGGTTATTCACAACACTACAACCTTGGCTTTGACAGGGTTATATTTCATAAAAAACAAAACTGCTATCTTCAACCCTCACTCAGCCTAGCATCGCAGAGCATCAACAAATAGCTATTTCTCTGGCCGGAATTGCGTTTGAAAGCACAATTTAACTTTTCCTTTGATCAATTTTGACAGAGTAAGCCCCAGCGAAAAAACCCCAAATTTACATTTATATTGGTATTTCAGGAAATACCTATAAATTGCTCAACTGCAATCATTTAAAATTAGGATTTGAGTTGTCAAATGAGTCACCTTGGATGTACAGACGTCCTTCAGCGTTCAATTTAATTGCTAGCCACGAAATTAGGAAGCCCTAATTTCCCGTGAAGCCATCAACAACTCTCCCTTGTTCAGCAACGACAATTTCCGGTTCTTTAGTGGTTATGGCTACTCCACTAAAGTCCTTCATCTTTGAATGTGCTTGTAAGTGACAAATCTATCCCACATTTACCTCAAACCATGCTGCTACCTGTCAAAAAGGAATTACACATGGGCTGATGATGAGCACGATTTCCTCACGATGTGTAACCACTTGGAATCATGATGTTTTCTGCATCAACACGTAATGAATTCTCTAAAACACATAATCAGTCATTCATTATCCCAAGCGTGCCAAAATTTGCTGAAAAATCAGAGAAATTTGGAGTCACGATATTCTTGTAGCGCGTCTTTGGTGATTTTGAGATCCAGCGCTACAAGAATATCTTTAACACTGTTTTGGTGCTTTTTAGCAGCTTTGGGTCATTTTGCATGCGGTTTAAAAGCTGTCAGGGTAAGGATTATACATGACTCTACTTAGAATAAGGTTTATGAGCCCATTATTCGATATAGTGACCTTTTAAACCCTTTATCAAAAACAAACCTAAAGTTTAAAATTTGAAAATATCAAAAGCAAACCCAAAATCTCATATGAAGACTAAAGAAAATTTCCTAAAGAGGGAAAAATCAAGTTAAAGCAAATAAATAACTTAAAATAAAATGCAAATCAAACAAAATTTGAAGAAACCAATTACTGACTTAACAGGATGCTCTTGGGCCGTATCCACATGTTTGAAGATGCAGTTTGACCGAGAGAGTCGTAATACATCTGGGCTGTATCCATGGGGTGGGAGACGTAGATGTCCTTGGGCTGTACCCACTGGGTGGGAGACGCCGGTTGACTGAGAGAGAGACATAATACATCTGGGATGTATCCATTGGGTGGAAGACGCAGATGTTCCTGGGCTGTATCCATTGGGTGGAAGACATAGGTTGTCTGATGGACATGATGTATGCACCTGGGATGCCCTCTGCATGAGACGATGAGATGATCCAGATACGATGATACAATAGTAGGAGACATAAGTGATTGTTGTGGAAATGTAATGTGTGGTACTGGGATGTACCTACTTGATGGCTTGCTAGCAGAGATGATGAAGACCTAGATGAGAAGTAGGCCTGCATCCAACATGAAAAAGGGTTGGCTCTATAGAACTTCTCATGACAGATAGATTTGAGATATGTCACTAGTCAATGATCAACGAGATGAGGATTGCTTCAGCAATGACGATGATGATCCTATCCTAAGAAAAAACATAAACAGTCAAGTAGTTCGCGACTACAAGGGGAGTTTAAAAAGAAAAGGGCCCTAACTTTCAATGGAGGGTTAGAGGTAGGCGAATGGTAGAAAGGAAATCAAAGTTGAGTGGAAAGAGTTCAGGAAAATGTTTAAGGAAAAATATAAATCTGAAATATTTTATGGTAGAAAAATAAGGAATTCCACGAGTTAAAAATGGTATCCATGAATATGGATAGATTGATTAACAAATTCTTAGAGCTGTTACACTATGTTCCATACATCAAAGAAGAGAAAATTAAAATCCAAAGGTTTCTCAATTGTCTTCCAACACACTATGCAAACAAGATTGAGTTTTATGCCCCAAAGACTTTAGATGAAGCTTTATATAAATCTAGACTGTGTTATGAACACAATAAAAACAAATCTAAAAATAAACAATGTTTGTGTGATCCAGGGGGATCTGAAAAGGCCAAAAATTCAAAGTCCTCATCTCTCATCAAAAGTGACTTCATTGCGAAGAGGTCGACAAGACAATTCCAATGCAATCTGAATCACGTCGAACGAAGTTCGTATGCAAAAGATATGCAACTGAGAATTTTTCCCGCATCAAAGAAAAAGTGATGACATGGCATCACTTGGTGATGACACATGGCAGTGGATGATGTCAACAAGATGAGTTGAAAGCCTACATGGTAGTTGATGTGGCAAGTCCAAGTGACGTGGACCAATTGGCAGAGGACATGTGTCAAATGATGTGGCAACTTACACGGCAATGCCGTAGATGATGACATGAATTCCGATGTGGCACTAGTGACATGGTAGGGACATGACACGTGGTCCAATCAGAAATTGACATGTGGCACATTGTTAATAGTTTGGAAGCACTATGAGGAAAATATATGAAAAGTTTTTAATATTTTAAAAAGGTAAACACTTAAAAAAATGAGTTATATTATACCAAATTAATGGTATAATAAAAATGACCACCACGTGCCCTTTAAAGTGATGTATTTATCCACTATTTGGGTGGTGGTTGTTTAAAAAAGTGGGTTTTTTTTTTTTTTTAAGCATTAAAAAAAAGAAAAGAAAAAAAAGTGGGATTTTAAAACAAACTTTGGATTTAGATGCCACAAATCATGGGTATTATCACCATATCATTTATGGTTGGGGCAAATTCCATTTATAAAATGGGTTTATATGGTATGGTTGTTATAGAACCATGAATTGTTATGCCCAACAAACATGCCACCTCATAACCATATGGTTGGAGCGCTTTGGGTTAAAGTTTTAAAATTGGGTTTTGTTATTGTTGTAACCATTTAGTATATGGTTTATATCCTAACAAACTTTGATTTGGATAAGCCACGAATGGCTATACTATTGTTTGGCATGTATGAGGCCAACGAATATGTGATGGGCCATTATCGTTACGACTTTTAACAAAATATTGGAGCTTGTAAATGCCATTATGGGGAAGTAACAACATGTGAAAACCTATAATGATGGGAAAATTTAAAACCGTTTTTAATGTGACAAAAACCATATTTTGGCTCATATTAAAATCCAACCATGTTGTAACCGAATCTTAAATTGGGGATTTACATGCTAACAAGGGTCATTCAATTATTTAAGTCTTTGCTTTATGCAGTGTAAGGGTGCATTTTCCCAGAATGGTAACGAGCATGGAGAGCTTGTTGGAGAGTAAGTAAGAGTTCATTTTTGAGCTCCATTTGTGAGAGAGTACTCCACGGGGAGTGACTCTTTGAGATGTTATGAGGAGACTCCATTTTTGAAGTTCCATTTGAGAGGGATTCATGTTTATGACTCTTGTTAGAGTTATCATTATTGGAGGTTTGATTTTAGAAAGACTTCCTTTTGACTCCATGCATGTTAGAGATCATGTTTTGATATGTTGCTTGGAGATTGTGGCTTTGTTCAAGGCTCAAAGCTCGTGGAGGCTATTGAGAGAAGATGTCTAGATGCATTATGAAGCGTCATATGTTCGAGTTTATCTAGCTTGTGGTACAAAGAGGCAAAGATAGTTGAAGAAGGAAAATTTTGGTTTGCATTTGGATGCAAGTGTCGATTGACTACATTCTTGTTCCGAAGAACAAAGGTGAAGGGACTGGTGAGGGTGTGACTTTGGTTCTTTTGATGCACTTGTTTATGCATACATTTTGCAGTCCATTGAGAATATCCTTCAATGTATCCATTTGATGTACTTTTTATGTTTTTGTCATCATGTGTAATGGACCGGTCACTCATTTAGAGTAGGCCCGTAGATCTAGCTAGTATAAATCGTGAACTCCGTTATCATATCATCTTCATTATGTGCTTGAATGTCTTGCATTTTATGTGGTGGATTTTATGATGCACACTTTATGGTATGCTTATGTTCACTTGCACTAAGACGTCAGGAAAACAATCCTTATCTAGACTTTGATGGGAGATGGTTCTCACCAAGTCCGGATCAAGTTGGTATCAGAGTAGGCTGACTAGTATTGTAGGTGTTGAATCCAAGATGAGGACTGCTAAGAAGAATGCTCGAATCAAAGAGCCTGAATAAATCAACCAGACCATTCTAGCAGATAATGTTGAGTTGAGGAAGCTGCTACAGAAGTCCGATGAAGACAAGAATGGATTGTAAGACAGTCTTGTCAAGCTGCAAGAGAAGGTTGAGGAGATGCAACTTGAATTGCAAGCAAAGGACCATAGATTGTCCGAATTTGAAAGTGGAAGTAAAGTGTAGAAGATAGGAGTAGATGCATAAACTTCTACCACAGATGCAAAAGCTTTTGCTGAGGTAAACAATGTTATTCCTTCAGTTTCATGTTCTGTGCATATTAATGATGAAGATGACCTTGGTGTTTTTGAAAATCATACCAAGGGTATTGACATGAGACTCCTAACCCGAATGGGTTATAAAGGAGGAGGACTTGGGGTTGATGGCCAAAGCATTGTTAAGCCACTGGAGGTACCATGAAGACATTGGTTTGCAGTATCGGGGTATGAAAAAGAGAAAGCTGATGAAGCACATAGAGTCAAGTCTACGAGGAAGGAGACTAGATCCCGCGCTTCAAGGTTGAAGGTGGAGAATGACAAAGACTTTCGAACAAAGAATTTTTGCACTCATTGGAATCTGTGTGGACATTGGATTAGGAAGTGTTGGAAGCGTCATCCATATCTTGCACCTAAGAAGGGGAAGCAAGACATGCAGACTGAGAACACATTAGATGATTATGCTTTCGATTCATCTCTAAAGAGAAGTGATCATTTCAAAGGAGAATCCAAAGCTAGCTCTCCATGCTAGTCATGCACCAGAGATAGCATTGAAAGGTATAAACCGTCTCGTTTCTCAAATGTTCCTTTCGATTATGATGGCAATGTTAAGCAAAATATATGGCATAAACCATGTTCGTTTTGTGGTATGCTTAACCATGTTGTTGCCACGTGTTGGAAAATGATGGATTTATACAGGAAGTTCACTACAACTAAGACAATGCCAAGGCATGGAGACCCTCTTTCACGTCAAAATACAAAAAAGGGCATGAAGATATGGGTGACGAAAGACCATTACGCCCACGTCGAACAAGCACCTGTGAGAGAACAAGCCAAAGAAACAGTTCAACTAGAATTCCAACCATAGGAAGAAGGTTAACTGCAAGGACAATTGAAGGAGAAGGACTGTTGAAGCCTCGAGTATGTAAGTACTGGAATGTTTTCCAAGGCTAGCAACAGAGGGTGACAACCCAGTCGAAAGGATTCAAACAACTCTGCGCAAGAGCAGTTCTATCCCCAGACTGTTTGGTGTGTTTGACTCCCACGGATATAAGGCCTTCGCTGGCACTTAAGTGGATTGATCCTGATGGATCTATCTTCCTGTAAGGGAAGATCAAAAGGTGTTCTATTGTCTAAGGGTAATTAGTGTTTGCTTAAGGGAAACCTAAGTAAGTTAGATCTAAATTAAGAAGATGTGTTTGATATGCAGAACAATCAAATCTGGAAATTGATTAAATGTTTCACCAACAAGTAAATATATGAATTGGGTATATATTAACCAACTTTAGATAAAATAATTAATGACAATTAAATGATCTCATATAAAGAATTAAACACATGTAGGATTGTTCTGTTATGCTCTGCCAATTAACAAACTAGCAGTAATGAAAATATAGATATTTATCATTTGCAGAAATAGATAAATGAATTAAATGAATAAATTCACTTAACACACAATAATATCTAAGTTGTAAACCTACAGATCAGATACATTCATAAAGTTGCAAAGATAAAACATATATTGATTTAGTAGCCAAGGTGAGAAAATCAGAAATTATCAAACAAATTTGACAAAATAGACAAAGAAGATGACAAAAGAAACTAACTGTGATTCATTAAGCTTACAAGAAATTACAACGTATCAACTAAAACAACGCATCTCCAGTCCTTCTGTGGTGATTCCCCCCCCCCCCCCGTCCCCTATGATATCCAATCCCTTAAGTAATAATTACAAAATATTACAAAGGAAAATATCCCATGAAAACAGGGATTACAAAACATCATTCAAAATCCACCTAAGGCATCTCTCCACTTGGTAGCTGCATCTAACAAGTATTCAACATCTTGCTATCTAGCATGTCCAAGTGTCAATTAGGTTTGGCAATTAAAGGATTCGATTTCTTTAGTCTTCAACTTATCCCACTGATGCAGGAAAAGCTTGATCTCCACCCCCAAATTGATAGGTGATTCGCTCAGATATTTTAACTCGAAAATTTGAAGTGCTCCAACTGATTTATCCTCTCCTTGGATGCCTCATATCTTTCTTCTACATCCAATATCAATATCTTGGGAGGATCAGATTTTTCAATCAGGGTGAGATTTTCAAAACCCAATGTGGTCAACAACGCATCAAAAGCATACCATCTTCTTCTACAAATTGCTTTTGCTTCCTCAATAGTAGCTTCTACTGTTTCACAGGCATGTTCCCATGAATCCAATGAAAGCCTGAATTTTCTAAACTTAATGCTCTCAAAGAAAGGTATACCTTCAGGCCTATCTTTTATGTATTTTTTCCAATCTACAACATTCTCAATGGCCCTGAGTGCTTCATGTCTTCTTTCAATATTCTCAAGGAGAACATCAGACTATTTCTCAAAGTCAATGTAGGTCTCTCTAATTTCATCTAGGCATTCAAACAACTGAACTAGAAGGTGCTTGTAATCTTCATTTACCTTCAAAGCAAATTCCTTAAAATCTTCTGCAGAAAACCTAGGGAAAGAAGAGACAATTGACATGGTTGCTGCTTCCTTAACCTGTGATTCCAATGCTGTGATCTATTGAGAATAACTGTCATTTAACAATTTAGCTTCCTGAAGCTACTGTACAAGAGCCGTGTCTTTTTCCTGCAACTCTTTAAGCTGTCTGTCACGCTTAGCATTTATTTCTTGAATTTGAATTTTATCTTCTTCTTCAACCTGTATCAGCTTCTGCTTAAGCTGTTGTAACTCCTGTTGCTTCAAACCAATCTCCTTATTCAATGAAGTAACCGACTCATAATTAGCTCCAGCAAAATTCCCCCATTGCTGTAGCAGTGTCTAATGCATGCTGCTGGATGTCAGTAGACTCCTTCTTCCAAATTACTTGGTTGGGGACGGGCCCTTGTACCATAGTTGTTTCCCTGCTTCTCTTATTACCTCTTTTCACCACTGCTTTGGATAATCTATTGTATAAGTATTCTCCAAGGGAGACTACAACATCATCTCCACAATCAACCACCAGTTCTGTTGAAGATGTGGCTACATTACATGTTGCAACCAATGGGGTTGTTTGGGTGACAATAGAATTTGGAATGGGAAAAATGATCTGGGAGGTAGGTATAGAAGGGGTAGTGGTAGCAGAAATTGAAGGTAGAGAAGCAGGAGAAGTAACCAAAGTGACAAACTCAGGGAGGGAAGCAAAGGCAATGGCTACTGATGGTTGCAGAGAAACGGTTGGGACTTGCACCTCAGTAACTTGTGGCAGTAATGTGACAGTTGGAGTTAGCAAGGTTGGTTGTGAGGTAATGATGGAAGTAGCAAGCAATTCAGCTATGGTGGATAGTGGAAGGGCAACCCCAACATATGATGTCGAAGGAAACTCAATGGAAGTGGGAGAGGATGTGGGATTTAATGTAGCAACAATGATGGTGACTTTAGGAAAATTAACATCTGGAGTGGAATCATCAATTACAATGCTATCAAGTAAATCAACAATAGCCTGAGAAAATTCAGTGACCTCTTGCACAACAGGCACAATAGGGAAAATAGATCTGAATGGAAGCCTTTCATCTTCTGCATCACTGTCTTCAATGTTTAATGTGGGTACCTGAGACAAAGGGGCTTCAATCTTTTTCCTTTTCACTGGGGAACTTGCAGCAACCACCTGAGTATCAACCACTGAAGTCAAGTGTGCCAATTGCTCCTTTAGCTCGGAAAGTGATTGAATCAAAGTCTTGAATTCAGAAGCAGGCTTGGCTTTTTTAGCATCCTCCACACAGTCTTTTCCCTTGCCTTTGTCCTGGTAGGTTAACATCAATGGGGTCTTTGCTTTCTGAGCCTCCTTTTCTGCCCTTTCTGTCTGAATCTGGTCATTGAGTGACAATTCTATTTTCCTGTAATTCAAGACCTTAGTCTTGAGCTCCTGTTGGTATTGGAGAATGAAGCTCTGTTCTTCTTTGGATTTGGCCCTGATCAGGACCTCAATTTTTTTTTTATCTCCCTGGTAAATAGAATCATCAGGGATAGCCTCATGGGCATAAGTAGTATTCATGTGTTCCTGGGCAAAGTGATTGGCCAGGAATGCCTTGGGGTCATGCTTCCTTTTGGGAGCTTTTCCCAACTTTAGGGAAACAATTTTCTTTCCCAACACTGCAGCATGTGTTGAGTTCTGAATGATCAAAGGCCCAAGGTTCAATGGGAATTTGGGCCATCCTTTTCTTTTAGGTCCAATTAACTTTAGGAACACTCCATTAGTAATAGTTTGATAAGCAATCTCCTCTAGTAGCAACATATTTGGGACTATTCTTGGCAGCAAATGAATTGTATCACTTCCCCAAACCCTGACATAAGAGAAGGATTCCCCTACATACCAATCACCAATAGTGGGGATAAGTGTTTTGGCATTAGCAGAGAAGGCAGGTGCATCCTCTTTGAATATCTTCTGATAAATTGCTCCAAAGAAATGATAAAAAAATGTCATACAATAGAGGCACAAATTTATCTTCCCATAATGCAGAACAATATATATGAACCGGGGGTGCTGAAAGGGTCCAGTTTCATCCCATGGAGGGGAACAAGAAAGCTAAAAAAAATACATCAATGACATAAGCTGAATAATAAAAAAGAGGCTTCCTTAAGGCCAATGTTTTCTAGTAACGCTCTGTTGGGCGCGACCCAAGTTAAGATATTTTTGGACAAGATAGTTTTTGGAGCTACGAAGTTACAGCGCTGCGGAGATCCAGTGCTGCGAAGTTTAAGCTCCGCGAAGATCCAAGATGGCAGAGTTTTGGACGGAAAACAATACAAGTTTCGGTAAGATCGGTCTATGATCTGTTTTGGGGAAGATACTCCGAGATTCCTAGGAGGCAGGTAAGGAATGGTGAAGAAGGAAAGCGACTAGTCGCACTAGCAAAGGCATCACTAAGTGAACCGGGCGCATGAAACCGTTAGAGAAGGAACAACGGGATGAAAGCGACCCGTTGGCATGCGCTTGGAAGAGGGGTTGAAAGCGACGTGACAATGCGCAAAAGGATGGACACAACAATGAAGTAACTATCATAGCCTAACAGATGTGGTTAGAAGGGTAACCGCACCATTTTGGGTACCTTAGGGTCTGTTTTGGCCCATATACATTGTAACAGACATGACCTAAGGGCACGATCTATATAAAGGGAAAATTTTGTAAGGGAAAGGGTTGATTTGATGTGGGATTTTATATTGAGACATCGATCTCTAAGTTTTGTTGATCTCTGAGAGACTATTGTAGAGAGTCTCTACAACTGTGTGCACAAAGGCCCATTAAAGAGAGAAGAGAGTCTACAGCTGAGTGCGTAGACTGGAACTGTTGAACCCTTCCCATTTATAATAAAACAATAGTTCTTGTGGACGTAGCTCCCATCCTGGGGGTGAACCACATTAAATCATTGTGTTGTGTGTTTGAATGTGTATTTTATTCTATTGAATGGTTAAGTTCTTTCTTATGAGTAAATGTATCTTCACTTTTGTATGTATTCTCCATAAGAATGAATGATGGGAATAATATGTTAAGTGTTGAAAATGTATGCATGATTATTGAATGTGGAAGTATTTCTAAATAAGATGAATGAATGAGTATTGGGTAAACACTAAGTCAGCCCAGTCCGCGTAAGTGTAATTCCCTTGAAGCACAGCACCGGAGGTGCGCAGTTACATTGTAGTTCATCGCATCGCATAAGTCACAAAGTATATAGTCTAATATGCTTGTTGAATGCCTAAGTTTACACTAAGTGAAGTTTGTCAAAGTTGTGTGATTATTGAGGAGGTAGGGAAGTCTTCAGTTGCGATGTCCTATTGTTAAGCAGCTAGTCTGCAGTGCGAGTCCTGTGGCGCGCTGCTCACCATTCTGAACCACGCATCACCCGGTTGTGGAAACTTGATTTTGAATCCTCCCCATAACTTCGCCTCGGGTGAGACCTCAGTCTGCTCGCAGATTGTTGTCGAAAGGGCTGGTGAAAAGGGGTTTTGTTGGTTCCCTGAACCATGTAGAACCTGGGTCTATCCTGAAAAGTTAAAGAACGATATACAAGCCAACAAACCATTTGTTGGCGGGAAAAAATGGAGAAACCAAGGTTATCATGGTCACCTATCCAATTGGAGACCATTTGGAAGACTCTCGAATGTACTTGTGGACATTGATGGAGTAATAAGTTCAGCAGACTTCGAGGTTATTGAGATCATCGATGATAGTAACCCATATCCTGCATTACTGGGGATAGACTAAGCGATGGATAACCTCGCAATTACCAATCTAAAGAGAAAAAATATGATATTTGAAGGGGCGGATATTAGGGTCATCTCACCCTTGGACCCTTCACAAGTACCAAGATACAGTGAACCCACATAAGAAGAATGCAGAGCATAAGACCTTGATTGCATCTACAATATGACTGCGAATAAGGTCGACTACATCAATCCTACGACTAATGGAATGTTGAGTTGGTGTTGCGACATCTCTTGCATATCAGAATCCGACGCAGGATTGGAGAATTGGAAAAGCAGAATGCACGAAGTATCTGCTAGGCAATGTGCGTAGATCACAAAATCACTAGGCTGGGTTGGAGCAGAGGTAAGTCCAATCCCTACCTTTGATGGTAGGACTAACATTCATTTATTTTTTCAAGAATATACTGTAATTCCAGATGAATATAAGCTATCAGCATTAGATTCAACACTGCGCTCTACACCTGCTAGATTATGGGCCGCGCACAAGAAAAGTATGAACACATTGGAATAGTGTAAGAAAATGATGGAAATTAGATTCACAGAGCAAGCTGCGCTGACACTAGTAAAATACAATGGGAAAACGAATCCAAGAGATCACATAGAGATTTGTTCAAAAACATGGGAAAAAAGATCACAGATAGAATGGGTCCATCTGTTCATACACAAATTAGAGCAGATCCCAAAGAACTGGTATATAGACGCAAAGCTTCGCAGAGGAACAACAAACTGGTCTATCATGACTGCAAACTTCCAGAGAACTTCCAGCTTTGAAGATGACTGTCCAAACATAAATTAGGCTCTGCAGATTATCAAAGAAAGGATATTCAAAGATGAATGCCCAAGTACAAGCGAGACATTAAAGGTCAACAGAGAGAAGATATTTAATGACAGACCAGAAACTGTGAACCAACAACCAGAATGGGCAAGATAGATAGAATATTTCCTTGAGTGTTATAACCTCTCTGCAGATGAAGAAGATGAGGAGGATCCGCGCAATATCAATATACCCGAGTCAGAGGGAGCGGGCGAGGTAGAGGGACCTCCATTAGAAATTCTAGATCTGAGTAGCCCTATAAAAAAAAGAAAAGTTAACATTGGTACAAGTGAAGAACCAAAGTTCACATCTATTGGGGATTACTGGGATGAAGAAATGGTCATGCAGATCACAGACCTTCTACATGAGTATCAGTATTTGTTTCCAACAAAGTTCTCCGAAATGAAAGGCATTTTGGGCGACTTGGGAGTCATGAAGATACCTCTCAATCCAGGCATGGAGCCCATAAGGCAACGACATTATCGGCTGAATCCTAGATACAAGGGGAGAGTGAAGTCAGATCTTGATAAGATGCTTGATGCAGGGATCATTGAGCCAGTGGAAGAATCAAAATGGATAAGCCCTATGGTTATCCAGGAAAACAAAACAAAAGGAGAGATCATAATCTGTGTGGACCTCAGGAAGCTCAATGATGCTTCACTACACGACCCATTTCCTACTCCATTTATAGATGAAGTACTAGACAACGTGGGAGTAAATGAGGCCTACTCATTCACTGATGGATTCTTTGGATACCATCAGATCAGAATTGACTCAACAAACAGACATAAAACTACATTTGCTACTGAATGGGGCTCATATCAGTACACAGTTATGCCATTTGGTTTGAAGAATGCACCTGCTCTATTTTCCAGATTTTTTGTGGCTGCATTCAAGGATTTTATCCATAAGTTATTAGAAGTATACTTTGATGATTGGACTGTATTTGGTTTACTAAAGAACCATTATGAAAACCTCAGAATGATGTTAGAAAAGTGTAGGCAACATCAAATCTTGTTGAACTTGAAGAAATGTATTTTCTGTGTACCCTATGGTATCCTACTAGGCCACATTGTGTGTAAGCAAGATCTGATGGTTGATCCTATGAAGATCACAGTCATTGTGAATCTACAGGCGCCAAATTCAATAAAGCAACTTCGCACTACACTGGAACATATAGGATACTACAGAAAGTTCATCAAGGGTTATGCGTAGATAACCGCGCAGATGGAGAAACTTCTGAAGAAAGAAGCGAATTTCTTATGCACCGATGACTATCAGAAAGGGTTGGATACATTAAAAGAGAAAATGGTCATTGCACCTATCCTCATCTTTCTAGATTGGAATAAACCATTTCATGTACATGTTGATGCTTCATCTATAGCGTTGGGCATTGTGCTTGCTCAACCAAGCGAAGGAGGCATTGATCACCCTATTTCATTTTCGAGCAGAAAGTTGTTTTTAGCCAAAAAGAATTACACCACCACAAAAAGAGAGGGTTTAGCTATGGTGTACGCACTACAAAAATTCAGGCACTATTTGCTGGGTGTGCACTTCTCCATGTACACTAACCATTCAGCTCTGAAGTATTGGTCAATAAGCCAGTGTTAGGGGGGAGAATATGAAAATGGTTACTACTCTTTTAGGAGTACGACTTTGAAATTATTGTTAAACCAGGAATACTTAACCTAGGACCTGACCATCTCAAAAGGATTGAGTCAGGCGAAGAACCCACAAATCTTGAAGACAATCTACCTGACGCGCAGTTATTTTCCATACAGATCGCAGATGATTATTACAAACACATTGTATAATTCATGACTATAGGATTGGCACCTACAGAGTTCACTACATAGCAAAAGAAGCAGCTAGTAGTAAAAGCAGCAGACTTCACCATCATCGCAGGACAACTATACAAATTAGGACCGGATGAAGTGCTACGCCGATGTGTGTTAGAACATGAAAAGCCATTTATATTGGTTGAGGCACATTCAGGTGTGTCTGGAGGTCACTACATAGGAAGAGAAACTGCGCATAAGATATTAAGAGCAGGACTATGGTGGTCTACACTCCAAAAAGATTCAAAAGAACATTGCTGAAGTTGCGATGTGTGCCAAAGAATTGGAAAGCTATTGCGCAGAGATGAAATGCCACTAAGACCACAATTGACTTTACAAGCCTTTGAGAAGTGGGAAATTGATTTCATGGGACCTATTAACCCACCGGGGAAGAGAATTGGTGCAAGATATATTATCACCGCTACAGACTATCTCACCATATGGGCATAAGCTAAACCAGTAAAGGACTGTAGCGCAGTTACTGCCGCGCAGTTCATCTTCGAGAATATCCTTACCAGATTTGGATGCCCAAAAATCTTAATGAGTGATCAAGGAACTCACTTCCTGAATAGAACCATTGAAGCACTAACTAAAGAATTTTAGATATATCATCAGAAGAGTACACCTTACCATCCACAAGCCAATGGAACTATCGAAGCATTTAGCAAAGTGCTGAAAAATGCGCTGACCAAAGTATGTAACACAAATAGAGATGATTGGGATCTACGCATACCAACTGTATTATGGGCATATAAAACAACATGTAAGAAACTGACAGGCCATACACCTTTCATATTGGCCTATGGACAGGAAGCTGTGATGCCTATGGAATATATAGTACCAAGCTGGAGGATTGCTGCATTCACAGACATGGCAGATGAAGAGACATTGTAAGAAAGGATTCTACACTTGGTTCGATTGGAGGAAGATTGCTTCATTGCAATATTTCACCAGCAAGTGCAGAAGAATAGAGGAAAAGCATGACATGATTGCCATATCAAGCACAAAATATTTCAGGTAGGAGACCTTGTCCTCCTGTATGATAGTAAATTCATGAGATTTCCTGGCAAATTTAAAATGCATTGGCTTGGGCCATATATTGTTGTGCATGTTCAACTTAGTCAGAGAAAACTTACCAGGCTTGATAAATGGAAGTAGAATAAAACCCTACAGGGATAGTCCAACTTCGCCTCAGTGATCAGAACAAGCAAAGAAAAAAAAAAAAGTAGAAGCGCGCAGATGTGAAGTTCAAAATGGAGCTGCGTGGATGAAATGAAACAAGAAGGATCCAAAGTTCAATATGAAGAAATACGACACCGTGCAGTTAACCGCGCCAGGAGTATTGAGAACCCATCCGTGCAGTTCGATGCAACACATCAATATAGCCATTAGAGCTGAAAAGTGACCGTTATACAGTGTTTTGGAAACTATCTGTTTCCGCATTTAAGGAGTAATCGCCCGTTGAAGGTGTAGTTAAGGAAGGAAAGTACACGGATTCTACTGAGATTTGGCTGAACGATCATAAATTTTAATACTAATCTAACTGATAAGAGACGCAGGTAAGGCTTCCAATGCCTATAAATACCGCAATTTGCACAGTGATTCGGTTACCACAATTTTCCACCATGAGTATTACAGAGCATTCATAGGTCTTCTTGAGTTTCACAGTCGTGCTATAAGAGAATGTCTGAAGAATCCACTCTAAGTGAAGTGCTGCACAGATTCAAACAAATAGGGACTACAGGGTTGATGAGAACCCCTTCCAAGAATTCTGTTCTAGAAAAAGGCCAGGGTTCACGCCGTTCGCCACGCCAATCCCCAGCAATGAAACACAAGGGAAGGGAACCTGCAGTCGAGACATCAAAGCCGAAAGTCATGGGCTCTAAGAAATAAGATGCCCCACCAGCAGACACAAAGCTTCCCATATACTTAATACCAACGTATATCTCTCTGCGAGCACTAGCCTTGAAGCTTTCCAGAAACGCCAAGTATGACATACCTCTTCTACCGATGTCCACTCATGTCAAACCGCAAGAAAATTTGTTAAGCAAGCTTGCAGATTGCAAGTTTGAAGATTGTGATTTGTTGCAATAGCTCAAGGATCTTGATGAGCCGAAGTACCCTCAGTTTCAACTAGATAGATACATGTGTCAAAAAATGGATGTGAAGAACAATCCATTGTTGGTAGCGCAGATTTGGATTTCCGAATTCGTGGAATTAGGACTTCTGAACCTGCTCCGGATCCCACACTTCGACAGGAGTCCCGAACTCAATGCGGTTGTGCGCACATTGATATCACGCACACACCAAGGCTACCTTTGGATGGAATGGAATGTCGATATCAACATAGACTTGATCCATAGGATCACCAGATTAAGTAAGCAAGGCGACAACCCTCAGAATTTCTTTGGGGGAAAAACCAGAGACAAAGAGATCGCTGCGCAGATGAAAGAAGAATATAACATCCCCAAAGGAAAATGAGGTTTTATCACAGAAGACCTACAAGATGATGCCACGCGGTTTGTAGTACAACTGCTTGGAGGAAAAGTCTTGCGGAAGGCAAGATCAACAGAAGTGCTAGTTGGAGCAATTCACCTCGTTGCGAAGACAAAATAGGGAGTAAAATTGAACTGGTCTCAGTATTTGCTAAATGCGTTCTTGGATGATGTGCGCGACACTCAAATCAATGGCATCGCCTTTCATTACAATTGGCTAATGGTGTTGATCACCTTTGTAGGCTGGGAAGAACCAAAGCATTATGTCGGTCTTTCCTCTCTCATCCAGGATTGCCGAGGACCTAGATACGCAAATCTCTGGGCAAGTCTGAAGCCGGACCAACAACGTGCCTCAAACGAAGTAATGTTCACATATTACGAGTAGTTATGCGATGTTATCGTTCACACACTGTGCATATCAAGCCAGGTAACAACAAAATATATCTGCACTTTGAATTTTAAAGCTGACATGCATTTTATTTACATCTCACCAAAGGTACAGAAGAAGAAACCAGAGTGGTTCACAGGAAACTATCACCTTGATGAAGCTGGTATCGATCTGATCATGAAGGAGTGGTTAGACAAATGGAAGGTCGAAGGGCCGATGGTCATCGACTCAGACTCAGATGAGAGTGATCAAACTGCAACAAAGGTCATTGAAGAAACCGACGATGAGCAAGACAAAGGAGCCGACGAAGCTCAAAGTATACCAGGATAAAAAAGGAAGGAGCCGACGAAGCTCAAAGTATACCAGGATAAAAAAGGAAGGAGCCAGAAAGCTCGGTACCAGAGAAAGGGCAGAAAAAGAAGAAAAAAGCCACAAAGATTCCATCGGAAGCAAAGTTGCATGATGATGATTACGAGATCATCCTGGGTAGGGTCAGCGCATATTTGGATGAAACGTTCTCCCTAAAAGACAACACAAATGAGGAAATTCAAGCGAGTCTAAAAGAAAATCTGACCACCTTGTAGAGCATAGCGGCGAATATGGAACAAGTCCAGAAATAATTGGTTCACGATTTTGATTCAGAAGGAACATCTGGTGCCACACCTCAACAAAAGAAAAAACCCTTGGCTGTAACCATGGCAGCACGACTACGCATCGTCCGCATGGACCTGCTAAGCGTAATTTTTCCAAGTGATGAATTAACTGAAGGCGCAAAGAACCTACCACATGTGGATATTGATATCATCATGTTACCACTAGAAGGCCTACATAATATGCACTTGTAGGTTGTGGAAGAAATCCATGACAGAGTTATGGTGACTTTGAGCCAACACCAGAATCTAGAAGCAAACTATAAGCAATTGCAAGAAGAAAATGCGCAGAAGGATAAGGACCTTGAAAGTGCACATGAGCAACGCCGAAGAATAGAGGAGACCGTTGCTTCGGTCTGCACAGATATACCGGAGTGTGATGAGCAGCCATAACTAGCATATACCATCATTAATATCGACTCGGTAGTAAGCAATCTTTAAGGCTGAAATGGCCGACATGGAGATAGACTACAAAGAAAAGATTACCAACATGGAAGCACAGAATCTCCCCAAGACACCACCAGATCAAACTGATATTAGAGAAGTAGAAGTGAAAGCTTCCGCAGAAAATATATCCAGCGAAATAGCTAAGTTCCAAAACTTGATGGATGAAGGAACCAGAGTATGGACTACGCTACAAGAGGACCCTCAGCTGTTGCAGGTCTAGAACAGCTTACAATGCACACAAGTAGAGTTAGATTCTCTGAATGCGCAGATGAAGACCCTACCGACAATAGAGATACTCCGAATATTTGTGGAAGTCAAGGAACTAAAGAAGGATCTCCAAGTTTTGAAAGAAAGGGAGGCTGAGACCGCGGCTAAGTCACAGCCCCTCCAGGAAGAAGTTTTTTCCATCTCGCAAGAGATTGAAGAGAAATTGCAGGAACTTAGCGAATCGAAGATGATAGTGCAAGAGCAGGCTAAGGAATACTTGTCACCAGAGGTGTTGGAAACTGTCAAGGTAGTTGAGCAGGAATCCAAGGACACAGTTGTGAAGCTAAACGCAACTTATGAAGAATTTGCTGCGAAGATCGCTCAGCAAGGAGAAGAAAAGTCCACTGAACCTAATGAGAGTGGCTCAAGGACACGTGTGAGTGTTAGGGGCCTATTGGGAGAAACCCAAGTTAAGATATTTTTGGACAAGATAGTTTTTGGAGCTGTGAAGTTACAGCGCAGCGCAGCATCGGTAAAATGGAAGTTACAACATTGCGGAGATCCAGTGCTTTGAAGTTCCAGCTCCACGAAGATCCAACATGGAAGAGTTTTGGACGGAAAACAGTACAAGTTCCAGTAAGATCGGTCAATGATATATTTTGGGGAATATACTCTGAGATTCCCAGGAGGTAGGTAAGGAGTGGCAAAGAAAGAAAGCGACCAGTCGCATGAGCAACGACATCACTAAGTGAACCGGGTGCACGAAACCTTTAGAGAAGGAACAACGGGATGAAAGCGACCCGTCGGCATGCGCTCGATGGAGGGGATGAAAGCGATGTGACTACGCACAGAAGGATTGCCATGATGATGAAGTCGCTATCATAGCCTAACATATGTGGTTAGCGGGGTAACCACACCATTTTGGGTATCTTAGGGTTTGTTTTGGCCCATATACATTGTAACATACGTGACCTAAGGGCATGGTCTATATAAAGGGAAAATTTTGTAAGGGAAAGGGTTGATTTGATGTGGGATTTTGTATTGAGACATCGATCTCTAATTTTTGTTGATCTCTGAGAGACTATTGTAGAGAGGCTCTGTAGCTGTGTGCGCAGAGGCTCATTAAAGAGAGAAGAGAGTTTGCAGCTGAGTGCGCAGACTGGAACTATTGAACCCTTCCCATTTATAATAAAACAATAGTTCCTGTGGACGTAGCTCCCATCCTGGGGGTGAACCACGTAAAATCGCTGTGTTGTGTGTTTGAATGTGTATTTGCTTCTGTTGAATGGTTAAGTTCTTGCTTATGAGTAAATGTATCTTCGCTTTTGTATGTATTCTCCATAACAATGAATGATGGGAATAATATGTTAAGTGTTGAACATGTATGCATGATTGTTGAATGTGCAAGTATTTCGGAATAAGATGAATGCATGAGTATTGGGTAAACACTAAGTCAACGCAGTCTGCGTAAGTGTAATTCCCTCAAAGCGTAGCACCGGAGGTGCACAATTACATTGTAGTTCATCGCATCACATAAGTCACAAAGTATACAGTCTAATATGCTTGTTGAATGCCTAAGTTTACACTAAGTGAAGTCTATCGAAGTTGTGTGATTATTGAGGAGGTAGTCCAGTCTTCAGTTGCACTGTCCTAATGGTAAGCAGCCAGTTCGTAGCGCGATTCCTGTGGTGCACTGCTCACCAGTATGAACCGCACATCACCCGATTGTGGAAAATTGATTCCACAACCTCCCCATAACTTCGCCTCGGGTGAGACCTCAGTTTGCTCATAGACTGTTTCCGAAAGGGCCGGTGAAAAGGGGTTTTGTTGGTTCCTTGAACCGCGCAGAACCTGGTCTATCCTGAAAAGTTAAAGAACAGTATATGAGCCAACACAATCAATTGCTGTCCTTAACTCGATCGAAAGAATATGAGACCAATTAAAAGACTCCCTTGTCGTGAGAACATGATGAGCCACAGGTGCCCATTCAGCTTTAAACAAAGAACAATTGGGTAAGCCTCCTACAAAGCATGGATGATAGGAAGGCAAAGGGCTCCTTGAACCAGGAAATAAGGTAAGAATTATCGACTTTGGGAGCAAAGATAGCTGGGTTGTTCATCTAGGATTTTATCATTTCATCAATGTTAAACTGGGTCTTTATAGAGTCTAGGAAAGCTGCATTGAGGAATTGGGTGGCCGGCCTAAGAGCATATGCTCTAACAAAAACTTCTGAGCGGAAAGAAGTCAGTTGGGACCCTGTCTTGTCATTGAATGAATGGTCCTTGGGGTCCGCATGATCAATTATCCATTTAACGATGTCTGTATATGGAAAAAGTGTTGGTCTGACTGCTATTGCATGCAATTGAGAATCTTTGATATTCTTATAAAAAGACTGGTTATCCTGAATTTATGACAGGTTGTCCTTATCAAAGATTGCATAGATTTTTGACCAATCCAGATGGTAGGTTTCAGATACTCTACCACTGGTATCGGTGAGGATGCTAGTGGTAGGGTCTTTGTTTTTCAAATCTTTTAGGGCTGTCTTGGAATGGGTATTCCTCGACATGGTGAGAGACTGGTAAATTCTAGTAAATAAATAAAACCAATCAATAAACAATTTCAGAATGAGGAAATTCTGTAAACAACCAATAGAAAAAAATAGAAAACCAACTTGAGCTGATGAGGAAAATAGGAAAACAACCCTGGTAAAAATCCACAGTAAATTCTTGGTCGTAGATGAAATTCACGAATTTGAAAATGGTAAAAGAAAAATGAAATTTCAAGATATTTAAAAAACTCGTGGGAAGAAATCAGGATTGTAGGATCAAACCAAATCAATGGCTAAGATTTAAAATGATAAGCGGAAAATGAAATACGGAAAGAAACGTTTGCAAAAATATATAAGGTTTCCGCAAATGTTTCTTTCCGCATTTCATTTTCCGCTTATCATTTTAAATCTTAGTCGTTGATTTGGTTTGATCCTATGATCCTCAGGGAACACAACTTTAAATATAAGTGTACCAAAAGTTTCCGCAATCCACAATTGCGGGTTGCAGGATTGCAAACAAAACAATTAAGAAATGTGTTCTTTCTGCTTTCTACAATCCGCAATTGCGGGTTGCGGATTGCGGAAATGCAAAACGAAAATTTATTTTTCAAACTCTTTCCGCAATCCGCAATTGCGGAAAGACAAAATGCAATTTATTCAAAATCATTTCTGACATACGCAATTCACAATTGCAGGTTGCGGAAAGATAGAATTTCAAACCCGAAATAATCAAACATCCGCAATCCGCAATTGCGGGTTGCGGGTTGCGGAAAGATAGAATTTCAGACCCAAAATAATTAAACATCCGCAATCCGCATTGCGGGTTGCGGAGAGGAGAAATTTTGAATAAAATTTATGCTTTTCGCAACTCTCAAAACCACACAAAAAATCACAACTTTTTGAAGGGAAAATTTATCCATTTGATTGAAACATGGCAAGGAAATGAAATGTCTAATCAAAATCATATATTAAAGATAGTAGCCTTAAGATAGTAGGGAAATGAAATGTCTATATATTAAGGCTACTATCTTCTTTAATATATTAATCAGGTTTTTGTTGGAAAGCTCACCCTGTCCATTCCCTTGCGGATAGTAGTTGGCAGAATATTTCAGTTTTATCCCCTTTTCAAGGGCATACTGTGTAAGGTTGATAGAGGAGAAATAGGAGGCATTGTCAAACACCAAAAATTTGGGTGCACCAAACCTAGTGACTATATGACTTTCGAGAAAGGATATCACAGAGTTTGTGTTGGCTTGTCGGAGAGGAACTGCCTCTACCCACCTGGTAAAGTAGTCCGTGGCTATCAGGATGTACTTGTGTTACAAGGAGGAAGCATTGCTAATAGGTCCAACAAAATCCAGGCCCCATTGTTGAAATGGAAACTGGACTGTAACTGGCTGAAGGGGGAATGCAGGATTCTTAACTTTTCCATCACATTTTTGACATGCTTCACATTTCCTGGTAAAAGCATATGCATCTTTGAATAAAGTAGGCCAATAATAGCCTGCTCTCAGGATCTTGTGGCCAATAGTTTCTCCTGAAAAGTGTCCTCCAGCAGCTCCTGCATGAAATTCCAACAAAATGTTGTCAGTTTCGGTCTTCTCCAAACATCTAAGAAATACACCATCATAGTTTTTCCTAAATAACACATTATCAACAAACTGATAAGGTGCTGCCTTTAACCTCAAAGCTCTACACTTTTTAAAATCAAGGGTTTTGGGAGCAAACCCACGAGTTAAGAAAAACTTGATGTCATCATACCATTCAGAAGCTGGAGTTGTAATAACATTTACAGAACCTTGTGATGTAGTTTCTTCCTGATCCCACTCAATTTGTTACTGTACATGGTCATTGGATTGAGCAGTGGGCAAGCATAACCCTTGGTCTTTTATAATTTTCACAGGTCTGATCTCGAGGTCATACTCCTGGAGTGCTGTCATCCAATGAGCAAGTTTTTCACCCAGCTCCTTTTGAATCAGAACATTCCTGATGGCTGCATAGGGAAGCAATTTTCTTTCCCAACACTGAATCATGTGTTGAGTTTTGAATGATCAGAGGCCCAAGGTTCAATGGGAATTTGGGCCATCCTTTTCTTTTAGGTCCAGTTAACTTTAGGAACACTCCATTAGTAACAGTTTGATAAGCAATCTCCTCTAGCAACAACTTATCTAGGACTATTCTTGGCAGAAAATGAACTGTATCACTTCCCCAAACCCTGACATAAGAGAAGGATTCCCCCACATACCAATCACCAATAGTGGGGATAAGTGTTTTGGCATTAGAAGAGAAGGCATGTGCATCCTCTTTGAATATCTTCTGATAAATTGCTCCAAAGAAATGATCACAAATGTCATACAGCAGAGGCACAAAGTTATCTTCCCATAATGCAAAACAATATATATGAACTGGGGGTGCTGAAAGGGTCCAGTTCCATCCCATGGAGGGGAACAAGAATATGAACAAAATACATCAATGACATAAGCTGAATAATAAAAAGGAGGATTCCTTGAGGCCGATGTTTTTTGGTAACGCGCAATTGTTGTCTTTAACTCGAACGAAAGAATCTGAGCCCAATTAAAAGACTCCCCTGTCGTGAGAACATGATGAGCCATAGGTGCCCATTCAGCTTTAAACATAGAACAATTGGGTAAGCCGTATAGCTTGCAAAGCATGGATGCTAGGAGGGAAAAGGGCTCCTTGAACCATGAAATAGGGTAAGAATTATCGACTTTGGGCGCAAAGATAGCTGGATTGTTCATCCAGGATTTTATCATTTCATCAAAGTTAAACCGGGTCTTTATAGAGTCTAGGAAAGCTGCATTGAGGAATTGGGTGGCCGACCTAAGGGAATATGCTGTAACAAAAACTTCTGAGTGGAAAGAAGTCAGTTGGGACCTGCCTTGTCATTGAATGAATGGTCCTTGGGGTCCGCATGATCAATTATCCATTTAATGATGTCTGTATATGACAAAAGTGCTAGTCTGGCCGCTATTGCATGCAACTGAGTATCTTTGATATTCTTATAAAAAGACTGGTTATCTTGAATTTCTGACAGGTCGTCATTATCAAAGATGGCATATATTTTTGACCAATCCAGATGGTAGGTTTCAGATACTCTACCACTGGTATTGGTGAGGATACCAACATTAGGGTCTTTGTTTTTCAAACCTTTTAGGGCTGTCTTGGAATGGGTATTCCTCGATATGGTGAGAGACTGGTAAATTTAGTTAAATAAATAAAACCAATCAATAAACAATTTCAGAATGAGGAAATGTCGTAAACATCCAATAGGAAAAAACAGAAAACCAACTTGATCTAACGAGGAAAACAAGAAAACAACCTTGGTAAAATTACGCAGTAAATTCTTGGTCGTAGATGAAATTAATGAAATTGAAAATGGTAAAAGAAAAATGCAATTTCAAGATATTTAACAAACTCGTGGGAATAAATCAGGATCATAGGATCAAACCAAATCAACAACTAAGATTTAAAATGATAAGCGGAAAGAAACGTTTGCGAAAATATATAAGGTTTCCACAATTTGCAATCCGCAATAAGGGTTGCGGGTTGCAGGAACTCAAGTTTAAATATAAGTGGACCAAAAGTTTCCGCAACCCGCAATTGCGGGTTGCAGGATTGCAAAAAAAACAATTAAGAAATGTGTCCTTTCCGCTTTCCGCAATCTGCAATTGCGGGTTGCAGATTGCGGAAATGCAAAACAAAAATTTATTTTTCAAACTCTTTCTGCAATCCGCAATTGCAGGTTGCGGAAAGATAAAATGCAGTTTATTCAAAATCATTTCCGACATCCGCAATTCGCAATGGGGATTGCAGGTTGCAGAAAGATAGAATTTCATACCCGAAATAATCAAACATCCGCAATCCGCATTGAGGATTGCGGATTGTGGAGAGGAGAAATTTCGAATAAAAATTATGCTTTCCGCAACTCACAAAAACACACAAATTTTTGAAGGGAAAATTTATCCATTGGATTGAAACATGGCAAGGAAATGAAATGTCTAATCAAAATAATGAAACCCCGGAATGAGTAAGGGAAATTCGATTTACCTTCAAAAGTAATAGTAGTGGGGTTCCCATTTTTATCAACAAAAATGGGATCTGTTGTGCCTAAAACAAGGACCTATATGCCTTGTTGGACAAGATGGGTAAACTTCTTGAGATGATTGAAGAGGCAAATTGTCATGAATCACCGGTTGCTTTTTAAGACCCCATAGCAAGGCACAGTGGGGAGGTGCACATCATCGCCCATTTTGGGCACAATGATAATTTTCAGACTTTAGTTGAGCAGAGCAGTATATCAGATCTTTGTATGTACTTTTGGGGACCAAAAGTCTTTCAGTGGGGAGGAATGATCCAAGAGGATCTCAAAAGGAAAAAATTCAAAGCTCTCATCTCGCATCAAAAGTGACTTCATTGGGAAGAGCTCGATAAGACGATTCCAACACAATCTGAATCACGTCAAACTGAGTTTGTACGCAAAAGATATGCAACTAAGAAGTTTTCCTGCATTAGGCAAAAAGTGATGGCGTGGAAGCACTTGGTGATGACACATGGCAGTGGATGACGTCATCAAGATGAGTTGGCATCCTACATGGCAGTTGATGTGGCAAGTCCAAGTGACATGGACCAATTGGTAAAGGACAAGTGTCAGATGATGTGGCAGCCTGCATGGCAGTAACATATCAATGACATAGATGATAACATGGATGCTGATGTGGCACTAGTGACATGGCAGGCACATGACATGTTGTCCATTCATAAATTGGCATGTGGCACATTATTATTAGTTTGGAGGCACTATATGAAAAGGTATGAAAAGTTTTTAATATTTTTAATATTTTGAAATGGGAGGCACTTAAAAAATGAGTTAAATTATACCAAAATAATGGTATAATAAAAATGCCCACCACGTGCCCTTTAAAGTGGTGTATTTATCCACTAGTTGGGTGGGTGTTTGATTAAAAAAGTGGGTTTTTAAAACAAACTTTGGATTTATACGGCACGAATCATGGGGATTATCACCATATCATTTATGGTTGGGTCAAATGCCATTTATAAAATGGGTTTAATATGGTATGGTTGTTATAGAACCACGAATTGTTATGCCCAACAAACATGCCATCATATGGTTGGAGCGCTTTGGTTTAAAGTTTTAAAATTGGTTTTGAATTTGTTATATGCCATGGTTGTTGTAACCATTTAGTGTATGGTTTTTATCATAACAAACTTTGATTTGGATAAGCCTCGAATGGCTATACTATTGTTTGGCATGTATGAGGCCAACAAATATGTGATGTGCCATTATTGTTATGACTTTTAAAAAAATATTGGACCTTGTAAATGTCATTATGGGGAAGTAACAACATGTGAAAACCTATAACGATGGGCAAATTGAAAATCATTTTTAATGTGGTAAATACCATATTTTAGTTTATAGTTATTAAAATCCAATCATGTTGTAACCAAATCTTAAGTTGGGGATTCACATGCTACATGCCAACAAGGTATCATTCAACTATTTAAGTTCTTACTTTCTTACTTTATTCATTGTAAGGGGTATTGGAAAATGCAAAATGGCAATGGCCATGGAGAGCTTGTTGGAGAGTAAGTAAGAGTTCCTTTTTGAGCTCCATTTGTGAGAGAGGACTCTATGGGGAGTGACTTTTTGAGATGTTATGAGGAGACTCCATTCTTGAAGTTCCATTTGAGAGGGCTTCATGTTTATGAATCTTGTTAGAGTTATCATTTTTGGGGGTTTGATTTGAGAAAGACTTCCTTTTGACTCCATGCATGTTGGAGATCATGTTTTGATATGTTGCTTGGAGATAGTGGCTTTGATCAAGGCTCGAAGCTTGTGGAGGCTATTGAGAGAGCATGTCTAGCTGCATTATGAAGCGTCATATGCCCAAGTTTATCCAGCTTATGGGACGAAGAGGCAGAGATAGTTGAAGAAGGAAACTTTTGGTTTGCATTTGGATGCAAGTGTCAACCGACTACATTCTCGTTCCGAAGAACAAAGGTGAAGGGACTAGTGAGGGTGTGACTTTGGTTCTTTTGATGCACTTGTTTATGCAGACATTTTGCATTCCATTGAGACTATCATGTAGAGGATCCATTTTATGTACTTTTTATGTTTTTGTCATCATGTATAATGGATCGGGCACTTATTTAGAGTATGCCTGGAGACGTAGCCAGTATAACTGGTGAACTCTGTTATTATATCGTCTTCGAGCTTGAATGTCTTGCATTTTATGTGGTGGATTTTATGATGCACACTTTATGGTATGCTTATGTTCACTTTTACTAAGACGTCAGGAAAATGGTCCTTATCTAGACTTTGATGTGAGACGGTTCTCACAAAGTCTAGATCATTGTGAGCTTAAACAAACATTTTTTTTATCGTAGAAAGAAAGGCTACAAGCCATCACCACACATAAATCAGTACAACAAATTTCCAAATAACAAGAGTTTTGATAACATAAATTTTCAAAATACAAGGACTATTAGCAAAAGTGTATTTCGGTCCAACATTCCAACTCAAAGCGGGAATAAACCAACAATATTTACCGGGAATAGTAAAATATTGGGAGTGTCAAGGACCCCATTATTATAAATATTGTCCTAACAGGAAAGTAAAATTATGAATAACATTTAAGAAGAGATGGTAGTCAACGATGTAGCCAAAACTCCCATAATTTGTGAACCTGTTGTTGCTGCAACATCCCTCCCCAAAATTTTGGGATTTTGGGACCCCTCCTTGTTTTTTGAGAAAAGTTTGCTTAGGAACTAAACACTTCCTAGAATGTCTTTTATACTTACCCGCAACAACGGATGCACTCAACAAGTTTCGCCGCAACGGGTGCCTCATCCTTTTCGTTAAGTCTTTTGAGCTTGCTAGTTTCAGACAAACTCACCAAGTTCATCCGAAACGGCAGAGGAACTCGCCGAGTTTCGCCACAACGATGGAAGAACTCACAAGGTTTTCCGCAACGGGCGGTCAGAATTTTCGCCAAGGCACAAAGTCATTTCATGTCGGATGAGCTCGGCTAGTTCCGCCGCAATGGTGGACAAACTCATGAAGTCTCGCCGCAACGGGCGGGCAGTTTTCATTAAAGCCCGAAGTCATTTAACGTTGGACAAACTCGTGAAGTTTCGCCGCAATGGGCGGACGAATTCATCGAGTTTCGCCGCAACGCCGCTTGAAACTCACAAGTTTTCGTCGCAAACCGTCGGGCGAACTCACTGAAACTGTCCGATTTTGGCGGTTGCTTTTAATGCTAAGTGTGCCAAAAAGACCCCACCTTACTTGCCTTAAAAACCGTTTTAAAGCTCCACCCACTGAATTAAATGCCCACACGTGTCAACCTTTATATATAGGGTTTGGATAGTTAGAGTTTCCATTGGTAGATTTTTGTGCTTTGAGAACCCCGTTTGAGGCCGCGTCAAGTTGCTCTAGCTCAGCCAGTGCAGCACCTTTAATCCCCGTCAGGCCCAATCGCTCTCTTCCAGGTAGGTGGTTATCTAACGCCTACTTTTGTATTTGTTTTTAGTTGCTAGTTGCTGAGCTAGTCCCAACATTACCATATTTGCAACTAGTTGCATGGCCCTTAGTCGAATTGCTAAATGTGTTTGGCCATCCCCATGTACCGGAGCTTGTATCCGTCGGCTCATCCAATCCACTTCCGGTCCCTTAAGCCTGCGTGCTCAGCGTTTCCCGATCGCATTTACCTGTCGCTTCCCACACACTTGTCGTTAAGAAAATACCAAGCCCTCTGTCTCATTGTTTTTCAAATCATCATCCATCTTTCCCAGCTCTTCTTATCACTCCAGGGAGAAGCATGGTGTTCTGGTTTTCAGTATAAACTCTTAATTCCTGTCTATATTTTACAACATATTGCTATGGAAAGTACTTGGTCTCTGCTATATCTATGAAATATACTTGAGTCACGTTGTTAGGCTAGTCTATTGTGTAATATTTTGCGTTATGGTTACTCACGCATGGTCATTGAACAGGGTTAAGCCACAATTCCGAAGGGTAGTAAAAGGAAGGCAAAGATGACTGAAACAGAGGAGGCAAAAGTTGAAACTTTATTCGAGGACGACAAGTCTGTAACAGGCGATCCTCCTAAAGCCAAGTGGGGAGATATATATCGCATGTTAAGATACCAAGATATCCTTGGAGCACTCTTGGAAGAAGGATACTTATACCAAAACATCAGAAGCTCTGGTATATCTAAAGCTTCCATGTGCCCAGAGCTCTTTCCCTATTCAAAAGTGATCGGATGGATCCTAGAACATGCAGACGTTGAATCAAGAGTATTATCCGATAGCAAGGGAGAGGCGTTTGCCTCATTTCATCTAGCCTATATTGTAGGAGCTTACAAGTTACCACGTCCTCAGCAGCAGTTGAACTACGAATGGTTAGGGCAGCTCAAGATGGATAATTTTGAAATGGCTAGAAAATTGTTAATCTCAAGAAAGCAGTTGAGAAAAAAGGATAGTGATGAGTATGAAGTCCAAAATCCGAGGGCCCCTTTCAGGATGATTGCCCTTACGTTGAGCATAATTTTTGGCATGGATGATGGCATTGTTTATAGGATACAATGGGTTCCCATAATTCACTACGTGGCATTCAAGGGAACAATTTTTAATTGGGTGGATATCCTCTTGGATAGTCTTTCATTCGCCATAGCAGCTGTGAAAGAAGGGCTAATCCTAAAGAAGTCAGAATTTTACATGTCATCCTATCTCATTGATTGTATTTTGGTAAAGCTTCATTTCCCAAAGTTGGGTTGCATTTGGGACCAAGCCAATACCCCAGTGTACACCGCCTATAAAATACTCTGGGCACAAACTTACAAGACACAGTACAAGCTCATTTGTGAAGAATTCATCATACCTTTGTATGAGCTAATGTTTAATGAAGAACCCAATTGTTTATCTGAGAACGCTATGGAGGTCATGGAAAGCTACGACGATTTCTATTTTCAGAGAAGGTTACTTATATAAAAATGTATGGAGGCTCCAAACCACCATATATCCTGCCTTGGTATGCTACTAATTACATAATCCTAAAGGAGGCAGTCAGGCAGGTTTTTCTTGATGGAGTTGGCGGATTTCTGAATAGATTGAAAAAGGCTTTTTTTCCTCCTTTGCCTTTCTATGTGGGAGCCTATAAGTTCTCAAAGGTTTCATCGGCTGAATATTTTGTTCAAGAGTTAAGAGGTTTTCACTTTGGGGAAGTAGTCTTCCATAGAAATGACAGGTGGAACAAGGCTGCAGAACATTGCAGAGAGATCCATGCTCACTTCGATTATGTTCATTACTATGATGAAGATGAAGAGGTGTATAGAGGAATTAGTAACATGATCGAGCTTCACATTTTCCATCACCTCAAAGATGGAGCCAATTCTAGCTCTACCGGTGCCCAAGACGCCCAAGAAGCCCCGTAGAAAGAAAAGGAAGTAGCCGAAGCTCTGATCAAGGAAGAGCAAAGGATTAAAGAGGAAGCTAAGAGGATCCAAAAGGAAGCTGCCGACAAGATGCAAAAGGAGCAATAAGCCAATATTTGATAAGAAGAAGCTCTTAGGCTTCAGGAGGAAGAATCCCAGAGGCTCTGAGACGAAGAACTATAAAATATAAGAGCGGAGGAAGCTGCTAAAGCACAAGAAGAAAGAGACGCAGTTGAGAACCAACTAAGGGCCGAAGAAGAGGAAAGACACCTTAAGGCCAGAGAAGAAAATAAAGCAAATGAAGATGCACAAGCTGGGGGGTCTAGCACGCAGGACATGGATATAGACTCATCCCAGATGGTTCAGACCTCACCCACCTAAGAAAAAATCCCTATAGGGTATCTTCCACTGATCCCTTTCACTCCATCAAAGGATCATACTATGTCCCAGTGGGATAGATTTGTGTTTGATAAGAAAAGGAAGTCCATTGTGCTAAAGTCAGAGACAAGGTTGAAGAAACGCTTTCACCCGGACATCATTACCTGGTGATAAACCACTGTTATGCAAAACCCGGAAAAGGCTCCCGTGGCTATGGCACCTGCTACTGTAGCTGCAACGAAAGCAAGCGAGGACAACGTGGTCAAAATGGTAAAGGATTTTGAGACAACCAAGAAAATGAATCGTATGCTACAGCACACCGTGGCTAATGAGCAGGTCTATAGGGACCTCGTGGTAAAGAAATATGATCGCCTTTTGTCAAATCAAAAGGAATTGTTAGATAAGTATCAACACCTGGAGGAGGAAAATGAACACTTTGCAGTCCAAATGATGATAGTGGAAGGAGAAAAGAATGACTTCGAAGCCAATAGCATTCAATTAGAAGAAGAGAAGGAGTTGAGGGCTGAGCAACTAGAACAAGAAAATAGCAGAACAATCGACATGACTCCCTTTCACGAACAATCCTGCGACATACTAAAGCAAATGCACGAGTCACAAGAACTGCTTACTGAAGAGATTTGCAGGTTAAAGGCCATGGTGGATAGAATGAAGGAGATCAAATCTGAAGCTATTAGGCTCAAGAAAAAATACTCACGGGTAAAGGAGGATATAATGAAGAAGATGATATGGAGAGCAGGGAAGGTGGATTTCCCCAAACACCTCCCTTTCAAATCTGTAGTTGATTTTAAAGAAGACATAGGCTTCCTGGAGTTCTGTAAGAGCTGCGGTGTAAAATTGATCTCTGTGATTCAGGTATCTGTTGGAAAGTGCAGCAGCCTGTATCAAAATATTTATGAAGTTCATGAGAGATGCAAAGTAGCACTTCCCCAGAATTTTGAAGATTTCCTGAGCAAAGAGCAACGCCTATCTGAGTTGAAAGATGAGCTGAGCATCCAAATGGAATATGTAAGGAGAATAGATGTGCTAACAACCAATGATCTTCATCAGTGTATCGTGCTACCTTCCATACATTCCCACCTACTCCACGAGATTCTCTAGACTGCAGTGACATAAATGCAGGACATTGAAGCAGAACTAGACAAGCATGTGATTTCCAAAAAAATAAAGCTTCTTGCCCCTGCTAATACTGTTATAAGAGACACAGGCATTTGGTTCAACTATATAGCTGAAGTTGATAAACAGGAAGCAGAAAAGGCATCAGTAGAGGTAGGCATGTCCTCTGGAACAAAGGCTCCAGCTGAAGTAGAGGCGCCACTCGAAAGCTAACTCGGCTACCACAATATGCTGAAAGTCTATTTTTCCATTGTCAAGTCGTGAAGTTAAAGGACAACTGTCTCTTTTTGTCTTTTGTGTGAAAGGCTTCCATGAATTATTCCATTTTGTAAAAGGCACTTAAAAGAAATTAAAAGATTTAGGGAAAAGAGACATGTGACAGCTCTGGGAGCATTTTGTAAAGCTATATATAGATGATTAAAGAATAGTAGAAGTACTTTTGGCAATTGAAAAGACATTTTCTGTCTTGTACGTGAACTAATTTACTGCATGTAAAGGGAATTCAAATTTTGCCTAAAGAAAGCCTAGGAGACTGCGTTTTTGCCTGAAGGATGTATTAAATGTTTACTGGATTATTCCTGTGTCATCTATGCATTACTATGAGATCATTCCTTGCTATTATGGATTGTTTCTGTGCGATGAATGTTCTCATAATTTCATGTGCAATGATGTTTATCTCAAATGCATAATGGAATGTGTTAATTAAATCAAAGCTATCTTTGGTATCTTCTATCTTCTGCTGAAATTGCATCTTTATGATTAAATAGCTACCTGTCTGATCTTTAGATGTTTCTTTCAGTTTATTACTCATCTTTACAGTTTGCTCCTTGCAATGATAGATTAGATTTTCTTATACAGTTTTAGATAAATTACCTACATTTAGCTTAGGGCACTTTCATATCATCTTTAAAATAAAACACATAAATAGTGGATCAGGCCGCAACCAGTGCAAAAGATATAAATCTTTAAATCTTACGGTAGCCGGAATCGTTAACCGGACGGATTCCTCACACCAAACGGTGAGCGATCTAATTGGGCTTGCTTACCGAGGAGAATCCCTTGCTGATTGATGCTACGATTTTTGAGGCATCAACAGTTTTTGGCACTAGAAAGAGGGCCACCAGTGCATGGCTGATAAAGGAGACTCTTCTTTAAGAGGAGATCCAACTGGAAACCCGCTTGAAACAACAATCCTAGACAATTCAGATCTGGAAATAATAAATAAGGAAGATCCTAATTCTGAGTTTGAACAACAAGAAACGCTGTATGCTATACCTTTTGCTGAAGTAGAAAAATTAAGAAGACATACCCGTGCTTATGTTAGGTAGCTTGGTGGTTTGAACACGACTCCTTTTTCCCTAGAAGAAGAGCTCCAAGAAGGGAAAGGAAATATGTTAAGTTTAAACCAAATAGACTAGCAAGATCACTGAAAGAAACATAATCACAAGATAGACACAGAATTTACCCTGGGAAACCCTCATGGGGTAGAAAACCCAGCAAATCTTTCCTCAATAAGATGATCAACCAAAATAAAAGATGTGCTCCCTCCTTCTTTACCTCCTTAGCAGACCTCCCAGACAAGTGCGCTACTTTTATGAGTTGTGCAAGTGTGTCTAATGAGGATCTCACCTCCTCTATTTATATTAGTTCCCGACTGACCAAAATCCCTAATGGGGCCGACCTCTCTTGGAGAAGTCTAATAACCCCTAAAATATAATATCAGGGCCGACCCCCACATGGTGGGTCTAATAACCCTAGTTACCACAAACCATCGGAGTAATAATCATCTCCGGATACATAATAGGGTTACCTCGGAGGGATGAAACATCTCCGAAATAATAAAGTACAAATATAAAATTCTTAGAAGTTACAATATTTAACACAGTACACACGTGATTCAGTTCTTGTTTAGAACTTTGAAGAATTAGTGGATATATCTTTAGAAGAAATCACAGAGCCTCTCGGAGAAATTGAAATCGAAAATCCTCTAGATCTTGAAGAACCTCACACTCCGAGGAATTCTCCACCTCATAATCCACACGATTCTCCACCTAAATTGCCATGTGGATCCATGGCTGTCACTGCGTGGAGAGCAAGAGGATCACTGAATTTGGCTGGATCGTTTCATAGTTTGCCTAAGAATCTTGAGAAAGTTTTGCCTAAGTATGATCTTGGGAAAGGTATCTCTGTTGAAGATCACCTTAAGAGATTTTATTTAGCTCTGACCCTTTTGAATGTACATCACGAAGATGTAGTCTGTAGACTCTTTCCCCATACTTTCGAGCCCAAGGTATCTTCCTGGTACTTTAGTACAAGCTAGCTCGATATCAAACTGGGAAGAATTCAAAAAATGTTTTTAAAAAAAATATGGAAATCAGAAAACAGTAGCTACACTTATGAAAGAATTATTATCCATGAGGATGGAGAAAAAAGAAAGGTTCAAGAATTTAACCAAAGATTCACTACGCTGTTAAACAATTTTAGTGAGGCAGCTAAACCCGCAGAAGAATCTTTAGTAGTATATTACACAACAACACTCGACCCTCCCATAACAATGTTTGTCAAAATTATGAAGAAGACTACCTTAATAGAAAATTTCAAAGAAGTGAGGAAGGTGGAGGAAGAAGTAGACAACATTACTAAACATGCTCTTGAGGCGGAAACAAAACCAACAACTAATAAAAAACCTTGTTACTAACTAGAAATAAGGAAGAGCCATCAACAGACAAGGAAAACGTGGTTAAAATGATGCAAAAGTTGTCCAATAAAATTGTAGATCTTGAAAAGGATAAAGTAGCTAGCACATCTAGGAAACCTTTTAAACCTTTCTACAAGAAGAGAGAAGAAAATGATCAGCCTCATCCACCTACAAACAACTCTCCTGTGTTAAATTTAAATGAAGTAGGAATGGAGAATTTTTTTACTTTCCATCAGGAACCAAATTCTGAAAAAAGCTGTCCGCAATGGATAAATTCAATGAGTTTAGTAATGAACCAAATGCTGCATGCACAAATCACGGATCACGAAGATCCTCAGGAAGAATAGACCTTGGAGGCAGAAGAACCTGCTCCAGATACCACTATGGTGCTGTGGGATTGGGTGCCTTTAACTGAATTGATTGAGGATGACTCTGAAGAAAGTCAAGTCTCAGCTGTGAATATTAATACTTGCAGCAAAGGTCAAGTCACTGATCCGAGTCCAACTGATCCCAAGCCTAAAATTTCCAAGGAGATACCCAAAAGACACATCACTATTATTCCACCACAACCCAAAGCTAATCAGATACCTACCAAACAGCTAAACGTAGAAACAACTCAGCAACCAAAAGCGACTTCAAACAAGACAGACAATCAACCAAAAGTTGTAAAGGAATGTGATATGGGGTATGATATAATTGAATACATAAAGAAAGTAAATGCAGACGTTTCTATATTTGATATGTGTAGTTTGCCTCAGCAACGAAAGAAACTGTTACAAGCTCTTGATCCCCAATCTAGCACTCCTTGAGCAAGTACTCAGGAAGATCCTGAAATAAATGAAGCTAGTATTGGCGGTAAATCTAAATCCCAAACATTGCATTTTCTTTTAACATTTGAAATTTTCAATCATAATGTGCATAACTGTTTGGTAGATTCTGGAGCTTCCTCGAATGTCATACCACCGTCAATTTGCAAAAATATTAATGGGTAGCCTATTCCATCCCCAGCTCAGATTATTCAGCTAGATAGAACTGTTGTTAAAGTCATTGGAGAAATGAAAGATGTGCTTATTAGGTTGTCAGCAGATCCTAGAGTGTGTCAGTTTATTGATATAATGGTAGTTGATATTCCTGAAGCTTATGGTTTGATCTTGAGCAGGGACTGGTCTACAAAACTAAATGGTTATTTTGCAACTGACTGGTCCCATTTGTGGTTACCATATCAGAATAGACAAAATCAGATTAAAGTACTTAGAGAACCGCACATCAAATAGAATGTGACTCAGCTAGAGGAAAATAATGAAGCTGTATCTTTTTCATCTTCGGTTTTGGGGAATTATTTCTTAGAAATCGAGCTAGGTAATTATCAATCAGAAAATGTTAGCCATGAATCAGATGAACAGTCCGATCTCCTTCAATTTTCTCGGACTGATGATATTGACTGTAACATAGTTAGATTAGTTACTGACTTAGATGGTAAAGATACTAACTTAGTTAGATTAGAGAATGTTTTTTGGGTTCTATACTTTGACGGTTCCAAAACTCAGGAAGGATCCGTAACTGGTTGTGTTCTAGTTGATCCTGAAAACAACAAACACTTCTTGTCTTGTAGATTAGAGTTCGATTGTACTAACAATACTGCTGAATATGAAGCTTGTTCCCACGGATTAAAGTAAGCCATTGGTTTGAATGTTAAATACCTGAAAGTCTTTGGTGACTCGCAAATAGTCGTCAGACAGGTGAGAGATATGATTCATTGTCTTTCACCACATTTATAAGGTTACCAGTCTGAGGTATGGGATTTAATTACGCACATTGAAGCTTTTAATATAAAATCTGTTCCTAGATTACAAAACACCGCAGTTGATTTATTGGCTACTTCTGCTTCTAGATATGTGCCTACCAATAATAAGTGTTCTATTGAATTGGTTTTCAGTCCATCTGTTCCAGATAACATCACAAATCTCAGAGTGTTCGATGATGACGATCAGATCATCAGTTTCCTCACCAATGAAGACGTTTACCAAGAAGATGTTATAGATGAAGAAGAGCATGATTATGATCTGCAAAATAAAGACGAAGTCAAAGGAAATTTCATGCCCAAAGGAGTGAGGCCACTTGAAATTTTGTTCGATCTGCAGAGCAAATTTAAGAAGCCAGCAAATGTTAAAACTCATAGCTCCTCTATGCAACATGAATTGATAAATCTGGGCACAGAAGCAGAACCAAAGTATGTTAATCTTGGCAAATGTTGTTCACCGGGTGAAAGAGATAATCTCATTAAGCTTTTTCGACGATATAAGGATGTGTTTGCTTGGACTTATGAATATTTGAAAACATATGACACTTGCATCATTCAACATGTCACACCAATGAAAGCAGGCGTTAAGCCATTTCAACAACAGTTAAGAAGGATGTATCCTACTCTCGAACCTTTAATTCAAAAAGAGTTGAATAAGTTATTAGATGCTAAGATCATTTTTAAAGTCCGGCATTTGGAATGGGTTGCTAATCTAGTTCCCGTGAGGAAGAAGTCAGGAGAAATAAGACTATGTGTAGATTTTAGAAATTTGAACAGAGACTCTGATAAAGATAACTATCCCATACCCTCAATGGAACAAATTATACAGATGGTATCAAGATCATAACTGTTCTCTATTTTGGATGGTTTCTACGGTTACAATCAAGTATTAGTAGCCGAAGAGGACCGTCTTAAGACTACCTTCCGCACTAATTAGGGAACATTTGCATACTGAAGAATGCCGTTTGGCTTGATAAATGCATGAGCTACTTTCCAATGAGCAATGGACATTGTCTTTCAAGGATTGGGTGGTCATTGTGTTGTAGTCTATCTAGATGATATGACCGTTTTTTCAAGGAAGAGAGAAGAACATGTTTTCCAGTTGAAGCATATATTTGATCGCTGCAAGAAGTATGGTATCTCTTTACACCCCAAGAAAAGCTTTTTTCCGTTCTTGAGGGCAAGCTTTTGGGTCACATTATTTCAAAGAAGGGAATTTTGATAGATCAAGAGAGAGTGCAAGTTATCAACAAAATTCCCATGCCCCATAACAAAAAATCTATGCAGTCTTTTATGGGTATTATCAACTTTGTTCGAAGGTTTGTTCTCGATTTCGCCCAAACCGTTAAACCTTTGCAGCAAATGGTGAAGTAGAGCATACAGTTCAAATGGACAGAGCTAGATTGGAGGAGTGAAGCTGAACTAAACATAGTCGAGCTATGCCCTATTTTCATAGCTCCTGAATCCTAGTATAGAGACTTAGTGCATTATTTGCAGCAAGGGTACTTGCCGGAGCACTGGAGTTATAAGAAAAGAAGGGAACTCCGTTTGAAATCAGCAGCTTATCAAATCGTTGATGGAATACTTTTCAGTAAAAATTATGATGGCATTTTTTTTAGATGCCTCGAAAAGGAAGATGCAAGTAAAGTAGTCAAGGAATTGCACGATGGCCCTACTGGGGGACATTATTACGGAGATACAACAGCTCACAAAATATTGAGGGATGGATATTATTGGTCCACCTTGTTCAGAGATGCTCATGCCTATGCAAGGAATTGTGATGTTTGCCAAAGGAGTGCTGGGAAATTACCGAAAGCAGCAGGACCGCTATAGCCAGTTATTATCTCTGAACCTTTCGAAGAGTGGGGCATAGATGTCATTGGAGAAATAAAACCAAGCTCTTCTCTACAACACCGATACATCCTGACGGATACAGACTATTTTACAAGATGGACATAGGCTGTTCCATTGTGCAAAATCAATGAGGATGCAGTTATTAGGTTCTTAAAAGAGAACATTTTAACTAGGTTTGGAGTTCCAATTTCCCTAGTCTTTGATAATGCAACTTACTTTTCATCCTTTAAGATAAATGAATTTATGTACAAGAGAGGAATTAAGTTACATTATTCAGCTAATTTGTTATCCCCAAGGAAACAGATTAGCTGAATCTTCAAACAAAAACCTCATCTGGATCCTTAAGAAAACTGTGATCGAAAATTAGAGAAGCTGGCACACTACTCTCCCAAATGCCTTATGGGAAGATAGGGTTACTCCAAAGAATGCTTTAGGGGTTTCCCCATATACCCTTTTCTATGGTAGAGAAGCCATCCTCCCTCCCAACATCTTACTCCCATCGTTGCAATTGGCCCAAGCTTCCCTAGGTTCCAATAGTCAAGTTTTACAATCTAGAATTGACACCCTGCTGAAACTTGAATAGTCCTAGCAGAAAGCCAAAGATCGATTCCACCAACACCAAGATATAGTCAAAAGGTGGTTCGATAAGAGGAAGTCTGGAAAAAGAAGTTTTGAAGTAGGCAACTTAGTTCTGAAATGGGACCATCCACACGAAGGCAAAGGAATGCATACAAAGTTTCAACATTTATGGGTTGACCCTTACCAAATTTCTGAAAATCTTGGCCCGACGACATACAAGCTAAAAGTTTACAGGGAGAGGAAGTATCTCTACCTCTCAATGGCCTCGCTTTGAAGTAGTACTTCGCTTAGTCCTTTGAGGCTTTTTGTACATAAATAAACACTCTTGTTTCTTTCTTGCTTTCTTGTTTGGTTTTCTTTTCTATTATTTTCTTCAGTCAGCTTGTTTTGCTTTCCACCTTGCTTTATGTTTAGAGTTTTATTTATTCTTCTTTAATAAATCCCAGCTCAGCTTTTGGTGAAGAGGTAAGATAGATCTTCGAACAAAAACTCAAAATCCTGTAAGGTTGAAACCTGCTTACAAAGAAATTTGCGACTTTGTTTTCACTGTTGAGTTTCCAGGAATTTAGAGATCATTTTTCTAATTTGTCAAAAGTAACCCCTTTTCAAATAACTAAGATTCGACATTTCTTTCCTACTATCTTGGGGCTCCACCCACTCTAACAATAAATTCCTGTCTCGAGGAGTTCACTATGAGAGACCCACGGAAAGGAAGCATGTCTCACATATGTATGGTACTTAAAATGATCCCATGCTACAAATGAAAGCCAAAAAAACTTGTATTAAAGAGTCTGATTTCCAGAAATTATCGCCTCAATCAAAGCACGAAAGAGAAAAGCAAAGTACATTCAATTTCAAATAAATCAACCCAATAAGGTTCTTCTCCGTCCGTGAAGCATGATATTCAAACAAACTTATCGCTCACACAAAAGGACATCGTGGATTGAAGAACCAAAATCAAACATGGAAGTTGAAGAAATTCATTTATGGAAGACTCAAATGACAAAAGTCATCAAGAAACATCCAAAAGGATGCAAATAGCATGGGAATGAGGAACAAATGAATATGTCTGTGAGTTATTGTTACGATCCTGTGGAGTCTTATTTAAGTTGACATCTGAGAGGCAAGATTCCAAAATGAACTCCATACTCAGGCCTTAAGAGAGTTGTAAAGAAGTATGATTCTAAGTTTCCCTCTCCCAAAATGACCATGATGATGAGAGTGATCACTGTATTCATGGAACCTGAACTATGAAGACATTTTGTTGCCCATATAAATTAGTAGTTTACCCCTAAAGAGAGTTCTTTTTCAGAGATCTGTGTTCACCAGAGAATCGCCAATTGTTGTTGCTGCAACATCCCTCCCCAAAATTTTGGGATTTTGGGGTCCCTCCTTTGTTTTTTTGAGAAACATTTGCTTAGGAACTAAATACTTCCTAGAATGTCTTTTATACTTAGTTCTAGAAATGCAAGTTTTCGAATCTGTTTTTGTCTTTTCCTTCTAAGTAAAACTCAGGATTTTCACTCGCAATGGCAGACGAACTCAACCAGTTTACTCGCAATGGCGGACGAACTCAGCAAGTTTCGCCGCAACGGGCGCCTCATACTTTTCGTTAAGTCTTTTGAGCTTGCTAGTTTCGGACAAACTCACCAAGTTCATCCGAAATGGCGGACAAACTCGCCGAGTTTCGCTGCAACGACGGAACAACTCACAAGGTTTTCCGCAACGGGCGGTCAGAATTTTCGCTAAGGCACAAAGTCATTTCATGTCGGATGAACTTGGCTAGTTCCGCCGCAACGGTGGACAAACCCGTGAAGTCTCGCCACAACGGGCGGGCAGTTTTCATTAAAGCCCGAAGTCATTTAACGTCTGACAAACTCATGAAGTTTCACCGCAATGGGTGGACGAACTCATCGAGTTTCACCACAACGCCACTTGAAACTCACAAGTTTTAGCAGCAAAACGTTGGGCGAACTCGCACACCAAGGATAATTTTAGAGGCGAAATTTAGCCCATGGGCTATTTTTCCATGTTTTTTTCCAAAAAATGATTCGCTAATTTTCATTTTTTGGAGCCCCGTTTGGCCCAATTTTGATGGGGTAAACTTTTTTCACTCTAAAAATCTCCAAATTATTATATAAACTATATAAAATCCTTAGAAATTGAAATAATTTTATAAAAGTATTGCCAAATATTTTATAGTTTATATTTTAAGAATTGCTAAGATTCACCAAGGTTTATACACTTTTAAATAAGTATGGGTCCTTAAAATTGCCCCTGGCTGACACCGTCCGATTTTGGCGGTCACTTTTAATGCTAAGTGTGCCGAAAAGACCCTGCCGTACTTTCCTTAAACCCTATTTTAAAAGCTCCACCCACCGAATTAAATGCCCACACGTGTCAACCTTTATATATAGGGTTTGGATAGTTAGAGTTTCTATTAGTAGATTTTTGTGCTTTGAGAACCCCATTCGAGGCCGTGTCAAGTTGCTCCAGTACAGCCAGTGCAACACCTTCAATCCTCGCCAGGCCCAATCGCTCTCTGCCAGGTAGCTGGTTATCTAATGCCTCCTTTTGTATTTTTTTTTAGTTTCTAGTCATTGAGCCAGTCCCGACATTACCATCGTCGCAGCTAGTTGCATGGCCCTTAGTTGAATTGTTAAATGTGTTTGGCCATCCCCATGTACTGGAGCTCATAGCCGTCGGCTCATCCAACCCACTTCCGGTCCCTTAAGACTGCGTGCTCAATGTTTCCCGGCCGCATTTACCTATCGCTTCCCACACACTTGCCATTAAGAAAATACCAAGTCCCATGTCTCATTGTTTTTGAAATCAACATCCATCTTTCCTAGCTCTGCTTATCACTCTAGGGAGAAGCATGGTGTTCCGCATTCAATACAAACTCTTAATTCCTGTCTATATTTTACAACATATTGCTATGGAAAGTACTTGCTATCTGCTATATCTATGAAATATACTTGAGACATGTTGTTATGCTAGTCTGATGTGTAATATTTTGCATTATGGCTACTCATGCATGGTCATTGAACAGGGTTAGGCCACAATGCCGAAGGGTAGTAAAAGGAAGGCAAAGATGATTAAACCAGAGGAGGCAAGAGTCGAAACTTTATTCGAGGACACCAAGTCTGTAACAGGAGATCCTCCTAAAGTCAAGTGGGGAGATATATACCGCATGTTAAGAGACCAAGATATCCCTAGAGCACTCTTGGAAGAAGGATACTTATACTAGAACATTAGAAGCTTTGGTATATCTAAAGCTTCCACGCGCCCATAGCTCTTTCCTTGTTCAGAAGTGATCAGATTGATCCTGGAACATGCAGATGCTGAATCAAGAGTATTATCTGATAGCAAGGGAGAGGCGTTTGCCTCATTTCATCCAACCTATATTACAGCTCAAGATGGATAATTTTGAAATGGCTAGAAAATTGAACGATGAATGGATAGGGCAGCTCAAGATGGATAATTTTGAAATGGCTAGAAAATTGTTAATCTCAGGAAAGAAGCCAAGAAAAAAGAATAGTGATGAGTATGAAGTCCAAAATATGAGGGCCCCTTTCCGGATGATTGCCCTTATGTTGAGCAGAATTTTTGGCATGGATGATGGCACTGTTTATAGGATATCATTACTATGATGAAGATGAACAAGTGTATAAAGGAATCAGTAACATGACCGAGATTCAAATTTTTTGTCACCTCAAAGATGGAGCCAGTTCTAGCTCTACCACTGCCCAAGATGCCCAAGAAGCCTGGCAGAAAGAAAAGGAAGCAGCCGAAGCTCTAATCAAGGAAGAGAAAAGGCTTAAAGAGGAAGCTGAGAGGATCCAAAAGGAAGCTGCCGACAAGATGCAAAAGGAGCATGAAGACAAGCTTCGAGAAGAAGAAGCTCTTAGGCTTCAGGAGGAAGAAGCCCAGAGGCTCCAAGACGAAGAACTAGAAAAGATAAGAGTGGAGGAAGCTCGTAAAGCGCAAGAAGAAAGAGAGACAGTTGAGAACCAGCTAAGGGCAGAAGAAGAGGAAAGACAGATTAAGGCCGGAGAAGAAAATAAAGCAAATGAATATGCACAAGCTGGGGGGTCTAGCACGCAAGACATGGATATAGACTCATCCCAGATGGTTCAGACCCCACCCACGCAAGAAAACATCCCTATAGGGGATCTTCCACTGATCCCTTTCACTCCATCAAAGGATCATACTGTGTCCCAGTGGGATAGATTTGTGATTGATAAGAAAAGGAAGTTCATTGTGCTAAAGTCAAAGACAAGGTTGAAGAAACCCTTTCACTCGGACATCATTACCCGGCGAGAAACCACTATTATGCAAAACACGGAAAAGGATCCTATAATGTACCCACCCTTGGACCCAATGCAAGGAAGGGAACATGATGCCATTCTATGGGGCTTTTCATAAACTCATCCAAATTCATTAGATTCACAGCCATAAAACATATGTGTGAAGATGGAAAACAATCAAACATGCATAGCGGAAATAAACTCATCCACACACATTTTTCATATGCATTCAATCACATCGATAACAGTCATGAAATTATACATTTGCAAAGGAAAAACACATAGACAGAAAAACACTTATCTTTGTTGTGCAATTGTCCCAAAAACTAGCTATGTCGCTGCAACGTTCCACCCAACCATAGGTCTCTGCTCGGCCTATACTCTTTCAGCACTCAGAGACCACCCCCGAGCTGGGCATGATATTTACAAGGAAATTGGGGACTCTCAAGCTGAACACAGCCCAAAGCAATGGATACCCAACTCAACCCCAACATTCTCTTGCACCCAAAACTCAGATATGGGCTGGGAAACACAATTTCAGCAATGGGACTTAGAAGCTAGATGGACAAGGGTTTTCCCCAAAACGTAGGCACACCAAAAACGGATTTGTGAGAGGGAAAATTAACCATAGGGATGAAAACGATTTCTCCCACAGAAATACAAGCAATTAGTGAGTCAAAACAACCTCTATGGTCCCCAAATCGATTTTACTTTCTTCCCCACTGTTACACAACACAAAAACGCCCTTCCCAGCTAGGAGATTGAAGAAAGACACAACAAAACCATGGAGAAAAATGCCCAAGTATCTCCCAACTCGTGAGAGAGCAAAACTAATGGATGAATAATGGCTTGGGGGCAATTTCGTGGCTCTTTTCTTGCCCAAGAAGCCAAACACGAAAAATCTAGGAGGGTGGCTTGCCCATACTCGAATTTGGATAGCCATACCCCTCCATTCCCAAGGAATTAACTACCTCAACCAACTCTTGGGAGAGTAAATGATTGGGTACAAGGTCATCATGGGTAGTTGAGGGTTTGATGGGTTCTCTCATTGACATTTGGCTTGGCTTGATTGGCTCAAAGGTTTGAATATTTCCCTCCCAATTCCTTGTAAATATCATGCTCCCATCTCTTGTTGCATTGCATAGCTAGTTGTGGGCATTTATATTAAAATACATATTTACAATCCCCATGGTTCACTAGCACATGGGTAGCATAATATCCAATAATTGCCTCTTCAAGATCAAGCGTTCACTAGCGGGGCCTTGGCCTTGAGCTCTACGCTAGGAATCATACATGATATGCATACAATATTTACATTATAGCCCAAAATATTACAAGGGTCAAAATGGGGGACATTACATTCCCCTCCCCTTGGAATAACACCGTTCTTGGTGTTCCAATACTTAGGAATAAATACACGCTATATACATGTCCAAAATTCACAAAATGTGGCAGGTTTGTCCTGCATTTCACCGTTTACTTGGGTTTTCAGGACCAAGTCCTTTGGCCTTCACAAACTGCTCTTGCTGGCTTGGACCTTCTAGTTCTGCATGAGGGCATTGTTCCAAAACCATCCCTTCCCTTTCTTTACCTTCCAGTTGATCTACAATTCTGGAAAATTTATGGCGGATACCCTCTTGACGCTCTATTGTTGGGCAGTCGTGGCGGCAATGATTTCCTCCACATGCCCAACATTTCACTGGTTGCTTTACCTTTTTCTACTCAAATTCCTTTGAGTCTTCCCACCTGGAACGTTTCTTAATCAGCCGATTGGATGAATGCTTCTTCATTGATCCACTTTCCTTTACCTTACTGATTGCTCCCAGAATACTTTTTACCTCTTTTTGTAGATGAATAGAGTTCTGCAAAACCTTGTGGTTCATCTCATTCTGTTTCCTCTGTAGCTTGAGCATCTCTCCAAGATTTTCTTGGGTCTTGGCAATTGTTTGAAGAAGACTTTCAGCTAAGTCCAATAGCCCTTGGTCTGCTGCCATGGTCAATGTGCACAACTTTCCTCGCTTGCTTGCTAGCACCACTTGTTTGTTTGTAACGGCTGCAACCAATTGTGTTCAATTTCTCACCTATGAAATTCATTATTACAATTCTTTATTAGGCCAAGCATAACATAAACATTAAAATTAGTCAATTAATTTCCCAATTGACATGGAATGTCCATGCTTTATTCATGAGACTTCCACACTTTTCGTGCTTTCCCAACATACATATGAACTCATTCATGTTCATCTTTTCACAGGGAATTAGCTTTTTCAGCATTCACAATTTATTCAAGCAAATAAACACAATCAACTTTTAGTCATGTCATGCATTCAACAATTCTCTGTTTTATAAATGCATCAATCAAAAGGAAAGAGAAGAGTAGGAGTTTCTCCCTCTTAGTCTTGTTCTATTATGGAGATACACCATCACTGCGGTTCATGCCCCTTAGTCTCTTTCACTTTAATGTGAATACTTGACTTGCCCTTTCTTGGCTATGACACTTAGTGTCTAAGGTTTGTCTAAGGATTTTCAATTAAGGAACCATTCTCCATTGTTTCCTACAGACTTTTGGCTGCTAGGACCCACTCATGTCTACTAGCACCATATTTCGTTACTGCTCATACCGAGCCCTTTAGGACGGTCACATGTCCATCTGCATCCCTATGATGCTTTCCTAGTCCTTGCTTCCAACGATACCTGCACTCAAACATTGAATCAATTCACATGTTTAGTTTATTTTCATAGGGTTTATCTCTAAACAAGAGTTTAGGAAATCATAACCAAATCATATACACACGTATATTTATAAGAAAGAAGCTACAAGGTAATCAAATACTTATCTGTATTGGATGTCTTCACTTTATTCCATGGATCCTTCTTTGCTTTACAAGCCTTGGATTTCCTGTGGATACAATGACGAATGTTGGGCTGGCACGCAGGCTATTCCACAATCATTCGAATAGGCAATGACAGGCCAGTACATCGACTGGTTTTATCAATTGTTTAAGGGGTGTTGAGCCAGCATACACGTTGCTTCACAATATCAAGTAGTTAATGCCCAACCAGTTACTCTCTGGATTTACCAATAATTTTAAAATCGCCCACCCATTCACTCTCTGGATTTACCAGTAATTTTATGGTTCTTTTAGGGTCTTTCTTTCCTGCAACGACCAAGGTTTCCAACAAAGAAACAATAGGGTGTCAGCTTAGCCGTTAGAAGACTTATTCCTGAAATCTTCATTATTCCAAATGAGACATAAATGAAAATGAATACTTATATGTATTGTGTGTTTCCCCTCTGGTCCACAGGGTCTTGCTTTGCTTTGCAAGACTTGGAATCACCTATGGACTTGGATGTAATTAATGATTAACCAGTACCCCTTCACACCGATTGGATTTACCAAGCATTTGGTGGTTCCCAACCAGTCCCATACCTGGTTTTCCCTCTCCATTGTCAAGCCAACACATTCATCTGGGTCATCAGCCAATGGAAGGAAACTATGCCACCGATCATTATAGGTCAAGGCTCTACTACGAATCCATAGGCATCTTAGGGTTTCTAGTCAGTCTCGGAACCCCCTCTTACTGCTGACCCAATATATATTTTATGCATTCACCAATGTCACCACACCTTCTCACAACACAACCCTCCACACACACATCAACTCTTCATTCATACAAGGACGTCACTCCTTCTCTTGTGTAAATCGGTGGTTCCTTTTAGGAAATTTATAGGTGACTTTCTTGACTGCAGGTTATCATGGCCCCACTCACACAAGGATGATACCCCTTTTCACTACATAGATCCTCGAGCCTATCCATCCCTCCTAGTATGATCTAGTGTGAGCATAGAAAGGTTACCAATTCCTATACAGTCCTTCTGCGTACCCTTCTTCACTTTGCCTCATAATGTGCAGTACCAATTTACACCTATGTAGGCTGACAACACAAGAAGGATAAGCAAGCTTATCAGTATTGCTGCTCAAAATTGTAACCACATTCCATAACATTCACTATCAAGTATTGAAACACCAGGAATGCATCCATTCCCTCAGGGTGTAGTCAATATTGAAAACCCTATCATGACCCAGTACCAGAAAGGTGTGCACCCCCTTTCAGATGTGAGCCATGTAGGCCCTAATTATACTCAAACAGTCTAAAATGATATAAATAAAATAGAGCATGATTTGCATACTAACCCTAATATTTTAGACATGCATGTTCTTATCTAGGGTCACGGAATACTCATTCATTTTGCAGATGTACATTTTCTTCATTTGCAAAGAATGGGGGCTCCCTTCTTTGAGTCAACAGTTCTTCGGTTTGCCACCCCAATCTTTCCACGTTCCATAATCCATACATGCCTTCTTAGCATAGTTTTACCATCTCACTCTCATGGTTTTCCAACATACAACTCAGTTGATATGTCATCCTTAAAATATGCAATGGTGTTTCACCCGAAACCCATTTCCAAAGCATGGGGTCCTTCCCATGGAGTTTGGCTTCTGTAGGTCATCACACATGGTCTTCCTACAATGTGTCTTCCTGGCACATTTATCAAATAGCCAAACAGTCAGCAACATTTAACAATAAAATTCAAATTTGATTTCCCTAATCATTCAATGGCATTAATAATTAAATTCAAGTATGAATTTGCAATTCTGTCCTCTACAGGAATTGATTTACTTAGCCATGAGTCTGTTTTCATATCGTTTGGCTCTTGCTCATGGTAGATTCCAAACTTCATCATGGACTTACCCACATTTTCCATGCCCAAAACAATCTACCTGAAATCCGAAACTTCAATCAGCCCAATGCTTTGTAAGTCTCTTATGCATATAATATTTCATTGCTGCCACAGTCACTGAAGCATTTTCAGAATTATAACACTTCATAATTCAAACATTTCCAGTTGTTAACATCTCAATATCACCTAAAATCATTTACTTCATGTGAATCTTTACTATACTAGAGTTGCATGGTTCAATTACATCATTTTATGCAATCATTACTTCATAGCCATATCGTTTTATGCAACTTCTATGCTTTCAACAGAGCACTCTTGGTAGCCCATCAACATGTCTACCTTCTATATGCAATCATTCTCCTGCATCCACAGCAGCTCATGAAATGGTCTCAAGATTAACAACAGTTCTCCATTTCATCTATTATCATGCATTCACACAATGCATCTCAACATGTGCACCTATACCTATGCATGCACATTTACATCACTTCACATAATCTTTTAATGTGCATTCACTCAATTCATAACCACAAGATTGTACATAATATTTTAATGCACATCTCCTCAATGCATCCTTGCATTAATTCATGAATACTATGCATTCAAACACTTCCATACATATCAATTTATGATTAAATATGGCTCAAGGGATTCTTACCCAATGCCCTTTCAACATTCATGCAATTAAGCACCAATAACTATTACTTGCATGGTTGTCATCGACATCTTTGAGGTTACTTGATCAGTTGGTCTCCTGCAAAGGATCACACCATCCTTCTACCCACCTCATGATCATGGATTTGTTGCTCTCAACCTTTCTTCATAAGATTTTTGGTCACATGCAACTTCATCATGTACGTCTTTAGCCATGCTTTGGTTGTCTTTGGTCCTACAACCAATGCAAACACAACTAATTATTAGCAACCACAATGATTATCTTAGTGGCTCATTGCATATGTAAAACCTCACTATTTTACCGATATGCAATATCATATACACGCGAAAATATTCTCACATGCACTGTGCAATGTTTATTAATAAGCTATCTAGTGCATATTCATCTTATCTATCCAATCTCTTACATTTTCAATCATGCTTCTATGGTCTGATAAAAAACATTAATTGTCGTCAACCATAGGTAATACCTTTAATGGAATACTGTGCATAAATTATCGCTTATTTGGCCGAATAACCATATTTATTCTGCCGAATAAATATGGTTATTCGACCGAATAGCTTCCGCTATGTTTCTCGGGCACCCGATTCTCACGAAAGTGTTACCCAACTTCACGTTTTCACCCTGCATGTGTAACTTCACTAGCTTTTCACCCATATGCAACATCATGATCATGCATAAACACCTTCATATGCACTATGCAATATCTATTAATGTGCCAGCTAGTGCAAGTTTACCTCATCTATATGATCCTTTGCATTTTCAACATTCCTATGCCATAGTTTTTATGCCTATAAAACTTGTAAAATACAAAAACAATAGCAAGAGAGGAGTTAAGGAATTCTCCCTTCCCAATTCCCCATCATGACATGGAGTTCCTCCTCCACATCATAGCTGATCCTTTTCTTGGCTTCCCTACCAAGCATTACAGGGATTCATTAGCTGTGATCTTCTCACCAAGTAGCAATTCAATATATATGTACACATGTATAATATTCATTCTTGCTACCTTCCATAATACAATTATTATGTTATAAACATAAATAGTTTAAGGTGAGAGATTTCCCTTTATTAGCATTGCAATTTAATCCATTCCATATCCATACAGAGTCTTTTCAGGGTCCACCATATGCCCTTGTTCCTCATTCAACAAAGGGACTTGCTTTCCTTTACCATGGAAGTACTTTCCACAATTCCAAACCATCGAATTACCTCATCAAGGTGCAAAATCTCCATTTCACCCCACAAAATTCTTTCACAATACACGACTGTCTCAGGGGCATGACGAGGGTCAAGGGGGCTTGCCCCCTTGTGGCTTCCTTGCACCACTGCAGGGAAGGTCGAGGGCAGTGCCCTCATTTTTTTTTTGTAAATCCTTTGATTTCGTGCAATCTGGTGCATAAGTTCCATGGCATTTTTCAACTTTTGGCACCTGAAAAATCTCCATGAAAAAAGATGAAATTCCCTGTTTCAGAGGACTTATCATTTCTCCTCCAACCTGTTGTGGACCAACTCGCTGAGTTTCGCTGGTTAGCGAACACATCTGTCTTTTCCGACCTGTTGCAGAGAAACTTGCCAAGTTCTTCCGTCGTTTCGGACCAACTTGCCGAGTTCTTCCGTTGAAAAACACTTAGAAAAATTTTGAAATTTTTTGGGCCAACTCGTCGAGTTCTCTCGCCATTTCGGACCAACTCACCGAGTTCTTCCTTCGTTTCGGACCAACTTGCCGAGTTCTTCCGATGAAAAACACTTAGAAATTTTTTGAAATTTTTCTTCCTTTTTCCGGGCACTTTCGCAACTTTTTCAGCGCAACTCAGCTAGTTCCGTCGACCATGTCGGCTCCACTCAGTGAGTTTCGTTGACTCATTTCAGCTCCACTTAGCGATTTTTGCCAAAATTTTCCATCTTTTTCGTCGAACTTATTGATTTTCTGCCGGTTCATTGCGGAGCAACTCTCCAAGTTTCGCCGCCAACTTGCCAGTTCTAGCCGGCAACTTCGGTGCAAATCAATGAGGTTCGCCGAAACACATCGGCTCAAATCCACTAGACTCATCGAAACAGTTAGGAAAAACACTTAGAAATTTTTTGAAATTTTGAGACCTTTCTTAACGGTCCTTGCTGAGCAGGAAGCATACTTACCTCTGCAACTGTGATAGGTATCCCATGAAGGCCCAATGCTGCAACCAGCAGCTTTGATACCAAATGTAATGTACCCACCCTTGGACCCAATGCAAGGAAGGGAACATGATGCCATTCTATGGGGATTTTCATAAACTCAGCCAAATTCATTAGATTCATAGCCATAAAACAGATGTGTGCAGATGGAAAACAAACAACCATGCACAGCATAAATAAACTCATCCACACACATTTTTCATATGCATTCAATCACATTGATAATAGTCATGAAATTATACATTTGCAAAGGCAAAGCACATAGACAGAAAAACACTTATCCTTGTTGTGCAATTTTCCCAAACAACTAGCTATGTCGCTGCAACGTTCCACCCAACCATAGGTCTCTGCTCAGCCTATACTCTTTTAGCACTCAGAGACCACTCCCGAGTTGGGCATGATATCTACAAGGAAATTGGGGACACTCAAGCTCAACACAGCCCAAAGCAATGGATACCCAACTCAACCCCAACATTTTCTTGCAACCAAAACTCAGATATGGGCTGGGAAACACAATTTCAGCAATGGGACTTAGAAGCTAGATGGACAAGGGTTTTCCCCAAAACGTAGGCACACCAAAAATGGATTTGTGAGAGGGAAAATCAACCATAGGGAAGAAAACGATTTTTCCCACAGATATACAAGCAATCAGTGAGTAAAAACAACCTCTATGGTCCCCAAATCGATTTCCCTTTCTTCCCCACTGTTACACAACACAAAAACACCCTTCCTAACTAGGAGTGTCACCTACCCAATTTCTGAAATTATTATTTGAATTAGCAAGATACTTTAAATTAAATTTAATTACAAAGTTTTGTAATTATGACCAAGTCTGGTCAAGGATGAATGTAATTACTGAATTATTATTATTTAATAAATTAAAGTAGGAGACAAACACCCAAAGGAGTTGTTAAATGAGTGTTCAGTGACCCACTAGGAGGAATGGAAGCTGTTGGAAAGCATGGGACATATGGCAGCAATTGCACTTCACCACTAGTTGTTGGTTATGGGACAACTACCCCTAATAATGTGGCATTATCCCCCAAGTGGTGGGAGTGGGCAGGCAACTCATTTAATGACCAAGTAACAACTGAAAAGGCCTAGGCAGCCTACATAAGGCAAATTCGAATTGAGCAGGCAGCTCTTACACAATATTTTCTGAAGAAATATTCCTCATGTGCACCAGGTGATCACTGAGAGATTCGAATAGGGAGGTTAGTTGAGAGTGCAATCATAAGTCTGCAAACTATTTCTACAAGGAGAACCAGAGGAGTTGGTGCAGGTCCTTTGGATTGTTAGTTCTTGAAGATTTGACAATTATTGCTACTGCAAGTGGAGATCTTGAATTCGTAAGTTTCTTCCTCTTGGTGGTTCAGTGAACAGGCTTGGGGGTCCTAAGGCAAGTAACTTGGCTGTCTTCAGGAATTGGTTGGGTGGAACAGTCTTCTTGGGCTGTTTGTTTCCCTACAGAATTAATTCAGGTTCTACTGTTTTCCTAATTTGTTTCAGTTTAGTAGTTTTGTTTAGTAAAGATTAGGAAACTCTGTTTTGAAGAAGAATTGATTTCTGATTTGGTTTAAGTCTGAATGTTAAGTTTTATGATGAACTGAATTGATAATCCAATCTCTACATTTTTCCACATGCTGTTAATTGCATCGTACTCTAGTGTAGAGAAGCAAATTAAGCATAGATGAAGAGATAGGCAAACTGCCATTGATTCGATAGATAAGTACAATAATTTATATGTTTTTCATCTTCTGCCCTATAGTTAACAATAGTAGAAATTATTGTATAGTATCTAAAATATTATAGAATATCTCATGGTTTCATGAAAAACAAATATTGTTTGTTCTCTGTATAAGTACTTTGTGTTTTTCTTATCTCTATTATTTACATAGGAAATAAATGTAATTCAAATTTTCATACATCATAACTGCAAATAAATAGTCTTGCTGCAAATAAATAGAGTTGCTAACGATGGACATAAGCTACAAATCACAGTCAATACACAGTCTTCATATTTCACACACACACTGTGTTTTTCTTTATAATTTTCCTGTTAGGATATTTTTTTATAATTATTTCAATATTATCAGATCTCTAAACAAAAGAAATGTAAATCCTATTTTGTTTACAATTATCATATTTTCCAATTACATTATAAACTGTATGTATTATTCAAAACTGGGTTTCGTATCATTTATTCAAAACTTTTTTTTTAATTTCAAACCCTTAACATCATTTTCCAATAGTCAAACAAACACGGTTTACACATTCATGTATAAACTGCAGAACAAAAACTACTTGTCGATTTAGAATCTTTTATGGAGTTCAATTACGAAAACATCTTTTACATCATAGAAAAACTAGAATTTGGGCGTAGCCCTGTTCCTTTTCTTTGCAAACGAAAAGTTACTCTATCGTTTTCGTTTACATAGAGATTATCATCTAAGAAATGCATACAGCCTTTACTTAGCTCGATAGTCACGATTATCTACATAGAACTCAACGATTAAGCATAAACGAGTAGTGTACAACAACATTTTCCATTGCCGAGGTTAAATCATAGCACACAGATTTTAACGCGCTTCGGCTATAACTTTTATTTCATTCAAAAAATTAACCCCAAAAACATTTCCAAGTTTCAGTTTTCAAACCAACACAGGTTCCAACTTCACAAAGGAAGCATCAACTTACAGGTTGATATTACATTTATAACAAAAAAAAACTACACAGGGTTTATCCCCACCTTCTAAACTTTAAAACGAGTTTTCGAAACTCACAACATTGACAAACCAGGTATCCATTTAAGCCATATAACATTTAAACAGATGAGGATCGTATTCCCTGTACAATTTTTCACTTCAACATAAAATTTCTTCAAAGAAATTCGACAGATAGACAACGCCGAAACATAGTGGAAATCCTTTCTACACAGTTCAACAAAACCTCTTCAACCAAGTCCGAATGGGTATCTACGAGGGTTTGAGACCCGGAGCTTACCAGGAGTGGAGGGTTGTCAACCTTTTCCAAACCCTTGCCCAAGTCGACAATCGAACCCTGTACCTATCACATAACTGTCGAAGGGTTATACAATTGTTTAAAAGAGTTGTAAGTTAAAAACCTTTCAAAACATCTCTGAGATCCGTTTAAAGAGAAGAGCTTACCTTTAGCAGACAGAAACCAAGTTCCAAGTTTTTCGCCAATAGACGATGAACTCCATGAATGGACCGAGACCATGGTATTCTTCTTTCTTTCCAGAAGTGTTGTTTCCACTCAAATTTAGAAACGAAAACTATATCTATCAACTCGAGAACAAATCAAACCGGAGACACTATATTTCTATCAAAATGCCATGACAGCAGAACGAAGCTTGCAACCATCAACTTGAACCTACAGGTCTCGAGGTCAAAAACTCCTACATTCTTCTAACCCTAACATCCAGTAGCCTGTCGGCCTCGCTGGCCAAAACAATAGTGCATAATGAAAGTCATTAACTCTCTATTCAATCAACACAATGACGAAATGATAGGGTTACATCCAACGATCTAGATTCATCACAATCAATGATCATGGGTGTGCCAACAAGGTTAAATTTGGCCGAACAACTACTGTATTTATTGCTCCATTATTACACAAGCATGACCTTGCCACCTTGGCTCACGATGGCTCGTTCTATATCCAGCTCGTAGGAATTTCAAAACATAAAAACATTACACAGTGGATTTCGCAGTCATTGTTGCATTGTTTGCATTACATAGAAGTGTTAACAGTCCTCATCACCCTGGAGTGTGGTTCGAGCCATTGATGCCGGATCGATACACTATATCCACGCCAGCTCGAAGCACATGCCGAGCTTAATGACCCATCAACCTGTCCATTCATTTCATTTTAATACATGTCAGTACCATTTATAGCAAACAATATAGTTTCCAAATTGATATTCACGAATTAAAACGTTATTGTTATATTCGTATAGTAGTTATTAGTTATGATCATAGACACGATATTAACGTTTGTGTTTTTCACTTATATGCAAAGTTCATTTTATATATAAGCCCTAAGCTTATAAGTATTGCATGTAGTTAAATATTGTCGATTTATGGTTTAGGTTAGAATTATAAACATTAGTATTGTAATATTAATCAATGTTTATATTCTTTTTTCTCATAGTTCTTACTATTGCCAATATTGAAAGATAGAGGTTGCATTTTGATATTTTAAACCAAATCAAGGTTATTTGAATAGCATAAAAACGGTGCAAATTTTATGTGCTTCATACCATAAACTCATAATACGAACATTTAAGGATTTTTGCGGTACAACTACCACATTAATACTATGCTAGTATTAATTACCTTATGAGCGACGACAAAAAGCCAAACTATAACGACATCGATGGTCACGAAAACAAACTTAACAACTGTAGATTTTCTAGATAACATTGTTTTCAACTTTGATGAATTGTAAGACAACATTGGAAAACCAGTAAGCAGTACTAAGTATTTCATACCTGTAGATACCTTGTTTCGCAAAAAGAATTCACAACATTTCATTATTTGATGTTGAATTGAATTACACACGTATTTTTAAACTATGCAGTCATTGAACTTCTTACCTGTTGTCTGCACATAGAAACATTTCAAATGCCTTAGCGTTGCAACTAAGTAAACTCCAAGGTACCTCGTAGGACACCCTTGGACATCAAGAAAGCAAACTGTCAGTATCTTATAAAAAGAAAAGTATCGCATCATATTTCTAACCTTTTCGTGCATTTAATTACTTTAAGCATGTTTGTCATGAGTGTGTTAAGTTGTCATTATCAAAGTGTTTCTAACTCAGAAATTAAATTATGTTTAGTGCGAAACAACTTCTTAATCAATGCTATCGTAATCAAGCATTTATTATTTCCGTAGCTAATATTATCTTATTAAATGCTATTTTCAAAAGTTATAAATTTTTATGAAAATTCGAGATGTTACATGTGGTATCAGAGCTCATGTTCGAACTCTAGGCCTGAAAAAGGTCCAAGAACACGCAACAGGAAATTTTATACAACAGAAAATTTTACTAATTTGAAATTTTAATTATGATGTTATTCAGAAATGATTTTAAGTTACAGGTATGGAGAACTCAGCTGAACAGTTAGAAGACAGATTTCAACCAAACAACCATAGCATAGGACAACACTATGCAGAAGAAGGCCACGGTGAATTGAATGACAATTCGTCAGAATTGTTATGTGCGTTTCATGAGTTAAGAGCAGAAATTAGATCGGTGAAACAAGATAATGAAAGAATTCTGAAAGCGCAAGAGGAGTTAAATCAAGTGCTGTTTGAACAGTGCTCAACTGAGGAGCAAGAGAGAGATAATGAAGATATCTCCAAAGTTGAGGATCTTCCTCATGCTAATAAAAGTAAGAAAATGAAAACCAGTGATGTGAACAACAGTTCAACCTCATCGGGAGATGCTATTGAAATGCGTAAAAGGAAACATAACTACACAAGTAATAGCAGCGAAGGATATTTCAAACCCAGAAGGAAAAATCATAAGGAGTATGAGCAGATTTCTGGGTAATTCAAAAAGATCAAACCTCCAACGTTTAATGGAGAAACTGAGAAGGGTAAGACAGCTGAAGCATGGCTGTCCAGTATGAAGAAATATTTTCAGATTTATAACTATTCAGAATACTTGAAAGCAAAAATGTCTATTTATAACTTGACCGGAAAAGCAAATATCTGGTGGCAGGACATCAAAAGAGTTAAGGGCATCAAAGATAAAGATGTAAACTGGAGTACTTTTAAACGATACTTCAAGAAGAAGTTTTTATCTGAACAATACTATGAAGAAAAATCCAAAGAGTTCTATGACTTGAAGCTGGGAGGTATGAACATGAAAGAAATGAGCAATAAATTTCTGAACTTACTGAGATATGTGCCATACCTCATAGAAGAAAAACCGAAAATTCAAAGATACTTGAGCTGCCTACCTTTCAATATTAAGGACATAATCGAGTATGACAGTCCAAAGACCTTGGAAGAGGCTATGAGAAAGGCAGTTTTTTGTTATGACACAAATCGGAAAAGAGAAGGAATGTCGAACTGGAAAAGTCATAAGCCTAGCAATTTTGAGTTGAAAAAGAAAAATTTCAGGTTTAGTGGAAATTCCAGTTTCCAAAAGAAAAATTTTCAAAATCGGAATTACCAAGGGAATAATTCTAGAAAAAATCAACAACAGAATTCTACAACACCCAAAAATGCACCTAATAATACCAGGACCAATGAGAAAAAGTCACCCAACAAATGTTTCAAGTGTCAAGGTCCCCACTATGCATCAGAATGTCCCTTGAGGAAGCGGAAAGCTAACAACATCAACTCTATTCAGACTAAACCTACTGTTGGAGACGTGGTGAGGGGGATGCCCCGAATCAATGCAGCACTCGACAACAGTCAAGAAGATCATCAAATCTCTATGGTAGAGATTAAGGTATGCTACAAAATCATCCTGTTACTGTTTTAATTGACCCAGGTGCTAGCTTAAGTTATATATCACCAGATATTGTGGAAAGTCTTAAATTGAAAAAATAAAAGTTTAGTAAATCTTGGTTAGTTAGACTAGCAATTGGAACAAAGAGGAAAGTATCAGATTTTATAGAAAGTTGTACTTTATCCATGAATCAGTTACAAACACAAATCAAGTTGAAAATTTTACCTTTAGGATCCTATGATATTATAATCGGAATGGACTGGTTAGAAGCCCATCATGTCATTCTGAACTGTTACGAAAAAAGTTTTACATGTTTAAATGAAGAAGGAAAAACTGTAGAAATAAAAGGTATCCCAAGAAAGGTAACCCTTAGAGAGATTTCAGCCATGCAAATTAAGAGGGTAGTTAGGAAAGGATGTCAGTTGTTTGCAGCAAATGTAGTAAACGATGAGTTTATCTATAAAGAGGATAAACTGAAATTAGAAGACATACCTGTCCTAAAGGATTTTAAGGATGCATTTCTTGAGGAGATTCCAGGATTACCTCCTAAAAGAAATTAAGATTTTACCATCGAGTTAATACCAAGAGCAGTACCAAATTCTAAAGCTCCATACAAAATGAATATACTGGAATTAAACGAATTGAAATCACAGTTGAAGGAATTGATTGATAAGAATTATATAAGACCCAGCGTGTCTCCTTGGGGAGCACCTGTCATCTTTGTTAAGAAAAAATATGGAACCCTAATACCGTGCATATATTATCGCCAGCTTAATAAGATGACAATCAAAAATCGGTATCCATTGCCCCGCATAGACAATCTATTTGATCAGCTGAGTGGAGCAACGATATTTTCAAAGATTGATCTAAGATCAGGATATCATAAAGTACGGGTTAATGATGAAGATATTTTCAAGACAACTTTCATAACTCGGTATGGACATTATGAGTTCATAGTCATGCCATTTGGCTTGACTAATGCCCCGACTGTATTTATGTGTTTGATGAATAATATTCTGCACAAATACTTAGACAAGTTTGTTGTTGTGTTTATAGATGACATTTTAGTGTATTCTAAAAGCAAAGAAGAGCATGATGAACACCTACGGATTTTTTTACAAGTTCTAAGAGATCATCAACTATACGCTAAGTTTAGTAAGCGTGACTTCCACAAGGACAAAATTCAGTATCTAGGACACATAATTTCTAAAGAAGGAATCTTGGTTGACCCTGATAAGATAAAGGCCATTAATGACTGGCCGGTTCCTAAGGATGTGTCGAATGTAAGATCATTTATGGGCATTACTGGATATTACAGAAAATTTATAGAGGATTTTTCAAGGATTGCCAACCCCATAACTTCCTTGCAGAAGAAAGGGAAGAAATTTGTGTGGGATCAGAAATGTTCTGACAGTTTCCAGAAGTTAAAGGAATTATTGACTACAACACCTACCTTGAGGATAGCAGATCCTAACAAGGATTTTATAGTTTGTACAAACGGATGCAATGACGGACTCGGTGGAGTCCTAACACAAGAAGGGCATGTTGTGGCATACAAATCAATAAAGCTGAAAGTACATGAAAAGAATTACTCCACTTACGATTTAGAGTTATTGGCAGTAATTCATGCCTTAAAAATGTGGTGTCACCACCTTATTGGAAAAAAATTCACATTGTTGACATATAATATGGGTCTGAAATATTTATTAGATCAGACAAATCTGAACACTAGACAAGATAGATGGTTTAACTTCTTAAGTGAGTATGATTTTGAAATTTAGCATATTAAAGGGAAGGAAAACAAGGTTGCAGATGCTTTGAGTCGTAAGGCAAAATTGAATTTTATTTCAGCCATCAGTACTTATTCAACAGATTTGGAAAATCAGATTCTTGAAAAGAGTGAAATAGATGAAGAATATAGAAAAATAAAGGAAAAGACAACAAACAACAGTTCTGAAATTTTGATGGCAGATTACAGCATGAAGGAAAATGGGTTATTGCTGTATAAAAATAGATTGTATGTACTAGACATACCAGAAATAAAAATTCTGATTTTAAACGAGGTGCATAAAAGTCATTATTCAGGTCATCCAGGTTATGAGAAGACCATTACTATGCTCAGGAAAGAATACTATTGGCCAAAAATCAAAGATGAAGTAGTAGAGTACATAGCTAAATGTTTGGATTGTCAAAAGGTGAAAGTTGAACACCAACCTCCTGCCGGATTGTTACATCCATTACCTATACCAAGTTGGAAATGGGAAGTAATAAGCATAGACTTTATTACTGGACTACCCAAAAATCATAAACAAAATGATTCTATCATGGTGGTAATAGACAAACTGAGCAAAGCAGCACACTTTATACCTGTAAAGACTACTCATAAAGCTCCATACATTGCAGAAATTTTCATGAAGCAGAGTTTTCGACTACATGGGATACCAAAGGTGATAATTTCAAATCATGACTCTAAGTTTACTGGAAACTTTTGGAGGTCATTGTACAAAGGGTTGAATACAATCTTAAATTTCAGCACAACATTTCATCCACAAATGGATGGACAGACAGAAAGGGTAAATCAAGTTTTGGAAGACTTACTGAGAATGTATGTTAAGGATCAGCCTGGTAAGTGGAAAGACTACTTACACTTAGCAGAATTTGAATATAATAACCATTATCATGCATCATCTAGACTTAGCCCATTTGAAATTCTTTATGGTAGGAAATGTGATACACCTGTTTCTTGGAGTGACCCTGTAAATAGAGTTGTTTTAGGACCTGAATTGTTGTAGAAGTTAGAACTAATTGTGAAAAAGGTGCAAGGAAATTTAAAAGCTGCCCAAGATAGGTAGAAGAGTCAAGCAGATTTAAAAAGGACTCATAAAGAGTTCCAGGTTGGAGAACATGTATTTCTCAAGGTAAGACCGAAAAAGAGTTCATTAAAATTGGGAAGCTGTGCCAAGTTGGCACCTAGGTATTGTGGTCCTTTTGAAATATTGTCCAGGGTTGGACCAGTGGCATACCAACTGGCCTTGCCACCAAATTTAAAAATACATAATGTTTTTCATATATCATTTTTAAAGAAATATGTACACGATGCTACTCATGTTGTAAATTGGAATGATGTACAGGTGGGACAAGACGGAGATTTTCAGGTGGAACTGGAATGTATCCTCGAAAGGAGGGAAACTCTGCTCCAGAATTGCACCATTAGGAAAGTGAAGGTGCAATGGAAGCACCTTAGCCCGGAAGAGGCAACCTGGGAGTTAGAGAGTAGTATGCAGGAAACATACCCAACTCTGTTTCAGGAACACTCAGAGAGTGATTGACCAACATCGATGACGATGTTGAGACTTAAGGGGGGGTGTATGTCACCTACCCAATTTATGAAATTATTATTTTAATTAGCAAAATACTTTATATTAAATTTAATTACAAAGTTTTGTAATTATGACCAAGTCTGGTCAAGGATGAATGTAATTACTAAATTATTATTATTTAATAAATTAAAGTAGGAGATAAACATCCAAAGGAGTTGTTAAATGAGTGTTCACTGACCCAATAGGAGGAATGGAAGCTGTTGGAAAGTATGGGACAGATGGCAGCAATTGCACTTCACCACTAGCTATTGGTTATGAGACAACTACCCCTAATAATGTGGCATTATCCCCTAGGTGGTGGGAGTGGGCAGGCAGCTCATTTAATGACCAAGTAACAACTGAAAAGGCTTAGGCAGCCTAAATAAGGCAAATTCAAATTGAGCAGGCAGATCTTACACAATATTTTCTGAAGAAATATTCCTCATGTGGATTAGGTGATCACTGAGAGATTTGAATAGGGAGGTTAGTTGTGAGTACAATCATAAGTCTGCAAACTATTTCTATAAGGAGAACCAGAGGAGTTGGTGCAGGTCCTTTGGACTGCTAGTTCTTGAAGATTTGACAATTATTGTTACTGCAAGTGGAGATCCTGAATTCCTAAGTTTCTTCCTCCTCGTGGTTCAGTGAACAGGCTCAGGGGTCCTAAGGAAAGTAACTTGGCTGTCTTTAGGAATTGGTTGGGTGGAACAGTCTTCTTGGGCTGTTTATTTCCCTACATAATTAATTCAGGTTCTACTATTTTCCTAATTTGTTTTAGTTTAGTAGTTCTGTTTAGTAAAGATTAGTAAACTCTGTTTTGAAGAAGAATTGATTTCTGATTTGGTTTAAGTCTGAATGTTAAGTTTTATGATGAACTAAATTGATAATCCAATCTCTACATTTTTCCACATGATGTTAATTACATTGTACTCTAGTGTAGAGAGGCAAATTAAGCATAGATGAAAAGATAGGCAAACTGCCATTGATTCGATAGATAAGTACAGTAATTTATATGTTTTTCATCTTCTGCCCTATAGTTAAAAATAGTATAAATTAATGTATAGTATCTAAAATATTATAGAATATCTCATTGTTTCATGAAAAACAAATATTCTTTGTTCTCTATATAAGTACTTTGTGTTTTTCTTATCTCCATTATTTACATAGGAAATTAATGTAATTCAAATTTTCATACATCATAACTACAAATAAATAGTCTTGCTGTAAATAAATAGAATTGCTAACGATGGACATAAGTTACAAATCACAGTCAATACACAGCCTTCATATTTCACACACACACTGTGTTTTTCTTTATAATTTTCCTGTTAGGATATTTTTTTATAATTATTTCAATATTATCAGAACTCTAAACAAAAGAAATGTAAATCCTATTTTGTTTACAATTATCATATTTTCCAATTACATTATAAACTGTATGTATTATTCAAAACTGGGTTTCGTATCATTTATTCAAAACTTTTTTTTTTAATTTCAAACCCTTAACATCATTTTCCAACAGTCAAACAAACACGGTTTACACATTCATGTACAAACTACAGAACAAAACTAGTTGTCGATTTAAAATCTTTTCTGGAGTTCAATTACGAAAACATCTTTTACATCATAGAAAAACTAGAATTTGGGTGTAGCCATGTTCCTTTTCTTTGCAAATGAAAAGTTACTCTATTGTTTTCGGTTACATAGAGATTATCATATAAGAAATGCATACAGCCTTTAGTTAGCTCGACAGTCACGATTATCTACATAGAACTCAACGATTAAGCATAAACGAGTAGTGTACAACAACATTTTCCATTTCCGAGGTTAAAACATAGCACACAGAGTTTAGCGAGCTTCGGCTCTAACTTTTATTTCATTCAAAAACTTAACCCCAAAAACATTTCCAAGTTTCAGTTTTCGAACCAACACAGGTTCCTGCTTCACAAAGGAAGCATCAACTTACAGGTCGATATTACATTTATAACAAAAAAAAACTACACAGGGTTTATCCCCACCCTCTAAACTTTAAAATGAGTTTTCGAAACTCACAACATTGACGAACTAGGTATCCATTTAAGCCATATAACATTTAAATAGACGAGGGTCGTATTCCCTGTACAATTTTTCACTTCAACATAAAAGTTCTTCAAAGAAATTCGACAGAGAGACAACGCCGAAACATAGTGGAAATCCTTGCTACACAGTTCATCAAAACCTCTTCAACCAAGTCCGAATGGGCATCTACAAGGGTTTGAGACCCGGAGCTTACCAGGAGTGGAGGGTTTCCAACCTTTTCCAAACCCTTGCCCAAGTCGACAATCGAACCCTGTACCTATCACATAACTGTCGAAGGGTTATACAATTGTTTAAAAGAGTTGTAAGTTAAAAACCTTTCAAAACATCTCTGAGATCTGTTTAAAGAGAAGAGATTACCTTTAGCAGACAAAAACCAAGTTCCATGTTTTTCTCCAACAGACGATGAACTCCATGAATGGACCGAGACCAGGGTATTCTTCTTTCTTCGCAGAAGTGTTGCTTCCACTCAAATTTAGAAACAAAAAATTTATCTATCAACTCGATAGCAAATCAAACCGAAGACACTATATTTCTATCAAAACGCCATGACAGCAGAAAGAAGCTTGCAAACATCAACTTGAACCTATAGGTCTCGAGGTTTAAACCTCCTACACTCTTTTAACCCTAACATCCAGCAGCCTGTCGGCCTCGCTGCCCAAAACAATAGTGCATAATGAAAGTCATTAACTCTCTATTCAATCAACACAACGACAAAATGATAGGGTTACATCCAACGATCCAGATTCATCACAATCAACGATCACGGGTGTGCCAGCAAGGTTACATTGGGCCGAACAACTACTATATTTATTGCTCCATCATTACACAAGCATAGCCTTGCCACCTTGGCTCACGATGGCTCGTTTTATATCTAGCTCGGAGGAATTTCAAAATATAAAAACATTACATAGTGGCTTTTGCAGTCATCGTTGCATTGTTTGCATTACATAAAAGTGTTAACAGTCCTCGTCACCCTGGAGTGTGGGTCGAGCCATTAATGCAGGATTGATACACTATCTCCACGCTAGCTCGAAGCACATGCCGAGCTTAATGACCCGTCAACCTGTCCATTCATTTCATTTTAATACATGTCAGTACCATTTATATCAAACGATATAGTTTCCAAATTGATATTCACGAATTAAAACGTTATTGTTATATTTGTATAGTAGTTATTAGTTATGATCATAAACACGATATTTATGTTGTGTTTTTCACTTATATGAAAAGTTCATTTTATATATAATCCCTAAGCTTATAAGTATTGCATGTAGTTAAATATTGTCGAATTATGGCTTAGGTTAGAATTATAAACATTAATATTGTAATATTAATCAATGTTTATATTCTTTTTTTCTCATAGTTCTTACTATTGCCAATATCGAAAGATAGAGGTTGCATTTTGATATTTTAAACCAAATCAAGGTTATTTGAACAACATAAAAACTATGCAAATTTTATGTGCTTCATACCAAAAATTCATAATATGAACATTTAAGGATTTTTGCGGTACAACTACCACATTAATACTATGCTAGTATTAATTACCTTATGAACGATGACAAAAAGCCAAACTATAACGACATCGATGGTCACGACAACAAACTTAACAACTGTAGATTTTCTAGATAACATTGTTTTCAACTTTGATGAATTGTAAGACAACGTTGGAAAACCAGTAAGCAGTACTAAGTATTTCATACCTGTAGATACCTTGTTTCGCAAAAAGAATTCACGACATTTCATTATTTGACGTTGAATTGAATTACACATGTATTTTTAAACTATGCAGTCATTGAACTTCTTACCTGTTGTCTGCACATAGAAACATTTCAAATGCCTTAGCGTTGCAGCTAAGTAAACTCCAGGGTACCTCGTAGGACACCCTTGGACATCAAGAAAGCAAACTGTCATTATCTTATAAAAAGAAAAGTATCGCATCATATTTCAAACCTTTCCGTGCATTTAATTACTTTAAGCATGTTTGTCATGAGTGTGTTAAGTTGTCATTATCAAAGTGTTTCTAACTCAGAAATTAAATTATGTTTAGTGAGAAACAACTTCTTAATCAATGTTTTCGTAATCAAGCATTTACTATTTCCGTAGATAATATTATCTTATTAAATGCTATTTTAAACAGTTTTAAATTTTTATGAAAATTCGAGATGTTACAAGGAGATTGAAGAAAGACACAACAAAACCATGGAGAAAAATGCCCAGGTAGCTCCCAACTCGTGAGAGAGCAAAATTGATGGATGAATAATGGCTTGGGGGAAATTTAGTGGCTCTTTTCTTTCCTAGGAAGCCAAACACGAAAATCTAGGAAAGGTGGCTTGCCCATACTCGAATTTGGACAGCCATACCTGACGAGCTCTTTAATTCTCTTTTTAATTAAATTAAGAACAGAAAGCTGTGCATAAATTATCAACCGAGGGCTACAAAAGATTACAAGCTACCAAACAAAATAATCGCCAGACACTGCAACTTGAAAGATCTTAACACATAGAAGATTAATGAATTATTGAATCAGAATTAGGATATAATATTTTGGTGAATGGACTCCTAAGAAATTGCTGAATATTGAAAGAATCTTGCAATCAAATGAAAGCATCTAAATATCAATAACATTCAACTAAACTACAGAAAAGATCTTGTGAATTAATGAAAGCATCTGACTATCAATACCATTCAACTTAGACTACAGAAAGAAATCACTACCAACAACAATCTATTAAATTACAGAAAGCATTTAAATGTCCAATTCTAGTTAACAAGCTGATAAATCCCTAATGAAAATAATTCACTGAATCACAACTGTAATGAAAAGGTTGAATACTAATCAAATTCTACGATTTGCTTCTACTATTGAACGCTCACAACAGAATTCTGAAAGAACCTAATTACATCCATTCACTAAAGAATTTATGCTAATTTGACATTCATCATTCATATACTCCTCTGGAAATGGTAACAAAAATAACTCTGTAATCAATTCTCACCACTCATTAAAGGATTCACACGCAACTATAATCGCACAACAATTCTGTATATCAATTAATCGAACCAATCCACACTGCGTTAATGATTAAGTAATGAATCTGAACACACATGCATAAAGGAAAGAAATCATATTTATAGCAGCACCTGTCACAGAAGGGGGCCCTACCTTCGGCAACAGGAGCTGAACAGCCTCTCAATCACACGAAATGGATCAACACATCGAATCAGATAAAACCAGGAATTTCTTATATATAAAACTGATACAGTGTTCAATAATTCTTATGCAATTGAGGGTAACCCTTCTTAAGAGTCTCCCTGTCTTTTATACATCAACACTTATGAGAGGATAAATGAGGAATCGCATAGTTACAACGAATCCCCCAATAAATCCTATCTACGGATCCTTAATAAGATATTTATGGGATATAGATCGTGGAAAGTGGAGGAAGATCCTTGGGATGTCGGGATGGTCAACTATGAGTCATCATGGACCCATAATACCAAATTAAGCATGAAACCTCCATCTCCTTGGATCGACTGCAACATCATCTGATTGTTGGATAGGTAACCAAAATACTGCAGCAAAATACATCAAGATGGATACCTCGGTGTAAAAGCTCCAGACTAAAATGCATATCTCCCAGCTTCCATAGTCCTTCATTCCGCAACTTGTAGATGAACTGATACCGAACCTGAAACATATCTTCTTTAGTAGGCAATAATAGCAACATAGCCCTATCAATCATAAGCAATTGACAAATAACAGAAGGGACAAGATCAATTCTTACCAAGGCCAGAATGTGCAAAATGCAACCAAAAGAGCCGGTGGTAATATAGGAGTATGTAAAAAAGGAGTCAAAAACAAAGTATAAAGGAGGAACAAAAAGGGTCATATGCATAGCCCGCAATACCCCTCCATTCCCAAGGCATTAACTACCTCAACCAACTCTTGGGAGAGTAAAGGATTGGGTACAAGGTCAACATGGGTAGTTGAGGGTTTGATGGGTTCTCTCATTGACACTTGGCTTGGCTTGATTGGCTCAAAGGTTTGAATATTTCCCTCCCAATCCCTTGTAAATATCATGCCCCCATCTCTTGTTGCATTGCATATCTAGTTGTAGGCATTTATATTAAAATGCATATTTACAATCCCCATGGTTCACTAGCACATGGGTAGCATAATATCCAATACTTGCCTCTTCAAGATTAAGCGTTCACTAGCGAGGCCTTGGCCTTGAGCTCCACTCTAGGAATCATACATAATATGCATACAATATTTACATTATAGAACAAAATATTACAAGGGTAGCCGCAACAAAAGCAAGCAAGGACAACGTGGTCAAAATGGTAAAGGAGTTCGAGACAACCAAGAAAAGGGCTCGTATGCTGCAACACACCGTGGCTAATGAGAAGGCCTATAGGGACCTTGTGGTAAAGAAATATAATCGCCTTTTGTTAGATCAAAAGGAATTGTCAGATAAGTATCAACACCTGGAGGAGGAAAAGGAACACTTGGCAGTCCAAATGATGATAGTGGAAGGAGAGAAGTGACTTCGAAGCCAAGATCATTCAATTAGAAGAAGAGAAGGAGTTGATGGCTGAGCATCTAGAACAAGCAAATAGCATAACAATGGACATGACTCCCTTTCATGAACAATCCTGCGACATACTAAAGAAAATGCATGAGTCACAGGAACTGCTTACTGAAGAGATTTGCAGGTTAAAGGCCACAGTGGATAGAATGAGGAAGATCAACTCCGAAGCTACTAGGCTAAAGAAAAAATACTCACAGGTAAAGGAGGATATAATGAAGTAGATGATATGGAGAGAAGGGAAGGTGAATTTCCCCAAACACCTCCCTTTCAAATCTGTGGCTGATTTTAAAGAAGACATAGGCCTCCTGGAGTTCTGTAAGAGCTGCGGTGTAAAATTGATCTCTGTGATTCAGGTAACTATTGGAAAGTGCAGTAGCCTATATCAGAAGATTTATGAAGTTCATGAGAGATGCAAAGTAACACTTCCCCAATATGCTGACAGTCTATTTTTCCATTGTCAAGTCGTGAAGTTAAAGGACAACTGTCTCTTTTTGTCTTTTGTGTGAAAGGATTTCACGAATTATTCCATTTTGTAAAAGGAACTTAAAATAAATTAAAATATTTAGGGAAAAGAGACATGTGGCAGCTCTGGGAGCATTTTGTAAAGCTGTATATAGATGATTAAAGAATAGTAGAAGGACTTTTGGCAGGTGAAAATAAATTTTCTGTCTTGTACGTGAACTAATTTACTGCATGTATAAGGAATTTGAATTTTGCCTAAAGAAAGCCTGGGAAACTGCGTTTTTTCCTGAAGGATGTATTAAATGTTTAATGGATTATTCCTTTGTCATCTATACATTACTGTGAGATCATTCCTTGCTATTATGAATTGTTTCCGTGCGATGAATGTTCTCATAATTTCCCGTGCAAATATGTTTATCTCAAATGAGTAATGGAATGTGTTAATTAAATCAAAGCTATCTTTGGTATCTTCTATCTTCTGCTGAAATTGCATCTTTATGATCAAATAGCTATCTGTTTGATATTTACATGTTTCTTTCAGTTTATTACTCATCTTTACAGTTTTTTCCTTATAAGGATAGATTAGATTTGCTTGTACAGTTTTAGATTAATTACCTGCATTTAACTTAGGGAACTTGCATATCATCTTTAAAATAAAACACATAAACGATGGATTGGGCCGCAACCGGTGCAAAGGATATAAATATTTAAATCTTACGGTAGCCGGAACCGTTAACCGGACAGATTCTCCACACCAAATGGTGAGCGATCTAATTGGGCTTGCTTACTGGAGAGAATCCCTTGCTGATTGATGCTACGATTTTCAAGGCATCAACAGTTTTCGGCGCTAGAAGGAGGGACACCAGTGTATGGCTGATAAAAAAGACTCTTCTTTAAGAGGAGATCCAACTGGAAACCCGCTTGAAACAACAATCCCAGACAATTCAGATCTGGAAATAATAAATCAAGAAGATCCTAATTCTGAGTTTGAACAGCAAGAAACGCTATATGCTATACCTTTTGCTGAAGTAGAAAACTTAAGAAGACATACCCGTGCATATGTTAAGCAACTTGGTGGTTTAAACGCGATTCCTTTTTTCCCTAGAAGAAGAGCTCCAAGAAGGGAAAGGAAGTACACACGTGATTCAGTTCTTATTCAGAACTTTGAAGAATTAGTGGATTTATCTTTAGAAGAAATCACAGAGCCTCTCAGAGAAATTGAAATCGAAAATCCTCTAGATCTTGAAGAACCTCACACTCCGAGGAATTCTACACCTCATACTCCACATGATTCTTCACCTAACTCGCCACGTGGAGCCATGGCTGTCCCTGCAGGGAGAGCAAGAGGAGCACTGAATTTGGCTGGACCGTTTCATAATTTGCCTAAGAATCCTGAGAAAGTTTTTCCTAAGTATGATCCTGGAAAAGGTATCTCTGCTGAATATCACCTTAAGAGATTTTATTAGGTCTGAGCCTTTTGAATGTACAACATGAAGATGTAGTCTGTAGACTCTTTCCCTATAATTTTGATCCCAAGGTATCTTTTTGGTACTTTAGTTTACAAGCTAGCTCGATATCAAACTGGGAAGAATTTGAAAAATGTTTTTAAAAAAAATATGGAAATCAGAAAAAAGTAGCTACACTTATGAAAGAATTATTATCCATGAGGATGGAGAATAAAGAAAAGGTTCAAGAATTTAACCAAAGATTCACTACGCTGTTAAACAATTTTAATGAGGCGGCTAAACCCGCAGAAGAATCTTTAGTAGAATATTACACAACAGCACTCGACCGTCCCATAGCAATGTTTGTCAAACAAACCAAGAAGACTACCTTAATAGAAAATTTCGAAGAATCTAGGAAGGTGGAGGAAGAAGCGGAAATCATTGCTAAACATGCTCTTGAGGCAGAAACAAAACCAACAACTAATAAAAAAACCTTGTTACTAACTAGAAATAAGGAAGAGCCATCAACATACATGGAAAACGTGGTTAAAATGATGCAAAAGTTGTCCAATAAAATTGTAGATCTTGAAAAGGATAAAGCAGCTAGCACATCTAGGAAACCTTTTAAACCTTTCTACAAGAAGAGAGAAGAAAATGATCAGCCTCATCCAGCTACAAACAACTCTCATGTGTTAAATATAAATGAAGTAGGATTGGATAATTTTTGAACTTTCCATCAGGAACCACATTATGAAAAACACTGTCCGCAATGGATAAATTCAATGAGTTTAGTAATGAACCAAATGATGGATGCACAAATCACAGATCAGGAAGATCCCCAGGAAGAACAAACCTCGGAGGCAGAAGAACCCATTCCAGATACCACTATGGTGCTGTGGGATTGGGTGCCTTTAACCGAATTGATTGAGGATGACCCCGAATAAAGTCAATTCTCAGCTGTGAATATTAATACTTGCAGCAAAGGTCCAGTCACTGATCCGAGTCCAACTGCTCCCAAGCCTAAAATTTCCAAGGAGATACCCAAAAGACACATCACTATTATTCCACCATAGCCCAAAGCTAACCAGATACCTAGCAAACAACCAAACGTAGAAACAACTCAGCAACCAAAAGCGACTTCAAACAAGACAGACAATTAACCAAAAGTTGTAAAGGAATGTGATATGGGGTATGATATAATTGAAGACATAAAGAAAGTAAAAGCAAACGTTTCTATATTCGATATGTGTAGTTTTCCTCAGCAACGAAAGAAACTGTTACAAGCTCTTGATCCCTAATCTAGCACTCCTTTAGCAAGTACTCAGGAAGATCCTGAAATAAATGAAGCTGGTATTGGCAGAAAATCTAAATTCCAAACATTGCCTTTTCTTTTAACTTTTGAAATTTTCAATCACAATGTGCATAACTATTTGGTAGATTCCAGAGCTTCCTCGAATGTCATGCCACTGTCAATTTGCGAAAAGATTAATGGGCAGCCTATTCCAACCTTAGCTCAAATTATTCAGCTAGATAGAACTATTGTTAAAGTCACTGGGGAAATAAAAGATGTGCTTATTAGGTTGTCAGCAGATCCTAGAGTGTGTCAGTTTATTGATATAATGGTAGTTGATATTCCTGAAGCTTATGGTTTGATCTTGAGCAGGGACTGGTCTACAAAACTAAATGGTTATTTTGCAACTGACTGGTCCCATTTGTGGTTACCATATCAGAATAGACAAAATCAGATTAAAGTACTTAGAGAACCGCACATCAAATAGAATGTGACTCAGCTAGAGGAAAATAATGAAGCTGTATCTTTTTCATCTTCGGTTTTGGGGAATTATTTCTTAGAAATCGAGCTAGGTAATTATCAATCAGAAAATGTTAGCCATGAATCAGATGAACAGTCCGATCTCCTTCAATTTTCTCGGACTGATGATATTGACTGTAACATAGTTAGATTAGTTACTGACTTAGATGGTAAAGATACTAACTTAGTTAGATTAGAGAATGTTTTTTGGGTTCTATACTTTGACGGTTCCAAAACTCAGGAAGGATCCGGAACTGGTTGTGTTCTAGTTGATCCTAAAAACAACAAACACTTCTTGTCTTGTAGATTAGAGTTCCATTGTACTAACAATACTGCTGAATATGAAGCTTTGGTTCATGGATTAAAGAAGGCCATCGGTTTGAACGTTAAATACCTGAAAGTCTTTGGTGACTCAAAAATAGTCATTAGACAGGTGAGAGATATGATTCAGTGTCTTTCACCACATTTAAAAGGTTATCAGTCTGAGGTATGGGATTTAATTATGCACTTTGAAGCTTTTAATATAAAATCTGTTCCTAGATTACAGAACGCCGCAGCTGATTTATTGGCTACTTCTGTTTGTAGAGTGGTGCAGGGTATTTTTTAAGGATTATAAACATATACTTAAGTATAGTATTCTAGGCGATTGTTCTGGATTGAGAAAAACATATATGTAGATTGGTAGGCGAATATTAAATATGAAACATACAATTTAATACTGAAACTTGTAAATTTTGGCTAATATTATGATAAAAACACATATTTTATGTAAATATAGGCGATATTAGAGACTAAAAATGACCAAATAGCGAATTTATTATTTGAAAAAAACCCCCCAAAAATAGCCAATTGGAGAATTTGCGCCCCTAAAATTTTCTCTGGATTGGTGCCTACTAATAGTAAGTGTTCTATTGAATTGGTTTTCAGGCCATCTGTTCTAGATAACATCACAAATCTCAGAGTGTTTGATGATGACGATCAGATCATCAGTTTCCTCACCAATGAAGATGTTTTCCAAGAAGCTGTTATAGATGAAGAAGAGCATGATTCTGATCTGCAAAACAAAGACGTAGTCAAAGGAAATTTCATGCCCAAAGGAGTTAGGTCACTTGAAAGTTTGTTCAATTTGCAGAGCAAATTCAAGAAGCCAGCAAATGTTAAAACTCATAGATCCTCTATGCAGCATGAATTGATAAATTTGGGCACAGAAGCAGAACCAAAGTATGTTAATCTTGGCAAATGTTGTTCACCGGGTGAAAGAGATAAGTTCATTAAGCGTTTTCAGCAATATAAGGATGTGTTTGCTTGGACTTATGAAGATATGAAAACATATGACACTCGCATCATTCAACATGTCATACCAATGAAAAAAGGCGTTAAGCCATTTCAACAACAGTTAAGAAGGATGCATCCTACTCTCGAACCTTTAATTCAAAACAAGTTGAAGAGGTTATTAGATGCTAAGATCATTTTTAAAGTCCGACATTCAGAATGGGTTGCTAATCTAGTTCTCGTGAGGAGGAAGTCAGGAGAAATAAGACTATGTGTAGATTTTAGAAATTTGAACAGAGCTTATGATAAAGATAACTATCCCGTACCCTCAATGGAACAAATTCTACAGATGGTATCAGGATCATAACTGTTCTCTCTTTTGGATGGTTTCTCCGGTTACAATCAAGTATTAGTAGCTGAAGAGGACTGTCTTAAGACTACCTTCTGCACTCAGTGAGGAACATTTGCATACTGAAGAATGTCGTTCGGCATGATAAATGTAGGAGCTACTTTCCAACAAGCAATGGACATTTACTTTCGAGGATTGGGCGGTCATTGTGTTGTAGTCTATCTAGATGATGTGACAGTTTTTTCAAAGAAGAGAGAAGACCATGTTTTCCATTTGAAGTAGATCTTTGATCGCTGTAGGAAGTATGGTATCTCTTTAAACCCCAATAAAAGCTTTTTTCCGTTCTTGAGGGAAAGCTTTTGGGTCACATTATTTCAAAGAAGGGAATTTCGATAGATCAAGAAAGAGTGCAAGTTATCAAAAAAATTCTCATGCCCCACAACAAAAAATCTATGCAGTCTTTTATGGGAGTTATCAACTTTGTTCGAAGGTTTGTTCCCGATTTCCCCCAAACTGTTAAACCTTTGCAGCAAATGGTGAAGCAAAGCATACAGTTCAAATGGACAGACTTGGAAAAGGATGCATTTAAGGATATCAAAGAAGCCATAGCTAATGCTCCTTCTATAAGAAGTGCAGATTTTGAAAAAGATTTTATTTTGTATACCTTTGCTTTAGATGACTCTCTCGCAATGGTGCTCATGCAAAAAGTAGAATCAAGAGATGAATACCCAATTTCTTTTATGAGCACTAGTCTGCAAGGTGCTGAACTGAACTATCCTATTGTAGACAAGTAGGCATACGCCGTATTCAAAGCAGTAATGCAGTTCAGGCCATATATTCTTAAGAACAAAACTAAAGTTGTAGTTCCCCATCCAACAGTCAGATCCCTTTTCATTCAAAAGGAATTGGGAGAAAGAAGAGGAAATTGGGTCACCACTCTTCAAGAATATGATTTATAATTTAAACCAGCCACCATCATTAAAGGTCAACGCGTATGTAAATTTCTCACTAAACATCCAGTTGATGAAGAGCTAGATTGGAGGAGTGAAGCTGGACTAAACATGGTCGAGGTATGCCCTATTTTCATAGTTCCTGAATCTGGGTATAGAGACTTAGTGCATTATTTGCAGCAAGGGTACTTGCCGGAGCACTGGAGTTCTAAGCAAAGAAGGGAACTCCATTTGAAATCAGCAGCTTATCAAATCATTGATGGAATATTTTTCAGAAAAAATTACGATGGATTTTTTCTTAGATGCCTCGAAAAGGAAGATGCAAGTAAAGTAGTCAAGGAATTGCACGATGAACCTGCTGTGGGACATTATTCCGGAGATACAACAACTCACAAAATATTGAGGGTTGGATATTATTGGCCCACCTTATTCAGAGATGCTCATGCCTATGCAAGGAATTGTGATGTTTGCCAAAGGAGTGCTGGGAAATTACTGAAAGCAGCAGGACCATTGCAGCCAGTTATTATCTCAGAACCTTTTGGACAGTGGGGCATAGATGTCATTGGAGAAATAAAACCGAACTCTTCTCTATAGCACCGATACATCCTGACGGCCACAGACTATTTTACAAGATGGAAAAAGGCCTTTCCATTGCGCAAAATCAATGAGGATGCGGTTATCAGCTTCTTAAAAGAGAACATCATAACTAGGTTTGGGGTTCCAATTTCCCTAGTCTTTGATAATGCAACTTACTTTTCATCCTTTAAGATAAATGAATTTGTGTATGATAAAGGAATTAAGTTACATTATTCAGCTAATTATTAACCCCAAGGAAACGGATTAGCTGAATATTCAAACAAAAACCTCATCCGGATCCTTAAGAAAACTGTGATCGAAAATCAGAGAAGCTGGCACACTACTCTCCCAAATGCCTTATGGGCAGATAGGGTTACTCCAAAGCATTCCTTAGGGGTTTCCCTGTATACCCTTATCTATGGTAGAGAAGCCATCCTCTCTCCCAATATCTTACTCCCATCATTGCAATTGGCCCAAGCTTCCCAAGGTTCCAGTAGTCAAGTTTTACAATCTAGAATTGACACCCTACAGAAACTTGAAGAGTCCCGGCAGAAAGCCAAAGACCAATTCCACCAACACCAAGATATAGTCAAAAGGTGGTTCGATAAGAGGAAGTCTGGGAAAAGAAGTTTTGAATTAGGTGACTTAGTTATGAAATGGGACCATCCACACGAAGGAAAAGGAATGCATACAAAGTTTCAACATTTATCGGTTGACCCTTACCAAATTTATGAAAAGCTTGGCCTGATGACATACAAGCTAAAAGATTTACATGGAGAGGAAGTAACTCTACCTCTCAATGGCCTCGCTTTGAAGCAGTACTTTGCTTAGTCCTTTGAGGCTTTTTGTACATAAATAAACACTCTTGCTTCTTTCTTGCTTGCTTGTTTGGTTTTGTTTTCTATTATTTTCTTCAGTCATCTTCTTTTGCTTTCCTCCTTGCTTTATGTTTAGAGTTTTATTTATTCTTCTTTAATAAATCCCAGCTCAGATTTTGGTGAAGAGGTAAGATAGATCTTCGAACAAAAACTCAAAATCCTGTAAGGTTGAAACTTGCTTACAAAGAAATTTGCAACTTTGTTTTCACTGTTGAGTTTCCAGGAATTTAGAGATCCTTTTTCTGATTGGTCAAAAGTAACCATTTTTCAAATAACTAAGATTCGACATTTCTTTCCTACTATCTTGGGGCTCCACCCACTCTAACAATAAATTCCTGTCTCGAGGAGTTCACTATGAGAGACCCACGGAAAGGAATCATGTCTCACAGATGTGTGGTACTTCAAATGATCCCATGCTACAAATGAAAGCCAAAAAAGCTTGTATTAAAGAGTCCGATTTCGAGAAATTCTCGTCTCAATCAAAGCACGACAGAGAAAAGCAAAGTACATTCAATTTCAAATAAATTTGCTCAACAAGGTTCTTCTCCGTTTGTGAAGCATGATAATCAAACAAACTTATCTCTCACACAAAAGGACATTGTGGATTGAAGAACCAAAATCAAATATGGAAGTTGAAGAAATTCATTTCTGGAAGACACAAATGACAAAAGTCATCAAGAAACATCCAAAAGGATGCAAATAGAATCGGAATGAGGAACAAACGAATATGTCTATGAGGTATTGTTACGATCCCGTGGAGTCTTCTTTAAGTTGACATCTGAGATGCAGGATTCCAAAATGAACTCCATACTCAGGCCCTAAGAGAGTTGAAAGAAGTATGATTCTAAGTTTCCCTCTCCCAAAATGACCATGATGATGAGAGTGATCACTATATTCACAGAACCTGAACTATGAAGACATTTTATTGCCCATATAAATCAGTTGTTTACCCCTAAGGAGAGTTCTTATTTAGAGATATGTGTTCACCAGAGAATCGCCAATTGTTGTTGCTGCAACATCCCTCCCCAAAATTTTGGATTTTGGGGCCCCTCCTTGCTTTTTGAGAAAATTTTGCTTAGGAACTAAATACTTCCTAGAAGTTCTTTTATACTTAGTTCTAGAAATGCAATTTTTCTAATCTGTTTTTGTCTTTTCCTTCTAAGTAAAACTTAGTCTTTTCACCAGCAACAGTGGACGAACTCAACCAGTTTACCAGCAACGGTGGACGAACTCAACAAGTTTCGCCGCAACGGGCACCTCATCATTTTCGTCAAGTCTTTTGAGCTTGTTAGTTTTAGAAAAACTCACCAAGTTCATCCGAAACGGCGGATGAACTCACTGAGTTTCGTCGCAACGGCAGAATAACTCACAAGGTTTTACCGCAACGAGCGATCAGAATTTAAGTCACAAAGTCATTTCACGTCGGATGAACTCGGCTAGTTCCGCCGCAACGGTGGACAAACGCATGAAGTCTCACCACAACGGGCGAGCCGTTTTCATTAAAGTCCGAAGTCATTTAACGTCGGACAAACTCGTGAAGTTTCACCGCAACAGGCAGATGAACTCATTGAGTTTCGCCGCAATGCCGCTTGAAACTCACAAGTTTTTGCCGCAAACCATCGGGCGAACTCACTGACACCGTCCGATTTTGGCGGTCGCTTTTAATGCTAAGTGTGCCGAAAAGACCTCGCCGTACTTGCCTTCAACCCCGTTTTAAAAGCTCCACCCACCGAATTAAATTCCCACACGTGTCAACCTTTATATATAGGGTTTGGATAGTTAGAGTTTATATTGGTATATTTTTGTGCTTTGAGAACCCCGTTTGAGGCCACATCAAGTTGCTCCAGCTCAGGAAGTACAGCACCTTCAATCCCCGTCAGGCCCAATCGCTCTCTGCCAGGTAGGTGGTTATCTAACGCCTCCTTTTGTATTTGTTTTTAGTTGCTAGTCGCTGAGCCGGTCCCGGCATTACCATCGTCGCAACTAGTTTCATGGCCCTTAGTCGAATTGCTAAACGTGTTTGGCCATCCCCATGTACTGGAGCTCGTAGCCGTCGGCTCATCCAACCTGCTTCCACTCCCTTAAGCCTACGTGCTCAGCATTTCCCAGCTACATTTACCTGTCACTTCCCACACACTTGCCGTTAAGAAAATACCAAGCCCCCTGTCTCATTGTTTTTGAAATCATCATCCATCTTTCCTAGCTCTGCTTATCACTCTAGGGAGAAGCATGGTGTTCTTCTTTCAGTACAAACTCTTAATTCCTGTCTATATTTTACAACATATTGCTATGGAAAGTACTTGCTATCTGCTAGATCTATGAAATATACTTGAGCCATGTTGTTATGCTAGTATAATGTGTAATATTTTTTGTTATGGCTACTCACGCATGGTCATTGAACAGGGTTAAGCCACAATGCCGAAGGGTAGTAAAAGGAAAGCAAAGATGACTGAACTAGAGGATCCAAGAGTCGAAACTTTATTCAAGGACACCAAGTATGTCACAGGCGTTCCTCCTGAAGCCAAGTGGGGAGATATATACTGCATGCTAAGAGACCAAGATATCCCTGGAGCACTCTTGGAAGAAGGATACTTATACCAAAACATTAGAAGCTCTGGTATATATAAAGCTTCCACGCGCCCAGATCTCTTTCCCTGTTCAGAAGTGATCGGATGGATCCTGGAACATGCAGAGGCTGAATCAAGAGTATTATCCGATAGCAAGGGAGAGGCATTTGCCTCATTTCATCCAACCTATATTGCAGGAGCTTACAAGTTACCACGTCCTTAGCAGTAGTTGAACGACGAATGGTTAGGGCAGCTCAAGATGGATAATTTAAAATGGCTAGAAAATTGTTAATCTCAGGAAAGCAGCTGAGAAAAAGGAATAGTGATGAGTATGAAGTCCAAAATCCGAGGGCCCCTTCCCAGATGATTGCCCTTATGTTGAGCAGAATTTTTGGCATGGTTGATGGCATTGTTTATAGGATACAATGGGTCCCCATAATTCACTACGTGGCATTCAAGGGAACAATTTTTAATTGGGTAGATATCCTCTTGGATAGTCTTTCATCCGCCATAGCCGCTGTGAAAGAAGGGTTGATCCTAAAGAAGTCAAAATTTTACATGTCATCCTATCTCATAGATTATATTCTAGCAAAGATTCCTTTCCCAAATTTGGGTTGCATTTGGGACCAAGCCAATACCCCAGTGTACACCGCCTATAAAATGCTCTGGGCACAAAATTACAAGACACAATACAAGCTCATTTGTGAAGAATTCATCATACCTTTGTATGAGCTAATGTTTAATGAAGAACGCAATTGTTTATCTGAGAATGCCATGGATGCCATGGAAAGCTACGACAATTTATATTTTTTAGAGAAGGGTACTTATATAAGAATGTATGGAGGCTCCAAACCACCATATATCCTGCCTCGGTATGCTATTGATTACATAATCCTAAAGGAGGCATTCAAGCAGGTTTTTCTTAATGGAGTTGGCGGATTTCTTAATAGATTAAAAAAGGCTTCTTTTCCTCCTTTTCCTTTCTATGTTGGAGCCTATAAGTTCTCAAAGGTTTCATCGACCGAAGATTTTTTTCAAGAGTTAAGAGGTTTTCACTTCGGGGAAGTAGTCTTCCATAGAAATGATAGGCGGAACAAGGCTGCAGAACATTGTAGAGAGATCCATGCTCACTTCGATTATTCTCATTACTATGATGAAGATGAAGAGGTGTATAGAGGAATCAGTAACATGACCGAGCTTCAAATTTTCCGTCACCTCAAAGACGGAGCCAGTTCCAGCTCTACCACTGCCCAAGATGCCCAAGAAGCTCGACAGAAAGAAAAGGAAGTAGCCGAAGCTCTGATCAAGGAAGAGCAAAGGCTTAAAGAGGAAGCTGAGAGGATCCAAAAGGAAGCTTCTGACAAGATGCAAAAGGAGCAAGAAGACAAGCTTCGAGAAGAAGAAGCTCTTAGGCTTCAGGAGGAAGAATCCCAGAGGCTCCGAGATGAAGAACTAGAAACGATAAGAGTGGAGGAAGCTGGTAAAGCACAAGAATAAAGAGAGGCAGTTGAGAACCAGCTAAGGGCCGAAGAAGAGGAAAGACAACTTAAGGCCGGAGAAGAAAATAAAGAAAATGAAGATGCAAAAGTTGGGGGGTCTAGCACGCAGGACATGGATATAGACTCATCCCAGATGGTTCAGACCCCACCCACGCAAGAAAACATCCCTATAGGGGATCTTCCACTGATCCCTTTCACTCCATCAAAGGATCATACTGTGTCCCAGTGGGATAGATTTGTGTTTGATAAGAAAAGGAAATCCATTGTGCTAAAGTCAGAGACAAGGTTGAAGAAATCCTTTCACCTGGACATCATTACCCGGTGAGAAACCACTGTTATGCAAAACACGAAAAAAGGCTCATGTGGCTATGGCATCTGCTACTGTAGCCGCAGCGAAAGCAAGCGAGGACAACGTGGTCAAAATGGTAAAGGAGTTTAAGACAACCAAGAAAAGGGCTCGTATGTTGCAGCACACTGTGGCTAATGAGCAGGCCTATAGCGACCTCGTGGTAAAGAAATATAATCACCTTTTGTCAGATCAAAAAGAATTGTCAGATAAGTATCAACACCTGGAGGAGGAAAAGGAACTCTTGGCAGTCCAAATGATGATAGTGGAAGGAGAAAAGAATGACTTCGAAGCCAAGATCATTCAATTAGAAGAAGAGAAGGAGTTGATGGCTGAGCAGCTAGAACAAGCAAATAAAATAACAATGGACATGACTCCCTTTCATGAACAATCCTGCGACATACTAAAGCAAATGCATGAGTCACAGGAACTATTTACTGAAGAGATTTGCAGGTTAAAGGCCATGGTGGATAGAATGAAGGAGATCAACTCCAAAGCTATTAGGCTCAAGAAAAAATGCTCACGGGTAAATGAGGATATAATGAAATAGATGATATGGAGAGAAGGGAAGGCGGATTTCCCCAAACACCTCCCTTTCAAATCTGTGGCTGATTTTAAAGAAGACATAGGCCTCCTGGTGTTCTGTAAGAGCTGCAATGTAAAATTGATCTCTGTGATTCAGGTAACTATTGGAAAGTGCAGTAGCCTGTATCAGAAGATTTATGAAGTTCATGAGAGATCCTAAGTAGCACTACCCCATAATTTTGAATATTTCCCGAGCAAAGAGCAACACCTATCTGAGTTGAAAGATGAGCCGAGCATCCAAATGGAATATGTAAGGAGAATAGATGTGCTAACAACTGATGATCTTCATCAGTGTATCCTGCTACCTTCCGTACATGCCCACCTGCTCCACGAGATTCTCTAGACTGCAGTGGCAGAAATGCAGGACATTGAAGCAGAACTAGACAAGCATGTGATTTCCAAAAAAATAATGCTTCCTGCCCCTACTAATAATGTTATAAGAGACACAGGCATTTGGTTCAGCTATATAGCTAAAGCTGATAAATAGGAAGCAGAAAAGGCATCAGTAGAGGCAGGCACGTCCTCTGGAACAAAGGCTCTAGCTGAAGCAGAGGCGCCACCCGAAAGCTAACTCGGCTACCACAATATATTGAAAGTCTATTTTTCCTTTGTCAAGTCATGAAGTTAAAGGAATTCAAAGTTTTTCCTTCTGTCTTGTACGTGAACTAATTTATTGCATGTATAAGGAATTCGAAGTTTTCCTAAAGAAAGCTTGGAAGACTGCGTTTTTTCCTGAAGGATAGATTAACTGTTTGCTGGATTATTCCTGTGTCATCTATACATTACTGTGAGATCATTCCTTGCTATTATGAATTGTTACTGTGTGATGAATGTTCTCATAATTTACTGTGCAAAGATGTTTATCTCAAATGAGTAATGGAATGTGTTAATTAAATCAAAGCTATCTTTAATGTCTTCTATCTTTTGCTTAAATTGCATCTTTATGATTAAATAGCTATCTATCTAATATTTAGATGTCTCTTTCAGTTTATTACTCATCTTTACAGTTTGCTCCTTGCAAGGATAAATTAGATTTGCTTATATAGTTTTAGATTAATTACCTGCATTTAGCTTAGGGCACTTGCATATCATCTTTAAAATAAAACACATAAACAGTGGATCGGGCCGCAACCAGTGCAAAGGATATAAATCTTTAAATATTACGGTAGCCGGAACCATTAACTAGACTAATTCCCCACACCAAAGGGTGAGTGATCTAATTGGGCTTGCTTACCGGGGAGAATCCCTTGCTGATTGATGCTACAATTTTCGAGGCATCAACAAAACCTTAGAAGATCGACAAGCTGATTATTAGTCCTCAATGATACAAATTGAAGGTAATTTTTTTTCAAAACCACTTTCTATTTTAATTCACCTAGGAGCATGCCGTAGTTACATTTCCCAAAAATTGTGGATAAATGTTAGTTAATGAAAAGCAAGCACAACAAGTCTTGGTTGGTTCATCCCTTGGGCTCTTATGATGTTCTAATAGCGATGGACTGGTTAGATAAACACCACATGATACTGAATTGTTTAGACGAAAAATTTACTTGCAATGATGAGAAAGGAAACTCTAGAATGGTAAGTGGCATACCTAGAAAAGTATCGTTTAGGCAAGTTTCATCCCTGCAACTTAAGAGATGTGTGAGAAATGGATGTAATCTTTATGCTGTAAATATCCAAACTTGTGAAGAAGAATCTAAACAAAAACTAGAATATTTTCCAATATTAAATGAGTTTAAAGATGTATTTCTCGAAGAGATACCCAGGATGCCACCTAAAACAGACTTAGATTTCTTTATTAATCTAGTTCTAGTAGCATTACCTATTTCTAAAGCACCTTACCATATGAGCACACCCGAATTAGTTGAACTCAAGATACAGCTTCAAGATGTAATTGAAAAAGGATTCATTAGACCAAGTGTGTCCCCTTGGGGAGCGCCCATTCTATTTGTAAAGAAGAAAGATGGGACCCTGATAATGTGCATTGACTACAAGGAACTCAATAAATTAATAGTTGAGAAAAAAATCCATTACCAAGGATAAAAAACTTGTTTGATCAAGTTGGAGAGGGAAAAGTGTTTTCTAAAATTGATTTAAGATCAAGTTATCATCAAGTTGGAATTCAGAAGGAAGACATAAGCAATACAACTTTAAAAACTAGATATGGACACTATGAATTCATAGTGATGCCATTTGGCCTTACTAATTCCCTTGCCACATTTATGTGTATGATGAACATTATTTTCAGACAATGCTTGGATAAGTTTGTACTAGTTTTCATTGATGATATACTTATATATTCTAAAGATGAAAAATAACATGAAGAACACTTAAGAATAGTATTACAAATACTACGAGAGCATCAGTTGTATGCCAAGTTTAAGAAATGTGAGTTTTACAAAAACGAGATCCAGTATCTAGGACAAATTATTTCTGAAGAAGGCATAGCCATGGACCCTGAAATGATCAAGGCAATCATGGATTGGAAAACTCCACAAAATGTATTAGATATAAGATCCTTCATGGGACTTGCAAGTTACTATAGAAAATTTATTGAAAACTTTTCAAGAATTGCTTATCCTATAACTTCACTTCAGAAAAAGGAAAACAAGTTTGTATGGACTGATAAGTGTGAAACAAGTTTTCAAAAACTTAAGAGTTTGTTAATGAATGCCCCTATATTAAAGATTGTTGATCTGGATGGAGACTTTGTACTATGCACAAATGAGTGCAAAGAAGGATTAGGCAGAGACCTTTTACAAAATGATTATGTAATTGCATATGAGTCTAGAAAGATTAAGGATCATAAGCATAATTACACGACGCACGATTTAGAACTTGCAGCCATCATCCATGCATCAAGGATGTGGAGACATTACCTTGTGGGAAAAAGGTTTCTCCTAAAGATAAATAACATGGATTTAATGTACATTTTTGAACAACAAAATTTGAATGCAAGGCAAGCACAATGGCTGGCCTTTATCAGCGAATATGACTTTGAGGTAAAACACATTAAAGGAAAAGAAAACAAATTAGCATATTCCCTAAGAAAGAGGGTGCATTTACTTTATGAACTTTCCATAAGTAAAACATAATCTTATTTGAGAAATAAACGCCATGCAACGGTGCGATGATGTAACCATAACACACCGATATGTCTACTACTTGATGCACTGATTGTGACGAATATATTTTTTTAAAATAAAAATATATTAATGGGGCACCTTTTTTATTTAATCGCATAGTTTTCGGTGTGCTGTATGTTCAAGTGCATCGACAATGGTGCATTTAGATCATACGGGCACACCACTTGTTTTTATTTTTATTTTTTATATATTTTATGTTAGTAAATCAAATTCTTATATAATTCTTTTAGATGTATATTTATGAGACATGGTGATGTTATATGTGAAATTGAGTCGTGAGCGTCGTGAGACAAGTCAACAAAAACAGGCACAATTTGATCAATACAACTTTGTGAGAGAGTGGGAGGCCAAGGAGAGGGATAGGTATTTGTGATCTTGTCCCATCACTAATAAAACCAGATACCTCTTGATGGTTGTCAACCTTTTGAATTTATATCAGGAGGTGACATCCGTCAAGGGGAGCACCACATTGCTCATTCAATTCATCCGATGTTGTGGTTATCACATGCAGGTGTTTCATTTCGGTCCCAATTAGTGGTGCTGACCTACTGAGGAGGAAATATATTTCATCATTGGGCTTTCCAGAAGAGGGGAGGACTTTCCTAGTTCCTTGATGTCTCAGTTGGAGCTATAATAGAGTTTCAACTAGATTACTCTTAGAGATATATTGGTGACCACGTCATCGATCCTGTTGATTTTAAAGTGCGTGGTGGAGAGCTTTCCATTGCTTCTTTTGGTGGAGAGGATGCGAGGTGCCTCTCTTTGTTGGTGATGACCATCGCACACCTCACCACTGATGGGAATCACATTATATTCCCTCTATTGTATTATGTTTATTATTTAGTGAAAAGATCAAGATGCATTAGGTGGTCCACTATATTTTTACGACAGTTTTGTTATGCTCTAGATTGATGCCGTGCACAGTTTGATGGGAGGGTCAACTTCCCTTTTGGTTCAGAGCTATTTTGTTTATTTTTTTGAGATATTTCCAGCCACCAGGACATCTTTTGATTGCCACCCTTCTAGGATGATGATGGAGGTGTGTATGCACATGTGGGGGTAGATGATGCCCAAGAGGTGGCAACTTGACTCCCTAGCCATGATCACATTGGATGTGCTCGAGATGTTAGGAGAGGGTGTCACAACATATTCTTCACCTCGGATGAGCCACCAAATGAGAGAGGTAAATCATACATTATGTTTAAATTAATCTATTAGCATTTTAGTCTCTTTATCCTTAATGTAAATGAAATATATTTTAAATTGTTATATTGAATTGTTTAATGAAATTGTCTAATTATTGTTGTGTACTATATATATTTTACAGATATCGACACATTCGATTGGGAGGTGCCACTTCCTCTCACCGAGGATGATGAGGACATGTAGGAGCCAAAGGTGCCCCATCTGGGTAGACCCATCCTCTGACATATGCTAGATGATAGGTATCGATAGGAGGTGGCAGATAGTTTGGTAGGGTTGTTTGTGCAATGTGGGGCTCGACCTATACTGGTGCACGACATTATGTGGGACCCAAAGCTCATAGAGTTTTGGAGGATGGTTCCTCATGATACTAGGAACTTGATGCAACACATTGTCAGTGCATCCTATATTTTAGATGATATGTCACATGACAATTCATTGTCAAATGAGGGTGGAGATCGTCCTCCTCCACCTCCTTCTCCATCAACTATTTTTGGTCATTCAGGAGGGGTAGCCTCGACATCACATGCACCTCCTCCTCCTCCACCTCTGACATCTCATCCACCTCCTCCTCCTCCACCTCTGACATCTCATCCACCTCCTCCTCCTCCACGTCCTCCTCCATCAGGGTTGATAGCTCATCCACCTCCTCCTTTATAAGATTCGACATCTCATCCACCTCCTCCTCCATTGAGTTTGACATCTCATCCATCTCCTAGTCCATCATCTCCTCCATCTCATCATATACCCCTACCTGGATCACCACGTCCATCTCCTCATCTATACCTACACGACTGACCAACCTATACTCCTGATCAACCCAACCATCCATCAACTTGTGGTCCTCCACTCTCCTTATTTATATATAGGATGCTTGCAACGAGATCTGACTTCCTGCAAATGTGGTTTCTACTCTACATGCTACTTTCTTTCCTGGAAGATGTATTGATACCTCTGGCTTTACTAGTGGAGGTGCCGATACCTCTGGTTTTGCTAGCGGAGTTGCTGATGCCTCTAGCTCTACTAGTGGGGGTGTCAATTCCTATGGATCTAGTGGGGGAGGTACTAATGCTCTGGTTCCATAGGTGGACTAGATATATTATAGCAGTTATTCTGGACATGTATATTTGGCATGTATCATCAGTTTGATTTTATTATATATATATATATATATATATATATATATATATATTATACGACATTTTCCATTTTGTATATGTTGATGTTGATGTTTATTTATATGTTGATGGTGATGTGTATGTTAGGTTAGGTTCAACGATGTTTGTCAGATGTGTGTGATGGTCATTTTAGAAAATGCAACTTGTGTTTTGTTAGATGTTATAATAGTTAGGTATGTGTGTTAGATGACGTTTAAATCTATTAGATGTATATGTTAGATGAATATGTAAGGTAATGTTTATGACGGTACATTCATGCTTATTTTTAGTTTTATGTTAATGATGGTATGATGTTGTTTAAGTTTATGTTTGTTAGATGGTGAAAATGATGATGGTGGTATGTTTATGTTTATGTGGAGAAAATGATGATAATGGCATGCTTATGTTTATGATTATGGTTATGTTTATGATGGTATGATCATGATGTTTATGTTTATGTTTATGTTTGTTAGGTGTTAAAGATGATGATGATTGTATGTTTATGTGGTGAAATTTTTTATGTTTATGGTTATGTGGTGAAAATGATGATGATGATGCAAATGATGTTTATGTTTAGGTGGTGAAAATCAAATGATGATGGAGAAAACGTTTACAACTAACTACGAGAATCTAAAAAATCAATGTGTGCACATTTTCAACATGTTTGGGAAATGTAGTATGAATATCGAATAATGGTTATCTCATGCCTATAGTATGTATTTTTTTCCATGGAGGAACTATCCCTTCATTTTGTAAAATAAAAGTATTGAAAATAATTTTAGTTTATATTGTAATATTGGTCAAGTTATGCGTTTATTATGGTGCATTATTTTTCCTCAAAGCTGTATTCAGTTTAAATATCATAAAAATTAAAATTGTGTTGGAAACATGCACTATTTGGGAACTTGAATGCCTAAAATCACATTATAAAAATTAATAATACAACAAATAACACGCTCACATAAAAAATTAATAAAAAAATCATACTCTTCATAGACTTTTATCTCATAACTCATTAGATATGCTCATTATTGATGTATTATAGATACATTTTAAATTGTGAAAAAACATCATGCATATTTATTTTGAAAAAATGTGAGAGGTCTTCGAATCGAACATCTCTGCAATTTCCTTCTCTTTCTCTCTGTCATATGCCCTAAGCTAGTCAACTGGTGTCATTGTTTCAAACTTTTAGATTCTCTCTGGTTTACCATTGAAAGCAAATGTTTCTCTTCGAAAAGGGTGGTTTTCCAAGACGAATAACCTCAAGCAGTCGTACACTAGCTTTTGTCGGTCACTGGACCACCTAGCCTACATATAATGTCCACAACATTTACATACATGATAAACTTTTTTTACAAGACCTGCAATGTTATGGTATATAGAGCACATTAATGTTGAAGATCAATATAGTCGCACTAAATTAAATATGCCAAGGAATATTGCTTTGAATACAAACAAATCAAACAACATATTTACCAGAGAAAACTCCTAACTGCGGGTAATCATGTGTGGTGTATGCAGATATGCCATACAATGTAAAACTAATCTCTATTGGGATGGGGTTGGATACATCATATACCTATATCCCTTCCCTTAATTCCTTTAATTCATCAATCAATGGTTGTAGGTAAACATCCATATTCTTCACTTGTTGTCTACTAGGGACTATAAGAGCCAACATATATGTTCATTCTTCATGGACAACCATTTGCGGGAATATTGTTATTAATCAATACTACAAGAAAAATAGAATAGTTGGTGTTTGGGAGGGAAAATGGGTTGATGCTATCCATGGAGCTACGCTCAATCGAAGGCTCCATAGTTCATCCTTGAATTTATCAGGCCATGTATCCTCTATATGCTTCATGGCTACTGAATCGATTAGGATTCACATAACTCCTTCCTCACTTTGGTGCAAGGCATGCCATCCCTGTAACATAGCTAATTCTTTGAAATGAAAGAGCCTTTGAATCCTTAGGTTTATAGGTATGTGCTTTATGAGGAGGACCATGTTCTTTAGCCTTGTTTTTTCAACTTTTGGTACCCGTCATGCCCACATTTTGGACATATCTCTTTGTCTGCATATTCGTCTCTATATAGAATACAATCATTAGGAGATGCATGATATGATATGTACTCAACACCCAACATTTTCAACATTTGCTTTGCCTCTCCATAGCTTCCAGACAACACATTATCACTCGGAAGTACCTTATCTTTGAATAAACTGCATTTAGTGAGAAATATAAACGTACAATGTCATTTAATGCATAAAATAGACCGTCACATTCCTCAAAATATAAGGTAGTTGATGGCCAGTTACCTCAAAAGTGTTGAGAAACATGTGTTTGACATGCCATACATTGCTTTCAAGTTGTACAGTAACATTGTTGTCCCCAACTGTGTAGAATTTGACCATCCAGGTCCAAAGAGAGGGGTGGTGGAAGCCAATTTAATGATTTCAAAGAAGGTACCAGTGATATGAGTGGCATCCCCGAGCTCATTCTCCTGGAATGTATGTAATAACATTGCACCCATGGAACTCGTATGTTGTAATAACTCATCTATACCAACCTCTATTTCATTGCCTCCATTTCCAACATGTGAATAACTACAATTACTGTAGGCATTCCTAATTGGTGAGATAGGAGGTAGTGGGAATTGAATAGGTGGTTGATTCAACCATGCTTGGTATGCTTCCTCTCCAAGTTGCACTCTTTTTTCAACCTTCTCTCGATTTGACATTGTATTGGGGTGCTGTTGTGGAAAAAATTGCACAAGTGCACTCTTCCACTTGGTAAGGGGCTAATCCTTGTAGGTTTCAGCAATGCCTTAGTCCTTGGAGCCCCTTTTTTGGTTGGTTGGTATTCCTCCAAGTGATCTTGCAAGAGATTGTTAGTGTAACTCACATTAAAACAAAGAAATATGATAAAAAATAAATGAAAGAGATGGGGGAGAATGCAAATTCCAATAAAAATCATAGGTATGTTAAACCACTCTTGTATTTCCCAATAGAATAGTTGTACAACACCTAGGAGGTGGGGGATTCAATGGAAGCCAACAATATCCCTTAGGGAGGCCTTTCTTGTCCAAACTAAATGTTAAGTGAATGGTAGAACAATGGAAAGAAACACTTTCCCCTTGAAGGAAGGTGGCAAGGGAGCTTGGGAATGCTCACAATGGTAGGAAATAATGGGATATGAGGAAGCTACAACTCAAATCCAGCAACATAACCTTGCTCTGATTTCTCTCTACAAAATGCATGCCAATTGATTCCTTTTATAGGCCAGTAGGTGGCCAACAAACAACTAGATCTAAATGTGAACTCTCCTCCTTCATGAACTAGTTCTAAGGTACACAAGGGGGGTTGATTAATGTCGCCAAGTGTGTGAGGATATGAATTTAGATCCTTGGGGAGGATTGAGTCTTCAATGTGCCACTGGGAGTGAATGGTCCCACCATTTTGACAGTAGCGTGGCTATCGAAGGAAAATCCGCACAGATGTAGTGCGATCATTTTTCAGATAATCTGCGCTATAGCATCGATCAACTGTGTATTACCTGTGCTACCCTTTGTTTTGACTGTTTCTTGTCACTTATGTACTCATGTTGTGTTTTGGATCTATTGAGGATGCCTGTGGTGAGATGCATTCTTTATTTTGATGACGCCTTACTAGATGAATCCCCGAAATGTCGCATGTGTGCAACTTTTAGGCATTAACATATGCCCCCTGATGTATGAGGTTCAAAGGGTGCTGCAGAGCCGATAATGCATCATGTTTCTTGATGTTATTCTCATGTTCTATGGGACAAAGCATATGGAAAAAATAGGGTTATCCCATGGGGGAATATTGTTGGTGATGATTGTTGGAGCTGTAATAAAGAATAGTTTTTATACAAACGAGGCATACCCATGCTTGTGAAATGCTATCAAAATGATTATAAGGAGAGGGGACCAAGGTGTCAACTCTAGTATACTGTTGGGACATAGATGAAGGTGGATTTGATCCATGTTTGATTAAATTCCCCAGGAACTACCGTGGAATATTGAAAAAGTGGAACGGTTGGTGACCATGATAATCCAACTGGGGTGGGGGACCAACCTAATATGTAAATTTTCCTGGGATATTTACTATACCAAATAGACTGCTACTATGTTTTCCAAATGTGAACAATACTACCTTCAAAATTATGTTTCCCCTTGATGCGATGATGTGTTGATGTCGAGGATAGGGGAAACTAATTAGTTAGGGAGCACCGATGAATCTCCCTATGAAGTTCGAGGCAATGCATTATAGTGATTGAAAGGGATACCACGATACAACTGCAACTCTTAGAATTCAGTGTTCTGACGTCGACGAGAGATGAAGTACATGATAAAATGGGAGTCCTGTCCCGAGTACTAAGATCATATTGTAACCAACTGGTGGACGGATGGACCTGACAGAAGAGTGGTTGATAAGCGTGAGACTCATAAATTCCTTTGATCGATATCAACATGGGGAGTGGGAGACGACAACTTTTATTTCAGAATGACACAAATTGAAACGGAAGAAGACAAACTGTTATTGGACAATCCACTCGAGCAGACGCGAGCCGGATCTCCCTAGCTCAAAGTGAGTCTAGAACAAATAGAACAGACTACAAATACATTTCCTAGATCTAGCTAAGGACCAAGTACTAGATGTACTACCTTTTTACTACGCAATCCTTTCTCTTGAATGCTGCTCCACGCCCCACGGTTGTTAGATCCAAGCTACAAGACCTGTCAAGACAAAGAAACAAGAGAAACCAATAAAAGACATCTATACAATAAGCGATCTAAGTAAACAGTTAAGCAGGTAAACTACTCAATATCATTGCAGACATGAACAATATTGGTGGAAATCATTTGCATTACTTCAAATAGAGGAGTACATGATAGAGATATAGAACTACAACCAAGACTTAACGCAGTAGCCCTTCTCCAACCAAGCCAATCGCCACAACCTTCCAAGGAAGTATGAGTTCTCCAATAGGTGAATGGAGGTGTTCTAAGAGAGATTTCACCAGCATGTAGATACCATAGTCTTCCTCCCTTTGGGATGGGAGTGAGATTCATTTATATAGGAATAAATGGATAGGGTATGGATAGGATAGGTTGAGAGATGGTAGGAGAGGCTTAAGGGATCTATCCAAAGGTCTAGGAATCGAGTGCCATCTCCTCCAAGAGGTCAAGGATAGGGTCTCAAGTCAGCAAGCTTCGAGATGGACCTCGAAGAAGCTATTTTTTCCACTTAACTGACTTTGTCACACCCTGTAATGGAGCAAGGTGCGATGTCACATGTTGCTAGTGTGCAACCGGCGACGACCCTTCAAAACCGAGCACAATTGGGTACAAATCCTCCCAGGATGATTACTTAGTCCAGGTATCTTCAGGGATGTATACATTGAATCTTATGATGAGTAGATTTCGGGTGTAACAAAATGCCCCCCAAAGCATGAAGCTGTTGAAGATAGACAAGTGAAGTGCTTTGATAGAATTCATGGAAATAAACTCATCGAATGAAGGACACTACTGCAGTACAACTGACTCTGAACTGACAATCTCATATGAAGTACAACATAGTTGCAACCAATCGCAGATCCATGGTAGTAATGACCGACTGAACACAATCATAGCTACTAGACACAAGCGTAGATCCATGATGAGATGATAACACAGCCGCAACCAATACAAGAGTGGATCCATGTAATATAACTCAAATACAAACTTTATCGCAACCTGGGTAAAACATGACTCCCCAGGGTCTTCAAGATGAATCTGCAATGATACGAATCTATCCATGTGATCACAAATGTCTTGACATCGAACATGGTAGAAACCACTCGATTACCGGCCATTAATGTAAACCGTTAACAAGTGCAAGGGAGATCACCATTGATGCCAATGATTCCCAAGGTATCACAGTACATATCATCAAGTGTGACTAAATGATTTGAAGTCGAATGCAAGATGAAATCTTTCAATCAAGAGTCAATGATGTAAACTCATGATGAAAGAAAGGCAACCTACCATTGAGGCATGCATGGCCAAGGTACTTGACTGGTTTCTAGATTCAATCCTCGGATGATGTGTTGAAGTCGACAAGGATGAATCCATCGAAGGAGGGCCATGATGAATCCCCCATCAATCGACACGAAACACGACAAAGATGTGTAGGGTAGATCGGATGATACAGTAACATGTAAGACTGACTTAGAGTAGACCGACGTGATGGCGGGTGTACTGACTACAGATGATAAATGATAGACATATTCTTGAACATGGGCATGGAATGACTTGGCAGTATTGACATGACGAGTGTGACACAAATTCTCAAAGCAACTGATGATGGAATCTTTTTCTTTGAATGACTCAAAGGACTAACAAGACTCAGAAAATAAGTGGAACTCGAGGACAAATGGATGATCCAAGTGCTGTATGCAAATGCAGATGAGTGCCATGTTCAAGAAAGACTACATACTACCACTAATAAGATATGTAACACAAACACTTTCCTTTTTCCCCATCATGAATGATGAGTGCCTCATGTGTTTTTTACGAGCTTGATGAGGGTAACCAGATGCTTGGTATAGCTCATCTCATAGATGAGTCCAATCCCAAATGTTTTACGAACCTGGGATAGGAGGGGTTCACCCATGGATGGGCCCTTCGATGTTTGAATTTTAACGAGTCCAAAGAAGAAAAACTCGACGTCATTTCATGTTTAGAGAGTCTAAAACGAACTAAAGGAGACTCCAAAAGGTCCATTTTTGTAAAGTTAGTCTCTTCGCCCGGAAAATGGTAAAACAATGCGAGAGAGAACTCTTCCAATCATGATTGATTGAAGTATACCTTTTTCGTAAATAGTGCCCTCTGGTCCAAAAAAGGGGTAAACTATCACCAGGGAGACGACCATTCAAATACTTTAACAAGCGTGAATGCGACAAGTTCGCTTGGCCATCTTTTCCTATTTTAGGAGTCTGAATAGAGCTTTAAAGGACTCCATGAAAAACTTTGTCATGGTTGATGACCGAGTACGACAAAGGAAAAAGTAAACTTGGAATAGTTCCTTTTCTATAAATAGTTTAATGAGGCCGGATAAAGTGATAAACCTATACTCGTTAGACACACCTTTTTTCTCAAATTTTTAACGAGCACGATAATGGTATCAAAAGCACTCGGAATCTTTTTCATGTTTGAGCCAGAGCACGAAAAAGTAAAAACTAAGCTCAAACCACTTTTCATGTTTTAACCAGAGCACGAAAAAGGTGAAAGTAAGCTCAAACACTATCTTACTGTTTTAACGAGCTCGAAGATAGGTTGGAAGAATGCTCATGATGTCTGCTTTATTTTTTAACGAGCTTGTGACAGAAAATGAACTATGCTTGGGATAATTTTCATGGTTTAATGAGCTCGAAAACCAAAAAGGAAAGTATGCTCGAAAAATTTTCCCATTGGTGGACTCTTCCCGTCATGAAATACAAAGGTTGGTACATGCCCCCAGAATGATTGCTGGAAGTAAGTGACTTAGCTCCAACGTGGTGTGGAGAGGCGATCGATTTGACTTCAACATAACTTCTAGAGGTTGAAGACATGCCCCCAAGATTCATTTCATTTGTCTAAGGCATAGGCGGGTGAAAATAAGGTTCATGTACTAAGTCTACGAGGAGACTCGACTCAAAGGGAAATGATATGTTTCATTTTTTAACGAGCTTGACACAGGAATAGAACTCTGCTCAAAAGACTTGTTTCATTTTTTAAAGAGATTGACATAGAAAGGGAGCTATGCTCATAGGTTAATGCCCATTGATGGGTTCCTTCCCAACATGGTGCCTAGAGGTTGGAAAAATGCCCCCAACATGATTGCTAGTAGCTTAACATGGTAATGTTCCCTCAACATGATTGTTGATGGTACGACATGTGGCATGCCCCCCAAGCTTCATTTTGTCTGAAAATGCTGCTTGCTAACCCAACTTCCAACCTGGATACTAATAAGAAAATGTTCACCAAGGGGGGGAAAACGAGAATTAGAGGAAATGAAGGTTCAAGTTCTAACTCTAGCGAGAGACTCGAACTGAAGGGAGGGAGATCTATTTCATTTTTACACAAGATTGAAATAGACAATAAGTATTCTTGAGGGGGCCCATCTTATTTTTTAACGAGCTTGAAATGGAATAAAACTATGCTCGAAGGGATGCTTTCATTTTTATGCAAGCTTAAAACCAAAGGTAAACTATGCTTAGAGGGGTCTATTCCATTTTTTAACGAGCTTGAGATAGAATAAAACTGTGCTATAATGGATTGGTTTCATTTTTATGCAAGCTTGAAACCAAAGGGAAACTATGCTAGGGTGGTTGGTTTCATTTTTTAACGATCTTGAAACATAACATAAACCATGCTCGTGGACCCCATCCTCAGGGGCAAGAAACCACTAAAACATGCGGAACATTCAGGGAAGTCTGATGACTAGGAGTCATATGATGAGTGGGTGTCACGAAAGAAAGCTGATCAATGGTCACAACATTCCCATGATGGGGAAAATACATCACTCGATAGAGTGTGGACACGACGGCTTTCATAGCGTAGACATAATCACGTCCAAGGAGTAGATTGAAATCTAAAGGAACTTGGACAACCATGACATCAACATAAACAGTTTTACCTCTCAACGTGATAGGTAATTGCGGGAGAATCCCTAAAGGTCCAGTAGGCCTTCTATTAAAAGCCAAAATCTGGTCAGTTACTGGCAAAAGCAGAGGAGAACCTATAGCTTGCAAGCAATTGAGGATAAAATACTAACAGAAGCTCCCTCATCAACTATCGTACGAAATATTTCTTTATCGAAAACTCCTACAAATATTTGAAAAGGAATACTCGAAGGAAGATGAGATTCTTTTAGACCATTCCAATCAAAGGAAATGACCTCAGTACTTGGAGGGGGTCCTGTGGAAATATACATGGTTTCCCCTCGCCCAGAACAATCTGAACTGACCAGAAAAACATCAGCAGTCTCTATTTCACCCTCAACTAGAAGAGTGGGGTCAACCGAGAATGAGACTTGATTAACCTCTTGGGTATCATCCCTCAAGGGAGGAATGGGGTCTTTCGACTATTTTGTTGAATCGACCGCTTCGTTTTCACTCTCTGATGAAAGAGTGGGGTCAACCGAGGGTGGGGTCGGACTGAACGCCCTATCAACCAATGAAGGATCAGGGGAAAACCTACAATACTTAGTTGGAAGGTGTTTATGGGATGTGTCCATGTCTTCCAGCAATTGTGAAGCTTCATCCATACGAGGAAAAAGGTAAGTACAGTTCATGCCCTTGCATAACCAACAAGGGTCTGCAGCTCTACCCTTCTGAACCTTAATTACAATGTCACTAGTTGATGGGGTATCATTAGTATGATGTCCGGAGACTGATGACAAGGGTTGTTCAGAATGTGACCACATTTCTAAGACCTTGGAGATACCAGGGCAGCTCTTAAGAAAATGGGACCCTTTACAAAGTTTGCAAGGGAATTTCGGTTTATGCGAATTCAAAACAGGTGTATCGGTGCCCCCAGCATGATGATCAGTTGTTGGGGTTGTGACCTTCTGCTTAGTGCTCTTCTTGTTAGTCTTCCCTTTCTTCTTCTTCTCAAACGCCTTCTTACTAACATCAGAGTTTTCAGTATGAGAAGAGGAAGAGATGGAAGCCGATTCAACTTTCGACGAAGAAGGAGAAGGGTCACCATGAGATTGATGCTCATGTGATGAAGGACCTAGGTCCAACACAATTGGTGCACTTGGTGTAACTGAATTGGAGAATAACCATACTGGTAATCCTATCGTCAATCTAGGGAGACTCAATGTAGCCATAAAGGGAGGACCAACAGTTCCACAAGGGGGAATAACAAATGGCACACACTGGAAAGGAGCGTTTTGGTTGGTAGTCCTGGAAGAATCTTCCATATCTGACCTCCCTAAGAGACTCTAAAGTACCACAAAAGTCAAACACTACTCAAGTCTAAAAGCAACAAGCAAACTATGTGAATAGGAGTGGATGAAAAGTCAGGATCCTCACAAGATTATCAAGGCATCGCAAATTGCTATATACTGTAGGGTCCAACAATATGACGTGACAAGGAGGATTGGAACCATACCCTTGCCTTCATACCGAATTACCTGGACAGTACGTGCGTGCTAATCTCCCCGAGTGTTGTTCTCGGTGTATTGCTTTGCCAAGACGGACAAATGGTTAACTCAGTTGGTTTCAGGAATCCTAGTGGTGTCTCCCGATATACGCAAGGTATGTGGAAGCTGAAATCTGTAGTGGTGCTGTCTAATGCACAACCGTTCCGCAAGAGACCTTTCGATATACTGCCGAGTACGTGATACACCCTTCGATATATGCCAAGTACGAATTATGGTACTTGGTGGGTACGTGAAGGAGCTCGATATACCGATAAGTACGTGGAAGACTACAATACCCCTAGAATACAGTGCTGGCAAATAATGACAGCTGCCACGCTTAAAGACGCCGAAACACGTCTCTAACTTACACACAGTTACTAAATGACTTTAACCTAAGCTAGCGTTAATTTTATCTTGTACGGTTAGGTGGATGCATGAGGTGAGTACATAAATGTAAACATAATGCAATCCTCAACTACATGATAATGCACATTTTCCTTTCCCTTTTCAATGAAAACTACTTAAAGTAGGGAGAGATTTTTCTTTATTTCAAACCAAAAGTACTTAAGTAGTAGTGAAAAGAAGAATTACTTCCTAGAGTGCAATAGTTCTAACTTTCTGCAATAATCAGCTAAAAAGCGCAAAGAAAATGAAAGATGCAACTAATCTTAACAATGTATAAGACAAAATAATGAATCACTTTCAATTTTCAAATGCATGTATCAAAAATGGAATTTGATAACTAAATGCTTTTCATATATATTTACAGAAAGTGAGAGAATATCTACAGCACTCTTTAATCATTCAGAAATTCCCAAAGAAAAACGACAAGCACCCAACACAACTCAAAGGCACTCAAGAACGGCTCAAAATCTACCAAATGCAATCAAAAATCAATGATCGAGTAGAGGAAGGGTTTGGAGATCAGATCTAATGATCTGAACAGATCTGAAAAGATATGATAATGTGACCAGGGATTGGAAGATCAACCCAACAGGCGGGGAGGATTGAAATTGCTCCTTACAACCAAGTAAAACACTAGACTGATCAAGCACCCAAAATCAACCAAAACACATCCAAAATCAAGCAATGTTGGATCTAAGGGGTGTGTGACCACAATACACAGCCTATGGGCCTCAAGCAATCAGACCAAAAACTCAAAAAGGAAAAACCCTGCTGATCTTTATGTTTTAAGAGATTGTCGCACCCTATACACAGGAAAGGTGCGACAAAGGGGGTTCATTGCAGGTTGTACACAGGAAATGTGTGACACCGTCGCAGTTTGGCTTCAGGAAAAGTGAGACAGTTAGACAATGGTGAAGGGAAGACTCAAACCAGGTGCGACAGTTGAACTTTGAGTAGTAAAGATGTGAGATCCCTCAAGGTAAAAGGGTAGGAGGTTTAATGATGACCCAAAGGAGAATGAAGGACACATATGGTCACCAAATTTGTTATCGGACAATCCACTCGAGCGGACGCGAGCCAGATCTCCCTAGCTCAGAGTGAGTCTAGAACAAATAGAATAGACTACTAATGTATTTCCTAGATCTACTTAAGGATCGAGTACTAGATGTATTAACTTTCACTACACAATCCTTTCTCCTGAACGCTGCTCCACGTCCCATGGTCGTCAGATCCAAGATGCAAGACCTGTCAAGACAAGAAACAAGAGAAACCAGTAAAAGACATCTTTACAATAAGAGATCTAAGTAAACAGTTAAGTAGGTAAACTACTCAATATCGTTACACACATGAACAACATTGGTGGAAAGCATTTGTATTATTGCAAATAGAGGAGTACATGATAGAGATGTAGAACCACAACCAAGGCTTAACGCTGCAGCCCTTCTCCGACAAAGCCAATTTCCATATCCTTCCAAGGAAGTATGTGTTATCCAGTAGGTGAGTGGAGGTGTTCTAATAGTAATTTCACCAGCATGTAGATACCATAGTCTTCCTCCCTTTGGAATGGGAGTGAACCTCACATATATAGGACTAAGTGGAAAGGGTATGGATAGGATAGGTTGAGATATGGTAGGAGAGAGATAGGGGATCCTCCCAAAGAGTTAGGGGTCGAGTACCATCTCCCCTAGAGGTCAGGGATAAGCCCCTAAATGAGCAAGTTTCGAGAAGGATCTCGAATAAGCTATTTTTTCCCATTAACTGAGCTCGTCGCACCCTGTAGTGGAGCAAACTGCGACGTCGCATGTTGCTAGTGTGCAACCTGCGACGACCTCTCAAAAGATTGAATAATTGAGTGCAAATCCTCCCAGGATGATTACTTAGTCCAGGTATCTTCAGGGGTGTTTACAATGAATTTCATGATGAGTAGATTTTGGGTGTAACAAAATTCCCCCCAAAGCATGAAGCTGTTGAATATAGACAGGTGAAGTGCTTTGACAGAAGTAATGCCAATAGACTCGTCGAACGAAGGGCACTGCTGTAGTACAACTGGCTCTGAACTGACAATCTCGAATGAAGTACAACATGGATGCCGACCAATACATTGCAGATCCATGGTAGTAATGACCGACTGAACACAATTATGGCTACTAGACACAAGTGTAGATCCATGATGAGATGATAACACAGCCATGACCAATACAAAAGTGGATCTGTGTACTATACTCAATACAAACTCCATCGCAACTTGGGTAAAACATGACTCCCCATGGTCTTCAAGCTGAACCCGCAATGATACGAATCTATCCATGTGATTACAAATGTCTTTACGTCGAACATGGTAGAAACCACTTGATTATCGACCATTGATGTAAACCATTAACAAGTGCGAGGGAGATTACCATTGATGTCAATGATTCCCAAGGTATCACAGTACATATCATCAAGCGTGAATAAATGATTTGAAGTTGAACGCAAGATGAAATCTTTCAGTCAAGAGTCAATGATGTAAACTCATGATGGAAGCAAGGTAACCTGCCATTGAGGCATGCAGGGCCAAGGTACTTGGCTAGTTTCTAGATTCGATCCTCGGATGATGAGTTGAAGTCGAAACGGATGAATCCATCGAAGGAGGGCCATGATGAATCCCCCATCAATCAACATGAAACACGACAAAGATGTGTAGAGTGGATCAGATGGTACAGTAACATGCAAGACTGACTCAAAGTAACAACAACATGATGACGTGTGTACTAACTATAGATGATAGATGGTAAACATGTTCTTGAACATGGGCATGGCATGATTCAACAGTATTGACACAATGAGAATGATGCAAACTTCTAATGCAACTGATGATGGAAGCTTTCTCCGAATGACTCAGAGGAGTAACAGGACTCAGAAAGTAAGTGGGGACTCATAGGAAACCAGATGACCCAAGTACTATATGCAAATGCAAATGAGTGCCATGTTCAAGAACGACTATATACTGCCAATAAGGTATGTAGCACAAACATTTTCCTTTTTCCCCATCATGAATGATGAGTGCCTCATGTGTTTTTTACGAGCTTGATGAGGGTAACCAGATGCTCGGTATAGCTCATCTCATAGATGAGTCTGATCCCAAATGTTTTACGAACCTGGGATAGGAGGGGTTTGTCCCATGGATGGTCCCTTCGATGTTTGAATTTTAACAAGTCCAAAGAAGGAAAACTCGGCGTCATTTCATGTTTAGAGAGTCTGAAAAGAACTAAAGGAGACTCCAAAAGGTCCTTTTTCGTAAAGTTAGTCTCTTTGCCCAGAAAAGGGTAAAACAACGCGAGAGAGAACTCTTCCAATCATGATTGATTGAAGTATACCTTTTTCGTAAATAGTGCCCTCTGGTCTGAAAAAGGGGTAAACTATCACTAGGGAGACGACCATTCAAATGCTTTAACAAGTGTGAATGTGACAAGTTCGCTTGGCCATCTTTTCCTAATTTAGGATTCTGAAAAGAGCTTAAAAGGAATCCATGAAAAACTTTGTCATGGTTGATGACCAAGTACGACAAAGGAAAAAGTAAACTCGGAACAGTTCCTTTTCAGTAAATAGTCTAATGAGGTCGGATAAAGTGATAAACCTATACTCGTTAGACACACCTTTTTTCTCAAATTTTTAACGAGCACGATAATGGTATCAAAAGCACTCGGAATCTTTTTCATGTTTGAACCAGAGCACGAAAAAGTAAAAACTAAGCTCAAACGACTTTTCATTTTTTAACCAGAGCACGAAAAAGGTGAAAAGTAAGCTCAAACACTATCTTACTATTTTTAACGAGCTCGAAGATAGGTTGGAAGAATGCTAATCATGTCTGCTTTATTTTTTAATGAGCTTGTGACAGAAAATGAACTATGCTCGGGATAATTTTCATTGTTTAATGAGCTTGAAAATAAAAAAGGAAAGTATGCTAAAAAAATGTTCCCATTGGTGGATTCTTCCCGTCATGAAATCCAAAGGTTGGTACATGCCCCCACCATGATTGCTAGAAGTAAGTGACTTAGTTCCAACATGGTGTGGAGAGGCGATCGATTTGACTTCAACGTAACTTCTAGAGGTTGAAGAAATGCCCCCAAGCTTCATTTCATTCGCCTAAGGCATAGGCGGGTGAAAATAAGGTTCAGGTACTAAGTCTACGAGGAGACTCGACTCAAAGGGAATGATATGTTTCATTTTTTAACGAGCTTGACAGAGGAATAGAACTCTACTCAAAAGACTTGTTTCATTTTTTAAAGAGCTTGACACAAGAAGGGAACTATGCTCATAGGTTAAGGCCCATTGATGGGTTCCTTCCCAACATGGTGCCCAGACGTTGGAAAAATGCCCCCAACATGGTGGCCAAACGTTGGAAAAATGCCCCCAACATGATTTCTAGCAGCTTAACGTGGTAGTGTTCCCTCAACATGATTGTTGACGGTACGACATGTGGCATGCCCCCCAAGCTTCATTTCATCTGAAAATGCTGCTTGCTAACCCAACTTCCAACCTGGCTACTAATAAGAAAATGTTCACCAAGGGGGGAAAATGAGAATCAGAGGAAATTAAGGTTCAAGTTCTAACTCTAGCGAGAGACCCAAACTGAAGGGAGGGAGATCTATTTCATTTTTACACAAGCTTGAAATAGACAATAAGTATGCTTGAGGGGGCCCATCTTATTTTTTAACGAGCTTGAAATGGAATAAAACTATGCTCGAAGGGATGGTTTCATTTTTATGCAAGCTTAAAACCAAAGGTAAACTATTCTTAGAGGGGTCTATTCCACTTTTTAACGAGCTTGAGATAGAATAAAACTGTGCTCTAATGGATTGGTTTCATTTTTATGCAAGCTTGAAACCAAAGGGAAACTATGCTAGGGTGGTTGGTTTCATTTTTTAACGATCTTGAAACATAACATAATCCATGCTTGTGGACCCCATCCTCAGGGGGAAGAAACCACTAAAACATGCAGAACATTCAGGGAAGTCTAATGACTAGGATTCATATGATGAGTGGGTGTCACGAAAGAAAGCTGATTAATGGTCACAACATTCCCATGATGGGGAAAATACATCACTCAAAAGAGTGTGGACATGACGGCTTTCATAGCGTAGACATAATAACGTCCAAGGAGTAGATTGAAATCTAAAGGACCTTGGACAACCATGACATCAACATAAACAATTTTACCTCTCAACGTGATAGGTAACTGCGGGAGAATCCCTAAAGGTCCGGTAGGCATTCTATTAAAAGCCAAAATCTGGTCAGTTACTGGCACAAGCTGAGGAGAACCTATAGCTTTCCAAGCAGTTGAGGATAAAATACTAACATAAGCTCCCTCATCAACTATCGTACGAAATATTTCTTTATCGGAAACTCCTACAGATATTTGAAAAGGAATACTCGAAAGAAGACAAGATTCTGTTAGACCATTCCAATCAAAGGAAATGACCTTAGTACTTGGAGGGGGTCCTGTGGAAATATACATGGTTTCCCCTCGCCCAGAACAATCTGAACTGACCAGAAAAACATCAGCAGTCTCTATTTAACCCTCAACTAGAGGAGTGGGGTCAATCGAGAATGAGACTTGATTAACCGCTTGGGTATCATCCCTCAAGGGAGGAATTGGGTCGATCGACGATGTTGTTAAATCGACCGCTTCGTTTTCACTCTCTGATGAAAGAGTGGGGTCACCCAAGGGTGGGGTCAGATTGGCCACCCTATTAACCAATCAAGGATCAGGGGACAACCTACAATACTTAGTTGGAAGGTGTTTATGGGATGTGTCCATGTCTTCCAACAATTGTGAAGCTTCATCCATACAAGGACAAAGGTAAGTACGGTGCATGCCCTTGCATAACCAACAAGGGTCTGCAGCTCTACCCTTCCGAACCTTAATTACAACATCACTAGTTGATGGGGTATCATCAGTATGATGTCCGGAGACTAATGACAAGGGTTGTTCAGAATGCGACCACATTTCTAAGACCTTGGAGATACAAGGGAAGCTCTTAAGAAAATGGGACCCTTTACAAAGTTTGCAAGGGAATTTCAGTTTACGCAAATTCAGAATAGGTGTATCGGTGCCCCTAGCATGATTATCAGTGGTTGGGGTTGTGACGTTCTGCTTAGTACTCTTCTTCTTAGTCTTCCCTTTCTTCTTCTTCTCAACCGCCTTCTTACTAACTTCAGAGTTTTCAGTAGCAGAAGAGGAAGATACGGAAGCCGATTCAACTTTCGACGAAGAAGGAGAAGGGTCACCATGAGATTGATGCCCATGTGATGAAGGACCTAGGTCCGACACAATTGGTGCACTTGGTGTAACTAGATTAGAAAATAACCATACTGGTAATCTTATCGTCAATCCAGGGAGACTCAATGTAGCCATAAAGGGAGGACCAGCAGTTCCACAAGGGGGAATAACAAATGGCACACCCTGGAAAGGGGTATTTTGGTTGGTAGTCCTGGAAGAATCTTCCATATCTAACCTCCCTAAGAGACTCTAAAGTACCACACAAGTCAAACAATACTCAAGTCTAAAAGAAACAAGCAAACTGTGTGAATAGGAGTGGATGAAAAGTCAGGATCCTCACAGGATTATCAAGGCATCGCAAACCGCTATATACTGCAGGGTCCAACAATATGACGTGACAAGGAGGATTGGGACCGTACCCTTTCCTACATACCCGATTACCTGGACAGTACGTGCGTGCTAATATCCCCGAGTGTTGTTCTCGGTGTATTGCTTTTCCAAGATGGCCAAATGGTTAACTCAGTTGTTTTCAGGAATCCTAGTGGTGTCTCCCGATATACGCAAGGTACGTGGGAGCTCAAATCCATAGTGGTGTTGTCTAATGCACAACCGTTCGGCAAGAGACCTTCCGATATATTACCGAGTACGTGATACACCCTTCGATATACGCCAAGTACGGATTATGATACTTGGTGGGTACATGAAGGAACTTGATATACCAATAAGTACGTGGAAGACTACAATGCCCCCAGAATACAGTGCTGGCAAATAACGACAGCTGCCACGCTTAAAGATGTCGGAACACGTCTCTAACTTACACACAGTTACTAAATGATTTTATCCTAAGCTAGCATTAATTTTATCTTGTACGGTTAGGTGGATGCATGAGGTGAGTACATAAATGTAAACATAATGCAATCCTCAACTACATGATAATGCACATTTTCCTTTCATTTTTCAATGAAAACTACTTAAGGTAGAGAGATATTTTTCTTTCTTTCAAACCAAAAGTACTTAAGTAGTAGCGAAAAGAAGAATTTCTTCCTAGAGTGCAATAATTCTAACTTTCTGCAATAATCAGCTAAAAAGCGCAAAGAAAATGAAAGATGCAACTAATCTTAACAATGTATAAGACAAAATAATGAATCACTTTCAATTTTCAAATGCATGTATCAAAAATGGAATTTGATAACTAAATGATTTTCATATCTATATACAGAAAGTGAGAGGATATATACAACACTCTTTGAGCAATGCAATCAAAACTCAAGCAATGTTGGATCTAGGGGGTGTGTGACCACAATACACAACCTATGGGCCTCAAGCAATCAGACCAAAAACTAAAAAAGGAAAAAACCTGCTGATCTTTATGTTTTAAGAGATCGTCCCCAATATTGTCACCAGATTTGTTATCGAACAATCCACTCGAGCGAACGTGAGCCGGATCTCTTTAGCTCAAAGTGAGTCTAGAACAAATAGACCAGACTACAAATACATTTCCTAGATCTACTTAAGCATCAAGTACTAGATGTCTTACCTTTTTACTACGCAATCCTTTCTCCTGAATGCTGCTCCATGCCCCACGGTCGTCAGATCCAAGCTGCAAGACCTGTCAGGACAAAGAAACAAGAGAAACCAGTAAAATACATCTATACAATAAGCGATCTAAGTAAATAGTTAAGCAGGTAAACTGCTCAATATCATTGCACACATGAACAATATTGATGGAAATCATTTGTATTACTGCAAATACAGGAGTACATGATAGAGATATATAACTACAACCAAGACTTAACGCAGTAGCCCTTCTCTGACCAAGCCAATCGCTGTAACGTTCCAAGGAAGTATGAGTTCTTTAATAGGTGAATGGAGGTGTTCTAAGAGAGATTTCACCAGCATGTAGATACCATAGTCTTCCTCCCTTTGGGATGGGAGTGAGATTCATTTATATAGGACTAAATGGATAGGGTATGGATAGGATAGGTTGAGAGATGGTAGGAGAGGCTTAAGGGATCTCTCCAAAGGTCTAGGAATCGAGTGCCAGCTCCTCCAAGAGGTCAGGGATAGGGTCCCAAGTCAGCAAGCTTCAAGATGGACCTCGAAGAAGTTATTTTTTCCACTTGACTGACTTCGTCGCACCCTACAATGGAGCAAGGTGCGACGTCGCTTGTTGCTAGTGTGCAACTGGCGACGACCCTTCAAAACTGAGCACAATTGGGTACAAATCCTCCCAGGATGATTACTTAGTCCAGGTATCTTCAGGGATGTATACACTGAATCTTATGATGAGTAGATTTTAGGTGTAACACAAACTAAAAATGAAAGGGATTTGATGGAGACACAAAACAAAGGTAATGGTAACCGACAAAATAGATACTACTGAACATATGGATACTCAAATACATCAATCAAAGGTGAGCATGGGTTGCTACCAAAATGATAGGATGTTCCTGCAATGTATGGTAATGGGGGAATTGTTTGTACATAAAGAATGTTGGTGGGGTATCCATAGTTTTGGGTGTGTCGGGGGACCGATTTGATGATGGGCAGAGTCCCCACTATTTTGAGTGGGTCGGGGGAAACTTTCCAATGATGGAGTGAGGGCTAACTTGCAGACACAAATACAGGTTCCCCATGAAACGATGTCATGCAGTGTATACCCACGGGATAACTGAATAGAACTAGTTGCTTCTGAGGGTGGGGGTCCCATAGGTGTCTTTACGGGGGTGATGATACAAGGGTGATTGCAAAGGGTAAAGTTCCAATGGAGGCATGAGAGGGATTTGTGAATCATTCTCGTAATATGTGCCAAGGGATATGATGAGGTCTACTTGGTGGAGTAAGTGCGCAACTATAAAATGATACTCTAAGGGAGGATCTTTTCAAGCTGGGTCAGATTCCTAAGACTTGTGGGGGGTCGACATCATGGGTGTCAATTGATGATAGGGATGGAAATGGTGTGCACACCCATGGGAGAACATGCTATTCATAGTAATAATGTTGACAGCACATCAAGACCATGAACGAGGGCCCTATGGTTATCAGCGGTACTACTAGTAGATGCATTATAAACAGAGGGTAAATAGTGTCTATATGCTAGTTTCGGAATGATACCTATGATAGGGTGCATTATACTTGTTGAGGGATGGAGTCTTGTTCTTATAATGGAAAAATAAGAGCTCCTGCATGTCTCGGGTTTAATCCTGCACATACAACGCACATACCCAAGTGTAGTAAAGAACATGACCAAGGTATTGACAATGCATAAATCATGTAACCAAAACATCTATACCTGTGGGGTACTGGAGAATTAAGGATAAAAAATTTTGAGGTACAACCCATTGACTAAGCTGCTGAGGGTAATACCTTCATGGTCGGTTGATATATAGGCTCCTTTTCGGAGACAATGCTTAATGACATAAGGGCCTGTCCATTTAGATACAAATTTCCCGATTCCTGGTTTACCATCTTTCTTGGCATTAAACAAAAGAACAAAGTCACCTTCGTTGAAGGTGCGTGGTTGCACTTGTCGATCGTAGTGAGCCTTGGAGTGAACTTTCATGGCTTTGTTTTGTTGAAGAGAGTCACGTCGTTCTGCATCAAGGTGTTCCGAGGTGAATATGCATTGTTCCAGTGTAGGGGTATTTGGTAGAAAATTGATGACAGATTGGAGGGTAGGGATTTGACATTCTATTGGGAGAACAAATTCTACATGATGGAAAAGATGAAATGGGGTAAAACCTGTGGCGGTATTGACTGAAGTGCGGTAAGCCAAAAGGGCAGGAAAGAGCATGTGGTGCAAGCTAGTTTTGTTTTTGTCCACTGTGCATTGGAGCATAGTTTTGAGGATTTTGTTAACAACTTCAAGCTAGACATTTTCCTAAGGGTAGTAAGAGGTTTAAAATTCATGTTTGAAGCCTAACAACCGTGACAATTCTTTGAATGTTTCATCATGGAAGTGTCTTCCACTTTCAGAGACAAGTTTCTTGGGAAAGCCAAAGCGGGAGATGACGTGGTTGAAGAAGAACAACGATCATTGCTTTACAATCACATGTAGGCATCGTTTCGGCCCATTTGGTGAAACAATCAATGACGACGATTATATGGTGGTGTCTTTGGGACAAAGCCAAACGAAATTCCATAAATTCAATTTTCCATTTACAAAATGGGACAACAGTGATGACTAGATGGAGTGATGTGGGGGAAACATTGTTTTAAAGGAAAATACCTGACAATTCGCACACCATTTGACGACATAGACACAATCTTTGAATACATAGGGACAAAAATATCCCGATCGTAGGATTTTTGGGGCAGTGGCTAATCCAGAGAGGTGTCCGCCACATGTGAATCTATGGAAATAATTAAGAACTTGTTCAGCTTCTTCATGCGTTAGACATCGTCGAAGAATTTTGTCGATACCACAACGATATAGGACGTCTCCAATGAGGAGGTATCTTGGAACCTGGTGGCGGATTTTGCGGCGATCGTCATAAGATAAGTGGGGAGAGAACTTCTAGGTGTGGAGATAAAGAAGGATATCACCGTACCAAGGATCTTCGGTCATAATGAGAAATAGGTGCTCATCGGGTAAATGGTCCTAGATAAACTCGCTTGTGGTGGTAGAGGGGAGGTCTGTAATGAGTTCGACTAAGGCCATGGATTTCTTGCTTTTGGGAATAAGAAATTCAAGGTCAAATTCTTGTAAGATAATGATCCACAGTGTAAACTTACTAATGATAAGCCTACGACTAAGTATGTATTGCATAGGGTTGGAATCAACGATGACGATTATTTTCTGGAGCAGAATATAGTGGCAGAGTTTCTGTACATAAAGGATGACTGCAAGTGAAATATTCTCATCATGGGTGTAGTTGAGTGCAGCTCTGACAAGGGTTTTACTGACATAATATATGACATGTTCCTAGTGGTCCTCAGTAGGTTGGACTAGTATGATGGCTACAATAGAAGCTGACATAGATATATATAAGATGAAATCTTTGTCAAAGTCTTGCGGAGAGATGAGGGGAAATGATGACAGTGCTTGTTTAAGGACATCAAAAGTGGTTTCGGCATAGTCATCCCACTTAAACGACATATATTTTCTGAGAAGCCGTAAAAGTCCATGGGCCTCAATGGCATAGTCAGGAACAAAACTACGAAGGAAGTTGGCCTTACCTTGGACACTCTGTAAGTAGCACCGGGTTCGTGGTACTGGTAATTCCAAGATGGAGTGAACCTTGGAAGGGTCAACGGTGATGTCGTTTTTGGAAACAATGAATCCTAAGAGGCGACCGACAGTGAAAAAAAATACACACTTGAGGGGGTTTAAGTGTATATTATACTTGCGACATCTTGTGAAGATGCTTCGAAGGTCTTGGAAGTGATCACATCATTTTTGGGACTTGGAGGTAAGGTTGTCTAAAAAGGAGAGAATGATGTGAGCCAAGTCGTTAAATATGTATGCCTTTTCTCGTTGGAAATTGGCTCCGGTGTTCTTTAGACTAAAAGGAATGAACTTGTAAGCAAAGGTGCCCCATGGTGTGGTAAATTCAGTTTTATATTGATCTTGGGGATGGATGCATATTTGGTTGTATACAGAGAACTCATCCATAAAGGACAACATTTCTCTACCGGCACATGAGTCAACGATTTGGTCGATGAATGGTGTGGGGAAGTTATCCTTAGAAAAGGCTAAATCGAGGTCTCAAAAATTGGTACATGTAAAATTAGTCACAGCAGATCTAATGAACAAGTAAATCAATCACAACAGATGAACATAGAAAATATGGTGTAAAACTGTGCAAAACATGCATCAGTGCTCAATATCCCAATAAGGGTGAATAATTACAATAAAATCATCTGACAATGAGTGAGCAATTCGAATTGACTAAGGAGGTCATTTGAATTACTGAATGGTGTAGCTTGGCTCCAACTAGGAGTCCTCATCATCATTCAATGGTGGTCATCAATGCACAAGAACCAATCATCTAGGTGTCAATCTAAGTCTAACTGAGTGTAACTGAAGTGTGTAGCACTAATATAGGGAAGGAGGATTAGTGGAGGGTGCATGGGAGGCTTAACTAAAGTCAGAACAAGTCATCTAGTCAATCTAGAGGTCCAACGGAGTGAAACAGTCAGTCGGGAGTGAAACTAGCCTCAAATCAGGGAGAATCGGAGCTAACTGAGTGGGTAGGTGAAGAAGTGCGCCCTTCTCTAGAAGTAGGTGAGAAGTGGGTGCCTTCATGATTAGGAGGGATAAAAATCTGATGTAAGAAGCTCCCGGGTTCTAGAATGAAGTGGATAAGGTGCTGGAGGCATCAACCTAGTGACTGGAATGCATGCAAACCCTAGAATTTGCATGCAAACCCTAATTGCATGCAAGGTCCTGAAAATGATGACGTCGATATCTGAACACCCCCCCTCAAGCTAGACTATGATATGCAAAAAAAATAATGTAGGGCCCTGGTTACTAAGACCAAAGGTCACCTCAATACAATAATCCAAAAAATGCTGAAAATAAGCTAAGTGAGGAAAGAGGGAAAACCCAGTGGGAAGAAAGCCCCCCCTCAAGCTAAAATATAATAATGGATCAATCTGTCTCCACCATGATGGAACTCACCCCCAATAGTGAATGGAGGTAAGAGAACTTATTCTCAATGAAGCTCTTGGTGAAGATGTCTGCAATTTGCTCATAAGTAGGGCAATATTGCAGAATGATGGTGCGATCATGCACCAACTCTCGAATGTAGTGCATATGAATCTCAATGTGTTTGGTCCTCTGCCGCTGAAATGGATCTATGGAGATCTTGATAGCACTTTTATTGTCACAAAAGAGGACAGTTGAAGTAGTGCCACTAAAACCAAACTCGGAAAGAATGCCCTGCAACCAAAGTGCCTGAATGCAGGCATTGACTGCCCCTCGATACTCTGCCTTTGCTGAAGAAAGTGCAATGGCTGCCTTCTTTTTGCTGGACCAGCAAATAGGGCCATGACCAATCATGAAAACATAACCGGAAGTGGACTACCGATCAATGCTATCACCTGCCCAATCTGAATCAATAAAACCAATGAAATCAAGCTCAGAATCTGCAGCATAATGTATGCCAAAATGTTTCGTACCTTGCAAATACTGCAAGATCCGCTTGGATGCCCGCCAATGAAGCTCATGGGGCTGCTGCATATACCTTGAAACAGCACTCATGGCATATGAAATGTCAGGCCTTGAGTGTGTCAAGTAAAGTAGTGAACCAATCAACTGTCGATACATAGTGCAATCTGCAAGCGGTGTAGAATTTCCCTCCTCAAGATTGATTCCTGAGAGGAATGGGAATGGGGATGCCTTACATTCAGCCATATTAAACTTCAATAATAGGTCGGAAGCATATTTTTTCTGAGATATAGAGATCCCATCAAAATTTTGAGCTATCTCCAAGCCCAAAAAGTGACTTAGCAAGCCCAAATTGCTAATCTCAAAAGCTAGATTTAAGGCAGTTTTTAGCTTGTTTATTGAAGTAAGAGTGCTACCAGTAATGAGAAGATCATCAACATAAAGTACAATAACCAACAAATTACCTTTAACTTGCTGTAGTTACACATTCGTATCAGATTTGCATCTTTTGAAATTCTGAGAAAGAAGGAAGGAGTCCATCTTTGCATACCAAGCTCTTGGGGCCTGTTTTAACCCATACAAAGATTTCTTCAATCTGCAAACTAATGATGGATCTGATGTGTAACCTTCTGGATGCTTCATATATACCTCTTCAACAATATCTCCATGTAGAAAATCACTCTTCACATCGATGTGATGCACTTCCCAGTGCTTGGATGCGGAAATTGCCAAAACAAGGCGGATGGAATCCATCTTTGCAACCGATGCAAAGGTCTTAGTGTAGTCCACTCCTTGGACTTGGGAGAAACCTTTTGCCACCAACCTTTCTTTGTATTTTCTGATAGATCCATCAGCAGCAACTTTCGTGTGGTAGACCCATTTACATTGGACTAATTTTCTTCCAAGTGGAAGAGAAACTGTACTCTTCATCCATGGCACTTTGCCATCTCGAATCTCGGTGGGCATGGTAGTATCTTGTGGGATCTGAACCAGTCATCAAATAAAAAATATCAAGAAGTAATGGATCAGAAATATAAAGAGCCATACCTACTCTTTGAAAGTCTACTCTTGTTCGTCTTGGATCAGCAGGATTTCCAATATTCGAACCAGCAGATTGAAGAGTGTTTTGGGCCCACTTTGGTAACTAAGGAGGATCATAATGGTCGGATTCCGAACCTGATATGTCATGATCATCATGTGCTGCTACAATATCATAAATATTAGAACCAATACTTTCATTATCGTTGCTCGAATCTTCTTCTGGTGAAGGCGGTGAAACGATAGTTTCTTCCTCAACTAGTTGCAATTCTTGAAGCGGTTCTTCAAATTGCACACTGCGCTCTATGAATATATTTTTGGATCTGATATCCATGAGTTTATATGCCTTTGATTCTTCCCCATATCATATCAGTATGCACTCAATACTTTGTGGATCCAAATCTTGTCTCTTCTTGGAAGGAATTCTAGCCCATTTAGTAGAGCCAAAAACTCTCAAATTTGACACATCCGGTTTGTGACCAAAGAATGCTTCGAAAGGAGTCATACCTTTAGCGGATGAATGTGGAACTCAGTTCTGAATGTATGTAGAAATATTGATTTCTTCATCCCAAATATTTGTAGCCAAACCTTTTGATTCAATCATGCAAGTAGCCATCTCTTTCAGTGACCGATTTTTCCTTTCCGCTACACCGTTCTGCTGGGGTGTGTAGGGAACTGTATGTTGGATCTGAATTCTACTTTCAGCACAAAGTTGTAGCAACTCAGCCTTGATATATTCTCCACCATTATCATATCTAATAGCTTTGATCTTTCTCTCAGTGGCGGTCTCAACAAAAGCCTTAAAATCCTTGAATTTTCCAAGCACTTCTGACTTGTTTTTGAGAAAAAATACCCATGTAAAGCGGGAAAGATCATCAATAAATGTCAAAACATACCTTGAACCATTTAATGACATATGGGGAATAGGACCACTGATATCGGAATGTATCATCCCCAAAACTATAGAATCTCTTCTAGCTTTTCTGCGGTCGAACCTGTGCTCGGGGTGCTTCCCAATAATGCAACCAGTGCATATTCCCTTCAAGGAACGGAGTTGTGGAAGACCATCTACCATGGATTTGTTTGATAACCACAGTAAATACTTATAATTAAGATGTCCAAATATTTCATGCCAAAGCCTACTAACCTCATTACCATGTGTGCGAAGAGCAGTGGGCTTTGCAAGCAAAATAAAGCATGAAAACTCATAGTATTTTGCAGTGTGGTTCGCCTTTCCGACTGCAATAAGTCTTTCACTTTTGATATCAGAAATTTTGACTGTATTAGGGTTGAATGTAACTTTCTTCGGTTCACCAATGTGTGTCATTTGATACACAGAAAGAATATTTGAAGTCAAGGAAGGCACATAGAGAACATTCTGAAAGCTTCCATGATCTACATGGATTGTACCTTTGCCCTTTGAAGAAAATTTTGAGTCATCTCCCAAGCGAATGTGGATGGAGCTGTTTGGATCGAATGAAGAAAAAGAATCAATATTTGCAGCTATATGATTCGAGGCACCCGAATCTATCAAAAGAGTAGTGGGCTTTGAAACATTTTCCATGAGTGCTTGTCCTCTTTCATGATCATCATTCCTATCCTTCTTCCTTGCACCGTCAAGAAGAGTAATGTTATTCTTTTCCAAAAGGAGGGCCATTTGATCTATAGTCTTCTTCATGCATGAACTTTCAGGATGAAAGCCACGGTTGCAATAAGTACATTTAGATTTTTCCTTACCCTCTTTTCCCTTTTGCTTGAACTTCGAACTAGATGGTGCATCCATCTGCTTGCCTTTCTCTCTTTGCTGGTGAGGTTCAAATTTGGGATTCTCCTTCTTTTGCTTTCCTTTACCATTCGAATTCTTGGGTCCTTGAACAAATAGGGCTGAATCTTTGGAGTTTATGGACCCCATTTGAATCAACTTGTCATGCTCTTTTGTGACGGACTCAATGAAGGCATTCAAGGTAGGCATCTTCCAATTCGGGGTAGTTAGCCAACCGGAATTGAAAGTAGAGACAAATACCGAATAGTATTTACCAAGCTTGGTGAGAATATAGAGGATCAATTGCTTGTCCTCTTTGATAACTCCACTATTCTTCAACTGTAATGTCAAGTGCTTGAATTTTGTGAAAAACTCATTGATGGTCTCGAAATTCTCAGGATTAAGAGCAATCAATTCATTCTCTAATTGAAAGGCCCTAAGCTCATCCTGCTTGCCAAATAGTGTTTCAAGTTGCTCCCATATTGATTTTGGAGTCTTCAATCCACTGAGATGGAAGTGAAGATCTTTGGAAATAGAGAGACAAAGAAGACCATAAGCTTCATCAAGATTGTTGTAGTGTTTGGTTCTTTCTGACAATGTGCTTGGCTCTAATTCGAGGCCAACTGTGACTCTATAGAAACCTTTTGAACGTAATATGATCTCCATATCATCTTTCCAATCAAAATGGTTGAAAGGAGTGAGGATAGGCTTTGAAGAAGAGTATTCCATTGCTAGGAGTGAGTGCACTTTGATGTAGAAAGTCTTGCAAAAGCAAGGTAGCGAATGCAATTGATGGAGACAATAACCTGCAAATCACAATGAAACCAAGAATAGGAAGGTTGAACAATCCACCCTTTTAGAGTTGCATCACACCTGGGATTGGAGATCAAGCAATGTTGAATGGGTCCAATGTATCAAATCTAGGATTTATGTGGAAACTCAAGCTTCTGGAGTGGTATTGGAAGTATTTTTAAGCTTTGCATGCATAGGAGTGAATGCTCTTGAGATCTTTCATGCCAAGCTTTTTGCAATTTTGAGCAAATTCACTCGAATCATCATGTAGAACACCTATAGAAAAGAGATATTGTCCCTGTAATGGCTTTGATACCATGTAAAATTAGTCACAGCAGATCTAATGAACAAGTAAATCAATCACAACAGATGAACATAGAAAATATGGTGTAAAACTGTGCAAAACATGCATCAGTTCTCAATATCCCAATAAGGGTGAATAATTACAATAAAATCATCTGACAATGAGTGAGAAATTCGAATTGACTAAGGAGGTCATTCAAATTACTGAATGGTGTAGCTTGGCTCCAACTAGGAGTCCTCATCATCAATCAGTGGTGGTCATCAATGCACAAGAACCAGTCATCCAAGTGTCAATCTGAGTCTAACTAAGTGTAACAAGTGTAACTGAAGTGTGTAGCACTGATATAGGGAAGCAGGCTTAGTGGAGGGTGCATGGGAGGCTTAACTGAAGTCAGAACAAGTCATCTAGTCAATCTTGAGGTCCAACGGAGTGAAACAGTCAGTCGGGAGTGAAACTAGCCTCAAATCAGGGAGAATCGGAGCTAACTAAGTGTAAACTGAGTGGGTAGGTGAAGAAGTGTGCCCTTCTCTGGCAGTAGGTGAGAAGTGGGTGCCTTCATGACTAGGAGGGATAAAAATTTGATGTAAGAAGCTCCCGGGTGCAAGAATGAAGTGGATAAGGTGTTGTAGGCATCAACCTGGTGACTGGGATGCATGCAAACCCTAGAATTTTCATGCAAACCCTAATTGCATGCAAGGTCCTAAAAATGATGATGTGGATATCCAAATAGTACAGAGACAAATGGTTCCTTGCTTTTTGTTAACCAGGATGGGGTTACACACCCATGATGTGTAAGCCATGGGGAAAGTAAATACAACTTGCAAGAGTTTTTCGATCTCAGCTTTGATTACGGGGGCCTTATAAAGGTGGACCGGGCACTGTTTTTGTCGGAAGAGGATGGCATCAGGACAAGTGTCAATGTGATGTTCGACAATTGTTGGGTCAAGACTTGGAATTTATTCATAGGACCATGCAAAGACGTCACGAAAGTCTTTAAATAGAGTGGTAAAATCAGTAATTTCCTACGGTGAGCAGGAAGCCGCGATAGAGATGTTTTCAACGACTCCTAGTGTGATGAAGATATCAACCTATATGGTAGGGGATATATTGGCAAGGTTAAGGTAATCAAACGCATCTGGGGCGGGGATAGGATTTTTGAACCAATTGATGTGACTAGGGGGTAAAAAGTATTTTGAGTTGATGGTATATTGTTGTTTAGTGGGGAGTGTGCATCGTTATTTCCTGCTTGCTACTGAGGACTTATGATGGAAAGAGTCCCATGAAGGTTCAATACTGTTCATGGCCTCGATTATCTCTTCATCTATGGTGAAAATATTTTCTTCTAGTATATCCTCGTTTGAAGAACCAGGGTCTTCATTTTGTGACGAAAGAGGAATTGAATCGAGATGCGGGATGTCAAGGTACTTAGAGATAATTGGGCTGGGTGCTAGGATCTCGTCTTGAGGGAATATTAAGGGGTCTAGCATCTCACAGGAAATTAGTGATGGGGGATCAATATCTCTCACGATATATAACGAATATGATGTGTTTTTTCCTCCATTTTACTTTGTTGGTTTAGTATCCTCTTCTATTACTGTAGGAAGGGTGGTCCAACACAGGGAGAGGTTATCAGCCAATTGACTTTGAGTCACACGTAAAGTGAGAAATGCAGAAATAAGAGGACATTGGAATGAGTGGTGACATATTAAGTTGCATGAGTGACACAGACGAGTGACGTTAGTATGATTTAAGACAATGGCCGGGCTTTGTGGACATCATGACAACTGTTGGTCGGGTATGGAATCAACCCACCATGGGGAGGGACTAGTCGGGATCATAATGATATCCATGTTGATAGGAGCCTCTTATGGAGATGAGGGAGGTGAGGTATCTTCCAAGGGTTCGGTGAGGAGAATGGTTTCCAAATCCTCCCGATAGCGAAGAAGGTCACGAAAATGATGTGTATAGTGCCCATATTGAGAACATATGGAATATGCATGATTCGTATGCAGTGTTCTGGACATAGATGTGGGAGAGGGAGATTTTCCCTCTTTTATAGTCAGTGGAGTGTGTGTGATGCTAATATGGGTGTTAAAAAAATTCCTTGGCTTCGATAGAGTAGGGCATAGCTTTGTTGCATGGCCTTGTTTCCCGCAAAGAGAAAATGGCGGTGTAACCCTTTGATTGGGAGTATTGAACATAACTGGTATTTTAAATCCTGCTCGGGCTTAGCAGTTTCTACTGTAGTGGATGTTGTATTGGGTAATATGGGACCTTTCAACTTCATTTTTTTGGTGCCCCAGTTGGCAGTCTTAGTGACGACTGATTGTGGTTTAGTTGAGGTTGTCATAGGTTGGGCTATCGTAACTGAATGTGTTATGGGCCTTGTAGGCATAAAAACCGAAACAAGGACAAAATTGTAATGGGAGATGGGTTTGGAAGCCATCTCTCGTAGGGTGGTGTGATGTACCATACTAGTATTTGCAAAGTTAGCCCAGGTAGAGTTAACTAAGCCATAACCGGTGTCCCTTGTACACCTGTGAGAGGATACAAGAATGGGATTTGAAATATTGGTGGGACTGATGGGATCAACGTTTGTTCAATGCCATAACTCAGAGGTGGTGCTGATGATGGTGTTGAGGTGGAGGCGGATCCATTTTCAACGGTGAAAATTGTGCACATTAGGCCATCGGTCGATGTAGCTATCTTGGGTGGTGGTCCCAAATATACTCCTAACAAATTAGAGTCCTTGTACATACCGGGGGAAATGTCAACATACGGTTGATCATCGCCGAATACATTCGGTAGGACATTGTCAGGGTTGCTTGTGGTATTAAGGTCATAGTAGTTAAGATGGTCGAGGGTAACTACCTTCCCATTTAAGGGAAACATCATGATACATAAGATTGAGGAGGCTACCTCCTTCATGGCGTACATGTAACTACACCCCAAGAGGATGTTGTAATCGAGTTCAGCATCGACTACTTCAATATCGATCATGACCATCTTGCCCCCAGCTCTATGGGAACATTTTGGTACAATCCTCTTGGTTGGGATGGTCTCCCATCATATGCGCGAAGAGCAATAGACGAGGGGACCAACTCACGAGACCCTAATCGTTTCCAGACTTTGGCAGACATAACATAGGTGGATGCGCCTTCATCGATGAATCATGACGTTCTTTACCGTAACTAGAACTTGAAATGCAACTAACGATGGTAGTCACAGATCACCTTTGTCGATATAAAAGGTCATGAGGTGCGAGTCGGATGGATCGACATCGTCGAGTGCGTTGAGTAATTCCTTTCGCTGTGTTGGGAAGGACTATAACACTTCTAACGTGGACATGGTTGCCAGTATTGAGCCTAGTCACCCACAATACTGTAATTGTGGGAGGATTTCATGTGAGGGTTATTAGGGGTACACCAAAGTGAAACTTTTGGAATCCGTGGGATTTTTTCGGTGTTCAATCAAGGGATTTGTAGAGGGCCCCCTAAGGGGATAGAAATGTCTTCCACTTGGGGGGTGGAAGGCCCATCAAAACCTTTGGATCGTGTTTAAAGGTTGATGTCCAATGTATAGATATTTTGGAAAGAGCCATTGCTGGGTGGGAGAGGGTCTTGTTGTTGTGTAACTACCCCTTGATTGGAAAAGGGTTGCTATAACACTACGGTTTGTGGTTGGGGAGGATTTGCTTCTTGAGGAGGGTTCGTTACTGTATTCTTTTTGGCTTCCACTAACTATTGGGAGTCATGGATAAGAGGACAATGATGTGTGTAGTGGCCATTATCATTGAAAATGGAACAATAATAATTGGTTCTCAGGGTAGGATTCTTCCCTTATTTGGGGGGATTGTTGGTTCCTGTATTTTGGTCACCTGTGTTCTGGTTTTGTTGGGGAGGGGGATTTCCCCCTTGCCCCAGCTGCTGAGTCTGCTCGTTCTTACCTTTCTTCTTCCCCTAAGTCTGTGGATAATGGGGGTTTGCGGCATTCAATTGCTTAAATTGTTTGGATTGTTGAACATAAGAAGGTTGAACTAGGTTAACCCCCATATGGGGGCCAATTTGATGACCAGTTGGGCATGGGAAAGGATAATATGGGTTATATCCCGACAGTGGGATAAATGAAGTTTGTGTTCCATAATAAATGGACGTAGGGGTGGCTTGCACCAATGGAGGTGTAGAAACCATCATTGCTTGACTAATGTTTGGGTACGTAGGACTATACGGTCCATACTATAATTGACCAACTAATGGTATTGGTATCGATGTAGGGGGTACCGACGTAGGTGGCATGGATGGGTAGTATAGAACCATGTTGAATGACGCCGCCATGGTAGGAGGAGCCTTTCCTAAATAGGAAATGGACCCAATAATCCCATCCTCCAAATGTGACGAGCCCGAAGGTGTAGGATCCAACAACCGATTTCGAGGGGCAACAAGGAGGATAGTGTAAAGGTAGCCAGATTATGCACATATAAGGTTGAAATGTTTCACTTTCAGAATAGCCTCTTCCTTGCTATGTGGCATTGAGGTGGCGACATATTTATCTATGGAAGTTTGGAGAGATTTGATAAACCAATCCAATAGAAAGGGTGGTTGTATGTTGATCTTGCACAATGTGTGATGCTTGCACCACTCATGGATGTGATCCGCAATGTAGGTAGACGTGTTTTGCTGAAACTATGTGAGAATTTAGAGGCCAAGGTCATGTCGAATTAGGAGCTAGAAGTAAGTAAGAAACACAATGGCCAATGTTGTGAATGTGGCACGAGTTGCACTTGCTAGATTGACATAACATTTGGATGTCGTTCTTATGAGAGTACGCTAAAAGAGGCAAAGCCTTATATGATCATCCACTATGCTGTTAGATGAACACCATAAGTGAAAAGACATGACATGCTTGGAGAGATCATCCCCCTACTTTCCTTCGAATTTAGGGATGTTAGAGGGAAGTTTATCTAGAATAGATGGCCATGTGGGATCATGAGATATGGGGTCATTGATCAGTTTGGCCAAATCAGGTAGATTTAAACTAGCCATGAATGGTAAGGTAGGGACTACTAGTCTTGCCATTCTATCTGGGATGTGATTTCCATGAGGGGGAGATTTAGGTGGAGTTGTAAACAACTATTGACCTTCTATGAGAAAGGATGGGTCAAAAGGAACTGGGGGATCTCCAAGGGGAAAATCCAGTGGGGTACTGATTTTGATGAGGGAAGAAGTAGTGTAATTAATAGTTTCTCCAAGAGGAGAAAATGCACCTATCAAGGATTGGCATCGAATAGATGATCCTATCAATGTAGCCTGGGATTGGCCCCGGCTAGGGTACCTTCCTAGTGAACCATAGGAAGAATATGTAATAAAAACCCTCGAGAGAGGGGATAGGCCTTGCAGTCTACAAGAATTCCTTAGGATGTTTTTTTTCTCCTCAATGGCGAAGGCTTTGTGTCAAATGAGAGTGATAATGGAATTTAAACACAATTGAACAAATGCAAAAATATTTCAACCACAACAGATGCAAAATGGTGCGATAAGAATGTCGATTTTAGTGCATGAGTTCCCACATGTAGGTTCTTTTTATTACGCGTTTAGTGAACTTGTATTTAAAAAAGAAAATAAATGTAAATTCCCTAGAAGACCTAACGTCCTTCCTCTCAAATGTAACCAGGCCTCCCAAAAGTACAATTGATGGTGATAATGGTACCCACTCACCAATCGACTAATGGAGGTAACAAAGAGCTACTTCTATCGACAATGGGGCCAAGGTTTCAAGAAAGAAGAATTGGAAACACCTCCCAAAGGAAATATCTAACTTCAGGAGTCAATTGCACTCACAATTGCTCCTTGGTGATATCCTAAGTTGGGCCACTGAGATACCTCGCATCACGTGTGTATTAGTGGTTCGGCCTGCACGGTATAGTGTCATCTCCCTACAACAAGATGAGTGGCTTGTAGGGGAGAGAAGGGAAGCTATACCTCGGCACTCACCTCCTTGATCATGGTGCACTTTTGATCCAAGTTTTCTTTTAACACTTTCTTATAGCAGGATTTTGTAAGTACCCTATGAGACAACAATGCTATGTTTCAAAATATTGCTAATGAAACTAGATTGGTGGGAATTAATGGATGTCGAGCCCAATCAATCCTACCTAACTAAAATATTGTTTTGTGACCTCCTGTGGAGGATTTTAGTTGGTTTAGACAATTATAATGTTGATTTTAAGGGGTTTGATTGTTCACTTATGGAGTGTAAGAGAGGTATTTCACAATCCCTACCTTTCTGATTCACCAAGCTCACATGAAGTGTGAGGTGAAGAGCATGCTTGGATTAGAAGAGTCTTTAGGTCTCTAAGTGTGTGCTAGTGGTGTAAACACATGTGATCAATGAAAATTGATATCAACAAATTAACTAGAAGAGCATATCAAGTAATACGTACTTTTAACTCTAAAAGAAGATAATGATGCTTTGCAAATCAAAGATGCTCACTAAGTGTGCAATGGAGGTATTTCACACTTCTCACCCTTTTCTGATTCATCAAGCTCACATGAAGTGCAAGGTGAAGAGCATACTTTGGGAGACAAGGGTCTTTATGTCCTTGCTTGTCTACAAAAAGTGTATTCTACACTAGTAATACTACTAAAAACATGTTGATTGGTACAAAAACAAGAAATGGTCTTGAATATTAGTGACAACAATTGGGCCCGTTGAAAGCCTCAAAGTTGTTTACCTAGGTAAATTTCAAGAGAGATGAACTCTTTACTTCCTAATATTGGTCTAGGTGAACTAATTACTAAAAAAAAAGTAATTATGTGAATTAGACTTAATTTAAGTTCACTAGTAAGCAGTATTTGGACTGCCAAACTAATCTATGTAGATGAAAAGCAAATAAACAATAGTAGCGTGGCTAAACCACACTATGCAGTGCAGACCGCGCAAGTTAATACAAAACAAACGTGCTACTATCATGGGTAATACACTGACCTTTCATGCTGATGCAATGAGCAGTGTAGCGCGGGTATAACACTGGTAACCTACGCTGTGCGCACAACTGTCCTAGTTGTTTCTGCGTTGTCAGCGCGACAAAGATGCTGGGAACCGCGCGACTATCCAAGTTGTTTCTGCGTTGTCAACGTGGAAGAGATGTTGGGAACCGTGCGACTGTCCGAGTTGTTTCTGCGTTGTCAATGTGAAAGAGACGTTGGGAATCACACAATTGTGTAAAAATAGTTGTGGTCATGATGGGACCAAATTCTCGAATCAAGAGGTGGAATACCTAATCTCCTGCAAGTGATAAATACCCATAATTATATACTTAACATAAAACAACTTAGTTTAATAAGAAATGAACGAAAATAAGTATGGTCGCCATTATAACTGTTGTGGAAAAAATTGCACAAGTGCACTCTTCCACTTGGTAAGGGGTTAAGCCTTGTATGTTGCAGCAAAGCCTCAGTCCTTGGAGCCCCTTTGTTGGTTGGTTGGTATTCCTCCAAGTGATCCTGCAAGATATTTCTAGTGTAACTCACATTCAAACAAATAAATATGATAAAAACTAAATGAAAGAGATGGGGGGAGAATGCAAACTCCAATAATAATCATAGGTATGCTAAAACACTCTTGTATTGCGCAATGGAATAGATATACAACACCTAGGAGGTGTGGGATTCAAGGGAAGCCAATAATATCCCTTAGGGAGGAGTTTCTTGTCCAAACTAAATGCTAAGTGAATGGTAGAACAATGGAGAGAAACACTTTCCCCTTGAAGGAAGGTGGCAAGGGAGCTTGGGAATGCTCACAATGGTAGGAAATGGTGGGCTACGAGGAAGCTCCAACTCAAATTCAACAACATAAACTTGCTTTGATTTCTCTCTACAAAATGCATGCCAATGGCTTCCTTTTATAGGCCAAGAGATGGCCAACAAACAACTAGATCCAAATGTGAACTCTCCTCCTTCATGAAATAGTTCCAAGTTACACAAGGGGGGATGATTAATGTCACCAAGTGTGCGAAGAGTTGGATTTGGATCCTTGGGGAGGATTGAGTCTTCAATGCACTGCTGGGAGTGAGTGATCTCTCTGTTTTGATAGTAGTGCGGCTATCGAAGGAAAAGTCGTGCAGGTGTAGCGCGGTCATTTTTCAGATAACTTGCGCTATAACGTGGGTCAACTATGTATTACCCATGCTACCCTTTGTTTTGACTGTTTATTGGCACTTATGGACTCATGTTGTGTTTTAGATCTGTTGAGGATGCCTCTGGTGAGATGCATTCTTTATGTTTTTGACACCTTACTGGATAAATCGCCGAAATGTCACATGTGTGTGATTTTAGGCGTTAACAGGTGCAATGGAAGATGGTAGAAAGGTCGCTCATCATCAGAATCCCAGTTTCAAAAATATTGAATATTGGTTGCTCATCATCAGAATCCCGGTTTCAAAAATATTGAACATTACAACGATGATGTTAGTAAGCATAATGCAATTGGTTTGATCCAAAATTATATGAAATAATTATTATAGAAGCAAGAGAATCATTTCCAATAGAAAATGTTCAACTTCAAAAAGAAAACGTTCAAATTGGGCGATAAATTAACATCAATCCCACAAAAAAGTTAAAAATTTCAAATTGAGGAATACATTTTTTTATAGGGCTATTACCCACGAAGTTTCGAATTGGTGACCTTACACAAGGAGTGCCTTAACAATACACCCTTTCACCGTCTATTATACACCCCGTGGGAAAATTGATCAATACATTTACATGAATACCATAGAAAATTAACAAATACAATTAATCAAAGAAGAGCATTGTATCCAAGTCTAGCAGCATAGGTAGTGCAATTTAGTACGTGTGTGAGATTTCAGTGTGACAATTAGACATAAATGGTGTGATCATACATCCTTGAGTGTATGACAACTCATATGAGGAGTTTAGGGAAAGTCCCCTATTTTAGCAATAAAGAAAAAAATTTATAAATTAAATTAACACTTTATAAAACAAAATTTCAAAAGGTGCAATACATTAACATGAATCCCATTGAAAATTAACAAATACAATTAATTGAGGAAGAGAATTGTATTCGAGGCTAGCAGTACATGTAGTGCAATTCATGAGTACGTGTAAGAGATTTCAACGTGAAAATTACACATATGGTAATGATGTGATCATACATCCTTGAGTGTATGATGACTCACATGAGGAGTTTAGGGAAAGTCCCCTATTCTTGCCATAAGCCAAACGATTTATAAATTAAAATAACAATTTATAAAACAAAATTTCAAATTAAGCAATACATTAACATGATCCCATTGAAAATTAACAAATACAAATAATTTTGATGTTTTTAATCTTATGCCCCAACGGGATTTCTAAAGGTAATCCCAATGTAAGGCGTCTGTGACAAGTGGTTGGTGGTCTATGAAAGTTATAGTTATTTAACAACTCATCACTAGGAGACAAACTGCATATTGCATGCACAAAAACAAATCTGGACACTTTCCTTTTCATAAAGAACTCCTGGTCATTGAAGTGTTCATCAAATGAACAATTTGTAGAAAAAAGAGAGCACCTAAAACTATTTATGAACCCTGCAATGTCCCCATGAGTGAGTGGACGACCATTTATATATAACAGGGTCTTCCTGTTAAAGTTTCCAAAAACATAACCATTCATGCACATACTATACATGGAAATGATATGTTTGTATTTAAAAATATTCAAGTAATCCGACCGATAATAGATAGGACCGCAAAATGGCATAAGTGCTACTGACTGTTTGGGAGGAACGAGTACATGTGAAAGGATAAACAACCCAAGATTTGCAAAATCTATATTAGACTTGGCAATCATAAAACAATCACCACAAAAGGAGAATTATGTTCCAACATAAGGAATAGGTAGAGAAGACAACCAAGCGCCATACAAAGCATGGTTGTAAGAAGTTTGATATTTAATTTGCAAATTCATAGGAAGAGAGTAGTCATCACCACCCTCCAACAATTGCATGGAACTTGGTGCGTACTTGGACAATTTTTCTCTCAATTCATGCAAATTTCTCAAAATTCTAGTAGAGATGTGTTGGGTGGCATTCACATCATACTTTGGATCACTAGAACATTCAGTTGATTCAAAAAAGGCATAGGGGTTGGTCAATTTAGGACGAGACATAGTTGTTTTGGCTTCCAAATTTTCCAAAAATGAGCATAGGTAAGTGTTCTTACGTGTTTTTTATGTATCACCTATTGTATTTTTTATTACAGTAGGGGGTATTAGACCATCAACATTGGGTAATCGATGATTGGTTTAATGGGTGAGTGTGACACAACGAGGGTTCTCCTTCACCCCTTAACATTTTGAACAACCGCATACTATTGGGGTGTCATAAAAGAGATCCATATCAGGATGAATTACAGTTAATGAATCAATATTGTGGATGGAAGATGGCATGTTACAATTGGCAGGGTAAAGCGACTTCCCATTTTCATCTATGAACTACTTCTGGTATCTTGCTCCTGATAAGAGATTATGCCATTTTGAAACTGGTGGAATATTTTGTGCATCCAAACTCAATCCTGAATCGGGATCCTTCAATATAGAATACATTGATATTCAGATTCACATGGATAAGTAACATAAATTCACATGGATAAGTAACATAAATTCAAATAGATAATCAAAATATAAATAAAGCCTAAACTTACTAGAGATGGAAAGGGAGAACTCGACAAACTTTGAACAAGATGGAATGAGGTGGAATTTGAAGAATTCGCCATTTGATACTATAAACGTTTCTCCCTACATTTGATCCAAATCAACAATCAATATATGTCTCTACAGTCCTAACATATTTTTGAGAACCATGTCACAATCTAACTTCCAATATAGTGTGGAAATCATTTTGTAAGAATAAGGTGAGTTTAAGCAACATATGTATACTATGAAATATTGTAATTGGTGTGGTTGAATCCTAAAAGAACATTTGAGATGAATATAAAATTTTAAGTTGAAACATAAAATCATAGGATTTTTAAATTAAACTGGTGCTCCAAATCAATAAAACCGCACTGGTGTGACTTTAACATTGTGACACACTGGTGTGGCATAACAACGAACACACTTTATGTCAACATTTGTAAAATCCCCACAAAAGAAAATATCCACTATATTTGATAGTAGATATTTATCGATACATTTTACAAAATTATTCATATCGTTGTGTTTCCTTTCTACACGCGCACCAGTGCCACATGTATATTCACTGAAGCATGATATATGTTTTTTTTTCATTTTTATATTACATGTTTATAGGTGCTATGTTAAAATTCAAATGCACCAGTGCAGTTAATGCATATATGCACTGGTACGACATAATCAAAAGCACCCCAGAATGACGAAAATCAAAATTAAAAACTCATACAAGTTATCTTTTCCCTAAATTGAAAAAAGTTCCGGGAATTTTAATTTTGAAAACTGATTCTAAAAGGTGTTTAGAATGAAAAGCCTAAACATTATTTCATTCTTTTGCCAAAATTTCGAGGGGAGAGTTTTGAAGAGAGACCTGCGTGGAAGGAGTTTGGAGAAACCAGATTATTTTGAGGATTGAAATTTATTAAGTATGGTGAATCAAGCAAAACCCCGCATAGTAGAAATTTCAAGTATGTAAAATATTACTATTGATCTTCTTATCCTATTTAGATTTTAACTAAATTTAGAAAAAAAAAAAAACTTCTTAGTTACCTTCAATGTTGCAACCCTTCTTTTTTCGCTGCTTCTTTTCGTTTTATGTGGCTACATAATTTTACATTAGGGTTTAAATCCCTCTATTGTTTCACAATTGTGATTTTTCTTTTTAGGGATTTTATATTTAATGAGTTTTTGATTTTATATAGAAAGTGTTGGGTGCAATGGGGCCACTTTTTGGGCCGAATCTGAAACCTTGTCGGCCCTGTCAATTTTTTTTTAGTTTTTTAAATTTTACATTAAAAAAACTCTTGCATCGTTTTTCAGTTCATTTTTATAAAATAAATGCACCGGTGTTTTTATAGTAATAGCGCATCGATAGTGCTAGTCTTGCCATAATATTTTATTTTCTAATTAACGCAAAAAACATTTTCACATTTTTCGGTGTGATTGCATTGCATTAATGTACTAGTGCGTTTATATAAAATCGCACCGGTAATGTCGGCCCCACCATTTATCTTTTTTCCTAAAAACATAAATAAAGTTCTATGGATTATGGTGCGCCAGTTTTGATATAACGTACCAGTGCTTTTTGTACTAAACGCAAAAATTTATTTTATGTACGCAAGCACACCGATTTCAAACTTGTTTTCTATTTTGGAGTTCTATAATTTATTTGTATAATATAGTTGATAGCTTATGTATTTAATGGTCTAGGTTGTTTATTGATAGAAAATGCATGATAAGAGTTTGATGATCAACAATTCTAGTCGACATGATGGGAGCACATTTCCAATTGCAAAGAAGGCAAGTGCTTTTTAATTTATGTATTTAAATTAATTTTCTTGAATTATTTGTAAATTTAACTAATATGAATTGGTTAATGTGTGACATGCAGAGCCAAAAAATGAGGAAGCTCCATAATATTCTTAGCAATCTAAGTGTAGAAGAGCGTAAAACGTTGATGGAAAACTTGCAGAGGGATGAATCGAGTGAATAAAAACTAAATCAATATGAATTATTTCTTGAATTTTGAGTAATATTGTACTTTCAAATATTCGCTAATATGTTTCAAATAATATAATTCACATATGTTGAATGTTATGTAGGGATTGAAAACAATAGAAAGGAATGCCATCATAAGATTTTTTTATGGATGATGCAAATGATGATGAATTGGTCCTTAGCTCATATGGAGTGGTATTGGAAGTTAATAGAAGGGGGGAATACTTTTATAAAACTATGATGGATATAGTGGAAAGAACGTATAGGTGTACATTTCACTTACAATACATAAATCAATCAAATGATTCGAAGAATAAGGTCATATGTAAACTACAAGAGGCATTTCCAGAGCAATGGTCAATGAGACCTGTCAGACTTGCAATAGCAAAAACATACAACAACAAAAAATAATCATTCAAAAAGTAATATTCTTAAACATTTTTATGCAGAATATGTATCTACTACTACAAAGCATTCCTTTAATAATTTTAATTCTGCTATATTTATTTTTCATATCAACAAAAAAATAGTTTAATGTCATTTTTCATTTTCAGGAAGATTATGAAAATCCCAAAGGATGAATGAGGTGATATGTGAAATTTGTGAATAAGGATGCCCAAAAAAGTGTACAAGGATATGGTCAAAGAAATGGACATAATTGCATTGTGGGAGGAGCCATCTCAACAACAACGTGCTTCAAACGTATACAATCATTGATTTTTTGGATTATGTACATCTAATTAATTAATTTGGCATTAAATATTAATTTACAATTTTTTTTTTTAGAAAAAAAAAGAAAATGGAATGCATTCAACACACAAGATAGGACAACAAGGAAAAAAGGGATTCATAACAAAGTTTGTGAGTAGTTGTGATTTCCTTATAACAACTCAAGATTTCATAGTGGTTGTAATTTTTATATTTAAATTATTTTTTTCACTAGCCATCCTTGGATGTTTTGAAATAGGTGTTTAACATACAAAGATGATCCATCAGAAGAATTGATTGATATTGGGTTAAGCATGGGTTGTGAGTATATGTTGGCGTATCAAAAATTAATTGTGGAATTTGTAAGTATCTATGTTGGTTTACTTCTCTCATTTTATAAGTAATAGAACAACAAAATCCTTTATGTTAAATCTATGATTTCTTATGGGGTATAAAACTTGCAGGAAACAAAGTATCGAGTGCAACTAACAAAAGAGTCATTGAGAGATGGCATGAAAAATTGTTTTGAAAGAATGTGTGACATTCAAGACATAATTCTTTCTCTGGTACGTCGATTTTTCAATTTACATACATGCATATTATCTATTTTAATTTTCATTTTTCTTCACAGTGTATATACAATCAGTACACTTTATTTTTATGTTTGCATATGGAAGCTGAAGAAGAGGAAAACAATTGAGGCAATCAACAAAACATTCGGCCAAATAACCCAAGTGATGCAAGTGGCTCGAGCACTAGTAACAGTTCTAGCGAAGAATGATGATCCATATATTTTGGATGTCAATGAAAGATGTTGTATATTTTGAAAAAATAGTACGTGAAAATCACACATTTTGTATAATGTATTGGACATAGTGTCTGAATTGAAAGATAATGGGTTACCAATAAGTGTAACAATTACATGCATGTTGACATTTTGATTATTGTGGACTTTACGCTGTCCTATTTTTTATGAAAAAGGGCCTCTTATTGATATATAATAAAATAAAAAAATTATTCTATTGCATTCTTCAATGTCATTGTCAAATGTTACATTGGTAATTAAATGTATGGATGATTAAATATTACAATAGATGCTAGAATCTATGATATACAAAATTAATCCAAACAAACACAATCGTTAAAATTGAAATGAATGGTATTATAAAAAATATTTCAATTTCTGATGAATCATGGAATTAAAAATAAAAAAATAAAAAATAAATATTCCAGTGCAATGTCCGTAGTCATTGTTCAAAAAATAATCTACGATGTGTTTGATAGTTTCTATCGCACTAGTGCATTTGTTCAAATGTTACGCCCCGATGCATTTGGTTGAATGATACACACCGGTTTTCTAATTTATATTAACCGCACCGTTAATTTTGAAAAAAAAAATCCACGTGTCAGTCGCATTTACTGGTGCGTTTATATTTATTAATTGCACCCATTCTTTTCAATCGTTAATATGCACCAAGACTTTTTAATATTTTGTACGCACCGGTGCTTATTGTGATGAAATGCACTAGTGTGCTATGATATATAGAAAGCACTGTTAAATTTTAAAAATATAGAAAATTTCTGGTGCGTATGATGTAACATATCGCATTGATGCTTTGCTATAGTACGTAAGCACCAATGTGTTTAATCAATATGTAAGCACCAGTGTTGGTTTGGTTACAACGTTTTGGTGCATATATTGTTTTAAATCACTGGTGCAGTGTTAGCTTTTGGTGCGTTTTGGTGCTCTATGTGTTGGAGTGCACTAGTGCATATTATTTTTATCATATAGCACATGTGCGTATTAGTATGTTACGCATTGGTGCACCGTTTTTCAATGAAGCACATTGATAAAAAAACATCCACTATAGCCTTTGGCCGTTTAGTTTATTTAGTTATAAAAAACATCCGTTAAAACATCTGCTACCAATTGCGGAGGTTGTAGAGGAGGTTTTTTTGACAATTTTGGCCAATCTTGTAACACTAAAAACCTCCAATATGACCTCCATTACATGCTCTTTTCTTTGTAGTGTATAAACATTTTCTAGATGTTACATCTTAAAATGTTTATTTCCTTGATTAAAATATTATATGATCGAGAGTGACATAGACCCATCGAATTAACTACTAGCTGTGCCCTTAATTTAAAAATTCAAATGACCATTTTTCTAAAGAAAGAATATGAGGCAGCTTATCCCATGCTATGATTTTGGTTGTTTGACAAGTCATTGTTCACAAATTAATGTGTATTTCATATATTGGTTTCCTTGTTAGAAACATTCCAAAGTAACATTTATAACATCTTTGTGTTGAATTGATAAGGTACAAAATCAATTGAATAGATGTAGTATTTGGAACAATTTTCTTTTGGTAGGTAAAAACAATCTTCTATTAATACAAAATATACATACAGTTTAGCAATTATGGGCTTGACAATAAGTTATTGGTAATGTTTGTATATAAATATATTAAATGCTATCCATTGATGATCATTAACATTTGAAAATCTATAATAAATATTAACTGGCAATCCCTTTTGGCTTCAACTATCTAAACTCCTAGATTATGTTGTGATGAATATAATCCTTTAATTGATTTGGGCACTTTCAACCTACATTCACCAAGATGGAATGTGAATGGGTCAAAGTGAACACTATCGATATGAATTATTTGTTCCTTCACGTTTGTCGCAGTAATCTCCAATATAATAATAAATTTGTCGGACAAAATTGTTGGGGTTTTGGAGATTTTTATTTCTAGTGGCTCTTTGATACTTTAAAAAATAATTCATCACAATGATTGTATTGAACAACTTCATAAATTTTATAGCCATTGTTAAGCATAGTTGGTATTATCTTTCCTCGATGCAATATACATAAAACAAATATATTTGGTCATCTTAACGCTTTGTGTCTTGCAATTTCCCCACACAATTTGAAGTAAAGGTTCCATGGATCAAATTTTGATAACCATAAATCTTAGTCATTATGCACGGGCAAATTTTTCTTAAAATTAAGAAAGAAACATCATTTGGACATAAAGTTAAACTCACTCTAGTTTCATTGTTCTCTTCATAAATCGCTTATTGAATTCAAAATTGTGTATTATAGGGGTTGAATTACTTTACTTAGTGTTCATTTATTAAAAGAGAAAGGCTATATTCTATATCTTTAACGATATCAAGCAATTTCTACCCTATAAGTTGATTTAAAGTTATATATTAATAGTTCTCTTAATAAATCGCTTATTGAATTCAAAATTGTGTATTATAGGGGTTGAATTACTTTACTTAGTGTTCATTTATTAAAAGAGAAAGGCTATATTCTATATCTTTAACGATATCAAGCAATTTTTACCCTGTAAGTTGATTTAAAGTTATATATTAATAGTACGGTGTAAAGGTTTTTGATGTTTGGTTTGCATTGTTGCATATTTAGAAGAAAATTTTGGATGTATAGAAACTTTTTGGCCATACATTTTCATTGTTGATATATCTTAAAGTAAGTATGGGTTATGAGGAATAATTCCAACAAACTTTGTGATGGATATATTGAGAGGATTTGACATGAACATTATTAGGATTGAAGTTAAAGAAGAAGATTGTGTAACTCAAAACAAAGTGTTAAATATTTGTTGGGTTGACACTGTAGAGAAATTGAGTCAAATATTTTAGATCGTGAATTATGGGTGTTGTACATTGTGCAGTAATTTATATCTTTCAATCATTGTAAAAGAATGATGAATGCCTTTGTAATTTCAATTTCTAATAATGTGTAATGAAACACCTTTTCTTGGATGTGATAACATTGGCTCTTTAGAAATTAAAGTGAGCCGTGAACAAAGAAAATAAAATTATACATGCAAGAATCTACCATTAGAGAAATTGTTTCCTCTCTTATATATATTTACTCCCTGCATTTTTATTTTTCTTAATCTATTTAACACAATCCAGTCATTTAAAACTTAGGAGTTGGAATTCTCTTCAATGGATGATAGGCACTTGTAACTAATGATGTAACTACAGATCATAGCATGGAAATAAAATTCAAAAGTATCTATCAAAGGTTACTAAACAATAAGCTTGTTTTAGAAAAGCTTCTATTTGAGGGCTCATCATTTTCTCTAGTTGTTGAGAACATTAACACATCATCATTTTTTTTTATCAATGATGGTTGTGCTGAAATAAAAATCAATAAAAATGGTGAGCATTACATTGGTAAGGAAATAATGTCGATCTCACCCTAAAGCTCATATTTTTTTGTTCTATTATTTATAGGCAATAAATTGAAGCATGATCGGTTTGAATGTTTACACTATTTTTGGATGATGAGCGTAGTGCTTCATTTTAAACTTTTGTTCTCTTATTGGTAGGTCATTTTTATACTAGGCCATGATGATTGAACTTATGTTCATTGAAACCATACTATACTGAGTGTGTTATGAAAGCCCCCAAGGCTGCTACAAATAATGAAGATAGGTCAAGAGGCATAAAGCATACACTTTGATTATTATAAGTGGAATGTAAATCCAACCCTACAAAATTAATTTTTCTTTTATATTCAATGGTGAAACAAGACAATTTATTTAGAATAGTTGTCTAGTTAGATGCATCTTTGTAGCTTTAAATAGTTTGAAAAATTACATGCAAAAAAACGAGATGCAGAAGAAGCAACATGAGAGAATGGATAATAAAAAAATAAGACTTTTGTTGGATTTGAATTTAGTTTCCAACAACAACTTTCAATATATGAGAGGAAATACTTGAGTAACTAGGGAATGGGGAAATAAACATAATTGTGGTTTTGAATCTTGAAGATAATATTGGATATTTTGATCCTACCAAAAATACTACAGCTAAACAACCAAGAAGTTGATAGTTTTACTTTAATTTCATTTGTACTACCAAGTAGCTCATATTTTAATTTTGTTTATTTGCAAATAGGGTTGAATAGTCAAGCAACTAGTAGACTTAATTTGTATTTTATTTGTAGATATGGTTTTAAGTTGAAGGGTTCATATTCTAAGGGTAGTATTTCAACTATCCTATAAATGCATATATAAACATGTTTAATGTGTGGAACATAAGTAGTGTTGAGGTCCATTGATCCAGATTTATGTGGGAACGAAACAAAAGATAGCATATACAGAATCATATACAGAGATATATTGCAAATAACACAGTGATACAGTAAACACATATTCTATTAAATAGAACAGACTGTAAAATACAATAGCTAGAATGGTGGTAGCTATCTCTGAGAAGAGATGTGGCCGTTATGCTCATTCGTGCCAAGATGAATACAAAGAGAGGCCGAAAGGGCCTATTTATCATAAGTATGAGGGAAAGAATCCCAAACATCCAAAAACCTAACCCTAGAAGATGAACCGTCATAAAGTTTGCGTCCCCAAGGTGGTTAGTTGAACAATCAACTTCCCGGGGTCATAACTTTTGCATACGATTTCCGTTTAGGGCGCTCGGTAGCCCGTTGGAAAGGTCTAACCGAGATTTACAACTTTCGATTGGGCCCAGATGTATGTCGTTGGCAATCATTTGGTCCCCCAAATCACCAAAAAATGTCGTTTAGGGCCTCAAAATGGCTCCGAAAGTTCAGGACCCGAAAAACTGCTAAAAATAGTAATTTACCAAAATTGCCAGAAGACTGTTTTGAGCTAGTTGGAAGAGGTGGGCCGCCACCGATATCCACCTGGATCATCTATCATACATATTTTGTGCTTTTTATGCACGTCGTGTGTTGGCTCTTTCATTTTTGATAAGGAAAGCCCACAAGAGAAAGACACAATCAACAATGTAAACATTGTGGAAGCAAGCGTGGTGCAAGGTAAAGAACATCATAAAGACACCAAATTAGAAGTCGTTATCCCATGACCATCTTGATGCAGCCATAAACAACCACAACAAGTATAAAAGCATGGTGCAAGGAAGAGAAAGGATAATTATTAAGGTTGCGGTTGTTGTTGATTGTAGCTATTGGATAGTGGTAATTGAGGGCTGTTGCATGGTATTGTTTCAGGTTCATGTTGTATCTAAGTAGATCCATATGGGTAATGTAATGGGGTATTATGGATCCTGTGGGTTTTGATATATGTATCTGGGGTAGATATGTGATGGATTTTATTCTGCATAATAGGAATGAATGTGAACAATCAAAACACCTATTATTGTAGGAACCCTTTTGATATAAATAAAGAAACATAAGATGTCTAGTCCCCCTTCAAAATTATGCATGTGGTATAATATGAATGTTGGTTCTATTTACTATTATTTGCTTAATGTGTACTTATGTTTACATGTGAAGGATATCTAATATGCTTAATATAACAACACCCTCATCGTGTCTCCGCAATTAACTGTCCTTATCACACACGAGTCTAGGAAGTGCTTCGAGACTTTCTTCCCTTGGGAAGATTGAAAATGAAAACATTCTAGACTATAGTAATCCCGTTTGTTGGCACTTGCACAAGAACCCTAGTCTCATCCATATATTTTTCCAAGAAATGGATTTGTTTCCAAGACTTGGTTTGACTGTGTTAGTTGCACGAATACATTGATCCTAAAGAGTTAGATTTGGGATTGGTGGTAGAAAATATTTGTGGATTTTGTTACGTAAGAAGATGGACTATGAGGGTGGAATACTTCTAGGATTCGAGAGTATATATTGTATGGAGAACCTAAATTCAATTAGTACGAGGAATTATGGTGAGAGTTACCTATAATTATATACAAGTGGTTAAAGAGACTTGCAGAAGCCTCATAATACAAAGGGCAATAATGGAGAACCATTCGGTGGAACACGAGAGATATTACAACCCTACATTGGCTTGATATTCCCCTAACCCGAGCCATTGATTTATGGGTAGATAACACCCTTACAGGATATGTTGTAGAGTTTGAGGAAAAAAATAATCAGTCAGTTTTGAAGGCAGAAGAAGATATTAGGAAAGGAGCTCGTGGAATACTGCCAAGGGAGATTCCGTTGTGGATTAAAGTTTAGATGGTAGAATCCGATTTTTTACCACCCGATCTTATCCACGTGGGTGAGTAAACCCTCACGCCATAGGGGAGTGTTCAAGAATGATGCTATGAAGTTGAAAAAGATAGAAAGTTGGAAATATGATGGGGGAATCTGATGATCTCGTGAGTGTTGAGCATGCGACTACGAGAGTGCAATCTATGAAAAGTATTGGGAGATGTAGATGCATAATATAGAAAAGAGAAGTGCCCAGCTAGAGGACAAGCTGCGGAGTGGTGATGATACTGAATATGGATGGGACCAGTTATGGAACTCTAGATTGTAGTCTCGGTGATTGAGATTATCCAGAGGAGAAGTTGGATAAAATTTATAGGTATCCGAGCCTATGGAAAACAATGAAATGCCTGAAAAATGAACCCCCTTTGTTGCAGAAGGAGATATTGGAAGCAATGACATCAGTACAATTTTGGACACTCCCCAAGTGCCTCTACATAATATTGTAAGCAAAATTAAGTGAAAGTAAGTGCCTCTACAATTTTGGATACTCCCCAAGTGCCTCCCCATAGTGTTTACCTTGGCATGATCAAATACGTGGTAGTTTCAGTAGTATACATGTTGGTGCAAAAGTAAGCGAAAGTAGTAACATCCATTCAAACTTAGTCACAAGTATTCATAACATTAGTAGTCATTCCATATCCAATGGGTCACGACTTGGTCATAGAGGATTTATATTGGATGGATCCTTAGTCACTAGAATGGTCGATGTATAAGGAGGTTCATCTATGAACTATTGGAGCACAATTACCGTTAGACCAAAACCCATAGGCATTAATCTCCACTAAAATTTCCAAAGTTAAGATCCATGAGAGGGGGTTAACCCATGTCTACAAACTCACAGGGAGAACTAGATGCAAATTCCAACAATCTCCCCCCTAGTGTTACCCGAGATATTTTCGAACTTGAGACCTGTCACTCTAATACCATTTGTTGGAGCATGATTTTCGTTAGACCAAAACTTGTAGGTGTTAAAATCTGCTATAATATCCAAATTTAAGATCCACGAGAGGGGGTTAGTTGATATTGTGAAACTCACTGGGAGTGTTGAATGCAATAGCCCACATGAACTACCCAAAGTTCTAGAAAAAATTTAATGAAGAAGATGCATGACAACATTAGTTCCTATGTGAATCCATTTGGAACTCTAGAGGGACACCAACTACTTCGAATTTTATTGAATTTAAAACCACGCTGCGAGGCATAGCACTCATGTGGTATATGGAATTGGTAGAGAGGAAGGATTCCAACGCCCCTCCATTGACATTACAGGAAGTAAAATAGTTATTTTTGGATAAGTTCCAATTTCCAAAATCAAAGCAATAGGGGATTGAAGAACTAAGGGAAATCCGTTGGAGATAAGGATATTCTCCCTAGAAATACGCATAATGATTTGAATATCTTCTAGGAAAAATCCCCCTCCCTGTGCATGATGTGTATCACAAGGAGTGGTTCATGTAGGGTCTATTGTCATTAACTCGAATATCATTATTCCAAAAATTCATCCATTCACCAAGAAACACTCTGCAATATGAAATGAGATTGAAGTAATGCCTATTTACCCATGTGGATCTTATATGGGATCCTTTTCTTCCAACTCAAACTTATCTCAGGTACAAACCCATATTGTTGTGCTAACATAGAAGGTTGAATAATTATCTATATCAAAACCTAATCAAGAGAAAATTTGGTGTATAAGATGCATGACTGAAGTAAACCACGAGTCAGGATGTATGCAACTACATGGAAGAATAACCCCTCCTAGAGGTCCCTTTTTGGGGAGGCCAAGTACAGGGGTTACGTAGGTTACAACATCGGCACCCTTCTACGAGCCTATGCACCAAATGTTCTGGCAAATTCAAACTTATTCTACAAATGAATAATGTTAGATCTGTAAGGTATTTGGCCATCCTCCATGACATTGCTCCATCTTGCAAAAACATTCCTCACTTGCAAATATAGTACATTATGAATTTTGTGGCTCTAGTGTACATAGTATGGAAAAATGCAGGGCCTTGGACGCCTTGACTGAAAGGATGGTTCATTCCATTTTTTGAGTATCTCATCAAGAGAAGTAGTAAGGATGAGGTTGTAGAGGAAAAGTCCGAGGTGGAGTTGGAAAAGCCAGCGAGTGAAGAGTTTCCATCTGATGTTATAATTGTAATGACTTGATACATGTTGCGAGGGATTGTCCACTCCCCATAAAATCATTGTGTACTTATTGCAATGTGAACACCCATAGTACTAAATAATTCCTAGAACTTATCATGAAGTGAGAAAACCAGATGCGATGACCAACTAATTTGATTAACTCTAAGCCTTGCAATGGTTGTAGTGTTGTTGGATTTGATATGAGATATGGAGAGGTTAGGATGAGTGTATATATGAATAATATGTATTCTCCATACATCTAGAGAGCAGATACAAAGGCCGTTACATTTGACCCAGCACAATAGAAGGATTTTTTTAAGGAAGTTGTGGAAATGTTTCAATGTATTTCTGCACCAAAGACAATGGATGTTGCAGAGACATTCCAGGAAGTTGGTATAAGTGGCGCTCCAACCCCAGGTAGTTATGAGAGAAATTTGGATTCGAGGTCTTCAGGGAAAACCCACCCCTTCACCCTTTGGATCAACCTTTTTGCGGACATTTTGGAGGATGAAAGTGCGATTTGTAAGTTGCGGAAAACTCTCCACACTCTTTCTAATGTTGTAGACGAGGAAAGAAATATGTGCTCCTCTTCCAAAAAGGAGGGATAATATTATTCAGAGGAGAAGGAATAAAATAACTGGTTGATAATTTAAGTTTGACACTCAGGTGGATGGGTATGACATCAAGAATGCAATGCTAAATTTGACATCTGATGTTAACATTCTTCCAAATAAATCCTGGGATGATAAGGGAATCCCTCCCCTAGTATACTCACCTATCTAGTTGTGAATGGTGATCTAGTATTGCATTTTCCCTATAGGCCACTTGGAGAATGTAGAAGTAGATTTAGCATGGATTAAGAGATTTTCTGATTTTAAGTGATCAAGATTATGGGTGAGACCGATCCTAATCCAACCTTGCTGGGAATTGAATGGGCATACGACAATTATGGTGTGATAGACCTAAAAAGAGAAACTATGACATTTGATGTACGCGGTATGAGGGATACACAATGCCTTGATCCTTATCAAGGCCCCAAGTATACTGAACTTGTTCAAGAGAACATGGAGAGGGATATTTTGGATTATACTTATAGGTTGACCATGGAAAAAAGGGACAACTATGTGAATATTATGACAAATGGATATGTGATTTGGAGAAGAATCCACTCTTTTTGATAGTGATTATGAAGAGGCTTTGCATGAATGGAATAACATGCAACATGAGCTCTCCTATTGACATTGTACAGTGATAAAGTCAATCTATTGGATTGGTGTAGAAGTTCAAGACACTCTAGTATACAATGACATCACTAGCTTAGAAGTCTTCTTGAAAGACATGAACACTCGTGTTGCAGAGGAACATAAGGTATCTATTTTGGATATGGCATTACATGGTACTATAATAAGATGGTGGGATACGCATCAGAATGACCTACCTAATTGTCATGTGGTTAAAATCACTATGAAAACCTAGTTTGTTTCTTCCAAAGTAGCAAGGGGAACCAACCAAGTTGCGGAAACTTACAATGGAGATACATACCCCTTTGTCCATATTAAGCAGTGTGAACAACAGTGAGGATCTAATGGGTTGCATCCATAATTTTGGGTCCACTAGTTAATTCATGAGTTGGGACCTATTCCAAAATCCTGGTACCTATATGAAGAAACACAAAGGCAGACCGGGTGTTGGAAGATCTTGTAGTCACAATTCTGTGAGGATTTTTCATGCATGGGGAAATTCGACTTAGTTACATAATATTTGAAGATAATCAAGGAGATTATTTTTACATATAGGTTGTGGAACATGGGAAACCAACATGTTTATCCGTTCCATCGAGAGCTACTCAGTTTGCAAATATTTGTTAGCAGGATGGAGTCACCATCATATGTTGCAGAAGGATCAACAAAGCGGAAGCCGATTCAAATGATTTAGAACACCTGCAAAATTTGAAATTTAAAGAATCAGAAGGGTCTCAAATGGTGAAGGATGTGAAGCCAAAGGAGGCTAGGAATTCTTACATGCAACCACTGAAGTTGTGAAAAGTAAATATTAGGATAGAAAACAAACTAAATATGTCAGTGATCAAGAACTATTGCGATGAACTGTACAGTGTCAAAAGTCATCAATGGAATTTTACGTCGATGTGTGTTGGATCATGAACGCCATGAAATTTTGTGGAAATTCCATGCAAGAGTTGCGGGAGGTCATGTTGGAGGGAAATCCATTGCAAGGAAAGTTCTACAAGTCGGTTATGGTGGCCAACCATTTTTCAAGAATGCTAAACCTTATGCTCATGGATATGATGTGTGTTAGTGGGTGGGAAAACCCTTTCGACGTGATGATATTCTTCTTCACCCCGTCCATGCACTCCAACCAATTGAGAAATGGGAGGTAGATTTCATTGGACCCATTAACCCTCCCACAAAGCATTTGAAAGATCCCCACATTATACTGTAACATATTATCTGATAAAGTGGGATGAAGTGAAACCAGTTAAAGATTGCATCGTGGAAACAACAACTCATTTTATCTATGAGAACATTATCACTTGGTTTGTATGTCTTGATTCCTTACTAGTGATAAATGAATGCACTTTATGAGCAGCACAGTTGCATCCCTAAAAAGGGAATTTCTTATTCAACATCACAAGAGCAGTCCCTACTATTAAAATTACAGCATCATGAGTCATTCTCCAAATCAATCTTGTGTGTCAAGATTGAGCCTCATGTGTCGAGGTAGTTCCTTATAGGAGCCTAAGTTGGAATTAGGAAACTTGGAGAAGAATATTGAGTTGGACTCAAGAATGAATAAGCCTCATGTGTTGAGGTAAGTGCTTTGTATGTCAAAGTGATGGTGTTGTACAATCTTGTTTGTCAAGACTAAGGTCTTGTGTGTTAAGACGGATCCTCATGTGTTGAGGTGGTGCCTCATGTGTTGAGGTAATGCTTTGCATGTCAAAGCATGGGTGGTGGGTGATGTACTACTAACCATGGTTAAGCTATTAAGTCTTCTCTAGAGAATGGACACCTCTAGAGTCAATTAATTTAGCATATGACCACTTGGAATGATAGTAGAACAAGATGATCACATCATTGGAAAAATATCCTTTGTATATTTGATATGATAGATAAATTAAAGTTGGCACATGTGGACCATGCAAATAAGACAAGAGATAAATATAAGATGTGATCAGATAAGGGAGAACTTGATTTTCTCACTTCAGTAATGATAAAGAATTCAGTTAAATAAAAAATAACTTGAATTGTTAAACTTCAGTGATGTTCACAAGAAATACTTCAGTTAATTAAAGGAGAAATTGAATTGCTCACTTTAGTGATGTTATCAAGAAGGACTTCAGTTAGCCACCTAACTAAGGACTTCAGTTATCAAGAAGGACTTGAGTTAGCCACCTAACTAAGTGATCTGTCATCCAGATCAAGGGCGAGTTCATCCTAAAGTTAGAAGATAAAAATAGAAGCTAAAGCATGAGAAGTAGGGTATATATATGTTATGTAGGATTGATGAATTCAATGTGAGAGCGAATTATCTTCTCTCTTGAAGGCAATTCACATTCATTGTGCATGTGACCAAAATAAATGAATTGATTTTGTGCAAGATATTATTATGAGTTCTATTCTTCCATATTCTCTCTTGCTCTGTGATTGCACCAGGGGTGCTTGGTATTTGTATCTGATAATGCACCAAGGGTGCTTGATGTAATGTGGTCATTGTAAAGACATTCCTTTCTATGTATCAATATTCTAAGGAAGATTTTTCTAGGGTTTTCTTCCTCAAGTACTAGAGGGTTTCCCCAGGGTAAATACTGTGTCTCATGTGAATGCTTATGCTTTTGGATTATTCATTTGATTTCAAGTACTACTATAATTTCGCATTAAGATAATAAAAAAATTCACATGGTATCATAGCTCAGGGCGTGAATGAGCTAAATTTTGTAGTCAATCTGGAGCATAGGTTGATCCTGAGTGGAAAAAGTTGAGAACAATACTTGAAGAATAATGGCTTCAATCTCAGTAGACCGGAAGACAAAATTGAATGAACTTCGAACTTCAATACTTGGAAGGTAGGGATTCTGAATATCCTGGAAGATCATGATTTAAATGGATATGTATCAAATGTTGTTGAAGAGCCCACTTCTAATTCTAGGTGCATTGCTTTAAAAAGGAATCAAGCCAAAGCAAAGAGAATCATTTATGATTCTGTGAAAGACAATTTGATGATGGTGATTACTCCATTGACAACTAGAAAGGAGTGCTTTGACACCTTGACAAATATTTATGAGAAGAATGCTCCTAGTCAGAAGTGATCCCTGAAGAACAAGAATCGTAATTTGAATATGGATAAGGAATAAACTATTGCTTCCTTCTTCACACATATCTCTCAAGTAAGAGATCAACTCATGAGCATTGGAGTTACTGTCGATGATGATGATCTTATTTAGATTGTTTTCAATGGTATTCCATCCTCATAGGAGACATTCTTGACTACTGTTAATGGTCGAGAAGTGCAACCTAACTTTGAAATATTGTGGCATGATTTCCTTCAAGAAGAAGAGCAAATTCAAAGAAAAAATGCTTCCTCCAAAAAAGAGAACCTTGCTCTTACGACAAGGACAAAGAGAGGAAATATATCCTTTTCTCAAAAGAATTTTCCTCATCATAAGGAAAAAGAATACAACAAAAACTTTGATAATTCTAAATTCAAATGCTTCAAATACAATAAGAAGGGCTACTTTGCAAGAGATCGTCGTACAAAGCAAAGAGGAAAGTTCAAGGGTAGATGTCATGATTCTACTACTAAAGAAGATGAAACTACAAGAAATAATTCTTTAAATGATCAAGAGACAAGGAAGGAGTACTATCTTGTATCAGATCTAGTTAGATCCATTACCACTAGTGCTGAGACATGGATGGTGGATAGTGGCACATCAAAACACATGATTGGATATATGAGCGCTATCACAAATCTAAAGGAAAATAATTTCTTATGTTAGGTGGAGCTTGGATATAATACCACCTATTCGATCCAAGGAGTTGGATCCAATTCTTTTCAATTGAAATTAGGTGTTGTACTCCATGTTGATGATATTCTATATGTTTATGGTCTGAAGAAAAACCTCCTATCTGTTTCAGTTCTAGAAGATAAAAGTTTCAGAGTAATATTTATGGACAACAAAGTGCTCTTGTGGCCTAAGAATTTAGACTTGAATTATGCAGCTGTGATTGGAGTTAGAGAGGAATGTCTCTACAAAGTTCCTGGAAATTTCATTAAATCCATGATCCATGACACAACTAGTACTTGTGAACTGTGGCATAGGAGGCTTTTTCATATTCATTTCAAAGTGATACCTGAATTACAAAAGATGGTAAAAGGTATGCATGTATTTTAATATGAGCATCATATTATTGGTAGAGGTTGTGCTCTTGGTAAGAACATCAAGGAAATATTTCGAAACAGTACTAAAAGATATAAAGGGATCCTAGAATTGATCCAATCATGTCTATGTGGTCCCATGTTAGCACCATCCTTGAGTGGTTATCTATACTATGTGCTTTTCATAGATGACTTCTCTCGCAATTCATGGATCTATTTTATAAAGGAAAAGACTGAAACTTTCAACAAGTTTCAAGAGTTTAAAGCACTAGTTGAGAATCAACCTAGAAATCACATTCGTGCTTTGAGATATGATAATGGAGGAGAGTTCGAGTCTCATGAACTTAATGAATTATGCTAGGAGGAAAGGATAAGAAGACAGTTGACTATACCTTACAACCCCAAACATAATTGGGTTATTGAAAGAAAGAACAGATAAATATGTGAGGCTGCAAAAGATATGATGTGTGATCAGGATCTTCCCACTTCCTTATGGGTAGAAGCCTCCATTACTGCTGTTTATATACATAATAGAATTCCTCATGCTATCCTGGGAGAAAAGACTCCTAAAGAAGTATTGGATGTTGGTCACTTGAAGATTTTCGGTTGTCCTGTCTACATTAATGTGACAAAAGAGAAGAGGACAAATATAGATCCATCTGGAAAGAAAGGAACATTTATTGGATATAGTGAACCTCCAAAGCTTATAGAATATATGTTTCAAGTAAAAGGCACATTGAATTCAGCAGAGCTGTAACATTTCATGAAGAGGTTGTCCTCAAGCGCTTTAAATAACTTCAATGTGATTCAGATATGGAGGAGCATGAGACTCCCATGATGGAGGATCCAGGTTCTGGTTCTCCTCTTTCAGATGTTGAGAGGGAGAGTCCAGAAGAGTCCTTAGATCCACTTGATCTTGAAGAGTGAATAGAACTGGTATAAATATCACTTGATGAACCTCCTACTAATATGAGGTCTTCCTAGTGTCAATACATTCTGGAAGTGGCATAAAAACATGGAGGACCATCAGGCACATCTAGAGAGCGAATAAGACCTTAAAGATATTCAGGATATGTAACACATATGAGTCACATTATTTATTTAGGACCCACCACCTATGATGAAGCTAATAAGCAGCAAGTATGGAAATATGCCGTGGTGGAAGAATACAAATCCATCATGAAGAATGATGTATGGGAAGTGGTTCCTAAACCTAAAGAGAAGTCAATAGTAAATTCCAAGTGGCTTTATAAAATTAAACATGCAGCTGATGGCAGCACTGAAAAATATAAAGAAATATTTTTGGCTCATCGTTTCTCACATAAAGAAGGAATAGAATATGATGAGACATTCACTCTTGTGTCCAGGGACACTACTATTCAAGCCATGATTTCACTTGCCTCAGTTATGGGGTGGAATCTTCACTAGATGGATGTGAAGACTTCCTTTCTCAATGGTGAAGTTGAGGAATAAGTATACACATAGAAACCTGATGGGTTTGTAGTTCATGGGAAGGAGTCCCATGTATGCAAAATTAAGAAATCCTTGTATGGGATTAAGTAGGTTTCGAGGGCTTGGTATTCGAGGATTGAAAACTATCTTCAGAGATTAGGATTTCCCAAAAGTGAAGCTAACCACAACCTATACTTTAAGGTTGTGAAGAACCAACCATTGATCTTGGTTCTCTATGTTGTTGAATTGTTCCTTACTGGAGAGGAACAACATATAGCTTGGTGCAAGAGGGATCTCACTTCCGTGTTCGAAATGAAATACCTGGGTCTTATGCACTAATTTATTGGTATGGAAGTCTGGAAAAGGAAAGATGAGATCTTTCTTTCACAAGGAAAGTACATAGTTGATGTGTTGTGCAGGTTTGGTATGATGGATTGTAAATCCATGTATACACCAATGGTTTCTAATATGAAGAAACTACATGAGTTAGATTACGGATCAGATCTAGTGGATCCTACCATGTATAGACAACTCATTGGTTACTTGATGTATTTGATACATAATAGACTAGACATATGTTATGCAATGACTATCTTGAGTCAACTCATGTCTGATCCAAGACATAGACATTGGGTTGATGCCAAGCATGTGCTTAGATACATTCGAGGTATTGTTGCTTATCGACTCATATATGCTTCCAATGGAGGAGTGATGCTACTTGGTTATGTTGACTCTGAATGGGGTGGTAGTATTGTGGACCGAAAGAGTACATACAGATTTTGTTTTCACTTGGGATCAAATATGATCTATTGGCCTAGTAGGAAGAAGGGATCCATAGCCCAGAGTACTACAAAATTAGAGTATCTTGCAGCTAGTACCGCTTTCCAAGAAGTTGTGTGGATTAAGAAGCTACTTGCTGGGTTTTTTAGTGAGAATATTGATACTACTATCATTCGCTCTGACAATCAGAGATGCATTAAGCTCTCAGAAAACCCTGTGTTTCATGACAAATCGAAGCACATTGATATGAAATACCACTAAATCAGAGACATGGTCCAGAGAGGTGTCATTCGACTTCAATACATTGCTACTGATGAGAAGATAACATATATGTTGACTAAGACTATGTCCTTGATGAAGTATAGGTACTTCCGAGATAATCTTGGTACAATAGAGAATGCCTCCCTCACTGAGAGGGAGTGTTAAAGTTACAGCATCATGAGTTATTCTACAAGTCAATCTTGTGTGTCAATATTGAGCCTTGTGTGTCTGTGTAGTGCCTTATAGGAGCTTGATTTGGACTCATGAAACTTGTAGAAGAATCTTGAGTTGGACTCAAGAATGAATAAGCCTCATGTATTGAGGTAAGTGTTTTGTATGTCAAAGTGATGGTGTTGTACAGTCTTGTTTGTCAAGACTAAGGTCTTATGTGTCAAGACGAATCCTCATGTGTTAAGGTAATGCTTTGCATGTCGAATCATGAATGATATGTGATGTACTACTAACCATGGTTGAGCTATTAAGTCTCCTATAGAGATTGGACACCTCTAGAGTGAATTACTTGAACGATAGTAGAAAAAGATGATCACATCATTGGAAAAATATCCTTTGTATATTTGATATGATAGATAAATTAAAGTTGGCACATGTGGACCATGCAGATAAGATGAGAGATAAAGATAAGATGTGATAAGATAAGAGAGAACTCGATTTGATCACTTCAGTAATGATAAAGACTTTAGTTAAATAGGAGATAACTCGAATTGTTAAACTTCAGTGATGCTAACAAGAAATACTTCAATTAATTAAAGGAGAAATCAAATTGTTCACTTCAATGATGTTATCAAGAAGGAATTCAATTAAAAGAGTTAACTTAAGTGTTAATAAAGAAGACATAGTTAACTAAAGTATTTTGCATGTCAACACTTAAGTTGAACTAAAAGGCATCACTTGAGTTACGACACTTGATTTGCGACACTTGAGTTACAACACTTGCATGATGACACTTGAGTTAGCCACCTACCTAAGTGATATAGCATCCAGATGAAGGGCGAGTTCATACTGAATTCAAAAGATAAAAATAGAAGCCAAAGCATGAGAAGTATGGTATATATATATGTTATGTAGGATTGATAAATTCAATGTGAGAGTGAATTCTCTTCTCTCTTGAAGGAAATTCGCATTCATTGTGCATGTGACCAAAATTAACGAATTGATTTTGTGCAGGATATTATTTTGAGTTCTATTCTTTCATCTTCTCTCTTGCTCTATGATTGCACCAGGGGTGCTTGGTATCTGTCTCTAATAATGCACCAGAGGTGCTTGATGTAATCTTCTCATTGTAAAGGCATTCTTTACTATCTAACAATATTCTAAGAAATATTTTGTTGGGGTTCTCCCTCAATTACTAGAGGGTTTCCCCGGGGTAAATAATGTGTCTCATGTGAATGCTTATGCTTGTTGATTATTCATTTGATTTCAATTACTACTATAATTCCACATTAAGAAAAACAAATAACACCTACCATCCCCGAAAAAGCGTACAGTTGAATCTTTCAATAAAATTTTAGAGATGGGGTTAACCAAGGTACGTTTCGCAAGCATAGATGATTGGAACAAACAAGTTCATGTAGTTTTATGGGCCTATCGAACTACCACTAAGAAATGACATAAGTAGACACCTTTTTAGTTGGTTTATGGAAAAGAAGCAGTGGTACCTATTGAGTTTTTAATCCCAAGTCTATATATTGCACATGCCACAAATATTATTGATGACGAATTAGTTGCACAATGGGTATTAGAGTTAATAGAGTTATAAGAGTCGCACTTTTTAGCCAATGTTCACGCAATAGTATTAAATGAAAGGCATAAATCCTAGCATGATCGTCACATCAAGTAGAATCAATTGACCAAAGGAGATTGTGCTTTGTTATACGATGAAAATTTTCTCTAGCATACAGGCAAACTTCAGATGCATTGGCTGGGACCTTTCATTGTTATGGAGATTTGTGAGTCTGGTGCTTCCAAGCTTGCACAACTTGATGGAGTTTTAAAACATGTTTGGGTGAATGGTTCTCACTTGAATCCCTATGTCATTCCCCCCTAAGCCAGTTATTTAACACTCCTATCATAGGGAGTGATGTAGAGTAGGAGTTAGAGTCAAGAATTTTGGTTTTGATTGTTTTTCCATTTAGCTATGTTTTCATTTATTGTTGTTTGTATTTTGCATGTTTTGTTAGTGAAGTTTTTGAGCCAAGCAAGGAAAACCTTTGTGGTCGGGAGAGGGAAACCAATGTCTTTGTATTCATGAAGCAACCCAGGTTAGTAGATTGGAGATAACTCCAAGAAAAAGTTGTTTCATTAACACCAGCAAAGTATCCAACAGTAGCAATAGATGGCACCCTCATTATAGAAGTTTTAGCCACTCAATCTTGTTTCCAACATGTCACGCAAGGCAATCATCATATCTTCTTCTCCCTAAGCAGTGGAGTTGCATATGGTTATGATTAGTTGTGAGTACATATGGATAATGGTAATAACGCAACATAGTTACATATGTGAGTAGTAGAATAGGTTGTGAGCACGCTTGGGATGAGAACAAGCCATGAGGTTGTAGATGCCATAAGAAAGATGATGAGTTTTGAGGATGAGATAGTTTGCGGATTCCATAGGTGAGCATCCAAGGAGTTGTGAATGGCATAGGAATAAATATGAGAAGATTGTGATGAGTTACAAATATATGAAGTGCTCATGTTGTGGCAGACAACTAGTTAGGTTCATCCCCGTATACAACCTTTATTACAACAAGACTTGGTGGTTTCTCGAGACAGTATCTGAGGCATTCCAGTAATATGGGTTGATGGCCATAGGGAGATCTATAGTATAGGTTATCATCATGAGGATGTTGCAATGGGTATGCGTATGTCACGTTGATTTGTTGAGTTTGTGGTAGATTTGAGGAAGTTGTGCCAAAAGGATGAGGTGGCAAAAGTGTGAAGTAGTTTAACAGATGCATGGAGATACGATTCTAGATGGTACGTATATTCCTGGTAACTAAAGTCCTAGAGTTTCCCACATGGTTCATAATAGATGGTGAATGGGTGTACTATTAAGGCACTCCTTGGGTAAGGTCACTGGTTTGAAATTTTGTGGGTATGAGCCTTACAAAAAAATAAAATCCGAAGTCTCAGATTTGGCTCCTTAGTTTGAAGGACAAGAAGTAGAACAACAAGCAGAGTCACAAGAAAGTTGACTCAAGGGTGAGTCAACAATTGTGGTCAGGGCCTGTTGGCTCCTTCATTTTTTATAAGAATAACCTGCATAATAAAGACACGATCAATGATACATACAATAAGGTAGCAGGTGTGGTGAAAGGTAAATTACATAATAAAGATGCCAACTCATAAGCCATTATCCCATAACCATCTTGACACGGTCAGAAACAACCACGCCAACAAATATAAAAGCATGTCACAAGGAAGAGAAAGGATCATTATTAGGGTTGTTGTTGATTGTAGATGTTGGCTATTGGTAATCAAGAGTTGTTGCATGGTATTGTTTCGAGTTCATGTTGTATCTGAATAGATCCATATGGGTAATGTAATAGGTTATTGTGGATCATGTGCGTTTTGATATATGTATCTAGGGTAGATTTGCGATGAACTATATTCCACGGACTAGGAATGAATCTGAACGATCGCAAATCCTATTATTGTATGAACCCTTTTTATATGAATAAAGAAAGATAAGATGTCTGGTCCCCCTTCAAAATTATGCATGTGCTATGATATGAATATTTGTTCAATTTACTGTTATTTTCTTGATGCATACTTTTGTTTACATGTGATGGCTATCCAATATGATGAATATATGATGTAGAAGATTAGTGAACGAAACCCTCAATTTATCTCTGTAGCTAACCCTCCTTATCGCAAATAGGCCTAAGTGACGCTTTGGGTGAGACTTTCTTCCCTTGGGAAGATAAAAAAAATGCTAGCACTATATACTAAAATAGTCCCTTTTGTTGGCTCCTGCGCAAGAACCCTGGACTCGTCCATATTTTGCACCAACATTTTGGTTGCATGTTTTTTGTATTCCCTTATATGGTGTCATATCCATATAGCTTGTATCATTTATATATTTTATTTAGTGAATACCTTGACTTGATTTTTATATAATAGGTTCAATGATTTTAATTCATCACTATTGCTTCGGGGGAAAGTATTGAAGGACAATTTCCTTCTTTTCTTTTTCCTTTTGATGTGGGTATTGTGAATAAATTTTCCATAATAAACAAGTTATTGTGTTTTCAATTAAAATAAGGAAGTTGTTAATAAGCACTAGCTCATAGTAAGCCCAGTGGGCTAGCTCAAGTGGTTGAGTGATGTAATTTGTGAGCAGAAGGTCTCGGGGTCAAATCCCCAAGTGGATATACATTTCTATATAAGGGCCTCACTTGATGTCCCCATTGGGTTTGCTCCTTAATTAGAGTGAACGGGGTGCGTCCCCTTCGGGTGGCCCCCCTATGATTTCTTACTGTGGATGTAACTGCCCCGCTGGGGGGTTTGTGAACCACATGTGAAAAAAAAGCACTAGATCATAGTCATCATTTTTTTAAGGTGTAACCTTATTGTACATTGACTTAAATTTATTTGAAAATGTACAACTATGCAATTCAATGATGGTCATAATCGATTGTTTAAAATTATTTTGTTGCTTCTTTTCAATATTATATATTTAGCAATGTTTGTCATAGTGATACAATGCATTGCCATACAAACAAAAAATGTTCAGTACATTTACATTACAATCATATATAATGTATACATTGGGAAATTTTCATTCAAAATATTGAAATCGAACTACACATTGTACCAATTTGATATTGGCAATTTTGGATTGAAAATTCAAACTTTCATAATTGAATTTCACACTTTCAAAATCAAAATTCACACTTTTGGAATCAAAATAAATACTTTTGGAATATAAATTATTTGAAATTCACACTTTTGTAAGAGTGCCACAATACTAAAGGAGGATAAATATGAATTCAATTGATCAAAGAACAAAAGCTCGAGGGCTTACAAAACTAAATTAGGATATGTGACAAAAATGGAAAAGGGAGAAGTAGAGAATTACATATGGTGGTGGGGGGTAATCGGGAAGTTAGGATGTCCTATCAAATATGTCTAATAAAATCCTTACTTAGAATAATGGTAAGAGAAGAAACTCATGGGGCAACATGGTCTATAATGTGTGAAAAAGATAGATAATCAATAAACCATTTATTTGTACATTGTCCATATGCACAAGAGGTATGGGATGGGGTAAAAAAATTGACACTTTTGGATCAAAATTCACAATTTCAAAATTGAAAGTGATACTTTGGGAATCAATATTCACACTTTTGAAATTGAAATTCACATTTTTGGATTCAAAATTCAAGTTTTTTGGATTCAAAATATTCGAAACTCACATAATTGGAATCAAAATTCACACTTTAGAAACAATATTCACACTTTCAGAATCTGATTTTGCATTTTAGAAAGAATGATATTCACACTTTAAAAATCAAAATTCATGGTTTCTTAGTATGGATTATGCCTTATGATCCCAATTTATTGAAATTGAGGATTTTACATTGGGTACCATCCGCAAAATGCAAGGAAGTGCTCATGAGTTTCACCACAAGGTTTTGCTAGGAAAAAAAGATATAGGTGGGTTAACATTGATTAAAGATAAAATTGATGATGATGGTATTTATCCTCCCTTAATATTGTTAAGGCCCTTTATGAGACAACTAAGGTTAATCATACTCAATATTCTTTAAAATGACAAATCTATTTTTTAAAAGTGGTTCACAACCCCTGAGAGGAGTTTACACGTCCACAAGAAGAATTCACAGGGGGGGCCACCCAAAGGGACCTCACCCCGTACGCTCTGATGACATCAAGTGAGGCCCTTAAACATCTATGCTTAGCCACCCGAGGATTTGACCCCAAGACCTTCTGCTTGCAACTCACAGCTCTCAACCACTTGAGCTAACCCATCAGGCTTAAAATGACAATTCTATATATGAACACGACGGAAAATATACCAATATCATTTTGGTTTTCATAAGTGAGAAGGGGAAAACCTCATACAAAAATCTAAGGAATACTTCCCCACATTCGTGGATAGCATCCCTAGTAAACGTGCATGCGTAGACTAGTGCACTTAACCCACATGGATTTGAGTTGGGCATCTGTTGATACATAAATAGCCAAATGCCCAACAAAATATGCCTTATATTATTAAGGGAAGACACATTTAAATGATAGTGTTCATCATCAATCCTTTGTATAAAAAAACTTACAAATTCGGTCATCCCAAAGTGCTTTTAAGTTAGTCTAGTGACCAATGTTTGGAAAACCTAAATTATTAATCAAACCAACTTTTCTCATTAAAGAGAATTACATCAAAATTCATATATATATGGGTTGTCAAGCATCTTAATATACCCTAGGCTTCAATTGTCTCATGATGATGATCCCAGAGCAGGGATCAAAACTCTGAGTTTCAAAATTGATTAACGTAGTTCCTCTTTAACTACTCAATACTTGATCAATTAAATTAGGATTTATAAAATATTTGTAATATTTTTTTTGTAAGGCCTTCACCCACGGAGTTTTGAACTAGTGACCTTACACAAGCAATTCCTTAACATTACACCCATACACCATCTATTCTATGCCCCACAAGCAAATCTTTGTAGTATTTCAACTTCCTCTTATTAATGATTTAATGATTTGCTAAAGCCTTATATTTGAATTTCACAAAGATATAAAATTTGTCATTATTAATATTACTTATTTGATTATCTTATCATATATCCCAATAGTTAAGCCAAGCCTAAGATTCTGTAACCTAACTTATTTTAAGCCATCACGATCATATTTTCCTCAAATAATTTGTATTTATAATCTAAACATCGAATCATAACCAGGGAAAATTTTAAGCATCCATAATTTTCTTAAAGTGTATAAACCTTGGGAAATCGTGTTATTTCTTAAGTTTCCAACCACAAAATGTTGGGTGATATTTTTGTAAAAATATTGAAATTTCTAAGGATTTTATAAAGGTTGGACAATTTTGGCGATTTTTAGAGTTAAAAATGTTATCCCATGGAATTTGGGTGAATCAATTTTGAAAGAAATGTAAAATGATGAATCTTTTTTTGGGAAAAAAAGGTCGAAAATTTGCGCATAAACTAAATTTCGCCCCTAAATCTTCCTTGACCATAACTTCAAACTCTATAAAATTACATACAATTAAAAAAACATTTAATTTATTAAAATTATAAATTATAAGTAACTTATAAAATTGCTAAAATAAGATATATATCATTATGCTTTGAGACATCACTCAATTCTTTTTTATTTGATATATATTATCCAATACTTTTTTTTATTAGAAAATATACACCTACCTTCTATTCTCAATGAAATCAAGGTGGGGCCGTTTACATCAAAAACATGTAAGAAGCCACAAAAGTGACTTGAACCCGAACAAACAGGAAGGTTTATTATCGAATACTTTTTTTTCCAGCAGAAAAAAGCATACTATTTGTATTCATATTGAAAAATAGTACATGATGGATCGGTCCATAGACTAGCATAGATCACTCAACATTCTTTCATGTGTTACATGACATGACGTAACAACCCAGTCAATCATCCATTCAGGGATGTTCATAAGTACAAAGAAAACTCATTACAAAATGACAAAATGTCACATCTGGCCAAAAAAACTCCCAAATACTAACTAATCTAAGAAAAATAGAGAACCCTGATCAAGGAACTCATATTCAAAGTATTCCTCCCAGATGAGATATCCAACATCTCCAGAAAGTGCTTGTTTGGATAAAATATCAGCAGCCTGATTGTGTTCCCTATATATGTGTTTGATATCAAAATCCATAAATTTGTTCAACTCAGCCTTAATCCTGCAGCACCATTGAGTTAGTGTAATGTTTTGTAACTTATAGTCACCCAAAACCCATTTAATAGTAACCCTGGAATCGCTAAATAACTTAATTCTTGGGAAGCCAAAAAGATTTGCCAGATGAATAGAAGCCCACAGTGCCAATAGTTCATCCTTCATACTAGTGCCTGATCCACAATGGAGTCAAAAGGTGAAATAATGATCCTGATTTATAAATATTTTTCCACCTGCTGCACACTGCCCCAATGCAGCTGCACTATCAAAGAAGATGATGGGATCATTGAATCTTGGTCTGAAAGTACCAGCATTCCTTTTTTTGGATATTTTCTTCAAATGAATATTTGGTACATATTGCTGTAGAATAATTGCAAGAACTTTATCTGTACTTGCCACCTGATCATCAAATATACATCTGTTCCTCATTCCCCATATTGCCCATGAAACATAAACCGTAAGTGTGTGATGTTCACCACAATTTTGTTGCCAAATTCTTAGACTGGTAATAAAGTCACCCTGTCTCCAGACTGGGCTAATATTCAGATTGTTACAAATCTTTCCCCAAATGTATAATGTGAAAGTGCAGTCCATGAACAGGTGAGTTGCATTTTCTGTCCAATTTTTGCAAAGTGTACATCTACTAGGTCCATACCATCCTTTCCTTTCCAAATTGTCCCAGGTTTTCAATCTATCCATTAGAACAAACCAAAGAAAACATTTTATTTTCAGTGGTATTTTCCATGTCCATATAAGTTTATACCACCACTGCTTTGGAAAGATGCACCTCCTTTTAATGATGGATTTATAGGCAGTATTTGCAGTAACCATCCCTGTGCTTTCATTTCCCTTCCAAATAAGGATGTCCTCTTCATCTTTCAACCTGCAACCAGTCGAATTGATGATGTTGATATATCTATCCCATTCTGCGGCCTGATCACCCAGTAGGCCAAGTGCTTCCCCACTGTACCAATATGTCCCAGGTCCCCGATTCTTTACACTATCAAGTGTATAAAAACCATCTCTATTCAATATCCCTCTCAGAGCATGTGAAAGAATGTAATCTTCACCCAGGCCAATGATAGGATCAGTGCCAATGGATATCTCTTTCCCATTCCCAATTCGCCAGCAAATATCAAGTGCCAACCATTTATACACATTTAAAAATCCTCTCCATAGTGGAGAAATACCCCAACAGATCTTCTTTGGTGTTCTAAACCAATGAGAAATTTTTATTTTAATGTATTTGTAATGGACCACTTTAGACCAGAGTGTTCCCAAACAGGGCGCGCCAAAAACTCTTAAGTCTAAGAGCTTCACTAAAGGCCTGCAAATCTTTTATACCCCAGCCACCTACGCTTGTTGGAAGAGAGAGCATCTCCCAGCCAACCATAACAAGTCCACCCGAACCGATATTACCCGACCACAGGAAGTTGAACATCAATTTTCTAATCAAATTGATAATGTACTTTGGAATGGGAAGCATGGAGAACCAGTATACAGGAATGCTGGATAAAACCGCCTTGATCAGTCTCAATTTTCCACCTATAGACAGTAGCCGAAAAGCCCAATGTGTAATCCTATTTTCCAATTTCCTAATAATCCAAAGCCAGTCTTTTATGTAGTACCCATTTGGTTTAAGAAAGAAACCAAGGTACGTTAGGCCTTCACATGCCACTTCCCAATTATAAGGCAGAATATTCAAAATCTCATTCTTTCGGATATCATCAACAAAAAATTGAAAGAAAGTAGTCTTTTGAAGGCTAATTCTCATACCTGAAGCTTTACAGAACAGCTCCAAAATCCCTTTAATCGTTCTCCATTCAGAAATTGAATCACTTCCAACCAAGAGGACATCATCAATAAATAATAAGTGTGTAATCTGTAGTAGCCTGCTGATCTTCAGTCCATTAATATGCCCATCCAATTTAGCTTTCTTAATCATAAGACTCAAACCCTCTATCACCAAAAGAAATAGGAGGGGGGACAAAGAACACCCCTGCTTGATGCCTCTGCTACAACTAAAGAACCCCGAGGATTGACCATTCACAAGAACTGAAATATTCATAGTACAAACACAAGCCATGATCCATCTAATGACATTTGCCGGAACCCCAATCTGTATCAGGATGAGTCTTAAAAAATCCTAATTTACTCTATCATAGGCTTTTTCCAAGTCTAATTTTAGGATAAGTGCCTTCTGCTTCCTCTTCTTTACCGAATGCATAAGTTCCTGTGTGATACCCACCACATCATGGATCTGTCTCCCTTCTAAAAACCCAAATTATTTAAGAGAAATCTTCTCAGACAGAATGGGATTTAGTCTCTCGGCAATGATCTTAGAAACAATTTTATAAACTAGATTGCATAGTGGCCCCACTAATGTAGCCAATGCTTATGGTAAAGTCAACCATCCTTAGTAAATCTCCACCCATGATGTCAAAAAAATTTATATCTTATATGGCCTCGTAGTTCTATTTTATTTTAATTTTATTATCCAAATGGATATGCCTTTTGTGGATAAGAAGATAAGAAAGTCCTTACCGGTTTTTTCATAGCCACATATTCCGATATCACACTTTTATTGCTATGTCGATTTGCATCTTATGTGTGTCCCTCCCAAGAACATTGACCTAGTGCATTGGCTTTAAGAAACGACATGTTCTTTCACATTTTCTATAGAAAAATGTTAGAAGATTAAAAAATGTCAACTTTTTGTGTGACGCTCAAATATATGCATTACAAATGTTAAAAAATAATATTTTTATAATGTGATTTATGTATGCGTATATGATGTTTATTTTATTTTTGTTTAATTTACTTTAGAAATTAAAAGGTCGATTTCTTTTTGTTACATAATTATTTTAATATTTTTTAAATTTAATAAAATTTAAATATAAATTAAAAAAATCGTTATTTCTATTTAAATTTAAAAAATCACATTTTTAATACGTTGTATGTAAATATTATTGTTTTAAAGTTTCAAACTTCAAACCCATCTTAGAGTTTATATATATATATATATATAGCAATCCAATAACTTTTATATAGAATATTTTTTCTTAAAAAAAAATTATAATTTTTATTTAAGGAGAATTGAAAATACATTTTTTAGTTTGTTAAGCATAACTATTATAAGGATTTACCGGCTTATAGCTACAAATTCTAAGTATCCAAAGCTTGTATGATGCTTTTAAGCATCAAATACATAATATAGTATAAAAGGAATCTTTAAAACAATCATGGGAACAAAAAAATTATAGATCATCACCAATGATTAGGAATGAGCTTCACTCCACTTGGTACATAGGGCACCGCCTTGAAATTTTGAGAGATGAAGTCTCCCAGCTCCCAACTGAAGCGCCTCCTTTGTGAGGGAGTTTGCTATTGAATTCAACTTGATAAATATAAGTGTATATGATATCCACGAGAAGGATTATGATATTTCTTTCACCTGCCTAACCAACTCCTAAAGACCAACATTGCAAATGTGCAGGCCCCCTTGCAAAAAATTAATTAACAACATATAATCTCCAAATACGTGTAATTAATTGATACTTTTGTCCAAAGCAAACTCACCACCAAGGGCTCACCTAGATTATTAATACCTGACCCCAAGCAAGATCTACCTTTGAATTAATGTCCCTTAGGTAAATACAAGATGAACCTGAGACTACAGACATTGTCCTGCCCCCTACAAGCCCCATCAAAATAACTCCAAGCATACCCCTTGTCCACATCCACTGCACCAAGTTCTTGAACAGATGATGGCTTTGATGACTGTTTGTAATTGTTTACTAATGCAAGGGCATGTGTAGCGACATGTAGGTTAATGACATTTTTATCCTCAAATAAAATTGAATTCCAGGAGATCCATATGCCCCAACAAACCATATAAGGCATAGCCTTAGCCTCCTTTTACTTAGATCACTGAAAATAATCGACGAAGCAATCTACAATTCGATCACAATCCTGTAGATTCATGAGCTAACCGATGTTCAATTTCACCCTAGACTTGATGTTTGAAGGGTCACATGAGGAATAAGTGTAAATTATTCTCCTCTGCTGCATGACACAATGGACACATCCCAAGCCCTTGATAATTCTTTAACCACATACGATCCCAAGTCATAAATTTCCCCTTTAGCATAAGCTAGAGAAAGAGTAATATTTTTGGTGGTGCTCTTACCTTCCACAGTTGACGCGGCCACCAAGTAGTCTCTAGCAATCTAAAATCCATCAAAGCCTCATATCCAAGTTTGGCAATGTAATGTTCCCTCATTTTATTGTATAAACAAACCAGAGTGTCCTCCTCCTTTCTGATGCAGATGTGAGCCTTCCTTAGCTCCAGAAGGCACCTATCCCACAACACAACCCAATTTCCCCTAGAATCCTAACTCGTTTGAGCTGAGCTAGCCCTACATCCAAATGTTCATTCAATCAAGGTTGACAAATTTATTCAAGGTACACAAACCCCGATCTTGAAACTCCCTAATCAGATCTTCTAGAAGAAAATTATCATAACCACATCTCGTCAAGGCATCAACTCCCACTCTTACCGACAAACCCGAACCAAACCTCTAGACCAAAATCATATTTGTACATTGTGTTATATTTATGTGTATATGATTTTATTTTAACTTTGTTTAATTTATTTTAAATTTTAGAAAAGAAAAAAATATTTCTTTTTCTTTTTATAATACGAAAGGTATTTTTTTTTAATTTAATAAAATATAAATATAAATATAATCCAGTTAACTAAAGTAACCCAACAATCTATAGAACATACTTCTACTCTTCTTTAAAAATCGTTGTCCTCAAGTCTAAATGATTTTTTTTTAATTTCTTAAGAAAAAAACTTTTATTATCAATAAAAAATTTATAATCCAATTAACTAAAGTAGCCCAACAATATATAGAACATACTTCTACTTTTCTTTAAAAATAGTTGTCCTCCTAAGTTGGGGACACTACATTTCAAAATTCTTCAAAAGCACCTCTATCTTTTGGAGCCTAATGTCCCATTTTTGAAAGTTTATATGGTTTATAGTCTAGTGGCTCTGTTAAAAAAAATTATTTGCCTATTGCATCAATATGAGCGATGTACTTTACAACCCAGTATCAGGGAGATGTTGTCACCTAATGTAATGTAACATAACTTAACGTTACATTACCAAAAATAACAAGTAATAAAAAGTTCATGTTGGTTCATAAAATAAAAAATTATGAAAAGTAATTAAAAAAATCCCTATCATCATATAAAATTAAAAATTAAAACTTAAACCCAAATCTATCAAGCAAAAAAAGGATCAAATTTGTTGAGTTTAAAATTTTAAAAAAATTACACCTTAAAAAATTAAATCCTTCTCCGTACTTGATAAATCCAAATTTAAAATAAATCTATACTAATAATTATATTCTTCAAAAACATAACAAAATAAATTAATACATTAATCTTTAAATTTTAAATGAATGTTAATCCATTGTCTGGAGTCCCTTCATTCAATTAATCAATATAATCAAATCACTAAATAGAGCTTTTCATTTACTCATACCGAAACTCTAAGCACCGTTAACTTATCATAGATATTCGAGAGTTTTAATTTTATGATTAAATATTAATGATTAAAATTTACAAGTTTAGGGTAATGGGTCAAGGTTAAAAAGGTAAAGGTGAAACATTTGGTATTAACAAATGAATGTTGGAATCAATGGTTTGAACTTGAAGGTTAATATTTGGTACATAAGTATTAAAGCTTTAGTCTTAAAGATTAAGAGATGAGAGTTAAGTATTAAATGTTAAGAATTATTTATTTATTTTTCTATTTTTAATAAATATAAAGTTTTTTAAATTTCAAATTTTATTTTCTTCATTTTAATTATTATCAAAGCATAAGCTTTAATTTTATTTTTTTGTACTAGGGGAATCAACAACTAGGATGGGGTTGGTATTTGTGTGACATGGGGTCTAAGGGTTCAATCCCATTCGCTACCACTATACTCCTAGGTGCAACCAACGAGCTTGTCACAATGGAGCATGGGTTATCCAGGGTTTGAACCAACGACCTTTTACAAGGTTTACACGGGCCGTCGACTAGTTTACACCTCGATGGGCAGCTCTAATTTTACTTATCAACTATGCACCATGCTAATTATTTAAATTATAATATAAATTTATTGATAGTCATTAATATATATAGGGGAGGCAGGCGTGGAGGGGTAATTTTTGACCATGGTGGAAATATAGTCACATCCTTTGCTTGTCGCCTAGGGATCAATACTATTAATCAAGTGGAACACTATGCTTTATTCCTGGAACTAAAGGAGGCAGTTGCTTATGGAATTAGGTCGTTGGTGGTGATAGGAGACTCCCTCCTTATCATCTCTCAATCTAGGCGACGACATGAAAACATGGATCGAATAGCTTGGTGTCCCCATAAATGTATTATTGTATTACTCCATCAAATCCCTATCACTCAACTCTTTCATGTTTGACATGAGTTCAATGTGATAATAGATGATTTTGCAAACAAAGCTTCGAGTATTCCTAGAGGGGAAATAGAAAGCAAGGGTGTCATCTCACTTATTGTTGGTTCCCTTAGATTTTTGTTTATGATAAGTTTTTTTTGCTAAGCACTCTACACTTGGTGGTAGGGTTCAATAACTCTTTAGGACATGTGGAGTGCTCATAGCATTTGGGTGAATTTACATCTATGTGATTTCTCTTGGTTCGCACACTTGGGATTTTAATTAGGACACATGTAGGTACTATTTGGAACTTCAACGGGAAGCTTCTCAATGTTTCTTATATAGATTGTTCCATTCTTGTCTTTTGAACAATGTTGGAGGTAGACATAGTGGTGCGTGGGGAAACTCTAGAATGGTGGTGAATTGTCAAGTGAATTTCAAAGCCCTCTCTTATGCACTGGGAGGTTGGCTTTTTGTAGTCTTCAGTGCTATCTTTGTGGAGGTTTGCTCCCAAGTAACTTTATGTTTGCACTCACACTCTACATTATCCTTTATTTTGAAGGATTGGGATTTTGGGGTGTCGTTGTATTGTGTAGAGATTTAATTAGTTTGGAAGTATGACTCCTATAGCTAGTTTTTATTTGGTCTGTGTGAAAAATTCCCTGGTTTCCATTGTGGTGAGTGTATTTTGTAATTTCTGGTGGTTACTGGATGTGCTTTGGATATTGGGTGTGTTTTACATTTCAATTGGGTTGGAAATCAAATTAATTTTCTAGAAGGAGTTTGGAACTGTCTTGTTAAAATAGAATTTTAGAAAAAGATTGAAGATATTTCAAAAAGAATCTGTGCTTCTTGGGCCAATATTCGATCCCAACCGAGATGGATGAGGTCCCATATGGAAGGACTAATTGCTACAGTTCAGCAAATCACCGCCATATTCCTGATTTTCTTTCTTTTGTATGGCAGGCATCTTCAATACATGGATGTGTGCATATCTTAGAAAGACCAAAGAACCCGTGGATTGTCAAACCAAGCATGATTTCAAATATCAGAGTAACAAGTGTGGGCATTTATTAATGTATGGTGGGAATTTTTGAATTTTGGAAAGTATATCCTAAGGTATGGTGGGCATTTCGTGAGGAATGGTGGGCATTTTCTGATGTATTATGGGAATTTCTTGTTGTATGGTTTCCTTTCCTGTTGTATTGTGGGAAATTCTTGTTGTATTGCGGGCATTTCCTGTTGTATTGCGTGCATTTCCTGTTGTATATGTGGGCATTTTATGATGTATTGTGGCAATTTCCTATTGTGTTGTGGGCATTTCCTATGTATTGTGGGCATTTCATGTGGTATGGTTGATGTATTACGGGCATTTTTTGATGTATTGCGGGAAATTTTTTATGTATTGTGGGAATTTTCTGATGTATTGTGGGTATTTCCCGATGTATTGCGGTCATTTTTAATACATGGTTGCGTGCATCTTCCAAGTGGGGCATACATCTGGGAATATCCAGAGAGAAACAAAGACCATGGAAGAGGACCATGATGATGATGTTGCAAATCAAGAAGAAGATGTTGAAGAAGAATATGTAGAGAACAACTCTGGAATTGAAGTTGAAGACTTTCACAATGTCAAGTTTTTGGACAATGATTTTAGAATTTAGTCTATCATTTTATGAAGTATTTTTGTAGGTTGCTTTTACGGTAGTTTGTTAGAATCTATAGTAGATTAGGGAATTATGTTTTTTCCCACAAGTTTACTCCCTCATGGATGACTGTAATTGAGATTTTTTTGCTCATGATACTCTTCAAGAACATCTGAATATTGTTTGAGGAATTTTGTATTTTTTTGCTGAAGTTTTTCATCCTTGTATAAATACAATCTTAATTGTTTTCATTTAAAAAAACATTAATATATAGCCTAAGCGTTAAATTATAATATAAATTTATTGATAATCATTAATATATATCACCCAAGTGGATAGCTCAACTAGCCGAAAGTCTCTTGGAGCAGACATGATAGGTCACAAGATCCATTCATGTTGAATCTGCATGGGTCACCAACCACTCTTATGGTTGCTGGTTAATCTACACACCATCCGGTCACCCCGAGGAACCGTACAAGATTCTGTGAGTTGTTTCCTCAGAATATATATATCCGTGTGTGCGCGTGTGCGTGAATATTTATTAATTAAATAATATATACATATTATAAATATGTCTATTTTACAAATATGTATGTTTATTTATTAATTAAATATTGATAACCATACTCTAATTCCACTATTAACTATATATATCATACTAATTATTTAAATTAAAACATAAAATATATATGGTAAAATACGAATATTTATTAATTAAATAATATATGCATATTAGAAATATATTTATTTTCAGGGGTGGCAGGTGCAGGAATCATCCTTGATCCCGATGGAAAATAAGAATTGTACTTTGAATGGGGACATGGAGGAAGCAACAACTCTATACCAAGGCCTTTTCCAAGCCCACTCTCTCAGCTTGAAATGTCCCACAATGATAAGGGACTTTGAAATATTGATCAAGATGGCGCAAAAGCACCTCTCCTCCCAAAAATATCACTCTTGCAATATGGATAGCAAGGATAAAAAATGAGGCACACTTCACCAAAATCAACATTTTCCATGTCCTTCGTCAATACAACCAAAAGGTATATTTAAGGGAAAATAATGCCACTAGGAATAAGGAGGGAACTTTAGAAAAAAATGGGGCCTTTACACTAATCCACATGTTAAATTTTGAGCATTAATTCACAATACTCTAGGATCTTTACTAAGAGAATAACATGTATAGTATATCAATGCATATCAATCATAACAAGCATGTCAATCATCAGAAGAATCAAAAGCATGAGAGACAAGAGACACAGAGTTTCCGTGGGAAAAACCCTAAGGTGAAAAAACCCACAACTTCCTCAGAGATAGAGAGAGAAATGGCTCAACCAAAGTACAACCAAAATACACAGAGATAGTCTCCTAGTAGTAGATGATCCTCCTCCTCACTAGTGCGCCACTTTCTAAGTGAGAGAAGTATGAGTTTTCGAGTGATCAAAATAGAGATCTCCCGATCTCTATTTATACTAGTCTGTTTTCCCAGTGACGTTATGGGGCCGACTTGTCTAGCTAGGTAAATCAACCATATAATATATATTTCAGGGCCGACCCTACACATGGTGGTCTAATAACCCATTGCCAAGTACACACACTTGCGACACTTGTCAATACACATGACAACACTTCCTTATAGAGGAATAACACATCTCTTATAAGGGTACAATAAATATATATGAAATACATTCCGAAGTTACATATACATCAACACCACATCCCCTAATGTTTATCAAGGCATGAAATGAACAAGTGGAAACTCTTTAATTTCACATTCATATCAAGTACAACAAGGGTAATACACAGAGATATAGATCCTCTTCACACAAGCGTTCACTCAAGTAGTAATAAATCCTCCTCGAAACTTAAAATGTCATCCATAATCAACGAAAGAAATGTGGGATTCATGTCTTGTTATTCATTAGTGACCAGTGGAACTCAACATCAACTCCACGGCATCGCACTCACCTTCATGTTTCAGGAGATTCCGGGATAAGTTTAGGTTTCGTTATCAATTCTCACCCCATTCCAATTTTGCATACTTTATTGGTAAATTTGTGGTGTCATTGGAATCTTTGGGAAGTGAATTTTGGGTTATCTGGTCTTGATTATGATGTGAAGGGTGTAAATGGAGTAAATGATGAGAGGGTAAGCAATTTTCCTTGCTTTAGTGGTCCAACTAGTCGCTTAAGTCATATTGTGAACTATTTCATTTGTTTTCTCGAATCAACTTTCCCTTATTCAGAATTTGGGTTGGATTCATCCTAGAGGCATCCCATCTTCAGTAGGCGGTGATCCTGGTGGATATCGGTGGCGGCCCACCTCTTCCTACTGGCTCAAAACAATCTTCTGGCAATTTTGGCAAATTACTATTTTTAGCAGTTTTACGGGTCCTAAACTTTCGGAGCCGTTTTGAGGCATTAAACGAACTTTTTTGGAGATTTGGGGGGCCATATGATTACCTTTGGTATGTTCGGGTACACAGGGTACTACCAAAGGACCGAACACCAAGAGCAACCACTTCACACAAACAGATCACAGATCAACACATCGATGTTTTGACGTGGTTTAAACCCTCTTGAGGGAAACACTCCACGGCCCCGACCAAATAGCTTCTACGAGACAATTTATTATGCAAAGAAAGAAAGTTACAAATGAGCTTCTCATAATCGATCAACTAAACAATGACCCTCCATGCTCTTTAAATAGAGATCATGGACCAATCGGGTGTTAAGCCACGGATCAAGGTTAGGTTTGATCTAAGAGAAGTTGAGCCGTCGGATCACTCTATGTCGGAAACATATCGTGACCGTCGGATTAAGTATTTACAAATGCATACTAATGCATACTAAAGAAACAAACTATCCCTAACGGATATATTACACAAGTTGATCTTAACTAACTCCTAAGTGTCTAAATATCCTAACATCCCCCCTTAAGAACAACTTGGGATAGGATTGAAGGATTTACAAAAGTGACACTATTAGGAGAAGGAAGGAGGCATTAGAGCCTATCCCCCCTTAATGACAAGTTCCTGAACTCCTAACATAGATCGAAGTTTAGAAAACTTCGCTTCTGTAAGAGACTTGGTGAAGATGTCTACAACTTGATCATCTGTAGGGCAAAAGAGCACTTCAAGAACACGATCATGAACAAGATTTCTGATGAAGTGCATATGTAGCTCAATGTGTTTGATGCGTTGATGTAGAACTGGATCTTTGGCAAGCTTGATGGCACTTTGATTGTCGCACCAAAGTGGAGTAGGCTGCTGCTGCTCGAATCCAAACTCTGAAAGGATCTGTCGAAGCCATAAAGCTTCATGACTGGCATTAACTGCTGCTCGATATTCTGCCTCTGCTGAAGAAAGAGCAAGAGCTTGTTGTTTCTTACAAGCCCAAGTAATAGGTCCAGATCCCAGACTGAAAACATAACCTGCAGTAGACTTTCGATCATCAGGATCGCCGGCCCAATCTGAATCAGTGAAACCAACCAACAAAGGTTTCCCCCCTGTACTGTAATGAATCCCAAACTGAACTGTACCTCGAATATATCGAAGTATTCTTTTAGCTGCTTTCCAGTGAATTTCATGAGGTGTCTACATATAACGGGCAACTCGACCAACGGCAAAGGAAAGGTCAGGACGGGAATGAGTCAAGTATAAAATACTACCAACAAGCTGACGATACAAGGTGGCATCCACTTCAGGTGAAGTACAAGTGGCAGAAAGTTTGACTCCATACTGGAAGGGAGAAGGGGCTGGTGTACAATCTTCCATGTGAAAGCGACGAAGAAGGTCACAAGCATACTTAGACTGAGAAAGAAAGATTCCTTCTTTGGTTTGCAGAACTTGGAGACCAAGAAAATAATGCAAATGTCCTAAGTCTGACATTTCAAAAGTTTGTTTAAGACTGGATTTCACATGGGTTATAAGCTTAGGGTCACTACCAGTAAGAATAAGGTCATCAACATATAGAACAAGTATGATGAGATGGTTTCCTACTTTCTTGGTATAGACATTGGGGTCAGAATGGCATCTAGAAAAACCAGTGTCAAGGAGAAAGTTATCCATTTTGGAATACCAAGCTCTAGGAGCTTGCTTAAGGCCATATAAGGATTTTTTAAGGCGGCAGACAAGGCTAGAGTTATTCTGAACATAGCCAGGAGGTTGTTCCATGTAAATTTCCTCCTGTAAATCACCATGTAAGAAGGCAGACTTGACATCCATTTGATGGACTTCCCATTTGTGTAAGGCTGCAAGGGAAAGAACAAGGCGGATGGAGTTCATTTTGGCGACGGGAGCAAAGGTTTCATTGTAGTCAATCCCTTCAACTTGGGAAAAACCTTTGGCAACTAACCTTGCCTTAAGTCTTTCAACACTTCCATCTGATGCATACTTAGTTCTGTAGACCCATTTACATCTGACAAGTTTTCTTCCTTTTGGAAGAGGTACAAGATCCCAAGTATCGTTTGCCATTAAGGAATGATATTCTTCATCCATGGCTGCATCCCAATCTGGATTCCCTGAAGCTTCTGCAAAAGTTTCTGGATCATGATTCTCGAAAACTTGAGCCAAAAGAGAAGAGGCTCGCTGAAACTGAGAACGTGTTCGACGTTGCTCTCTAGGATCACCGGCAAGATCACCAGCTGCTTCACATGTTGAACGGACCCATCGAGGAAGCACTTGTGCTGGTGCAACTGGAGGAACATGAGCAGGCGGAGGTGGATTTTAATCCTCACTGTCATCATCAGAAACTGGAGTTGGAAACCTGTCAAGGAAGTTGGAAGAAGAAGAAGAAGGCACAAACGCCGAATCAGGCTCGCAGGCCAAAGATGGCACACTCGCCGAGTTAGGCTCGTAGGCCAAGATATTTTCATCAAATTTAACATCTCTTCTAATGATTATAGCATGAGAATGTGGTTGACGAAGTCTATAACCTTTAAGATCTTCAGAATATCCAACAAATATGCACTTTTCACTTTTAGGCTGCAATGCTTTCCGTTTTTCATCCGGAATGTGAGCCCATGCTTCACTACCAAACACACGAAAGTGACTTAGATCAGGTTTAATTTTACTCCATGCTTCTTCCGGTGTTATACCTTGTAATCCTTTTGTGGGGGTGCGATTAACTATGCAATTTGCACAATTATGGCTTCAGCCCAAAATTGAAGACTTAGTCCCTTAGATTGGATCATACAATTAGCCATTTCTTTTAAAGTGCGGTTCTTCCGCTCAGCTACACCATTTTGTTGTGGTGTATATGGAACAGTGTGCTGTTGTTGGATGCCTTGTTCAATGCAGAAAGTAGTGAACTGTTTGTTAACATATTCTCCTCCATTGTCAGATCTTAACTTAATAATTTGATGACCAGATTGTTTTTCAACAAGGGCCTTGTAGGCCAAGAACATGTTAAATACTTCGCTCTTAAGTTTTAGGAAATAAACCCAAGTGCGTCTGGTGTAATCATCAATGAAAGTTAAGAAATATTTGAAACCAGAAAAGGAAGTAGATGGAAGAGGACCACACAAGTCACTATGCACAAGCTCCAAGGGAACCGAGGCGTGCCAAGAGGCACGTTTGTCAAAACTGTCCCGATGATGTTTTCCGAGTACACAACCGGAGCAAACACCATCTCTGCAAGATACCATCGGAAGACCTGTCACCATATTTTCTTTACATAGTTGTTGCAATGAGCGATAATTTAAGTGACCAAATTGCTCATGCCAAAGTTTGCTCAAGTTATCACTATGAGCAACAAAAACTGAAGGGAAAGGTGATGACCCAAAGTTGTTAAACTTGTACAACCTGGTAATATCATCAACAATTCCGGTAGCTAGAACCTGTTGAGGATCTTTAAAATCCTTGATTACAACTTGGTGAGGTGTAAAGGTCACAGTTTTACCTTCACCAGAATGAGTGATCTGATAGAATGATAACAAATTGCAGGAAATTCTTGGAACACATAGTACATCACTAAAATGACCATTATCTACTGGAACTGTTCCAGCTCCTACAACACTTAGAGATCTATCATCACCAACAAATATTTGTTTGGTGTTACATTCATGCATAGTAGAAAAGATGGCTTGATCCTTAGCCATATGATAAGATGTTCCAGAATCAATGAGCCATTCATTTGAAGTAGAAGAAGAAGATGCATTATAAGAATAACCAGAAGCACAAAGTGCATGTCCATGAGAGGTAGATTCTGAAGGTGAATCTACGCTAATGTGGTGCTTCTTCATTGCTGCTTCCAAGGCTGCCATCTTCTTGAAACACTTAGATTCATCATGATTATCTTTCCCGCAATAGCTGCAATGACGCTCAGTCTTCTTGCCTTTTGGCTTGGATCCTTTGTCATTTTTTAAAGAAGGAGTTGACTGAGAGGGTTTTGGACCCTTGTTTGACTTATTATTGCGAAAATTTTGTTTCTTGGGAGGCTTGGACTTTTCTTTCTGTTGGGACAATAAGGCTTTCCCAGATGTATCTGCATTGTTGATTATTCCAAGATGAATGAGTTTATCTTGTTCTCTAATCAGGGAATCACAAAAGGATTCAAGACTAGGCTCTTGATAGCTAGCTGCATTCAAGGATGCTTTCATGGAGTAAAATGTAGATACAAAAATAGAATATGCAGGTCCAAGTTTGGAAAGAATATGATAAATGCACTGTTTGTCTTCCCTCTCAATCTTACATTCTGCACATAAGAGTTTAAGAGTTTTGTACTTAGATAAATAATCTTGAATGCATGAAAAGTCACTTGGATTTAAAGAAATCAACTCATTTTCGAGTTGATGGCCTCGAATTTCATTGTGTTTACCAAACACAGTTTCCAACTTGTCCCAAGCAGTATTAGGTTCATCAATTCCAGATATGTGGAATCGCAAATCAGTAGAGATTGACATCCCAATCAATCCACGAGCTTCATCACATCTATTTGCCCATTTTATTTTCTTATCATCATCAGTGGGTTCTTTTTCTTTCCCTGTGGTAATTCTGAAAAGTCCCCTACTTCGTAGAACATCCTCCATACGATATTTCCATGAGAAATAGTTGGAACTGTTAAGTAGAATATCACAATGGGCGGCCATATTTGTAAATTAATGGCTGTAAAAGCAGAAACCAATAGTCTGGATGTGAAGAGCTCGAAAAAATAGGCGGTTTCAAAAAAAACGGCACTGAAAACTGACTCTGTATGATGAAGTTATGCTTGAACAAAGAAACTGTTGAAGATGTCTCCAATAGTGACGTGGCAGCTAGAGAATGTCCAGCAAAAAAAAAAAACCCCCCTCTTCCCAAGATAAACCTTTTGACAGTCACTTTACAAGAAAGTTGCTTTAAGTGAACCACTTTTGTAAAATAAGTGATTTCACTTTTACAATGATATTACTTTTAAATAGTGCAACAATAAATAAAAAACTTAAGTGACTCACTTGTATTTTTATTTTTTTATTATTTAAGTGAGATGCACTTTTACAATAAAGTAACTTGAAAATAGAAATTGCATGCACTTTTCTTTTTAAAAGTAACTTCCTAAGACTTGAACTCAAGACCTATTAAGGAATAAAGCAACTTTGAACCAAGTGAGCTAGATTAAAAGGTATGTAAAATATGGGAATGAGGAAGGGGGATTTTTTTTTTTACTCTTCTTGCTCGGTTTGCGTGCTTGCCATTTTTCCTGCAAAACAGAGCACAAATCGAACCAAAAAAAAACTTTTCCACACTTGTGGAGTTAGATCTTGTTAGCTTGCCCGGAAAGTAGACGTTTTCTCTCTGTTTCTGATTTGCCGAGATCGCGCAAGGTGCACGGCAAAGAGCATACGCAGCCGAGAAAAACCCTTTCCCTTTCTGTTTCTGATTTGTCGAGATCGCTCAAGGTGCACGGCAAAGAGCATACGCAGACGGGAAAGCAACAATCCAAACCAAAAAAAAAACTAACAGTAAAAAAAAGATGAAATATGAGATTTTTTTCTTTTCAAAAAACGAAAATAAAAAAAAATGCGTCACTGTAACATTATACCTTCAGAGCTGATGAAATACGCGTTTCTGGAGCAACCGGAAACTGTTTTCGATCAAACGGAAACTGTTTTCGATCAAACGGAAACTGTTTTCGATCAAACGAAAACTATTTCCCAATGGAAACGACGCTCCGGACGCAATGGAACACCTCCCACAGCCCAGAAATGCACAGAAATACCAGAACTAGAAACCCTTTCGAGTTTCGGCAACAACAGTTCAAGATCTAGATCATAACCGGAAGCGGCACTTCATAAAAGCTCTGATACCATGTTCGGGTACACAGGGTACTACCAAAGGACCGAACACCAAGAGCAAACACTTCACACAAACAGATCACAGATCAACACACCGATGTTTTGACGTGGTTTAAACCCTCTTGAGGGAAACACTCCACGGCCCCGGCCAAATAGCTTCTACGGGACAATTTATTATGCAAAGAAAGAAAGTTACAAATGAGCTTCTCATAATTGATCAACTAAACAATGACCCTCCATGCTCTTTAAATAGAGATCATGGACCAATCGAGTGTTAAGCCACGGATCAAGGTTAGGTTTGATCTAAGAGAAGTTGAGCCGTCGGATCACTCTATGTCGGAAACATATCGTGACCGTCGGATTAAGTATTTACAAATGCATACTAATGCATACTAAAGAAACACACTATCCCTAACGGATATATTACACAAGTTGATCTTAAATAACTCCTAAGTGTCTAAATATCCTAACATGGTATGCATTTGGCCCCAATCGAAAGTTGTAAATCTCGGATAGACCTTTCCAACGGGCTACCGAGCGCCCCAAACAGAGATCATATGCAAAAGTTATGACCCCGGGAAGTTGAATGTTCAACTAACCACCTTAGGGCCGCAAACTTTATGACGGTTCATCTTCTAGGGTTAGGTTTTTGGATGTTTGGGATTCTCTCCCTCATGCTTATGATAAATAGGCCCTTTTGGCCTCTCTTTGTATTTTCATCTTGGCACGAATGAGCATAGCGGCCACATCTCTTCTTAGAGATAACTACCACTATTCTAGCTATTGTATTTTATAGTCTGTTCTATTTCCGCTATTTAATAGAATATGTGTTTATTGTACCACTGTTTTATTTGCAACATATCTCTGTATATGATTCTGTATATGCTATCTTTTGTTTTGTTCCCACATAAATTCGGATCAGTGGTATCAAAGCGGTTTGCTCTTTGATTATTTCTCAATGCATGTCCCAGATGAGGTCAGGATACAGAGAGTTGGGTCTCGAACTAATTTGGCTTGGGGAATACCACTCTCATTGCCCCAAATGGCCTCCCATGGTGGAATAAAAGAGAGACGACGGAGCAGTAGATCCTATCAAGTTGTTGCTCGAGGAAGCCCTTGCACGATAGAGGAACGAGATAATGGATAATTTCACCCACATCCTTCAACGCATGCCAACAGTGGCAAATGCACCCTCAATGAGCAGCCATTTCGGAGATACGACTCCCTTCAAGGTACAAGTGAATTTCGATATCCCTTTATTTGAAGGCCAAATCGGTGTCGATGCCCTAGATAAATGGTTGAATCTACTAAAAGGGTATTTCTCTATGCACAATTTTTCGACAGGGAAAAGATCATCTTTGCACTCCTCAAGGCCGTCCCCCATGTCAAAATTTGGTGGGAAAATTATTGTGAGCAAAACTCATCAGACGAGTCTAGATTGTTTGAATATTCCAATCCCACTTGGGCCTCTTTTATGGATGTCGTAAAGGAACAATATTACCCTGTTGGAAACTATGATGACCAGTACACAAAATGGACCATTCTAAATGAAGAGAGGGACCAAACAGTGTCGGAGTACACCAACAAATTTCATACCTTGCGAAGAAAGCTAGGTATCAAGGACTCCGAGTGACACCTAGTACTGAAATATTGCAGCGGCCTACACCGGTACATACGAACAGAGATGGATTTCCTGGAAATCTATTCACTCGGATCCACCTATCGATATGCTATCAAAATTGAACAGAAATTTCAGCAAAAGAACAAGCGTGACTTCAGACCTGCGCAGAAGTAGGGCAAGGGAAAATCTGGCTCGCAGAACACAGGGTAGGGAAAGGACATCCAGTCCCAACGATAAGCGAAGAAGGGTAACGAAAAGGAAAAGTAGGACACTGGGAAGTAGTGTGAGTTCCACAAAAGCCCCTGGCACAACACTGATGAATGTCACTCAAAACAGTCATTGGTGGCTGAGATCAAAGCATCAGAATCAGATCCCAGTTTCGATTCTAACTCAGAACCTAATTTCACAGCCGTGCGAAAAGGGAAGCAGATCATTGATGCAGAACCCAGTGTCATTGATGCAGAACCCAGTGTCATTATTGCCACTATGCAGATTCAACCAGAGGAACCTGACGAGTCGGAGGCAGAGGAGGGCCTTTTCCAATCATAGATATGGGTAAAGGGAATTTCCCTACACTTTGTTGTGGACAGCGGCAGCCAGAAGAACCTGATCTCAGCAGAAGTCATCAAGAGATTGGAGCTACCAATAACGCCGCACCCACAACCCTATACCATTGGATGGCGAAGCCAAGGACGAGGGATCCACATCAGTCACCAATGTCACCTACCATATGGCATCAAGCCCTTCAAAGATGTGGTATTGTGCGATGTGCTCCCACTTGACGTATGTGATGTTCTTTTAGGACAACCATATATGTGGAAGCGTCTTATTCTATATGAATCACGACCTCGCAGTGTCATTGTCATTTTGGGAGGACAACTATATCGGATACCAAAGATAGTTGCACCTACCCCAACCAAGCAGGGCAGGAAGATAATCTCCCACACTGGGAAATTTTTCCTATTCGCAATTACCACTGAAGGAGAACATCAGATTGCAAATACATCCAAAACCTCTGTCCATTATCCCTCTACTTAGCAGAAACAAGAAAAATAGAAGTTCACTGCAGCATCGCCTATTAGAGTGCCTTTGCAGTGCAAGGCCATGCATTCAAGGTGCTCCCCCAAAAAGAAACCATCCACACCAGTGCAGACCAAGGATACCACAACAACCAAAACTGTTGAACAGCTCCAGTGCAGCCAGCAACAATAATTACAACCCTCTGAAGATTTCAAAGAAAGGCAACCTTTTCGCTTCAGCAAACGCCGCACTAGGAGCTCAACTCAACACATAGTTCGACATATGATAAGGGATTTCACGCAATGGAGACCATTTCTTCCTAAGGAGGGAGGATTGATCTAGGTAGATATTAATGGCGGCCCACCTCTTCCTACTGGCTCAAAACAGTCTTCTGGCAATTTTGGCAAATTACTATTTTTAGCAGTTTTTCGTGTCTTAAACTTTCGGAGCCGTTTTGACGCCCTAAACAACCATTTTTGGCGATTTTGGGGGCCAAGTAATATTCATTTGCATGCATTTGGCCCCAGTCGAAAGTTGTAAATCTCGGATAGACCTTTCCAACAGGCTATCGAGCGCCCCAAACGGAGATCGTATGCAAAAGTTATGACCCCGGGAAGTTGACTGTTCAACTAACCACCTTGGGGCCACAAACTTTATGACAGTTCATCTTCTAGGGTTAGGTTTTTGGATGTTTGGGATTCTCTCCCTTGTGCTTATGATAAATAGGCTCTTTCGGCCTCTCTTTGTATTTTCATCTTGGCACAAATGAGCATAGCGGCCACATCTCTTCTCAGATATAGCTACCACCATTCTAGCTATTGTATTTTACAGTCTGTTCTATTTTTGCTATTTAATGGAATATGTGTTTACTGTATCACTGTGGTATTTGCAACATATCTCTGTATATGCTATCTTTTGTTTCGTTCCCACATAAATCCAGATCAGTGGTATCAGAGCGGTCTGCTCTTTGATTGTTTCTCAATGCATGTGCCCGACGAGGTCAGGATACAGAGAGTTGGGTCTCGAACTAGTTTCACTTGGGGAAGACCACTCTCGCCGCCCGAAACGGCCTCCCATGGCGGAATAAAAGAGAGACGACGGAGCAATAGAACCTATCAAGTTGTTGCTCGAGGAAGCCCTCGCGCGAAAGAGGAACGACATGATGGATAATTTCTCCCAGATCTTTCGACACATGCCAACAGTGTCAAATGCACCCTCAACAAGCAACCATTTCGAAGATATGACTCCCTTCAAGGTACAAATTAATTTTGATATCCCTTTATTTGAAGGCCAAATCGATGCTGATGCCCTAGATAAATGGTTGAATCTACTATAAGGGTATTTCTCTCTCCACAATTTTTCCAACAGGGAAAAGATCGTCTTTGCACTCCTCAAGGCCGTCCCCCATGTCATAAATTGGTGAGAAACTTATTGTGAGAAAAACTCATCAGACGAGCGGGATGTACCTGCAATAATTAATTAATGCAAATACACGAGATATCAGAAATAATAGAACAGAATCGCTTTTATATTGATCACGGGCCACTTCGAGGGGGCAACCTCCTTTGAGCAAGCTCAATACAATTGACTTCATGGTGCCTTCAATGACTTCAACACACACTTATATACTAAGTCTATGCCCAATACCATGAGTCAAAACCATGGGACATATAATACTACGGGACGACTTACAAAGCATATGCGTCCAATACTATGGGTCAATACTATGGGCTAATATAAACTACGGATCAACAAATACTACGGGACGACTTACAAAGCATATGTGTCCAACAACAATATACTAACATAGTAAAGAGAAGGGTTTACATAGGTTCCTAACAACGAGTCTGGATTGTTTGAATATTCCAATCCCAATTGGGCCTCTTTTATGGATGTCGTCAAGGAACAATATTACCTTGTTGGAAACTATGATGACCAATACACAAAATGGACCATTCTGCATCAAGAGAGGGACAAAACAGTGTCGGAGTACACCAACAAATTTCATACCTTGCGCACAGAGCTAGGTATCAAGGACTCCGAGTGACACCTAGTACTGAAATATCGCAGCGGCCTACACCGGTACATATGAACAGAGATGGATTTCCTGGAAATATCTTCACTCGGATCCACCTAACCATATGCTTTCAAAATTGAGCAGAAATTTCAGCAAAAGAACAAGTGTGACTTAGGACCTGCGCAGAATCAAAGAAAGAGAAACTCTGGCTCGTAGAACACGAGGCAGGGAAAGGACAACCAGTCCCAACCACAAGCAAATAAGGGTAACGAAAAGGAAAAGAAGTACACTAAGAAGTGGTGCGAGTTCCACAAAATCCCCTGGCACAACACTGATGAATGTCGCTCAAAATAGTCATTGGTGGCTGAGATCAAAGTGTCAGAATCAGATCCCAGTTTCGATTCTGACTCAGAAACTAATTTCATAGACACGCGAAAAGGGAAGTAGATCATCGATGTAGAACCCAATTTCGTTGTTGCCACTACGCATATTCAGCCAAAGTAATCTGACGAGTCGGAGGAAGAAAAGCGCCTTTTCCACTCACAGATGTGGGTAAAGGGAATTCCCCTACACTTTGTTGTGGACAACGGCAGCCAGAAGAACTTGATCTCAGCAGAACTCATCAAGAAATTGGAGCTACCAATAACGCCGCACCCACAACCCTACACCATTGGATGGCTAAGCCAAGGACGAGGGCTCTGTGTCCATCACTAATGTCGTCTACCATATGGCATCAAGCCCTTCAAAGATGAGGTATTGTGCGATGTGGCCCCACTTGAAGTATGTGATGTTCTTTGAGGACAACCATATATGTGGAAGCATCATGTTGTATATGAATCACGACCTCGCAGTGTCATTGTCACTTTAGGAGGACCACTCTATCGAATACCAGAGACAGTTGCACCTACCCCAACCAAGCAGGGAAGGAAGATAATCTCCCACACTGGGAAATTTTCCCTATTTGCAATAGCCACTGAAGGGGAACATCAGATCAAAGAGACATCCAAAACCTCTATCCATTATCCCTCTACTCAGCAGAAACAAGAAAAACAGAAGTTCAGTGCAGCATCGCCTATTCAAGTGCTTTTGCAGTGCAAGACCACGCATTCAAGGTGTTCCCCCAAAAAGAAACCATACACACCAGTGCAAACCAAGGATACCACAACAACCAAAACTGTTGAATAGCTCCAGCACAGACAGCAACAATAATTACAACCCTCTGAAGATTTCAAAGAAAGGCTACCTTTTCGCTTCATTAAACGTCGCACTAGGAGCTCAACTCAACACACAGTTCGACATATGATAAGGGATTTAACGCAATGGAGACCATTACTTCCTAAGGAGGGAGGATTGATCCAGGTGGATATCGGTGGCGGCCCACCTCTTCCTACTAGCTCAAAACAGTCTTTTGGCAATTTTGGCAAATTACTATTTTTAGTTGTTTTTCGGGTCCTAAACTTTCAGAGCCGTTTTGAGGCCCTAAACGACTTTTTTTGGCGATTTGGGGGGCCAAGTAGGATTCTTCATCATGCATTTGACCCCACTCGAATGTTGTAAATCTCGGATATACCTTTCCAACGGGCGACAGAGCGCCCCAATCGGAGAGCGTATGCAAAAGTTATGACCCCGGGAAGTTGACTGTTCAACTAACCACCTTGGGGCCGCAAACTTTATGACGGTTCATCTTCTAGGGTTAGGTTTTTGGATGTTTGGGTTTCTCTCCCTCAGGCTTATGATAAATAGGCCCTTTCGGCCTCTCTTTGTATTTTCATCTTAGCACAAATGAGCATAGCAGCCACATCTATTCTCAGAGATAGCTACCACCATTCTAGCTATTGTATTTTACAATCTGTTCTATTTCCGCTATTTAATAGAATATGTGTTTACTGTACCACTATGTTATTTGAAACATATCTCTGTATATGCTATCTTTTTTTTCGTTCCCACATAAATCCGGATCAGTGGTATCAGAGCGGTCTGCTCTTTGATTATTTCTCAGTCCATTTCCTCGACGAGGCCAGGATACAGAGAGTTGGGTCTCGAAGTAGTTTTGCTTGGGGAAGACCACTCTCGCCACCCCAAACGGCCTCCCATGGCGGAAGAAAAGAGAGACGATGGAGCAATAGATCCTATCAAGTTGTTGCTGGAGGAATCCCTCGCGCGACAGAGGAATGAGATAATGGATAATTTCGCCCAGATTCTTCGACGCATGACAACAGCGGCAATGCACTCTCAACGAGCAACCATTTCAAAGATACGACTCCCTTCAAGGTACAAGTTAATTTTGATATCCCTTTATTTGAAGGCCAAATCAATGCTGATGTTGTAGATAAATGGTTGAATCTACTAGAAGGGTATTTCTCTGTCCACAATTTTTTTGATAGGGAAAAGATTGTCTTTGCACTCCTCAAGGTCGTCCCCCATGTCAAAAATTGGTGGGAAACTTATTGTGAGCAAAACTCATCAGACGAGTTTGGATTGTTTGAATATTCCAATCCCACTTGGGCCTCTTTTATGAATGTCGTAAAAGAACAATATTACCCTGTTGGAAACTATGATGACCAGTACACAAAATGGACCATTCTGCATCAAGAGAGGGACCAAACAGTGTCGGAGTACACCAACAAATTTCATACCTTGCACACAAAGCTAGGTATCAAGCACTCCAAGGGACACCTAGTACTGAAATATCGCAGCGGCCTACACCGGTACATACAAACAGAGATGGATTTCCTGGAAATCTCTTCTCTCGGATCTGCCTATCGATATGCTGTCAAAATTGAGCAGAAATTTTAGCAAAAGAACAAGCGTGGCTTCAAACCTGTGTAGAAGTAGGGCATGGGAAACTCTGGCTCGCAGAACACGGGGCAGGGAAAGGACAACCAGTCCCAACCACAAGCAAACAAGGGTAACGAAAAGGCAAAGAAGGACACTGGGAAGTGGTGCAAGTTCCAAAAAAGCCACTGGCACAACACTGATGAATGCCACTCAAAACAGTCATTGGTGGTTGAGATCAAAGCGTCAAAATCAGATCCCAGTTCTGATTTTGACTCAGAACCTAATTTCACAGTCGCGCGAAAGGGGAAGCAGATCATTGATGTAGAACCCAGTGTCGTTGTTGCCACTACGTAGATTCAACCAGAGGAACCTAACGAGTCGGAGGCAAAGGAGCGCCTTTTCCACTCACAGATGTGGGTAAAGGGAATTCCCCTACACTTTGTTGTGGACAACGGCATCCAGAAGAACCTAATCTCAGGAGAAGTCATCAAGAGATTGGAGCTACCAATAACGCCGCACCCACAACCCTACACCATTCGATGGCTAAGCCAAAGACGAGACATCTGCGTCAGTCACCAATGTCGCCTACCATCTGGCATCAAGCCCTTCAAAGATGAGGTATTGTGCGATGTGGCCCCACTTGAAGTATGTGATGTTCTTTTAGTACAACCATATATGTGGAAGCGTCATGCTGTATATGAATCACGACCTCGCAGTGTCATTGTCACTTTGGGAGGACAACTCTATCGGATACCAGAGATAGTTGCACCTACCCCAACCAAGTAGGGTAGGGAGATAATCTCCCACACTGGGAAATTTTCCCTATTCGCAATTCCCACTGAAGGAGAACATCAGATCGCAGAGACATCCAAAACCTCCGCCCATTATCCCTCTACTCAGTAGAAACAAGAAAAATAGAATTTCAATGCAGCATCGCCTATTCGAGTGATTTTGCAGTGTAAGGCTACGCATTCAAGGTGCTCCCCCAAAAAGAAACCATGCACACCAATGCAGACCAAGGATACCACAACAACCAAAACTATTGAACAGCTCCAGCGCAACCAGCAACCACGGGGGGTTCACTCAGTGAACTTGTTACATAGCACGATCGTTCACATGATATTAAATAATACCCCTAATTTCACTAAATATTGGAAAATGCATACTAAAACTGTATTGTAGAACCCCCCTCCCAATATTCCTTTCCAATTAAGAAAACCCCTAGTTTCACCAGATATTGTAGGTATCCATTTTTATCAACCCATTTTTAACACCCCCTTTATATCATATTATCAAGTTGTAACAAAGAGGATCCCTAACACATCTTAGTATAAGAAAACAAGATGCTAAATAAAATAATAGTATAATGCTAATAAAGATACAAAGATGGTGAAAATTATATGATACCATTTCATGGTAACGATAACACATAGGGTATGTAAATAAGTACAATATTAAGACAGATGTCTTACATATAAGAATTGAAATTACAATTATGAATTTGCCAAATATAACTCAATCTAACAAATATTCCTAACTGGCAATGTGAAAATATTAAAGAAGAATACAAAAAGTTGAAAGAAATAATTTGTCAAGAAACATTAATCTAACTTTTCTTGGTTCCACTGAGCCAAGAAAGATTGATCTCACTTTTCTTGGTATTCATGGAGCAAGGTTTAATTGAATCTCAATGCCCACCTAAACCCCAACCTAAAAAATGAAGAGTTAAATCTTTTACTTGAATGCCTACAAAAAATACAATACAATTGTTCAAGTCTCGAACTCCCTATTAACTACATCTCTTAAATTAAAGATGAAAAAAAATATATCATCAATTCAAAGCAAGCCTAAATAAGCTATTAAATGAGGATTGCTCAAGGCCAATAATCCAAAGAGACTTCCATCGATATTATCATTGGTACACTATTATCAGATTTATGCAAAACTTATGATCATAAGAAATATCAAATAAAAATGGAAGGTTCTTAAGTTTTAAGTGGGTATGAATTGAGCCCGTGATTTGGAGGTATGAATCCATTCCACGATTTGGAGGTTATTCCTCAACACACCCAAATAAAATAACCCCCAATATTTATATTACTATGTCAAATTAAAAAACTCCCTTGACCCCTTAATACAGGGCAATATATTTTTGAGGTTTTTAAGAGTATTCAAACCCCCAATATGAATGGACGTGATATGATATTGCCTCACTAGTGAACCCCCCGTGCCAGCAACAACAATTACAACCCTTTGAATATTTCAAAGTAAGGCAACCTTTTCGCTTCAGCAAACGCCGCACCAGGAGCTCAAGTCAAATACACAGTTCGACATATGATAAGGGATTTAACGCAATGGAGACCATTGCTTCCTAAGGAGGGAGGATTGATCCAGGTGGATATCGGTGGTGGCCCACCTCTTCCTACTAACTCAAAATAGTCTTCTAGCAATTTTGGCAAATTACTATTTTTAGCAGTTTTTCGGGTCCTAAACTTTCAGAGCCGTTTTGACGCCCTAAACGACCTTTTTTGGCGATTTGTGGGGCCAAATGGCTATCACCGGCATGCATCTTGGCCTAGCTGAAATTTGTAAATCTCGGATAGACCTTTCCAATGGGCTATCGAGTGCCCCAAACGGAGATCGTATGCAAAAGTTATGACCTCGAGAAGTTGACTGATCAATTAACCACCTTGGGGCCACAAACTTTATGACAGTTCATCTTCTAGGGTAAGGTTTTTGAATGTTTGGATTCTCTCCCTCATGCTTATGATAAATAGGCCCTTTCGGCCTCTCTTTGTATATTCATCTTGGCACGAATGAGCATAGCGGCCACATCTCTTCTCAGAGATAGCTACCACCATTCTAGCTATTGTATTTTACAATCTGTTCTATTTCCGCTATTTAATAGAATATGTGTTTACTGTATCACTGTGTTATTTGCAACATATCTCTGTATATGATTATGTATCTGTTATCTTTTGTTTCGTTCCCACATAAATATGGATCAGTGGTATCAGAGCGGTCTGCTCTTTGATTGTTTTTTAGTGCATGTCCCCAACGAGGTCAGGATACAGAGAGTTGGGTCTTGAACTAGTTTCACTTGGGGAAGACCACTCTCGCCGCCCCAAACAGCCTCCCATGGCGGAAGAAAAGAGAGACGACGGAGCAGTGGATCCTATGAAGTTGTTGCTCGAGGAAGCACTCACGCGACAAAGGAATGAGATGATGGATAATTTCGCCCAGATCCTTCAACACATGCCAACAGTGGCAAATGCACCCTCAACGAGCAGCCATTTCGGAGATACGACCCCCTTCAAGGTACAAGTTAATTTTGATATCCCTTTATTTGAAGGCCAAATCGATGCCGATGCCCCAGATAAATGGTTGAATCTACTAGAAGGGTATTTCTCTGTCCACAATTTTTCCGACGGGGAAAAGATTGTCTATGCACTCCTCAAGGCCGTCCCCCATTTCAAAAATTGGTAGGAAACTTATTGTGAGCAAAACTCATCATACGAGTCTGGATTGTTTGAATATTCCAATCCCACTTGGGCCTCTTTTATGGATGTCGTCAAGGAACAATATTACCCTGTTGGAAACTATGATGACCAGTACACAAAATGGACCATTCTGCATCAAGAGAGGGACCAAACAGTGTCGGAGTACACCAACAAATTTCATACCTTGCGCACAAAGCTAGGTATCAAGGACTCTGAGCGACACCTAAGTACTGAAATATCGCAGCGGCCTACACCGGTACATACGAACAAAGATGGATTTCCTGGAAATCTCTTCACTCAGATCCGCCTATCGATATGCTGTCAAAATTGAGCAAAACTTTCAGCAAAAGAACAAGCGTGACTTCGGACCTGCGCAGAAGCAGAACAAGGGAAACTTTGGCTCGCAGAACACGGGGTAGGGAAAGGACAACCAGTCCCAACCACAAGCGAAGAAGGGTAACGAAAAGGGAAAGAAGGATACTGAGAAGTGGTGCGAGTTCCACAAAATGCCCTGGCACAACACTGATGAATGTCACTCAAAACGTTCATTGGTGGCTGAGATCAAAGCGTCAGAATCAGATCCCTGTTCCGATTCTGACTCAGAACCTAACTTCATAGCCACGCGAAAAGGGAAGCAGATCATTGATGCAGAACCCAGTGTCGTTGTTGCCACTATGCAGATTCAACCAAAGGAACCTGACGAGTCGGAGCCAGCGGAGCGCCTTTTCCACTCACGAATGTGGGTAAAGGGAATTCCCCTACACTTTGTTGTGGACAGCAGCAGCCAAAAGAACCTGATCTCAGCAGAAGTCATCAAGAGATTGGAGCTACCAATAACGCTGCACCCACAACCCTACACCATTGGATGGCTAAGCCAAGGATGAGGGATCTGCGTCAATCACCAATGTCGCCTACCATATGGCATCAAGCCCTTCAAAGATGAGGTATTGTGCGATGTGGCCCCACTTGAAGTATGTGATGTTCTTTTAGGACAACCATATATGTGGAAGCGTCATGCTGTATATGAATCACGACCTCGCAGTGTCATTGTCACTTTGGGAGGACAACTCTATCGTATACCAGAGATAGTTGCACCTACCCCAACCAAGCAGGGCAGGAATATAATCTCCCACACTGGAAAATTTTCCCTATTCGTAATTTCCACTAAAGGAGAACATCAGATCGCAGAGACATCCAAAACCTATGCCCATTATCCCTCTACTTAGCAGAAACAAGAAAAACAGAAGTTCACTGCAACATTGCCTATTCGAGTGCCTTTGTAGTGCAACGCCACGCATTCAAGGTAATCCCCCGAAAAGAAACCATCCACACTAGTGTATACCAAGGATACCACAACAACCAAAACTATTTAACAGCTCTAGCGTAGCCAACAACAACCAACCCTCTGAAGATTTCAAAGAAAGGCAACCTTTTCACTTCAGCAAATGCCGCACCAGGAGCTCAACTCAACACACTGTTCGACATATGATAAGGGATTTAACGCAATGGACACCATTGCTTCCTAAGGAGGGAGGATTGATCCAGGTGGATATCGGTGGCGGCCCACCTCTTCCTACTGGATAAAAACAGTCTTCTGGCAATTTTGGCAAATTACTAATTTTAGCAGTTTTTCGGGTCCTAAACTTCCGGAGCCGTTTTGAGGCCCTAAACGACCTTTTTTGGCTATTTGGAGGGCCAGATGGGTGCCTTCTACATGTATTTGACCCCAATCAAAAGTTGTAAATCTCGGATAGGCCTTTCCATTGGGATACCGAGCACCCCAAACGAAGATCGTATGCAAAATTTATGACCCCGGGAAGTTGACTGTTCAACTAACCACCTTGGGGCCGCAAACTTTATGATAGTTCATCTTCTAGGGTTAGGTTTTTGGATGTTTGGGATTCTCTCCCTCATTCTTATGATAAATAGGCCCTTTCGGCCTCTCTTTGTATTTTCATCTTGGCACGAATGAGCATAGCGGCCACATCTCTTCTCAGAGATAGCTACCACCATTCTAGCTATTGTATTTTACAGTCTATTCTATTTCCGCTATTTAATAGAGTATGTGTTTATTGTATCATTGTGTTATTTACAACATGTCTCTGTATATGATTCTGTATATGCTATCTTTTGTTTTGTTCCCACATAAATCTGTATCAGTGGTATCAGAGCAGTCTGCTCTTTGATCGTTTCTCAGTGCATGTCCCCGACGAGGTCAGGATACAGAGAGTTGGGTCTCGAACTAGTTTCGCTTGGGGAAGACCACTCTTGCCTTCCCAAATGGCCTCCCATGGCGGAAGAAAAGAGAGAAAACGAAGCAGGAGATCCTATCAAGTTGTTGCTCGAGGAAGCCCTCACGCGACAGAGGAATGAGATGATGGATCATTTCTCCCAGATCCTTCGACAGATGCCAACAGTGGCAAATGCACCCTCAACGAGCAGCCATTTCGAAGATGTGACTCCCTTCAAGGTACAAGTTAATTTTGATATCCCTTTATTTGAAGGCCAAATCGATGCCGATGCCCTAGATAAATGGTTGAATCTACTAGAAGGGTATTTCTCTGTCCACAATTTTTTCGACAGGGAGAATATTGTCTTTGCACTCCTCAAGGCTGTCCCCCATGTCAAAAATTGTTGGGAAACTTATTGTGAGCAAAACTCATCAGACAAGTCTGGATTGTTTGAATATTCCAATCCCACTTGGGCCTCTTTTATGGATGCCATCGAGGAACAATAGAGGGACCAAATAGTGTTGCAGTACACCAACAAATCTCATACCTTGTGCACAAAGCTAGGTATCAAGGACTCTGAGTGACACCTAGTACTAAAATATCGCAGCGACCTACACCGATACATACAAACAGAGATGGATTTCCTGGAAATCTCTTCACTCAAATCTGCCTATCGATATGCCATCAAAATTGAGCATAAATTTCAGCAAAAGAACAAGCGTGACTTCGGACCTGTGCATAAGCAGGGCAAGGGAAACTCTGGCTTGCAAAACACAGGGCAGGGAAAGGAGAACCAATCCCAACCACAAGCGAAGAAGGGTAACGAAAAGGAAAAGAAGGACACAATGAAGTGGTGCGAGTTCCACAAAAGCCCCTGGCACAACACTGATGAATGTCTCTCAAAACAGTCATTGGTGGCTGAGATCAAAGCGTCAGAATCAGATCCCAGTTCCGATTCTGACTCAGAACCTAATTTCAGAGCCGCGTAAAAAGGGAAGCAGATCATTGATGCATAACCCACTGTCGTTGTTGCCACTACGCAGATTCAACCAGAGGAACCTGATGAGTCGGAGGCAGAGGAGCGCCTTTTCCACTCACAGATGTGGGTAAAGGGAATTCCCCTACACTTTGTTATAGACAGCGACAGCCAAAAGAACCTGATCTCTGCAGAAGTCATCGAGAGATTGGAGCTACCAATAACGTCGCACCCACAACGCTACACCATTGGATGGCTAAGCCAAGGACGAGGGATCCGCGTCAGTCACCAATGTCGCCTACCATATGGCATAAAGCCCTTCAAAGATGTGGTATTGTGCGATGTGGCGCCACTTGAAGTATGTGATGTTCTTTTAGGACAACCATCTATGTGGAAACGTCATGCTGTATATGAATCACGACCTCGCAGTGTCATTATCACTTTGGGAGGACAACTCTATCGGATACCAGAGATAGTTGCACCTACCCCAACCAAGCAGGGCAGGAAGATAATTTCCCACACTGGGAAATTTTCCCTATTCACAATTTCCACTGAAGGAGAACATCAAATCGCAAAGACATCCAAAACCTTTGCCCATTATCCCTCTACTCAGCAGAAACGAGAAAAACAGAAGTTCAGTGCAACATCACCCATTCGAGTGCCTTTGCAGTGTAAGGCCACGCATTCAAGGTGCTCCCCCAAAAAGAAACCATCCACACCAGTGCATACCAAGGATACCACAACAACCAAAACTGTTGAACAGCTCCAGCGTAGCTAGCAACAACAATTATAACCTCTGAATATTTCAAAGACAACCTTTTCGCTTTAGCAAACGCCGCACCAGGAGCGCAACTCCTCACACAGTTCGACATATGATAAGGGATTTAATGCAATGGAGACCATTGCTTCCTAAGGAGGGAGGATTGATCCAGGTGGATATCAGTGGCGTCCCACCTCTTCCTACTGGCTCAAAACAGTCTTCTGGCAATTTTGGCAAATTACTATTTTTAGCAGTTTTTCGGTTCCTAAACTTGCGGAGCTGTTTTGAGGCCCTAAACGACCTTTTTTGGCGATTTGGGGGGACAAATGGATGCCTTTTAGCATGCATCTGGCCTCAATCGAAAGTTGTAAATCTCAGATAGACCTTTCCATTAGGATACTGATCACCCCAAACGGAGATCGTATGCAAACGTTATGACCCCGGGAAGTTGACTGTTCAACTAACCACCTTGGGGCCACAAACTTTATGATGATTCATCTTCTAGGGTTAGTTTTTTGGATGTTTGGGATTCTCTCCCTCATGCTTATGATAAATAGGCCCTTTCAGCCTCTCTTGTATTTTCATCTTGGCACGAATGAGCATAGCGGCCACATCTCTTCTCAAAGATAGCTCCCACCATTCTAGCTATTGTATTTTATAGTCTGTTCTATTTCCACTATTTAATAGAATATGTGTTTACTGTATCACTGTGTTATTTGAAACATATCTCTGTATATGATTCTGTATATGCTATCTTTTGTTTCGTTCCCACATAAATCCGGTTCTGGCAGTGAACCTCCTCTTTGTCACTTGCATGGTATTGAAGCAACATTCTAGAGGTCTTGGGATATTCAAAGCAAAATCTTCATTGGGGATCCTACTACCCTTCGATTTGCTGCCTTCTTCTTCGTGAGCATGGAATGCCCAACCTATAGAGAAAAAATTGAAGAATAATATTTTGGAGATGAGGAAAATCCTAAGAAGACATGAAGACCTTATCAAAGGAAATAGTTTCTCGATTCTCTCTATCTCCTCTCGGTTGCAAAATATGGTAACGTAGAACTGCTTTCAAAATGCCTCAAACGTTGAAGTCTTAGATTCCCATTGGCAACATTTGTTAGATTTGGAAAAAGAGGTAGTTCTCCTTCGAAATTCCATTAATTCCTTGAGCCAAAACACCACATTAGCTGCCTCCGATCAAGGTAGTGCAATGGAAGCAGAACCGGTCCTGATACAAGAGGATGATTGTAATAATTTTGAAACTCTTTTAAACTTTATACTAGTATCATATACAAAATCCCCTCTTGGAAGGATGATTGTAATAATTTTGAAACTCTTTTAAACTTTTGATTGGATTAACATCTCCTTACTGAATCTATACACTTACAGATTTCGCTCTGCCACAGATTTTATTAATACAATAATAGTTGTTTTTGTAAAAAAAATATATATTTATTTTCAAAATGTTATACCGTATATCCAAATAACCTATACAAAACTATTTTGTACAAGAATAAGTAAACACTAAACTGGGAACTAAATAATCTTTTAGATAATCTATAAAAATCTATTTTGCATGAGGAGAAGTAATAATTGATATGGGAATGTGGTATGCAATAGTCTACATTCGCATGTCCAAACATGGAGACTGTTAATTTATTTTTTTATATATTTTTAGATTGTTTAATAAGTAAATTAGTATTTTTATGAAGAAAAATAGGATTTTTTTATGAAGTCGAAATTTCATTACAAGGAAAAAATTGCATATAGAGTGTTGTGGCCCTTAAATTGTATGGCACACTACTACAATGGATGTCATTATTTTTACCGAGTTAAATTTTATTTCTGTTAGAAAGTATGAGCATTTTTTTGGGAACACAAGGAATGGTAATGGAGTCAAAGTAGTCTAAACTTGTGGTTGAATTGGTCTTTTGCTCAATATAGGGCTCGATCTTGTTTGCTCAATTCACCAAGATTGGAGTCCTAATGTGTAATTGAATGAGGAAATGTTAAATTTTCAAGCTCAAGATGTTCTGAATGATTTAGATACTAATTTCAAATTTTATATTTTATTTTCATGGAGGTTTTACTCACTATAAAGAAAAGTCCCTTTAGTCGAGGTTATAGCAGATGCTCCTATCAAAAGAGCTCAAATATATGTTTATAGAGGAGGTCACTAGCAGAGGCGAGTGGTCAGAGGCTTTAGTGGATGTTTTTTCTTCAGTGTGTTTCAATGCAACAACACACTGGTGCATTTATAAACAAACCGTACTGGGTGGCTAAAAATAAAAATGCACAGCGACAAAAAAAAAATCCATGAAAAAAATAATTTATGTGAGATGCACGACAATTTTCTACAGTAGTTACGGTACGTTTTCAAATATAAAATGTCTCGGTGCATGACGTTTAAACAAACACATCATATAATATTTAAAATAATTATTATTATTATTATTATTTTATTAAAATTCCTGTAAATTTTTTTTAGGATTCTATTGGAGATGCCTTTGGTAAACTTGAATGCCCTAGTGTGTTTTGTAGACATGAACACACCGTCTTATATTTTATAAAAAATAAAACAAATTATTATTTTATTGAAAATTTCGTTAAATTTTATTAAAAAACCTAAACAGTGCGTTTTCTAATACTAAACACCCTCATGCATGTAGTTGAAACATACGCACCGCTACATATTTTTATGAAAATAAAAAACATTATTATTTTATTTAAAAATATGGTTAAATTTTATTTAAAATCATAAACTTAGTGCATTACCTAATGAACCACACCCGGTGTGTTTAATAGCAATGTACGGACCGTCAAATTTTATTTAAAACCCTGGCCACAGTGCGTTTAGTGATCATACACGCATTGGTGCATGGAATATAACAAAACGCACCGATTTGTATTTCATTAAAAAATATATTAAAAAAGTAAAAATTTTAAAATTTTGACAATGATGCGATTTTATTTTTTAAACCACCTGGTGGGTCCAATTGTCAGGTGCACCGAAGCAGGGTTTAATAATAAAAAATTTACCTCATTGTCAAACTCATTTTTACCCCTCTACAATGCGTATGAGCCATCTGCATCGGTGGTGTACATCACCCACCTAGACGCCATACCACCTGTGCTCATTCCTCATTGGCTTCTAGTGCATTACTCATTCCTATTGGCTGTTGACTTGAGTTTGAATTTCGCCAAACAGTGTGAAAAAATTCAAATTCTCCATACATAGCTAGGATGCCTCCCCGACATTCGGTTCAGCAGGTAAATTAATTGTTACTCAATAACTTAAATTTTTACAGGATTATTTTTTTTTAATTTGAGCCATTATTTGTTATTTTTTGTTTTTAAATTGCATAGTGTGTTTGAACCGTTTGGCTTGCACCAGTATCCGGCCACTAGCAAGGCGAGCCGAATGACTCGAACACACTGCTTGAACAGTGCGCTACGCTTTTCGAGTAGTGTACTGTTGAAACATCAACTTTATTTTAAAAAAAATTGAACTAATTAGCAGTGCATTCCTCACACTTATGCGTACTAATTGTTCAATGCTCTTAATTGTATTGAAAACACCGTTTAACATTAACAAGTACAAATTAGAATAAAATTTTACGGTGCTTTTAGTTCACGTTAGCGCACCGCTAATAGTGCGTTGACGTGATCTAAACGCACCGCCTTATGAAATTTAAAATTTATAAACCTTGAACAATCATAATTAAACGATGCTTCTAGGTAATGTCAACACACCACTGGTGGTGCGTTGACTTGTTAAAAACGCACCAGGCTCACACTTAAAAAATTTCCTCCACCATAAAAAATATGAATTCTACGGTGCTCCTAGTGCATGTATGCACACCGATGTTCGATGCTCCGACATGAAGTATGTGCATTGTTATCACATTATTTAATGCTAATAATTGTAAATAAAACACGGTGCTTTTATTTCATGTAAGCACATAAGTTCCCGTGTGCCTTGATATAGATGCACCGAATCATGCAAATTAATTTTTTTACTATAACCTAAAAGCCATAATTCAACGGTGCTCGTAGTGCACGTCAATGCACCGGTTTTTGTTGCTCTTACCTGCAGTTGGGGCACCGTGGACGAAATTTTGGAATTGCACCGGTGCGTTAGTATTCTAGCGCACCCGCTTGATAATAAAATTTTAAATTTTTAGAAATATATTATTGGTGTGCTTGTTTATTGTATCGTACCATTGACGTTGCTTAAAATATTAGAGCACACCTTTAAGAGTGTTTAACATAAGAAAGCGCACCGATAGCGGTGCGTTAATACTATATTGGTGCACCGTGTGTCAATTTTTTGCAAAAAAAATAATATTTGATTTTAGTATATATAATGCTCATATAATTATTTTATATGTATACTTATGAGATTGATTGATGTTATATGTGAAATAGAGACGTGATCACTGCAAATCTAGGCAGCAAGAAGCACAAGTTTATCAGTACAACTTTCTAGAGAGAGTGGGAGGCCAGGGAGAGCAAGAGATATTTATACCCTCATCCCATTAATGCTAAGATGAGACACCTCTTGAGATTTTTTGGCCTTCTTAAGTTCTATGAGGAGGCAATAGAACTAGTGGAAAAAGTCAAAAGTTCGATGAAAAGTTTCGACATTTTGTTGATTTTCGTTGTTTCACATACCGTCGGAATTGCGATGAAAAGCACAATTTTTGTTGAAATTATGACGAACGTGGGGAAAATTGAAATAACGACGTGAAAATTTCGACGAAAATTGGGCTTTTCATCTCAATTTCGACTGTATGTGAAATGACGAAATTCAGCAAACTGTCAAAACTTTTCGTCAGAATTTTAACTTTTTCCACTGCATCACTCAAGGGGAATAATATATTCCTCACCCCGTTGATCGGATGCTAGTATCACCATAGGAAGGCGTTTCGAGTTGGTCCTGATTAGTGGTTTCGACCCACCAAGGAGGACATATATTTTATCACTGGGCTCTCTAAGAGAGGTGAGGAATTTCCTCAGTTCCTCGAGGTCCCAGCTGGAGCTGTAGAATCAACTTAGCTAGTCTACATTCAGAGATATGTTGATTCCAACATCGTTGACCCTTCTCAATTTCAAGTTAGCGGTGGGAAATTTTCCATTGCTGGTTTTGGTAGAGAGGAGGTGAGGTGCCTCTCTTTTTTGTTGATGACCATATCCCATATCACCATTGATGGGAAACACATTAGCTTCCCTCTATTATATTAGGTTGATTATTTAGTGTAGGCACCTATATGCATTATGAGGTCTGTTGTTTTTTTACTACAGTTTTGTTATGCTATTAGTTGATGTCGTGCATCTATTGGCAGGAGGGTGAACTTCCCTTTCGGCTCAGAGTTGTTTTATCTTTTTTTGAGATATTTACGACCACCAAGCCATATTTTGACTGACACCCTCCTAGGTTGATGACGAATGTGCGTATATGCATGTAGGGGCAGATGATTCCCATGAGGGGGCAACCAAACTTTCCATCTAGGATCACCTTGGAGGTGACGTGTATGTTAGGTCAAGTTAGATGATGTACTTTGTTAGATGTGTGTGATAGTTATGCATGTTATAATATAATGCAGCTTGTGTTTTTTTAGATGTTATTATTAGATTTGTGTGATAGATGATGGTATGTATATATATATATGATGGTAATGTAGTGTTTATGATGCTATATCGATGTTTTTTATGTTTCATGTTTGTTAGATGGTGAAAATGATCATGATGATGGCATGTTTATGTTTATGTGGTGAAAATTGTGATCATGGAATGTTTATGTTTACGTTTATTGTTAGATATGTGTGTTAGATGGATCTGTAATGTAATGTTTATGATGGTACCTTCATGCTTATTTTTAGTTTTATGTTAATGATGGTATGATGGTGTTTATTTTTATGTTTGTTAGATGGCGACATTGATAATGATGGTATGTTTATGTTTATGTCAAGAGAATGATGATGATGGTACATTTATGTTTATGCTTATGTTTATGATGGTACGATCATGATGTTTATGTCTATGTTTGTTAGGTGTTGAAAATGATGATGATCGTAAGCTTATGCAAAAGAACTTTGTACTATTCAAAATGTGGGTCTTTAAATCACTAACTATTTTAGTCGACAAAACATCACAAGTTGCATTGTAAATTATGTTATAAAACAAGTTGTTGTATGACTTAACAAAGTTTTCAAAGCATTATAAAGTTTTCAAAGTTTTCAAAATTTTAGCATCCTTTGGACCATTTTTCATATTAAATAATTCTTGATTTGAGAATATCTTACATATAGCTAACACTCATAAACTTTACATATCAAATACCACTACAACACAAGTCAATATTTTAGAGCTTTTCAAAGAAAGTTATTGGGTTTTTAATTTTGGTAAAATTTTTAGCATCCTTTGGACCATTTTTCATATTAAATAATCCCAACCTAAATTTTGTAGATAATTTGAACTATGATTTCATATATAGGTTGATATATTGGTTAGAAAATGAATTTGAAAGTATGGTTGGTTTTTTGGTCATCGAAAATGTGGAAAAATGTTTTTAGTAAGTTAAAATAGGTTAAATTTTTTATTTTTACATAATATAATTAAATTAAAAATATCATTGAATTAAATATTTTTATGAATTTTGTATTGATAATGGATGAAGTTGTGGCAGCTCTATGATTTATGATTGTTGTATAATTTGTCATAGTATCATGTTTATAATTGTCGTATAGTTTGTCATAGTATTATGTTTGTGTAATAATATTTTTTAATTTGGTTTTCATATTGTTCTCATATAATTTGTATGAATATTATAATTTATTTTAATTTTCTTAATAATGTAGTAAAATTTGTCATAATATTAAACTCATATAACAATATTATTTTGTTGTAACTTAGGTTGAGCATTACGAAATAATATATAATGATTTTTAATAAGAAAATTAAGCCTTCATCATAAAATGTTGTATATAACTTAATTATTCAAATGATAAACATAAATGAATAATTTTGTATAAGTATAACCAAACATCATAACAAAAAGTCAAATATTACTATGTAATATTATTATTATAACATATAAATATGAGCATTACAAAAAATGTAAATATGAACATCAATATGACCTATCAATGTATCATTCAAGATTTTTTTTTTTTGACAATAACTCACTTTACAATGATAGATATCAAATCTTTAATAGGAAGAAAAACAAATGCTTAATTAAAAGAACACCATTTTCTCTCAATTGTAAATCCAAAAGTTGCATTTTCCAAACTTATTATTATTAATCATGATCTTCATTACATAATATAACATTAGTCCACATTTACAGAACACGTTTTATACCCTCTAAAACATTTAGGTGAAGGAACACTTCACTATAGTGACTTGGCCACATATGGCTCTTTCTTGCTAAAAGTTTAGTTGATTCAATTGAAAGGAAATTTGTATCTTCACATATCAATATATTGAGTCAAAGTATAATATATTCATTAAATCGACCCTTTTATTCAAATGAGAGTAATTGAAATCACAACAAACAATAAATATGATTAACATCAATGATAATTTGCACTCTAATTAGTTGATTCTGATCTAGTTGTAACAATACAATAAATTAAACGATAAAACCCACACTACAATGAACTAAATGGAAAGCAAGAAATATCATCTCTAACTATGGAGAATGACATATAATCATTACATACAATCACGATATATTTGATAGGCATGAAACACATTTCACATCATATTGGTTGTTACCCAACTCAAATTGTTTAAACAATGCATCCAATAATCAACTTTCCATTTCCACCGCCATAACATGAAAAATAAACAATATAATTAGAAAATCAAAGATAAAAATAACAAAATGATATCTCAATCTGTAAATGATGAAATATAACATGTACATATCACTCTTCATTCCCATCACCCTCATTATCTTCCTTGGTTGGCATGATAATACAGTTGTTCTAAAAAACATGTTTATATCTAGGGTCATGTCTTAATATGAACCACCGATATTAATCCAATGCATCTGGGTAAAAGAACACTTGGTTTCAGTGTTTTCGGAAAACATAAGGCTCCTTACTTTCATCCCAAATCTTTCTAGAGTTGATACATATCAACCGACTATCATGATATTCCTTTATATTATTCCTGTCGAATGTGTCCCACCACTTGCACCTAAAAATAACACATTGGAAAGATGAGAATTAAATTTGCATAATCCCCTGTATATTTTTTACATAACCCAACATCCCTCCTATTAGGTTTTCATCGCGGTGGCTAGCATGACTAGATTGGTCAAACTCAACTTCCACTCCACACTCTTGTGTAAGACGTCCATCATCAGTATTCTCGGTGTGAAAATGATGTCCATAATCCCACATAGAAGGGAATGAATGCACCTGTAAAAAGGTTAACAAATGATGGTGTCATATGTATGATAACCCAACCATTAATATATTAAAGTTAGAAAGTTGCATTATAAAGTTAGAAATGTACAGAAAGAGATTATTACCGAGTTGTTGCACCCGATACCAATGTTTAGCACATCCTCTTTTTTAGGCGGGTAACAATCGTATGCACCATATTTCTCTCTAACTTAGTCCGCAACCCAACTATTGGGATATATCATTGGCATATTTTATTTTAAATGATATGGAAAAGGATGCTTCCACCATACAACCGCCTAAATTATTTTTTGTCAATGTCCCATTTCCTCCTCTTCTCTTCATACAATGCAACCCATGGTTTTGTTTCGTTCGTGTTGTAAAGAAGGAATTTATTGATTGCGTCAAATTTTGAATTCACTATTTTATTCATGGAAATAAAACCACAATCAATACGTATGGGATCAAATATATATTTTGAAGTTTGTTGTGAAAAGTTACTATGTAGAAATGTGAATATTGAAAGATAAGTGACCTGCTCTTTATCATGCACCTTTTTCCATTTGTTTGTAGTACCTTCCCTTCCCTTTTGTCCTCATCGCGTTCATCATCCCAAATCATTGCACCTGGTGTATGGTCGATTTGCTTGATGTACTCAGTGGCATAATAGAATGACTCATATCTATGTACCCCTCTACCATATGTTGGATTATCCAACAATACTAAGAGGGGGCAGTGAATCAGCATTGCCTTCTCTTTCCTTTATTAAAACAATTAGTACAAGACACACAAAGAATCAAACAAGTTAGGACACATATTTTATCGTGGAAACCTCAAAGAGAAAACCACAAAATCAAACTCATTAATAATATGAATTGTTACAGAATTGTTTATCTGCTACTACAGAAGGGATGCAACAACACCCCAATTTTTTTTTGTTGCAACAAACAAGGATGCTACAACACCCCATAACTTATGCCTGCTGCTATAGACAAGGAAGCAACGACACCATGTTTTCCAGATTCTACTGAAAGGAGTCTACAACCCCCTATGGGATTTCTGCCTGCCCTAGCACCACCCTTCCACCCTGATATGTTTTTTCCAATCTTCCAAATCTCCCTCTTTCGACTCTGTCACAAATTATTCTTCATTTTGCTGGTCTTTGTCTTCTCATGTTGCTGCTATGATCTGGACTGTTGAGACACATTTCTTCCACTTTGAACTTCTATTTAAATACTTCTTTCATTCCTTTACAACATCATACTTTTTCACCAGTCATGCCCTTTCAATATGGAAATGTGCCTTCTCTTCAAATGCATCCCTTCAACAAAAGTGTCTTTGGCAGATTCATTTCTCGCACGTGTGACCTCTAGAGAAAAAACTGTCACCATGGATAGATGCACATATCAATAGGATACAACCTGACAATCTCAGATTAATTTTATCATTAACACTTAAGATCCGGCATGCATTTTCCCGGGGCAACTTAGGCAGATTTACCAGTACTGGAACAATGCAAATCAAGTCAGAAGGCACTTTTGCAACCTAATAAATTTACCATCAGAGACTTTCTGGACAACCCACTCATATGGTTAGATGAACAACCAAACAATATAAGTCCCTATACCTTTAGAATAATTTTTTCCATCATATACAGGAAGTGGTGGGCAATTTACAGAGGCCACTTAGGCAGATTTGTAAGGAGATTTTATACTTAGACAATTTGTCCAAACTCTAAGGTGGATTTTGCATTTCACCAAAACCATGAACCAATGTTACCAAATGATGTAGAATATATCACTAAGCACAACACAACTCATTTCACCTTTAGACTCTTCTTCCTTTGACCTAGGCATGCATTTTACTAGATTAGTGCAAATCAAGCTGAGAGGCACTTTTGGAAGATCCCTATATTCCTCCTTAGAGACTCTTTGGACAATTTGAGACCATGGTTGGATGTACCAAACAACATTCTAGAGATCCATACTCTCAAATTAATTTAAGATATCAACCACAAGAGATGGAAGGCATTTTACTGAGGTCACTCAGACAGTTTTTACCAGTAATTCTATACTTAGACAATTTTTCTTAGAGTGGTCCAATCTGCCTAAAAACATTATTTTGGCAGATCCATAACTTCTTCCTCGGGCACTTTCAAGTCAATGTGAAAACATGATCAGGTAGACAAAGAAACCACCTAAAACATGAACATATGGTGCGGGCATTTTCTTCAACCCACAAACTATGGCGGCCATTTCCCTGAGGCCACCTAGGTAGTTTTACTCCTTCTGGTGCAAAACAGCCTGAAACCCTGTTTTGGCAGACCATTTTCTTTGTCATCAAACATCTTCTCTGAGAACTGAGACCATGGTGAGATAGCCTCTTCAACAAGCTATATCATGATAGTTTCAAACAATTTTTATCATTCTCCTATGAGGTACGACAAGAATTTTCCCAAGGCCACCTAGACCAGTTTTCCAATACTTAATGATTTTCAGGAATTTCTACAAAGTTTATCATGAAACCCTATTTTGGCAGATCCATAACTTTTTCTTTAGACATGCTTAAGTAAAACTGATACCATGGTCAGGTAGAAAAATCAACAGAATACAGCCTGACCATATGTTGTGGGCATTTACTATAACCTATCATTAATGGTGGGCATTTTCCTGACACCACTTAGGTAATTTTACTTTCTCTGGTGCAAAACCTTGTTTTGGTAGGCCTATAATTTTCTCCTCATAAGTGATTAAGGAAAACTGAGACCATGACTAGATAGCCACTTCAACAAGATATAGTCTGGTATCATGGTGCACGCATTTTAGTGAAACCATAAATTATGGCGAGCATTTTCCCAAGGCAGTTTTGAATAATTTTTCCATACATAGTCAATTTCCTGATTTCACCAAATTGCCATATTTGTCAGAATGAAACAATGACTTCCTGATAGCACCAAAACACGATCAGATGTATTTTCAACTTCATGCCACATCATCATACATGCCATGCCATGTCATCATATATGCCACATCATCATACAGGCCATGTCATCACTCTCTTTGTTATTCCTTTGTCTTTCACTGATTTTGCCTTGCCATCATGTCCTTGCTTATTTTTTTGTCATTTCTGAACTCCTTTGACATTAATGAAAACCACATTCAACATTCTTCTCCTTTGGCATTGATGGAAACATCTAAACATTCACCTCCTTTGATAGCAATGACAAAGGATAACCTATTATGCCCTTTGTTGTAACCATCTTGGCATAGAATTTTCAATCTTTCTACAACTGCTTCTACCAATATACTTCTTCTTACCTCTTTTTCTTCTCTCCCTCTTGTTAACTTGGACTTGTTGCTGACCATTTCGAATGATAATTTAGTTAGCATCCTTATTTACCTTCTTGTAGCTAGTCTTTGAATAAGAACTTGGATGATGAGTTCATAATCTCCCCCTATCACAGTGCTCCTCCTCTGGCCAACATTTTTCTTCTCTTTGTGACAAAGTTTATACTCATTGGTTTGTCTTTGAGTTTTTTTCATTCAACCCTTAGTTTTCTTCCATAGATTTCTCTTTAAAGACACATCATATAGCTTGTTATTCTTTATGGAGTATTCAATGCCATACAAGCAACTTCTCAACTTTATGTTTTTGCTCCAATTTTTTACCAAAGATCAAAATGATATGCACTAGCTTCATTCATACTATACTCTTTTTCCAATGTTACTGAGATCATTCTCTTTTCCATTGCTTTTCATCATGATTATGCTTTTATTTAGACTTCAACTTTAACTTGTGCTTTTGTACTTCACTTGTCACATGGATGGTCTCTAGACAAGTACTCTTATGACTCTTCAATCTGACACTCAATCTTATCATTCAACCATAATCATCTCTTCTTCTCTGATTCTCCTTTGGCTTTGTTACACTTCAACCATGTGCTTGTCACATAGATTTTTTCTGGACCAAATGTGTTTCTTCAATTTTTCCACCTCTACTTTACTTCTTGTCTTTTAATGAAGATATCATTTTACTCTTTAGCGAGTGATATTGGTTATCTTCAAATATAAATTGAAATTTTTTTATATTTACTCCCTCTGAGTATATGATTCCTTCTAATGCTAGTTTCAGGGTTTCTCTTTTAAGTCATGAGAGAGTTTAGAAGAGAAGTTCATAATCCTTCTCTCCATCGGTGTATTCTTCATCTTCATCTTGCTTTCCATCACAATGGATGTCATTCTCATTTGCAACACTATTATGTTGATCATCATCTTCATTTATGCTTGGAATATTTGTTTCTTCTAACTCTTTGTAGTCTTCCTTTCTTCTCCACATATTTCCATGAGGTACCCTGCTTACTGACCCTTTGTGTTCCTTGAATTCCTTACTTAGATCCATTTTCTCGGTTCTGCAATCAATAGCTTTGTGGCCAAACTTTTGACAATAGTGACAATATCCATAGAATCTTCCTTTATGTTTGAGGAATATTTGATCTTCTTGCTTCACAATTTCCATCTGCTTCCATTCCTTCTTTTGTTCTTGACTTTTTATTAAAGCATTCTTCCTCAGCTTACATTCCCTAGCCATATGTCCAAAATTATGACATGTGTAGCAATGACCAAAAAATATCTGATGGACTCTACTTGTCATTGGCCCTTTAGGTATCATATCAGTTATGTCTTTATTATGAGATGAGGGAGCAGAATTATGACTATCCTTCTTAATCGGGATTTTGAGTGTAGTATCATGGATTCTTTCATTTCTATCTTGGAGTGTATGAGACACATATTCTCAATTCTTTTCTTTTTCATAAACTAATCCAGTTTTATCACTTGATGGTCTTTGGCTGCTCAAGATGTCATCTAAAGTCTTTGAACTGCTTTCATATTTTGATTTAATAGATTCTTCATCAAGCTTCTTTCTAAGCCGCATAATCTCTTCTTCAAGATTTTCTTATTCTTCCATTCTCTCTTTGAGCTATAAAACTAGGTCCCCTTTAGTCTTCTTGGCCTCTTCAAGTTGGGTTTTCAAATTACTAATGATTTGGTTTGACTATTTGTTCTTTTTCCTATATTTATCAAGTTCTTCAAGAGCACTGATTAATTGAGCTCTTAGATCTACTACTCCTTCTTCCACCGATTCATCATCTTGAGCTTTGGATTCTATTCCCATGAATAGAATTTATGTTTCCTCATCTTCACTTGTGTCTCCATCTTCACTATCTTCCATGGTCTAAAGGAACTTCTTTTTGTTTCCTGTTTTTCCCTTTTTGAACTTCTTTGAGGCTTCTTTTTCATCATTTCCATTTTGCTTAGGATAAGGACATTTTGAAACAAAGTGTCCAATTCTTCCACAGTTAAAGCACTTTAGAGGTGGCTTTCCCTTGTACTTTCCAGTACCTCTCTCAAGCTTCTTGATGAAAAGGGATTCTTCATCATCTGAGTTTTCTGATTGGTTCTTGGATAAGGCTTTAAATGTTGCTTCTTTCTTTGATTGTCCACCTTGGCATGTTCTCATCTCATAGGCAATGAAGATCCCATGTAGTTCATCTACTATCATGTCTTCAATATCATTTCATTCTTCTAGAGTGGATACCTTTGAGTCATCCTTCATTAGAAGGGTTCTAAGTACTTTGTCAACTACTTATTTCTTAGTTAATTCTCCTCCAAGGCCTCTAATAGCATTGACAATTTCATCTACCCTGAGAAGATACTCTGCAATATTTTCTTCCTCTTTCATTTTTAGGCTTTCAAATTATCCTTTGTATGTCTAAAATTTTGATTGTTTGACTTTGGATGCTCCTTCATAGACAATTTTTAATTTATCCCAAGCATCCTTGGTTGTCTTGCATTGCATGACTTTCACAAACACTGAGTTTGTTAACCCACGCAAGATTGCATTCAGGGCTTTTGCATTGGCCTCATATTGGTGAAGTTCTTATTCGTATGTAGGTAGGTTGTTTGCTATCTTATACATCTTTTCAACTACTATCCAAACATTCCATCCAATAGACATTAGATGACACTTCATTCTTGCACTCCAATATGCATAGTTAATTCCTGTGAACAGTGGAGGTTTGTTGACAACTAATCCTTCTTACTGATCCATTATCATCTTAATTAGGATCTTCCTTCCAGTGATTAGACTGTAGTGAAGAAACCTGCTCTGATACCAATTGTTGGATTATCCAACAATAATGAGAGGGGGTGTGAATCAGTATTTCCTTCTCATTCCTTTATTAAAACAATTAGTACAAGACACACAAAGAATCAAACAAGTTAGGACACAAGATTTTATCATGGAAACCTCAAAGAGAAAACCAAAAACTCAAACTCATTAATAAGATGAATTGTTACAAAATTATTTATCTCCTATTACATAAGGGATGCAACAACACCCCAGTTTTTCCTGCTGCAATAGACAAGGATTCTACAACACCCCAGAACTTCTACCTGCTGCTATAGACAAGGATGCAACGACACCCTATTTTCCAGCTTCTACTGGAAGGAGGATATGACCCCCTGCAGGATTTCCTCCTTCCCTAGAACCACCCTTCCACCCTGATATGTTTTTTTCAATCTTCCAGATCTCCTTCTTTCGACTCTGTCACAAATTCTTCTTCATTTTGTTGGTCTCTGTCTTCTCATGCTGCTGCTATGATATGGACTGCTGAGACACCTTTCTTCCACTTTGAACTTCTATTTAAATATTTCTTTCATACATTTACAACATTCACCAGTCACGCCCTTTCATTCTGGAAATGTGCCTTCTCTTCAAATGCGTCCCCTCAGCAAAAGTGTCTTTGGAAGATTCATTTCTCACACGTGTGACCTCCAGAGAAGAAACTGTCAGCATGGATAGATGCACATATCAACAGGCTACAGCTTGACAGCCTCAGATTAATTTTATCATTAACACCTAAGATCCGGCATGCATTTTCCTGGGGTAACTTAGGCAGATTTACCAGTACTGGAACAGTGCAAATCAAGTCAGAAGGAACTTTTGCAGCCTAATAACTTTACCATCAGAGACTTTCTGGACAGACCACTCATATGGTTAGATGCACAACCAAACAATATAAGTCTCTATACCTTTAGAATAACTTTATCCATCATATACAGGAAGTGGCGGGCATTTTACAGAGGCCACTTAGGCAGATTTGTAAGGAGATTTTATACTTAGACAATTTGTCCAAACTCTAAGGTGGATTTTTCATTTCACCAAAACCTTGAACCAATGTTACCAGATGATGTAGAATATATTACTAAGCACAACACAACTCATTTCACCTTTAGACTCTTCTTCCTCTGACCTAGGCGTGCATTTTACTAGAGTAGTGCAAATCAAGCTGAGAGACACTTTTGGCAGATCCCTATCTTCCTCCTTAGAGACTCTTTGGACATTCTGAGAACATGGTTGGATGTACCAAACAAAATTCTAGAGATCCATACTCTCAAATTAATTTAAGACATCAACCACAAGAGATGGAGGGAATTTTACTGAGGTCACTCAGACAATTTTTACCAGTAATTCTATACTTGGACAATTTTTCTTAGACTGGTCCAATATGCTTAAAAACATTGTTTTAGTAGATCCATAACTTCTTCCTCAAGCACTTTCAAGTCAATGTGAAAACATGGTTAGGTAGAAAAATAAACCACCTACAAGATGAACATATGTTGTGGGAATTTTCTTCAACCCACAAAATATGGTGAGCATTTCCCTGAGGCCACTTAGGTAGTTTTACTCCTTCTGGTGCAAAACAGCCTGAAACCTTGTTTTGGCAGACCATTATCTTTTTCATCAAACATCTTATTTGAGAACTGAGACCATGGTGAGATAGCCCCTTCAACAATCTATAGCATGATATTTTCATGCAATTTTTATCATTATCGTATGAGGTACGACGAGCATTTTCCTAAGGCCACCTGGACCAGTTTTCCAATACTTAGTCATTTTCAGGAATTTCTACAAAGTTTATCATGAAACCCTATTTTGGCAGATCCATAACTTGTTCTTCAGTCATACTTAAGTAAAACTGAGACCATGGTCAGGTAGAAAAATCAACAAAATACAACCTGACCACATGTTGCGGGCATTTACTATAACCTATCATTTATGGCGGGTATTTTCCTGACACCACTTAGGTAATTTTACTTTCTATGGTGCAAAACCTTGTTTTGGAAGGCCTATAATTTTCTCCTCGTAAGTGATTAAGAAAAACTGAGACCATGACTAGATAGCCACTTCAACAAGCTATAGTCTGGTATCATGGTGCAGGAATTTTAGTGAAACCATAAATTATGGCGAGCATTTTCCTAAGGCAGTTTTGAATAATTTTTTCATAGTCAATTTCCTAATTTCACCAAATTGCCATATTTTTCAGAATGAAACAATGACTTCCTAATAGCACCAAAACACCATTAGATGTATTTTCAACTTCATGCCACATCGTCATACATGACATGCCATGTCATCATATATGCCACATCATCATACAGGCCATGTCATCACTCTCTTTGTTATTCCTTTGTCTTTCACTGAGTTTGCCTTGCCATCATGTCCTTGCTTATTCCTTTGTCATTTCTAAACTCCTTTGACATCAATGAAAACCACATTCAACATTCTCCCCCTTTGGCATTGATGGAAACATATAAACATTATCCCCCTTTGACAACACTGACAAAGGATAACCTATTATGCTCTTTGTTGTAACCATCTTGACATGGAATTTTCAATCTTTCTCCAACTGCTTCTGCCAATATACTTCTGCTTACCTCTTTTTCTTCTCTGCCTCTTGTTAACTTGGAATTGGTGCTGACCATTTTGAATGAGAATTTAGTTAGCATCCTTCTTTACCTTCTTTTAGCTAGTCTTTGAATAAGAACTTGGATGATGAGTTCATAGACTCCCCCTGTCACAGTGCTCCTCCTCTTGCCAACATTTTTCTTCTCTTTGTGACAGAGTTTATACTCATTGGTTTGTCTTTGAGTTTTTTTCATTCAACCCTTAGTTTTCTTCCATATATTTCTCTTTAAAGATGCATCATATAACTTGTTCTTCTTTAAGGAGTCTTCAATGCCATACAAGCAACTTCTCAACTTTATGTTTTTGCTCCCCTTTCTTACCAAAGATCAAAATGATATGCACTAGCTTCATTCATACTATACTCTTTTTCCAATGTTACTGATATCATTCTCTTTTCCATTACTTTTCATCATGATTATTCTTTTGTTTACACTTCAGCTTTAACTTGTGCTTTTGTACTTCACTTGTCACCTGGATGGTATCTAGACAAGTACTCTTATGACTCTTCAATCTAACACTCAGTCTTATCATTCAATCATAATCATCTATTCTTCTATGATTCTCCATTGGCTTTGTTACACTTCAACCATGTACTTGTCACATAGATGTTTTATGAACCAAATGTGTTTCTTCAATTTTGTCACCTCTACTTTACTTCTTGTCTTTTAATGAAGATATCCTTTTACTCTTTAGCAAGTGATATTGGTTATCTTCAAATATCAATTGTAATTTTCTGATATTTACTCCCTCTAATCATATGATTCCTTCTAATGCTAGTTTCAAGGTTTCTCTTTTAGGTCATGAGAGAGTTTAGAAGAGAAGTTCATAATCCTTCTCTCCATCGGTCTATTCTTCATCTTCATCTTGCTTTCCATCACAATGTATGTCATTCTCATTTGAAACACTATTATGCTGATCATCATCTTCATTGATGCTTGGAATATGTGTTTCTTCTGACTCTTTGTAGTCTTCCTTTCTTCTCCACATATTTCCATGAGGTACCCTGCTTACTGCCCTTTTGTGTTCCTTGAATTCCTTACTTAGATCCATTTTCTTGGTTTTGCAATCAACAGCTTGTGGCCAAACTTGTGATAGTAGTGACAATATCCATAGAATATTCAATTATGTTTGAGGAATCTTTGATCTTCTTGCTTCGCATCTTCCATCTTCTTCCATTCCTTCTTTTGTTCTTTACTTTTTATTGAAGAATTCTTCCTCATCTTACATTCCCTAGCCATATGTCCAAAATTATGACATGTGCAGCAATGACCAAAAAAGATCTGTTGGACTCTACTTGTCATTGGTCCTTTAGGTATCATATCAATTCTATCATGTCCTTTAGGTATCATATCAATTCTATCTTTATTATGATATGAGGGAGCATAATTCTGACTATCCTTCTTAATCACGATTTTGAGTACAATAGCATGGCTTCTTTCATTTCTATCTTGGAGTGTAGGAGACAAATATTCTGAATTCTTTTCTTTGTCATAACCCAAACCAGTTTTATCACTTGATGGTCTTTGGTTGCTCAAGATGTCATCTAAAGTCTTTGAACTACTTTCATATTTTGATTTAATAGATTCTTCATCGAGCTTCTTTCTAAGCTGCATAATCTCTTCTTCAAGCTTCTCTTATTCTTGCATTCTACTTTTGAGCTATAAAAATAGTTCCCCTTCAATCTTCTTGGCCTCTTCAAGCTGGGTTTTCAAATTACTAATGATTTTGTTTGACTGTTTGTTCTTTTTCCTGCATTTTTCAAGTTATTCAAGAGCACTAATTAATTCAACTCTTAGATCTACTACTCCTTATTCCACTGATTCGTCATCTTGAGCTTGGGATTCTATTCCCATTAATAGAATATGTGTTTCCTCATCTTCACTTGTGTCTTCATCTTCACTATCTTCCATGGTGTAAAGGAAATTCTTTTCATTGAAATTCTTTTTGTTTCCTGTTTTTCCCTTTTTGAACTTCTTTGAGGCTTCTTTCTCATCATTTCCATTTTGCTTAGGATAAGGACATTTTGAAGCAAAGTGTCTAATTCTTCCACAGTTAAAGCACTTTAGAGGTAGCTTCCCCTTGTACTTTCCAGTACCTCTCTCAAGATTCTTGATGAAAAGGGATTCTTCATCATCTGAGTTTTCTTATTGGTTCTTGGATAAGGCTTTAAATGTTGCTTCTTTCTTTGAATGTCCTTCTTGTCCTGTTCTCATCTCGTAGGCAGTGAAGATCCCATGTAGTTCATCTATTGTCATGTATTCAAGATCATCTCGTTCTTCTAGAATGGATACCTTTGATTCATACTTCATTGGCAGAGTTCTTAGTACTTTGTCAACTACTTATTTCTCAGTTAATTCTCCTCCAAGGCCTCTAATAGCATTGACAATTTCATCTACCCTTAGAAGATACTTTGCAATATTTTCTTCCTCTTTCGGTTTTAGGCTTTCAAACTGTCCTTTGTATGTATGAAGTTTTGATTGTTTGACTTTGGATGCTCCTTCATAGACAAAGTTTAATTTATCCCAAGAATCCTTGGTTGTCTTGCATTGTATGACTTTCACAAACACTGAGTTTGTTAACCCACTCAAGATTGCATTCAGGGCTTTTCCATTGGCCTCATATTGGTCAAGTTATTCTTTGTCTGTAGGTAGGTTGTCTGCTATCTTATACTTCTTTTCAACTGCTCTCCAAACCTTCCATCCAAGAGACATTAGATGACACTTCATTCTTGCACTCCAATATGCATAGTTAATTCTTGTGAACAGTGGAGGTCCGTTGACAGCTAATCCTTCTTGCTTATCCATTGTGGTATTAATTACGATCTTCTTTCTAGTGATTAGACTGTAGTGAAGAAATATTCTCTGATACCAATTGTTGGATTATCCAGCAATACTAAGAGGGGGGTTGAATCAATATTGCCTTCTCTTTCCTTTATTAAAACACTTAGTACAAGACATACAAAGAATCAAACAAGTTAGGACACAATATTTTATTGTGGAAACCTTAAAAAGAAAACCACAAGTTCAAACTCATTAATAAGATGAATTGTTACAAAATTGTTTATCTGCTACTACAGAAGGGATGCAACAACACCCCAGTTTTTCCTGCTGCAACAGTTAAGGATGCTACAACACCCCAGAACTTCAGCCTGCTGCTACAGGCAAGGATGCAACGACACCCTGTTTTCGAGCTTCTACTAAAAGGAGGCTACGACCCCCTACATGCTTTTTGCCTTCCCTAGCACCACCCTTCCACCCTGATATGTTTTTGTCGATCTTCCAGATCTCCCTCTTCCGACTCTGTCACAAATTCTTCTTCATTTTGCTCGTCTTTGTCTTCTCATGCTGCTGCTATGATATGGACTACTGAGACACCTTTCTTCCACTTTGAACTTCTATTTAAATACTTCTTTCATACCTTTACAACATCATACTTTTTCACCAGCCACGCCCTTTCAATCTGGAAATGTGCCTTCTCTTCAACTGCGTCCCTTCAGCAAAAGTGTCTCTGGCATATTCATTTCTCGCACGTGTGACCTCCAGAGAAGAAATTGTCACCATGGATAGATGCACATATAAATAGGATACAACCTGACAATCTCAGATTAATTTTATCATTAACACCTAGGATCTAGCGTGCATTTTCTTGGGGCAACTTAGGTAGATTTACCAGTACTGGAAACAGTGCAAATCAAGTCAGAAGGCACTTCACCATCAGAGACTTTCTGGACAAACCACTCATATGGTTAGATGAAAAACCAAACAATATAAGTCCTTGTACCTTTAGAATAATTTTATCCATCATATACAGGAAGTGGCGAGCATTTTACAGAGGCCACTTCGACAGATTTGTAAGGAGATTTTATACTTAGACAATTTGTCCAAACTCTAAGGTGGATTTTTCATTTCACCGAAACCATGAATCAATGTTACCAGATGATGTAGAATATCTCACTAAGAACAACACAAATCATTTCACCTCAGACTCTTCTTCCTCTGACCTAGGCGTGCATTTTACTGGAGTAGTGCAAATCAAGTCGAGAGGCACTTTTGACAGATCCCTATCTTCCTCCTCAAAGACTCTTTGGACAATCTGAGACCATGGTTGGATGTACCAAACAACATTCTAGAGATCGATACTCTCAAATTAATTTAATACATAAACCACAAGAGATGGAGGGAATTTTACTAAGGTCACTCAGACAGGTTTTACCAGTAATTCTATACTTAGACAATTTTTCTTAGAGTGGTCCAATCTGCCTAAAAACACTGTTTTGGCAGATCCATCACTTCTTCCTCGGGAACTTTCAAGTCAATGTGAAAACATGGTCAGGTAGACAAAGAAACCACCTACAAGATGAACATATGGTGCTGGGCATTTTCTTCAACCCACAAACTATGGCGAGCATTTCCCTAAGGCCACTTAGGCAGTTTTACTCCTTCTGGTGCAAAACAGCCTGAAACCTTGTTTTGGCAGACGATTATATTTGTTATTAAACATCTTATTTGAGAATTGATACCATGGTGAGATAGCCTCTTCAACAAGATATAGAATGATAGTTTCACACAATTTTTATCATTCTCCTATGAGGTTTGGCGGGTATTTTCCCAAGGCCACCTAAACTAGTTTTCCAATTCTTAGTGATTTTCAAGAATTTATCCAAAGTTTATCCTGAAACCCTATTTTGGCATTATCATAAATTTTTCTTCAGACATGCTTAAGGAAAACTGAGACCATGGTCAAGTAGACAAATCAACAGACTACAGCCTGACCATATGCTGTGGGCATTTAATTTAACCTATTATTTATGGAGGGAATTTTCTTGAGACCACATAGGTAATTTTACTTTCTCTAGTGCAAAACCCTGTTTTGGTAGACCTTAATTTTCTCCTCATAAGTGATTAAGGAAAACTGAGACCATGACTAGATAGCCACTTCAACAAGCTATAGTCTGGTATCATGGTGCGGGAATTTTAGTCAAACCATAAATTATGGCGGGCATTTTCCTAAGGTAGTTTTGACTAATTTTTCCATACTTGGTCAATGTCCTGATTTTCACCAAATTGCCATATTTGTCAGAATGTTGTTAGAATGCAACAATGACTTCCTGATAGCAACAAAACACCATCTGATGTATTTCAACTTCATGCCACATCATCATACATGTCATGCCATGTCATCATATTTGCCACACCATCATACAGGCCATGTCATCACTCTCTTTGTTATTCCTTTGTCTTTCATTGAGTTTGCATTTCCGTCATGTCCTTGGTTATTCCTTTGTCATTTCGGAACTCTTTTGACATCAATGAAACCACATTCAACACCATAGACCCCTCAGGTTCTTCCCTTTGTCAAACAAATCCCTTCAAATTTTTCATTTACCTCTCCAAGAGGAACATCCAGCGACATGAGACCACCCTAACTAATTCAACCTCATCAACTATGTGAATTAGAAGATGAACCTGCAAGTCCATGAAACTCATCGGCAGTTCCTTCTCAAACATATAAACAATCTCAGCTATAGCTTGACGCTGCCGAGAAATGTTAGCTATGTAAATCTCCTTTGATGTGATCCACCATACAAATGCATATAGTCTAGATATGGCATGTCGTAGGTCATCGGGAAAGTCATGGTTCACACACCCACGCACGAACAACGAATAATGACACTACAAAGTAAACACAAAAAGTTAATTGCATTTTAACTTGTGTGGTAAAAGATATAAATAAAAAATAAAATTAATTTTTGACATTATATGTACCCTTAGAATATTGAGATGGTCATGTGATTTCAAACTTGACAACTATTCGTCTATGGTGAAAAACCACCATAATGTAGACCCATATAAAGAAGGTTCCTTCACACCCAATATAACTTCCTTTTCCAAATAAAGATCATCTTTCTTCAAAATCTATGGACGTCACCTTTTTTAAATAAAAAAGAGGGGTCATCCTCTTTTCTATTTTCTTCTCTTGGCCAATACTTCTTTTCAATATTTGAAGAAATAAGATCTCTCATGACAACCAACTTGTCACTTTTTTGGGATGATATGTGACACCACAAAGAACATGAAACATTTTTAAACATATGCATGGGATCTAGTAAGTGGAAAATTTTAAGATGCTCCCAAAATGGGAGCTCATAAAATATCGATTTCCTTTTCATCTCTTTGGAAATTTTCTCAACGTAGGTGTCGAAGAATTCAGGATCATCGAACATAGGTTCCCCATTTGAGTTGAAGATCTCTACAATTTCCTTCTCCTTCTCTCTTTCATATGCCCTAATCCAGTCAGTCAGTGTCATTATTTTAGGCATTTTGGTCCTCTCTGGTTTACAATTGAAAACAGATGTTGCTCTTCTATAAGGGTGCTTTTCTAGGAGGAATACCCTAGAGCAGTCGTACACTATCTTCCATAGGTATTTGGACCACCTAGCCTTCATAGAAGGTCCACAACATTTAAATCCATGATAACCTTTTGTTACAAGACCTGCGATGTTATGGTATACAAAGTACGTTAGTGTTGAAGATCAAGACAATCGCATCTAATTAAATATGCCAAAAAATATTGCTTTGAATATAAAAAAAAATCAAACAACATATTTACCTGAATAAACACCTAACACCGAATAATCATGTGTGGTGTATGTACATATTCCATACAACATAAAACTCCTCTCTGATGGGATGGGTCCCGATATATCATAAACATGTATCCCTTCCCATGGTTCCTTCAATTCATCGATCAATGGTTGTAGGTAAACATCCATATTCTTCACTTGTCTTTTTCTAGGGACTATAAGAGCCAACATAATATGTTCATTCTTCACAGACAACCATGGGGGGGTATTTTTATTGATCACTACTATAGGAAAAATAGTATAGGTGGTGTTTGGTTGGGAAAATGGGTTGACACCATAAATGGATATGCACAATCGTAGGCTTCCTATTTCATCCTTGAATTTATCGGGCCATGTATCCTCTATATGCTTCATGGATATTGAATCTGTTGGGATTCACATAACTCCTTCCTCACTTCTGTGCAATGCATGCCATCCTTGCAACATAGATAATTCTTTGCAATGAAAGAGACTTCGAATCCTTAGGATTATAGGCATGTGCCTCAATATATTATGAGTAGGACCATGTGCCTCAATTCTTGGTACCTTTCCTGCCCACATTTTGGACATATCTCTTTGTTTGCATATTCTCCTCTATATAGAATACAATCATTGGGACATGCATGATATGATATGTACTCAACACCCAACATTTTCAACATTTAATTCTCCTCTTTGCAACTGTCGGGAAAGACATTATCACTCGAAAGTACCTTATCTTTGAATAACCTGCAGTTAGTGGACAATATAAATGTACCATGTCATTTAATATTCATAAAATTGACCATTTTCAATGTTGATTGTGTGACAAGATTCCTCAAAATATAAGGTAATTCATGGTCTATTACCTCAAAAGTGCCAAGAAACATGCATTTGACATGCCATACATTGCTTTCAAGTTGTATAATAACATTGTTGTCCCCAATTGTGTAGACTTTGATTGGCCAGGTCCAAAGAGAGGGGTGGTGGAAGCCGATTTAAGGATTTGGAAGAAGGCTTCAATGATATGAGCATCATCCACTAGCTCATTGTCTTGGAATGTATTTAACAACATTGCATCCATGGCACTCTTGTCATAATAATTCATCCATACCAACTTCTACTTCATTTCCTCCATTGCCAACATGTGAAGAACTACTGTTACTATAGGAATTCATAATTGGTGACTATGGATGTAGTGGAAATTTAATCGGTGGTTGATTCAACGATGCTTGGTATGATTCATCTCCAAGTTGCGCTCTTTTTCATCCTTCTTTCGATTTGGCATTGTACTAGGGTGCAACGAAAGATGGTAGACAGGTTGCTTATCATCAGAATCATGATTTCAAAAAGATTGAACATTACATCGATGATGTTAGTAATCACAATGCAATTGGTTTGATCCATAATTATACAAAAGAATTATTACAGAAGCATGAGAATCATTTATAATAGAAAATGTCAAGCTGCAAACACTTTATAAAGAAAACATTCAGATTGAGCAATAAATTAACATTAATCCCTCATAAATTTAAAATTTTCAAGTTGAGCATTACATTTTCAAATTGACCTTATGCAAGGATAGCCTTAATAATACACCCATTAACTATCTATTCTACACCCCATGGGAAAATTGAGCAATACATTAACATGAATCCCATAGAAAATTAACAAATAAAATTAATAAAAAGAGTGTTGTATCTAAGGCTAGGATCACAAGTAGTGCAATTTAGTACATGTGTGAGATTTCGGTGTGACAATTACACATATGAAAGGTGTGATCATACATCCTTGATTGTATGACGACTCAAATGATGAGTTTAGGAAAATTCCCCTACTTTAGCCATAAAGCAAACAAGTTATAAATTGAATAAACAATTTATAAATAAAATTTTCAAAGTGTGCAATACATTAACATGAATCCCATTAAAAATTAAAAAATGCAATTAATCGAAGAAGAGAATTATATCCGAACTAGCAGTACAGGTAGTGCAATCTATGAGTATGTGTGTGATATTTTGGCATGACAATTACACATATGATAATGGTGTGATTAAACATCCTTGAGTGTATGATGACTCACATGAGGAGTTTAGGGAAAGTCCCCTATTTTGGCCATAAAACAAACAATTTATAAATTAAATCAACAATTTATAAAACAAAGTTTCAAACTAAGCAATACATTAACATGAATCCCATTGAAAATTAACAAATACAATTAATCATGTTTTTTGTCTTATGCCCCAATGTGATGTCTAAGGGTAATCCCAATGCAAATTGTCTCTGACGAGCAGTTGGTGGTCTATGAAAGTTATAGTTTATTAACAACTCGTCACCAGGAGACAAACTACGTATTGCATGTACAAGAACAAATCTGGATGCTTTCCTTTTCATAAAGAACTCTTGGTCATTGAAGTGTTCTGCAAATGAACAAGTTGTAGAAAATAAAGAGCACCTAGAACTATTTGTGGACCCTGCAATGTTCCCATGAGTGTGTGGATGACCATCTATATATAACAGGTTCTTCATGTTAAATTTTCCAGAAACATAACCATTCATGCACATACAATACATGGAAATGTTATGCTTTTATTTAACAATATTCAAGTAATCTGACCAACAATAGATAGGACCGCAAAATGGCATAAGTGCTACTGGTTGTTTGGAAGGAACAAGTTGTTAGGATAATTAATACTCCAACCTTGTCCACCTTAGTATTATTAGTCTTTTCCTAGTATTGGATGATTTCATTGGTCCCCTAGTGGTGTGCCGATGTCATATAGGACCCATTAGCCACTTGATTTTCCCTGCATGCATGATTTTAGGCCATCTAGAGTCATTTCCCTACATTTTAGGACCTAACTTAGTGATCTAGTTCAATCCACCTGAGTTCATGACTCTAGTGGGGGGTTTATGCTCTCATTGCCACAGATTGTGATCTAATGTGCCCTCTCTAGCATGTTTGCATGAGATTTTGCATGACAAACTCACTTGTGCACCCTTCTTGATCAGTTAACTGACAACAGCTTTAGTTCACTAATAATCAATTAAGTTTGGTTGAGTTTGGAACTTCCAAAGCACTATAGTGGTGATATTTCCTAGGCTAGACTGACATGAATTCGAATTCTCTCTAGACAATCAAATTCTCTTCATTGTATTATTCTTTGACTATACTTATTAATGGAAATGACACACATTTCTGTGCACATCTAAGTTTTAATGCATGTTTAATTTTACTGCTCAATTCACTGCAATTTCCATTTCAATTCTTCCTCTTTGCTAATCCTATCATTGTGAGGTATTCTCAGGCTCAAATATTTGTTGTGTTCCATAATTTCACATGTCATCGGAGCTCAATAGAGTTTATTTATCTTCATTTGGAGAGTTTTCTGTAGGATTTTGAGAATTTTTCAGTGCAACAGTAGCAGTTTGCATTCACTCCAATAGTTACAAATGGATAATTCAAATGATCCTTTGACACCAAGAATCCTCAGACCCTTCAATTATCTGAATTGGAGGGTAGATATGCAGATTTTGTTGTGCAACAAGATTCTGCACAAGGTCACAATGGGAAAGGAGGTCAAACCTCAAGCAGCTATTGAGAAAACAAAGTACCTGAACAAGTTAGATGAGGCTTTTGGTTTTATGTGTATTCACATCTCCAGAGATTTTCTATTCCATCTTGATGGACTGAAGGCCCCAAGGGAGGTTTGGCAGAAGCTTGAAGTTCTCTTTGGAAAGTAAGATGAACTAAGAGGCTACATTTTGGAGAATGAATTAATTCCTCTTCAACCCAGCAATTTCAAAACCATACAACAGTTCTTTTCAAATTTCAAGTCCTTGGTTATGCAGTGTAAACAATGTGGAATTGACAAGAAGGATGAGGAGCTAGTGTTATCCATCCTAAGCAAGCTTGGTATTGAATTTTCAATATTTGTATCTACCTTTCACTTTGGGAGATTGTCAATCCCTAATTGGAAAATGCCTTCTTTAGATGCATTCATTGAATCTCTCATCCAAGAACAAGATAAACTGATTCAAATGGGTGCCATGAAGGCCTGCAAGAATCGGGCTCTTATGGTTGGGGAGTCAAAAAGTGTGAATTCCAAAGGGAAGCAGAAGGGAAAGGAAAAGAAGCAATTTGAATCCAAACCAAAGGAGAATCCTAATCCATCAAAAGGAGCCTCCAGTTCCAAGAAGGATAAGCAAAATAGGTTTGAGAATACCAAGTGTACCTATTGCAAGAAAGGAAACCATTGAGAGAGTTCATGCATGAAGAAGAATATAGATCAAATGACCGAACTTCTTGAAAAACACAACATTACCCTCCCAGAAGGAGCAAGGAAGACTGATTCTGGAAGTGAGACAGATGATCATGAGAGATGACATGCACTAAAGGATGGATTCTCACAATCACAAGCCTTCGTCATTGATACTGGATCCTCCAACCACATGGTTTCCTCCAAAGAATATTTTTCTTCTCTAGATCTAACTGATGGTCCTAGTATTCACATGGGAGATGATTCACGGATCTCTGTTGAAGGGAAGGGAACAATACAACTGGAGCATGGAAAGTTCAACAATTTTTTGTATGTTCCATCTCTAACAGTAAACTTGTTATCTGTTTATCAGATGACACACACAGGTTCACCAAAGAAATTGTTTTTTGGACCTGACACAGTTGAGATTGCAAGATATCATCAGGGAATCTAATAGCTAAAGGTGTTGCAAACCATGCCTCCAAGGCATATGATTTATCCTATTTTATGCCATATTCACATCAAAGTGCTCTCTTGACCCATGCAAACGAGACTAGCAGACTCTAGCATGAGAGATTCGGCCATCTAAATTTCAAGTAATTCCAGTAGTTGCACAAGGAAGATATGGTTGAAGGATTTCCCAACATAAAATTCTATCAAGGAATCTGCAAAGGTTGTTTGTAGGGAATCATCCAGAGTAAAAGTTTGATGTTGAGAAGGCGGAGAGAGCTTCCTCCACACTTGATTTGATACACAATGATGTCTCGGGACCAATGCCCATAGCTTCTATGAATGGATCTAGATACCTTCTGAAATTCAGAAATGACTACTCTAGGTTCTGTTGGATCTATTTTCTTAAGAAGAAGTTTGAGGTATTTGAGACCTTCAAAGTATTCAAGTCCTTGGTTGATAACACTGCTGGGAAGAAGATCAAAGCAATCAAATATGACAATGGAGGGGAGTACATCAAGAGAGAGTTGCAGCAGTTTTTTGCTTCTGAGGGCATCCAAATGCAACATTCTGTCCCATACACACCACAAAAAAATGGTGTAGCTGAGAGGAAGAATAGGTCATTGAAAGAGATGGATACCTATTTGCTTGAAGAAAGGAATATTCCACCATATATCTTGGCAGAAGTAATGAACTGTGCCACATACATGTAGAATATGGTACCCCACAAATATGTGGATGGGGTCACTCCATTTGAATCACTGAAGGGATACAAACCCGATGTCTCTCACATGAGGGTTTTTGGATCCAAGGCATGGGCCAGAATCCCATCTGACAAAAGAAAGGCTCTTCAACCACAAATTAGCAAATGTATTCTGTTGGGATATGTAGAAGATTAAAAATCATACAAGATGATGGAGATTGCAACCAAAATATGCTTCATTGAAAGAAGTGTCAAGTTTGATCAGGATCCATTGCAAGATCTACAGCCAGTTGAAGAAAAAGGTAGATCTGATATGCCTACTCCATTTGCACAAGATGAAGATCAGAATGATGTCTCTTTTGATGAGGACCAAGTTGAATCATATTTTGATGTTGAGAATGAAGATGAAGAAAATCCATATCCAGAACCAACACCTACTCCCAATCCATGGCCAAGGCCAAAATGGGCTCACAAGGTCCTTGAAGCTATTGGGAACATAGCTGGGGATCCATCTAACCGTAGAAGAACCAAATATCAGTTTCAAGTTTCAAACCATGCACTATGTCATACAAATCCACTTCTCCCAGAGAGGTGCTAGATGAAGGTGGGGTCTGATCCACAATCCTTCAAAGAGGCTTTCCATGATCCAAGATGGAAGACTGAGATTCATATGCACTACATCAGGGAACTAGTGCACAACAATACCAACACACTACATTAATGTCCTACAAAGGAGAAGACTGTAGACATTTTTACAAAGCTTTTCACTCAAAAGATATTTTCCTATCTCATATTGCCACTTGGTGTGAAGGATGTTTGAGTTCCCTGCTGTTCATTTTTGAGTTTTTTTTTCCATGAGGTTTTCCCCGTTTCCTTAGTTTCATGAATAGTTATTTTTTATATTCTGATTGTATGGGTGACCTTTGGTATCAGTAACTAGGACCCAGGATTGTCTAAGTTTGGATTAAGAGGGGAGTGTTAGGATAATTAATGCTCCAACCTTGTCCACCTTAGTATTATTAGTCTTTTCCTAGTATTAGATGATGCCATTGGCCCCTTAGTGGTGTGCATATGTCATATAGGACCCATTAGCCACTTGATGCACCCTACATGCATGATTTTAGGCCATCCAGAGTCAGTTACCTACATTTTAGGAGCTAACTCGATGATCTAGTTTAGTCCACCTGAGTTCATGACTCTAGTGGGGGGTTTGTGCTCAGATTTCCACTGATTGTGATCTAGTGCTCCCTACCTAGCCTGTTTTCATGATATTTTGCATGACAAACTCACTTATGCGCACTTCTTGATCTATTAACTCACAGTAGCTTCAGTTCACTGACAATCAGTTGAGTTTGGTTGAGTTTGGTTAAGTTTGGAACTTCCGGAGCACTGTAGTGATGATATTTCCTAGGCTAGACTGACATGAATTTGAATTCTCTCTAGATAATCGAATTCTCTCCATTGTACTATATTCTTTGACTATACTGATTAATGGAAATGACACACATTTCTGTGCACATTTGAGTTTCAAATCATGTTTAAGTTTACTTCTCAATTCACTACAATTTCTACTGTAATTCTTCCTCCTTTCTAATCCTATCACTGTGAGGTATTCTCAGGCTCAAAGATCTGTTGCGTTCCAGAATTTTGCACGAGTACATGTGAAAGGATAAACAACCCAAGATTTGCAGCATCTATATTAGACTTGTCAATCATAAAACAATTACCACAAAAGGAGAATCTGGTTCCAACATCAGGCATAGGTATAGAATAGGGCCAAGTGGAATACACAGCAGGGTTGTAAGAAGTTTGATATTTATTTTGCAAATTCACAAGAAGGAAGAAATCAGATTGCTACCCTCCAACAATTGGACGAACCTTAGTGTGTACTTGGACAGTTTTGTTATCAACTCATGCAATTTTTTGGATCTTCTAGTAGAGATGTGTTGGGTGGCATTTATCATACTTTGGATCACTAGAACTTTAATTTGAATGAACACAAGCAAAGGGGTTCGTCAATTTAGGATGAGACATAGTTTTTTTGGCTTCCAACTTTTTGAAGAATGAATATAGGGAAGTGTTCCTACGTGTCATTTCTATATCACCTATTGGATTTTTTACTACAATAGGGGGTATTAGACCATCAACAATGGGTAATCTATCATTGGTGTAATGGGTGAGTGTGACACGACGAGGGTTTTCCTTCGACCCTTGACATTTTGAACAACCACAAACTACTAGGGTTTCATAAAAGATATCCAACTCATGATAAATTACCATCGATGAACTAGGATTGCTGCTTGAAGATGACATGTTACAATTGGAGGGGTAAAGCGGCTTCCCATTTTCATCTATGAATTGCTTGCGATATCTTGCTCCTAATAAGAGCTTACGGCATTTTGAAACTGGTGGAATAACTTGTGCATCTGAACTCGAACTTGAATTGGGATCCTGCAATAAATAATAATTTGATATTTAGATTCACATGGATAAGTAACATAAATTCAAATAAATAGTCAAAATATAAAGAAAACCTGAACATACTAAAGATAGAAAGGGAGAACTCATTGAACTTTGAACAAGATGGAATGAACTAGAATCTGTACAATTGGCCATTTGATACTATAACCTTTTCTCACGGCATTTGAGCCAAATCAACAATCAATATACGTTTCTATAGCCCTAAAATATTTTTAAGAACTATATCACAATCTAACTTCCAATATAGTTTGGAAACTATTTTGTAAGAATAAGATGAGTTTAAGCAACATATATATACTATGAAATATTGTAACTGGTGGCGTTGAATGCTAAAAGATCATTTGAGATGAATATATAATTTTAAGTTGAAACAACAAACCACAGGATTTTCAAATTAAGCATGTGCATCTATCCAATTTTACATGCACCGGTGCACTCCTAACTATGTAATTCATTGGTGCATCATAACAAGAAACACATCATACATCAACATCCACAAAATCCCCCGCAAAAGAAAATATATGCTACATTCAATAGTGGATAATTATCGATGCGTTTTATGACATAATTCATAACAATGCATTTTATAAATACTTGCGCACCGATGTGTCAAAATTATACACGCACCACAATGTGAGGTTTTTTTTTTTAAATTGTATTTCTTGTTGACACAGTGCTGCGTTGAAATTAAAACTTCCTGATGTGTGTCAAGCATATACACACCGGTGTGTCCTAAATGAAAGCGCACCGGAATGCTAAAAATCAAAATTAAAAAAATCACACAAGTTATTTTTTCCCTAAACTAAAAAAGGGCGGCAACTTTAAATTCAAAAACCAATTCTAAAAGGTGTTTAAAAACAAAAAACCTAAACATTAATTCATTCTTTTGCCAAAATTTTGAGGGAACAGTTTTGGAAGAGAGACTTACATGGAAGGAGCTTGGAGCAACTGGATTATTTTGAGGATCAAAATTTGTTAGGTATGGTGAATCAAACAAAACACTGCACAATAAACATTTCAAGTATGTAAAATATTGCTATTGATCTTATTTTCCTATTTAAATTTTAACTTGATTTAGAAAAAAAAATTCATAGTTACCTTCAATGTTGCAACCCTTATTTTCTCGCTCCTTCTTTTCAGTTTATGTGGCTGCAATTGTGTGGCTGCAAAATTTTACATTAGGATTTAAACCCCTCTATTGTTACACAATTACAATTTTTCCTTTTTGGGATTTTAGATTTGATGAGTTTGTGATCATATATAGAAAGTGTGGGGTGAGATGGGGCCACTTTTTGGGTCGAATCCATAACCATGCTGGCCTTGTCCAGTTTTATTCTTTTTATTTTTAATAAAAAAATGCTTGCATCATTTGTGATGCAATTATATAACAGGCACACACTGATGCGTGTAGCGTAATAACGCACCAAAAATTATATGTGTGACATTATATTTCATTTTATAAAAACACAAAAAATGTTTCTCGGTTCTCGGTGCCACAATATCGCATTAACATACTGGTTTGTTTATACTAATAGCACACCAGGAATGGAAAAACACAAATTTTTTATTTTCCTAAAACGTTAAATAATTTTCTGTCATTGACGGTGCGCTTGTTTTGATATAACGCATTAGTGTGTTGCTTTTATTAACGCACCGGGGCATTTTATGTATTGAAGCACATCGATATCAGCTTTGTTTTCTATTTTGAAGTTTTGTAATTTTTTGTGTACTATATTGATAGCTTTTGTATTTAATGGTCCAGATTGTTTATTAATAGAAAATACATGGTATGAGCTCAATGAACAAGAATTTTAGTCAACATGATGGGAGCACATCCAGAATTACGAAGAAGGCAACTGATTTTTAATTTTTGTATTTAAATTAATTTGTTTGAATTATTTATAAAGTTAACTAATATGTATTGGTTAATGTGTGATATTCAGAGCCAAAAAATGAGGAAGTTCGATAAGATTGTTACCAATCTAAGTCTAGAAGAACGTAAAACGTTGATGGAAAAATTGCAGAGGGATGAATTAGGTGAACAAAAAATAAATTAGTATGAATTATTTGTTCAAATTTGAGTAATACTGTACTTAAGAATATTCACTAATATGTTTCAAATAATATAATTCACATATGTTGAATGTTATGCAAGGACTGACAACAACATAAGTGAATGTCATCATAAGAAAAAAAAATGTGGAAGATGAAAATGATGATGAATTGGTCCTTAGCTCATCTAGAGTGGTGTTGGATGTTAATAAAAGGGGTAAAGACTTTTATAATACTATGAGGGATATAGTGGAAAGAAAGTATAGATGTAATTTTCACTTACAATACATAAATCAATCAAATGATTCGAAGAATTAGGCCATTGCAAACTACAAGAGGTGTTTCCAGAGCAATGGTCAATGAGACTTGTCAGACTTGCAATAGAAAAAACATACAACAACCAAAAAGAATCATTCAAAAAGTAATATTCTTAAACATGTTTATGTAGAATATGTATCTATAACTACTATAAAGTGTCATTCCTTTAATAATTTTAGTTTTGCTATATTTATTTTTCATATCAACAGAAACATAGTTTAATGTCATTTTATTTTTCCAGGAGGATTGTGAAAATCTCAAAGGATGAATGAGGTGATATGAAAAATGTGACAGTAGGGATGTCCAAAAAAGTGTACAAGGATATGGTCAAGGAAATGGACATAATTGCACCGCAGGAGGAACCATTTCAACAACAACGTGATTCAAATGTAAGGAATCATTATTTTTTGGATTATGTACGTCTCATTAATTAATTCAACATTAAATATTAATTTTCAATTGTTTTGTTGCAGAAAATAAAACAAAATGGAACCCATTCAGCATACAAGACAGGACAACAAGGAAAAAAGGGGTTGATAGCAAAGTTTGTGAGTATTTGTGATTTCCTTATAAAAATTTAAGATTTCATAGTGGTTGTGATTTTTATATTTAATATTTTTTGTTTTCACTGGCCATCCTTGGATGTCTTGAAATAGGTGTTAGCATACAAAGAGGAGCCATCGGAAGAATTGATTGACATTGGGTTAAGCAAGGGTTGTGAGTATGTCTTGGCGTATCAAAAATTAATTGTGGATTTTGTAAGTATCTATGTTGTTTTACTTCTCTCATTTTATAATGAATAAAACAACAAAATTCCTTTATATTAAATTTATGATTTGTGATAGGGTATAAAATGTGTAGAAAACAAAGTATGGAGTGGAGCCAACATAAGACTTGTTGATAGAAGGCATGAGATTTGGTTTTGAAAGAATGTGTATCATTCATGACTCGATTCTTTCTATGGTATGTCGCTTTTCAATTTACATTCATGTATATTATATATTTTATTTTTCATTATTCCCAGCAATGTAGATACACTCAATACACTTTATTTTTATGTTTGCAGATGGAAGTTGAAGAAGAGGAAAACAATCGAGCAAATCAACAAAATATTTGGCCAAATAACCCAACTGATGCAAGTGGCTCAAGCATTGATAACATTTCCAACAAAGAATGATGATCCATATTTTTTTTATGTTAATGCAAGTTGTTGTATATTTTGAAATAATTATCTGTGAAAATCAAACATTTTGTATAATATACTAGACATAATGTCTGAATTGAAAGACAACGGGTTACCAATAAGTGTAACAATTACATCATGTTGATTTTTTTATTATTGTTGTCTCTATGTTGTCCTATTTCGTATGACAAAGGTCCTCTTATTGATATATAATAAAATAAACTTTTTTATTCTATTGCATTCTCCAATGTTATTGTCAAATGTTACATGTGAATTGGTACATTGGTAATTAAATGTATAGATGATTAAATATTACAATAGATGCTAGCATCTATGATATCATAAATTAATCCAAAAAAACATAATAATTAAAATTGAAATAGATAGTACTATAAAAAATATTTATATTTATGATGAATAATGGAATAAAAAAATAAAAAAAATATATAATATAGATATTTCACTGCAATGTCAATAGTCACTGTTCAAAGAATCATCCGCGGTGCTTTTGGTACTTGATGTTGTCCCAATGCGTTTATGAGAATAATATACACTTGTTAAATTTTTAGAATTTACTTCAATCTAATCTAGGATCTTAACTGAGAGAACAACATGTACAGCATATCTACAGCATATCAATCATGGAGACAATAATGCAAGCACACAAGAGACACAAAGATTTACTTAGGGAAAACCATAAAGGTGAAAAACCCCAATAACTTCCTCAGAGATAGATAGAGCCCATAAGAGATAGACATATCCTAACAGCATATCCTCCTCCTCCATAAGTGCGCCACTCCTCCTTGAGTGCATGAGTGAGAAGTGAGTGAACAAATAGAGTGCCTCCCGCACTCTATTTATACTTGACTTGACTTGCCTTTTACATAAATCATGTAGGCTCGAACTTAACCACATGACATAATGCTGACTGGGCCGACCCCCAATAGGGTGGTCTAATAACCCTTTGACCCACATGGCCGACCCCCAATAGGGTGGTCTAATAACCCTTTGACCCACATGACTTATACAGGGTCGACCCCAAAAAGGTGGTCTAATAACCCATCAAGTATAAGTTACGACATTTACAATATAAATGACGACACTTCCGTATAGAGGAATAATACCATCTCTATAGGAGTACATACAACATACATATATGAAATACATTCCGAAGTTACATATAGATCAACAACACTGATGTGTTTATATAAATGACATGCCCGGTACTCCAATGTAAATTAAATGCATTGTTAAATTAAAAAAAATAAAAATGGCCATGTCTCAATCGCATCTACCGGTGCATTTTTGTTTGATAATTGCACCGATGCTTTTTAAATGTTTATATGCACCGGGATTTTTTTAGTGCTTTTATGGGCCAGTTCTTTTTGATGGATAGTAAAGCTCGAGCTCGGGACAAAGCCTAGTGCCTAAGTGAGGTAGTATATATCTTTGGGAGCCACCCTCTATTCTCTCTATGCTCTCTGCCCTACCTTTTATTGGTCAAGGTGTAGCGTGGGTTTTCCCCTAATAGCTCCCTAATAAATGATGGTGGAAAAATAATATTGCATTATTTACCGATCAGACCAGAAAACCATGTAATTAAGCACACTGGTGCTTTGGAATTGTTTAAAGGCACCCAATCATTTTAATAGTTTATACGCACCGGTGCTTATTATGATGAAATGCACTAGGGAATTGTTATAAATAGATAGCACCATTAAAGTTTAAAAACGTTGAAATTTTACGATGTATTTATGTTGTACATAAGCACCAGTGCATATAATATATACATAAGCATTGGTGCGACATTGAACTTTAGTTTTCTCGGGTGCTCGATCTGTTCAAATGCATCGATGTTGATCATTTATATCGTACAACACCAGTGTGCGTTATTAATATACGCCCTGGTGTGCCGGATTTCAACAAAGGGCACCGGTAAAAAAACCATCCGTTAAAACCTCTGACCACCGAGTTTTTTTTAGCTATAGATTATATCCGTAATAACCTCCGTGAAAACATCCGCTACCATTGGCGAAGGTTGTAGTGGAGGTTTTTTTGACAATTTTTTCCAGTCTTGCAACACTAAAAATCTCCACTGTGACCTCCACTATAGGCTCTTTTCCTTGTAGTGACTTCACAGTCTCGTCATAGAATTTCATTGTTTGAATATATGCACTAGGCTCAAAAACTTATCATTAAATAATCATTTTTAATGGATAACAAACTATGTGCATGAAAAAAGGAGAATGCAATCAGTTTTGAGTTAATATTGGTTAAACTGGTGTAAGTGGAGAACATGGCATCATTATGAGAATAAATATATTTTAATTGAGTTTGATTAAAATAAATGTAAGTGAGATAGTGGACATGGTGGAAGTACAAATTGTACACTAGTTTGGCTCAATGCCATAACTTTATTTGTTTTGTATGAGTATGAAATACTTTGATAGGATTCAGAGTCCTGGCTGGGGATTCGGGAGACTTGCTTGATAGCTTGTGAGAAAACTTGTAAAAGACTGTACAAATTTGTGAGATATTGTTCAAAGGACTTTTTGTTGAATTTGTGTGGGGAATAATTGATAAAAACGGATTTTTCATGTGATTCTTTTTCTAAATATTTTGATAAATTATGATATTCATACTCTTTGACGATAGTGACGATACTAGTGTTCTGCATTTTTTATCATTGCACTTCAATATTTATAATAGAGACTAAATCCTTTGTCATTGAAGAATCTTCCAGTTCAGAGATTTTTTTTTACACTTTTTTAATATCGTATTGTCTGATATATTAGTGGATGATGCAAACCCTAATTCATGTGGGTGTGTTGTAATATTGTACATGTATATGTTGTACTATTGTATATGAATATAAGATATTGATTAATAAGAGGATAAGCTAATATTATTTCTGGCATTTAAAAATTGAATGATGTTTGGCGATTGACTGTTGCGCCTTGAGAGTGCTGCTATACAATATGAATTAAGAGAATCTTTGTACATAAAAAATAATTTTCCACCTTGTCCAGAAATAACTCGTTGTTTTTGATAAAATGGCAGTTTATAATTTATTACAAGTCAGTAAGGATTTATGGTTTGATATCAAACATTAAGGGGGGAAGTGAAAACTGAAAGAGACGAAGTTAAAGTTTTAACTAATCCCAATTGTCCCCTACTCACCACCAGACCCACTGTGGATGTCCATGTCATTTGGTATTGAGGATTCAACCCTGTTCACCATTCCATCCTGGGGGACTTTGAATTTTGTGTAGTCCTTGGTAGCCAGCAAGGCCATGGAGCCATTTCTGTATAGCTGGTGGAAAACCACTTGTAAAGGGAATTTGAGAGGTGAGATGTGGAAATTAAAAGGGCATATGAGAGGTGAACGTCAGAGCAATTATGAGTTCCTCTCCAATTTATCTTGAAGGCTTATCATTTATATCCCTGGAGCTAACCGTCCAAGCATGTTGGGGCACTAACTCACAAGGGTTCATTGCCTTGTGAGTTAGTATCCTAACGTTGTTCTATATATATTTATTGTATCCAATGGACCCATCAAAAATATTTTTATTATGTGCCGCGATCTTCGATAGGATCGAGCTCCCCCGCATTGTTGAATCCCCACTGCAGATGTTCGCGACATGTGGATACTCGATGAAAATTCCCTTCCTGTTCAACACTCACCCCATTTCCAAGGACCTCTACTAGAAAGCCTACTTCTGCCCACACATAAATAAAGATTAAGCAGACATAAGAAACTTATATCTATATCCAATTGTCTTTTGCACTATCACGATTAATTTAAAACACTGAACACATTTACAATAGATAGATTACATGGAAATGTTGTTGGAGACACCATGAACATTGATCCCACCAGACTTCGATAGATCACTAGTGTTGGGATACAGTATCCTCCATAGGATCATAGACCACGGGTGTTAGGAATGTATCCTCCATATGAATATTTCCCAAAGATATCAACTGCATGGTGAGCTAATGCAATCTAGGTGAGTGGTAACTGCTTCAGTAATTTCTTCCTTTGTCTCTATTTTGTACCATCTATTCGTATCATCCTTGAGATCTCCATGCCCAACGTTCGCAATCACATTCCAACAAGCTTTCAATTCTTGGTTATTTTTTATTAAGGCATCGTCCTTGTAATGCAAGGACTAGTCTTGACTTTAAAACCCATTCTCTCAAAGCAAACCATATTTCCAATCTGTTTATGGCATAGGGATAGTCTTACCAGCCTCAGGTTGTAGGTTGATTTTGGGTCTCGAACAACCATTTTCCTGTATAATACAACATTGTCATGTAATATGGCGGGTCATGCAATTATAGAAAGAATTAATGAAACTAGTGTTTTAATCCCTGAAAACTAACCTTTTAAGAAAATCGGTGGGCAATCCTTGCTCATTAAGTTTCCCTTATTTGTATATCTTATATGACATCTTGGTGGGATATTTGGTCAGAGTAAAGACTAGTTGGATCACTCCATTTTAATTTATTAATCTCTGACGGGTAGCTTGGTTGATGTCCATTGTATTAAGATAATGAGGTTTCAGTAATTTGTACAGTGGCTACATTGTGCTCAACTGCCTATGAGTGGCTGTAATGAAAGGATCCATAACTGTGTGAGTTCTCATCCTACAATCAATGAACAAAATAAAAACTCAAATATAGTTGTTATATAGGTGTTAGATGGTTTAGAGTTATTGTAATTTAAACATGGTTTACATCAGTTGATGGTAATCAGAATCTTTGACATGGGCATGAGCTCTGCCAATTGCCATAATGCTCTATGTATTGTTCCATCCTCAATAGGAGTGTAGACATCTCTAACAGCTTTGTGATCAATGGGGGGAGGCAAACACAATTCAATGGCCACGAGCTTCAACTCACCATCGTATGTAAGAAAGAAGAGTGTGCGATGCACCTTCCCATGTCGCCAAGTTTTTTCATTGCAGGGGATCGATCTCTTGCTCTATCTAATCAAGAAAATTAATTAAAACTCAAATGTACTTATGAATAACTTAGAAATATCAAGAGTACATATGTCCATGGCAATTGCAAAGCATAGAAACACGTGTCTCTCTTTGGTTTTTTTGTTTTTTTTATGAATTTATGTTATTTTAAATTATTTTTTTGGATCTGACAATTTTTTTCATTCATGCAGGGATTTATGTCCCATTCTTGTACCTCTCAAACAATTAAAAAGCCAAAATAATGAAATTTAAAAATTATAAAAATGATTTTCTTTTTTCCAAATATTATATTTAATAAAGCATTTTTTAAAACTTTATAAAAAGTGAACTAAACTAATATACAATTGAAGTATTTGACTAATAATCGATTACTATATCCCTTCCTTCGCAGGGACTAATAATAGGAAGAGAATATGACATTTTTGCCAAAAATATGAAGTATCTATTGCAAACATTATTATTATAACTTTTATTCTTAAAAAACTTTAAAAATAATGATTTTCCTATGTAAAATCAAAATTAAAGCAATGGCGATTTGTAAATCTTGATTTTTAATAGTGGATATAGATGTCACAAAGCCAAAATGCAAGGCATAAACAACACTGGACACAACATGAAAAACAAAGATCACATCTTTTGATAATTGCTCTATTTAATTCAACCAATGTATGAAGGAGAAACATGAACCCAAGCAGAAAGTTTTGAAGGACAACTAATTTCGATGATGCTTTAAAGGCATATGTAATATGGGAACGTGACTCTCTTGGGTCTTGTCGAGTGGCTTGGGTGTTCCGGGTATGTACTCATAGTTAATTCCAATGGTTTGGCAAAGGAAACTATCACGCGGTTGTCTTCTAGCAATTGTTTTGTTAGTGTATGGTGAGACCATCACTTTGTTTCATGTGGAGAGTATAATAAGCAAATGTTTAAAATAAAGTATGGGAAAAAGAAAAGTTAAGTAATTCTTTAATAGTTTTTTAAGAAATTGTTATGACAATTAACATAAAATAGAATACAAAAATCCAATAAAGAGGGAATTTGAGTTATATTTACAAAGTATATATTTTCAAATTGAATAATATCTAATTTATAAGTTTTTTTTTAAATGTTTATTATTAGTTAAACAAGAGCTACATAGTGGCAATGTCCCTGCACTATTGCTCAACAGGGATTCAAAACAACGTCAAGTGTAGGAGCTAGATCTTATTAGTTACATTTAATCATAGGTCAAGCCGTGAGCAGTCTCAATATGGCCCTACTAACACTAGAGCCTTTGTGGACCTAGTAAAAAGATTGTTCATTTTGTGTCCAATTCTAGTGAGTTTGAATATGACAAGGTGGCAATGTCCATGTGACATTGCCAACAATTTGTTTTGAAATATGCAATTTTTTATTATAATAGTTCATAAGTTACACAACTTCTCATTGAACCAGTTCTGAAAGTACTATGGCATAGAAAACTCCTACAAGCATATTTTTGTGCAAATACTCCTCTACGCATATCTACACCACTCATTAACCTTTATGGATATTTTTTAAAGGTAAATGATTATATATATTTATTGAAATAACTCATAGTTGGGTTCTTGAACCTACAAAAGAGGAATCTAACAAAAATAAGAATCCAACCAACCAACAAAAGAGGAATCCAACAAGAGGAATAGGAAATGTCATTACATCTTTGAACTAAAACTTATGGATGCAACAAATTATCAATATGATTTTCCTTTTAATGCATTGACAATGCTTTCAATACATTATTGATTTTTATTTTTAACATTAATCGATTTTTGGTTGGAATGGGGGAGCAAAATACTAACATGTTTATGGGGAGCTTTTCATATTTTTTAATATGTTGGTATATTTCTTAATACCTTCTTATTCAATTTTATGTTCGTATTTTAAAAGTGTTCACAGTATTTGATGATGCAAACATGACTGCACGCATTGACATATTGACTGCACATGAAATCTGTGATGGCTGGAAGCATAAAATACTAACTTGGAAGACCCTAAAGCTACCTATGAATACTTCAATTGAGGGAAGTCTGAGTACAGGGATGTGCATTATGGTCCAAGGAATAAATGTGTCAAGTTTGATCCCAAACCAATCAAAATTGTGCCTGTGGCGTGCATTTTGGTAACCTAGGTGGGAATTTCCTATAAAAGTACAAAAATATTAGTTTGGAAGACATAAAGCTACTCAAGGAAAATTTAGTTGAGGAAAAAATCAGTACAGGGGTGTTCATTATGGTGTAAGGAACCCATGTGTCAAATTTGAGCTCAAACCAATCAAATGCACACATGTGGCATGCATTTATGTGACGTAGGCATTCATTTCCTGTGTGATTATAGATGAGTTGGAAATTAATTTGTAGCTCAGTCCAGACACAAAATATGGTGACTAGTTCTTGTTTGAAAATCACACAAACGTTATGTCTCTAATCAATCTCATGGATGTTGAAATCAAGGAGCTTAAAGGCAAAAATGATCACGTTCAAAAACAGATCAAACTTTTATAGGAAAAAGTTGCCAACCTTCAACTTCAAATTAAAGGGGCAAGGTCCATTGCAATGAGAAAAATAACTAAAGCTCTTAGGCCGTGGCTCAAATATGGCTATCTATTTAACTAGTAGTGCTGAGATGAGTAATCCGACCAATGCTGCTATCGATTACTTCAAAGGGCATACCTTGCTAGATGGATGCTTCTCTAATATATGATAGATAAAGAGTTCTCGAGATGGAACGGGAAATCAATGAACCATTGTTTTTTAGGCTGTTTACCAACAAAGGGGCTGGGATGGATAAACTATATTATATACATATATATATCCGAGACCAAAAAAATTTCCTATGGGACTCATTGATAGGTGAGATCACCAAATTCAGAGAATATTTCAATTTTATGGAAGACAGGAAGGTTGTAGCAATCACAACTTTACATAGATGTGTAATTGTTAATGAATCTTCGTTAAAGAGACCCTTAAAGAGAGCTCATAATGCATCCAAATTTTTGAATGTGGTTCCTAATGCATCATTATTAACTTTAGAAACTGGATCTCAGAGCACTTTTGTCTATATTTGTAATCTATAAATAATGGGGGGGTTCGAAGTTTTTGAGAGAAAGACTCATTGTGCTTGTAAATCTTTTTTCTAAGAATTCATATAATATCAGTGCAGAAGTACATAGTTTTTCCTACCAAATATTCATGTGATGATGTCTTGAAGTTTGTGTCTTTCCTTTGTGTATGTCTCTCCTATCACAGTATTCCATTGAATGTTTCATCTTCTAGTATTTAATTTAAATTAAATGGTTTAGAATTCATCCTGAGATTGATGCTCTAAACTCATACAGTTGAATACTCCATTGGTTTCTTCTAAATTTGCATTTGGAATTCATCCATAGATAGATGTTATAAATGTAATGGATTGAAAACAATGTTGTGTTGTTCCTCTTCTGGTCGGGGCAAGCAAAAAAAACAATGTGTAGACTCATTTCTTAAGGAAAGCAAAACCAAACCAATAAAAATTCCAAGAAGACTTGCCATATTTTTGTGTTCGTTCTATCTCATGCCCTGTCTGCCACTAAGAATCACTGCGCATCAGTCACTATAGTCGCCGCAGGGGGGTCACGGGGTCACCGAATTTTATTGTACTCGGCGAGAATGGCCTTCAATCAACTATCCAATAGAAATCGATGGTTGCACTTGGTGATGGTTTCAAACTTTTAAAAAAAACCGTGCTCACGTAGTCAGAATGAGGTATTATTTTTGTTTTAATCCAAAAATAAATAAATAAAATTGTAATTTTATTTTTTTGTTTATTTTTTATTTTGTTTCTTGTAATTTTTATATTAGATCACATATTATATATTATATTAAATATTACATTATATGCAATATAGAATTTATAATATATTTATTTTTATATTTAATATTAATATATAATTAATCTTGAAGAAAACTTTTATCAATTAAAGGATGTAGCAACACTGAGACTAGACCGCGATGACGATGACGATGATGGCAAAGACAATCAGTGATCAAATTTGAAGGGTGGGTCTTAATTTCAATTGGAAGGGCATTTGTTGTTGGAGCCCTTCAAAGATGAAGGGAAATGTTGGCCCGGTTTTGCAACCAAGCTTAGTGCTATGGGCACCTGCTAACTAGTAGCAGCAGTTTCAATAGAATTAAACAAGAAACTAATCTAAACAAAACTAATCATGGATCTATGCAAGAATATAAGCAAATAGTGTAAACATTTAAAAAACAAGAACAAGAAAATATTAAAGAATGAATTTGTATTAAAAAATGGGGGGCAAGCAAGTGCTTGCGATAATACCTTCAATGGGTGAAGGTTGATGTTGAGCAACTCCCAAGATGAGTAGCTCCAAGCTCCAAGAGGTCTCCTTCTCCAAGGTTGCTTACAATGGCCAAAATGCTCAAGGGATATTTCGGCAGCATGAGGATGAGATAATGGATGGATGTGAAATGAGGAGCCCCTACCACCTTTTTATAGGTTTTGGTGGTGGGGAATACCATTTGTGGTTTTGTGGAAACCAAATGGTATTGACCAACATGGTTTAGGTACTTTTCCCTCCTTTTTCCTTTTTTGAATAAAAATAATATTTTAATTCCCTTTTTAATATTTTTGGGAATTTGGACCCTTTTTGAGGGTTTTTTATGCTTTTCAGGAAAAATAATCTTTTTTTAATGGAAAAAAGGGGTGTACTAAGGTCTTTTGGTGACCTCTTGTTGGTTTCAGAGGCTCAGATGGTGGAAAAGTGGACAAATGGGTCATGTGAGTAAGGGAATGAGCTAGTGAGCACTTTTTAGGTGTTAACAGATTGCCCCCTGATGTGTGAGGGCAGGAGCTCATCGTATGGCCGATAGACATCATAGTTCTTTTGTCTTTTTTCAGGGGTTTGGGAAGGAGAACAGACCGATTGGAGACTGGAGCCACAGCCCTTGGAAGCTGCAAGAAACAAAAAATATTACATGGCCTCAATATGAATGAGGTATAATCTCTGATAATGGATGAGGCGGGCATTCCCATGCTCGTATCAATACATATATATAACAATTAGTCCCAAGAAGGGGGATCTAATACATAGAGAATCTACTGGTACACCATAATGGTCCAGGGGGGACATTATTTTGGGATGTACTCCTGATCATAACGGATCTCAATAACTGATACACTGGAATAACTGAGGAACTACTGAAACTGAAGGTGTCCAACATCTGTAGGGATTCAAAGACTATGAGTCATCTCTGAGAAATAATGTACCTGTATACTCAAGGGAGTATGAAACTGGGGTACATCTGAATACTGTCGCCATGCGCAACCCGGATATCTATAGAAAAAGTGTAACTGGTGTTATCCATAGGAAGACTCTCAAATGTGGAGGAGTCGGGAGGTATCCGGGGTCTTCGACTAATAAGTGAAACAGACGAATACCCTGTGCGAGTCTCAACGATGTGATCAAGGTGTTGAAGTCGAGCATGTGAGAAACAACCATTTGGAGAGGCATTGAAGATTCCTCTCGAAATGATTCGTAGGCACTCATCATAAATGGTGATGAGTCCAAGACACAGGGACCTCTAGGTCTATCCTCTGGAATCAATGTGGTTGTCGTCAACAGAGGGAGACCAGCAACTAACAAGGCAATGATGTTTCCTTGATAGGAGCACGAGGTGTAAAACGGAAGTGTTGTAGTACTGATGATAGGACTGACATACTTGTGGGAATGGGAAATAACTGGGTCAAAAAATGGGTAGATTCAAACTTCCTTTGTTCAGAGCATGATGACATGGTTGACCTGGCAGCGTGGGGAACTGAATTGTAGGTGTGGGGATCATTGCTTTGACTGAATGGTATATATTGACTCTAGGGGGGAGGACGAGCTGATAGGTGCCGTCGAGGGTTTATCAAGGTGACATACTGCAGAATACTCTGAACAAAGGCGACCAAAATGGGGAAGCTGCCTAATGAGTAGATGTGATCCGTCGTGGCGCCAAGAGGCACCATTGATTCCTTCTTCGTAGTTTTAATGAGCTCCAAGAAGGGATAAAAGTGTGCTCTGAAATGGTACGGTCCTGTGGATTTTGTGAGCCCAGGACGGCTCATGCTCATGGTTACTTTCATGTTTAGAGAGTCTGAAAATGGTAAGTGGACTCTATTGGTGTTTCTTTTTCGTAAGTTTAGTCTCCAAGGCCCAAAAAAGCATAAAATGATGCGGATGGAGAACTCTTCTATCCGATGTGACTAGAGTATACCTTTTTCGTAATTAGTCTACAAGGTCCGGAAAAGGGGTAAACTTATACCAGGTAGACGCCCTTTCAGATACGTTTAACGAGCATGAAAGGAATCAAGGTTGCTCGGCAATCTTTTCATTGTTTTTAGGAGTCAGAAAAGAGCTTAACAGAAACTCCCTAAGTGCCTTTTTCGTAAAAGTGGTTGCTCGGCCCGAAAAAGGGATAAAATTATACCGAACAAAAAAGGGGTGTATTAATGCCCTGAAAATCAGCACGTGATAGCGATAAATGATCTCAAGCATCATCACGAACGCGGAAAACTGAATCCGGTGATATATGACACGTCTAAAATGGAGAACGGCCGATGTGGCACGCAAACCGAGGTGACGAGGGGGCATGGAAAAACTGCCCAAAAAATGTAAAGGTGAGAGCGAGAAATGATCTCAAGCATCATCACGAGCGCGGAAAACTGAATCCGGCGATATAAGGCATGTCGAAAACGGAGGACGGGCGATGTGGCACGCAAACCGAGGCCACGAGAGAGGCCAAAAAATGGTCAAAAAATAGACCCCGTGAAAACGGGAAAAGGAAGGAACCTGCATGAATTTCTCGCTGTGTTGATTCCAACGGTACCAACGGTTTGAAAAATGGACTTCGTATGATCCCGCAATGGTTGTTTGAAAATTGGTGGAATTTCTATAAATAGGGCGTGGGGCCCAAATGACTTGTCATTGTTACGTGCGAGTTTGATAGAGCTGTCAGAGCTATTTCTTGATTTGCGGGAGATTTCACCGTTGGTTTTCGATTCTGCGAGTTTCAGGTAACTCTATTTTCCTTAGCCTTTTCAATTATGTCTTTTTTGTTTGGCGGCGGGCCCCCGAAGGCCGCGAAATTCCATGTTGACCCTCCAACGTGGAATATCGCGGGTTTCGGGTCTGTTCCCGCGATGAACCGCGCGGGTTTCAGGCTGACAGTCGCGATGTTCATCGCGACTGTGAGGTTGGAACCCGCGATGTTCATCGCGAGTTCATGGGAGATAGTCGCGATGTTCATCGCGACTGTCTGGCCAAAATCCGCGATGTTCATCGTGGATTTTTGCATGGAGGCCGCGATGGTCATCACGGCTTTTGGTGGAAATGTTGCGATGGTCATCGCGGCTTTTGGTGGAAATTCCGCGATGGTCATCGCGGCTTTTGGTGGAAAAGCCGCGATGGGATTTTTTCAAAAAAATTCGTTCTAGGGCTAAAAAATTTCTTCTGTTTTCTGGCAGGATGTTGAGGAGACCATTGTCGTCGTGGCGAGAGCGGGAGATCGATGATGATCTTATGGAGAAGATTCAGACTGATCTGAGGGTGCGACAGACTCTAGCTATGAGTAGACTTTTGAAGTTCGCTCAGATCCCACCTATTCGTTCAGTGAGACGGCTCCTGAACAAGCTGGTGAGTTGGTGGGTGCCGGCGGAGGGTGCATTTATTATTGGGGGTGAGAGGTTGGAGATCACTCTCACGGATGTCTATTTTTTGACTGGGTTGCCTCGTTTGGGTGAGGTGGGCGATCTCTTGCCGAGGATCCCGCCAGGTGTAGATATGGAGGACTTGTTACAGACCTTCTGTGTTGATGATGTTGTTTTGCAGAACAGTTCTATCAATCTGCGATCCCTACGTGAGTGGGATATGCGGGCTGTTGGGTCATGTGTTATGAGGATATTGGGTGCTGCTGCGCCACATCGTATGTCTGGGGGACAAATGATGATGGTGGACTCTGTTCTCCGGGGGACTTATTATGCTTGGGGGAAGATGTTTCTGGCTGGTGTCCGGAGGGATCTGGACAAGGCCATTCAAGAGGGAGGTGAGTTCTGTTATGCCTCCTTCCTATGCTGTTTTTTCTTTGAGTGCTTGCCGACCTTGCGGCCACGGGTACCCATTCGTGCTGGTCTGGTGAGTGAGCCTCGTATGATGCGGTGGGGGCAGATGATGCCTCGTGGCAGCGGTGGTGTGCGTGGTTTCTTCACTGTGGATTTTTATGAGCAGTGGGAGCAGATGCCCCTGCTGATTGAGAACTACCCTTATGCCGGCATGGACTATCGAGGCGACCTCGAGATGCCTCGTGCCCCAGGATAGGCCTGGAGTTTAGACGGTATGTTTTGTGTTTTATTTTATATTATATCATGTGTTGTTTGATTTATCAGTCTATGATTATAGTTGCATATGATGGTTTATTTGCATTGTGCAGATGTGGGTCCAGTGCCACCGGCCGACTATGTGGCTCGTCAGGGGCGAGCGATGGTGGTCACCCATCCACCTGCAGCGGTACCACCTCCATGTGGTGGAGGATTTGCGGCTTGTGGGAGAGGGGTTGGCCCTCGATATGACGCCATAGAGGGTGTCAGACAGACCTTTGACCGGATCCTAGCTGGACTCCCCGAGGATGGTTGGAGAGACCTGGATCGGGATATTTTGGAGGGTTGCTTCGGTGCACCGCCTGAGTGGCGGTCGCTCTTGTTGAGGACAGCGGTGTTTGTGGCAGGGCACAGGGGTGGTGCTCGGGATGTCCCGGCAGAGCCGACTCAGATGAGGATCCATCTACGAGGTGACCCAGCGGGGCCAGCGGAGGAGGCGCCAGAGGAGCGCAGAGTTCGGGCTCGCCATGACCCGGCGGGGCCAGCGGAGGAGGAGCCGGAGGAGCCTAGGGATCCTGATGAGTAGATGATATTGTATCTGCCCCCAAATGTTGATGAGCATATGGGGAAGCATTTCTTGTACGATTGATGTATTTTTTGTATATCGGGTGCTGAGGGCACCTATGACATGTTCTAACTATACGATATATATATATATATATATATATTTATAGATTCGATGCTTGTATATAGTCGTGTATGCACATGGATGCACTTGTTGTCTTTTATGTTTGCCCGTGGAGGCATGTTTAATTTTCTGTCTGCCCGTGGAGGCACATGTTATGCACGTGGATGTACATTTGGTTTTTTGTATATGCCCGTGGAGGCACATGTTATGCATGTGGGTGCACATTTTGTTTTGGTATATGCCCGTGGGGGCACATGTTATGCACGTGGATGCATTTTATTTATGGATATGCCCGTGGAGGCACATATTATGCACGTGGATGTACATTTTGGTTATGACATGATGTGATTGGTGTGCCAGTCGAGGACATTGTTGGCCATATGGTCCGCTACACTATTGAGGTGTCTTGGGACATGTGTGAACGAAATAGATTCAAACTGTCTAACCATTTGTTTAGTGCGCGGGAATTTTCTGAAAAGACAGGGATCACGTACCTGGTAATCATTGTTGAGTTGGGAAACTAGGAGCTGTGATTCCAAGAAAACGTTGAGGTGACGAATGCTCATTTGGAGAGCTGCGGCTAGGAGACCGGTCACGGCATCGTATTCAGCTTGGTTATTGGTGGCGGCACCTAAACATACTCTGTCAATGTGAATTAACTCATGTGAAGGGGAGTATATTACCCAAGCTGCGGAGGCGAGATTGGGAGACCAACGGCTTGCACCATCAGCGAAACCGACATAGCAGAGTGGAAGAGGATCCATCTGTGGTCATGCAGAGAAAAAAAAAATATTTAGGTTTTTGAATTTTTTGTGAGAAAAGAAAGTAATCCTATACTAGAATGGACGGTGGTGTCCATCAGGTTTTCTATGCGTAAAATCGTTTAAGGTACAACCCGCTATGTGGGTTGCATAGGGGATTGCCTTCTGAATCGGTCAGAATGTATGCCCCCTGCCCGAGGCAAGTGTGTACGATGTAAGGGCCTTGCCACATAGATACAAACTTCCCCTTTCCGGTTTTATCATGGGCTTGATCGTAAGCGAGGACAAGGTCTCCCTCAGAAAAGGTTCTTGGGTGGACATGTTTGTCGTAACTTAGTTTTGATCGTTGTTTGGCTGCTTCCATGTTTTGAATGGCTGTGCGCCGATCTTCATCGGCCAGCTCTAGGAGTAGTAATCGTTGCTCAATCGGGGAAGTCTCCGGTAGGAGTTCAAAGGCGATATGCAAGGCTAGAATCTGGCACTCAATAGGGAGGACGGATTCGACACCGTGAACTAAATGGAAAGGGGTAAAACCGGTGGCGGTTTTGGTTGAGGTGCGGTAAGCCCATAGTGTCGGGAAAAGCATGTGGTGCCAATTGGATTTGTGTTTGTCTACCAGGGTATTTTTTAAGGATTCTAATATTATACTTAAGTATAGTATCATAGGCGATTATTTTTTATTGAAAAAAACATGTATATAGATACGTCGGCGAATATTAAATATGAAACATACAATTTACTACTGAAATGTGTAATTTTTGGCGAATATTATGATAAAAAAACATATTTTATGTAAATATAGGCGATATTAGAGACTAAAAATGACCAAATAGCGAATTTATTTTTTGAAAAAAACCCCAAAAAATAGCCAATTGGCGAAATTTCGCCCTTAAAAATTACCCTATTGTCTACAGTACGTTGGAGGATGGTCTTCAAAATTTTATTGATCGCTTCGACTTGGCCGTTTCCTTGGGGATAGTAGGCGGAAGAGAAATGGTGTTCAAATTTCAACATGGTTGATAGTTCTTTCCAGACGGCATCTTCGAAGTGAGAGCCGTGGTCAGAGACTAGTTGCTTCGGCACTCCGAAACGAGTGATAACATGGTTGAAGAAAAACCGTACGGCAGTGTCGACCTTGCAATTGTAAGTCGGCATGGCTTTTGCCCACTTGGTGAAATAATTTACGGCCACAACGATGTGTTTGTGACCGCCGGCTGACGTGGGGTTGCAGTCGAGGAAGTCGATGGCCCATTTGCAGAATGGTCCAACAGTGATGACTGGATGAAGGGGGGCGGGGGGGGGGTTCTTGCTTTGGGGGCAAAAAGTTGTCAGTTCTGGCAGTGCTTGACTACGGTGATGCAATCAGTAAATAATGATGGCCAAAAATAACCTTCCCGAATGATCTTCTGGGCGGTGGCCATGCCGGAGAAATGGCCTCTGCAGGCGCCGCTATGACAATCATTGAGGACTTGTTCTTCCTCACTATGGGATAGGCAGCGGCGTAGGATGGTATCAACCCTGCGTCGGTAAAGTACATCCCCTAAAAAGAGGTATCTGGGGGCATGGTGTCGTATCCGACGGCGTCCATCACGATCGATGTGTGGTCGAAATTTTTGCGTGCGGAGGTAAGTCAAAATGTCTCCGTACCAAGGGTCGTCAGATGAAATGATGAAAATTTGTTCGTCAATCAGGTCCGTTTGGATAACGGGTGATGTCGAAGAGGATGGGAGGTCAGTGATGAGGTGAGCAAGCGCGAGGGCTTTAGTGCTTTTGGGAGTTTTGAAAGTGAGGTCGTATTCCTGGAGAATAATGACCCATTTAGCAACACGACCTTGTAAGAGCCGCCGGGTTAGGAGATAGACCATAGGGTTGGAGTCGGCCACGACCGTGGTATGACTGAGTAGAATGTAGTGTCGCAATTTTTGTACGGAAAAGACTACAACTAGGGCTAATCTTTCCTCGTATGGATAACGCAGAGGTGGGCCAGACAAGGTCTGGCTGACGTAATAAATCACATGCTCTTGGTGAGAGGCATCTTCTTGGACCAAGACTCCGGACACGGCATGTTCAGATGCCGAGACATAAAGGGTGAAGTCTTGAGAGAAATACGATGGGGATATCAAGGGGGTTTGTGTGAGAGCTTTCTTGAGGGCTTCGAATGTCGTGTCTGCTTGCTCATCCCAAACAAAGGGTATGTGGGTACGAAGTAAGCGTAAGAACCCGTGGACTTTGGTGGCGTAATCAGGAACGAAGCGCCTAAGGAAATTGGATCGCCCTTGTAGACTCTGGAGCTGCCGAAGTGTGCGAGGAGGCGGAAGTTCTAAGATGGCTTTGACTTTCAAGGGATCGATAGTGATTCCGTCTTGGGAAACAATGAAACCCAACAACCGGCCTGTCGGGACGCAAAAGACACACTTGTGTGGGTTCAAGCGGATTTTATATTTGCGACAACGCAAGAAAACTTGCCGGAGGTCGTTAAGGTGGTCCGATCATTTTCGGGAACGAGCTGTGAGGTCATCAAGGTAGACTCGCAGGATATGAACCAAGTCGTGAAAGCAATAGGTCATGGCTCGCTGGAAAGTGGCACCAGCATTTTTAAGGCCGAATGGCATGACGCGATAGGAAAAGGTGCCCCATGGGGTGGTGAAGGCAGTCTTGTACTGATCCTCCTTACGGATGTGAATCTGGTTGTATCCGAAAAACCCATCCATGAAAGATAGGACCTCATGGCCCGCACACTCATCAATGAGTTTGTCAATGAATGGCGTGGGGAAATTGTCTTTTGGACAAGCGTGGTTTAAGTCATGGAAATCAGTGCATACTCTAAGGGTGCCTTGCTTTTTGTTGATGGGAACGGGGTTCGACACCCAAGTGGTGTACGGAATAGGATAAATGAATCCTGCTTTGCGAAGTTTCTCGGCCTCAGCTTTAACAGCGGTGAGTTTGGAAGGATGAATGGGTCGCTATTTCTGACGAACAGGGGGTACCTCCGGCCATGTATCAATGTGGTGTTCTATGATGGCAGGGTCGAGACCAGGCATCTCGGTATAGGACCAGGCAAAGACATCACGAAACTCTTGAAAGAGCTTTTTGTACGCCTGAGTTTCTGCTTGAGTGTAAGATGCGCCCAGCGAGATGAGCTCAGGTTTCCCAGGTGTTGTGGAAATATCTATCTGTATAGTGGGGGAAATGTTGGACATGTTCCCTTCTTCAAAGGCATCCGGTGTTGGGATGGGATCCTTTAACCAATCGACTTTGGTGGGTATGAAATCTTTCGATTCGACTGATAGCTGGTTGGATGTGGTGGATGTAGATTTTTCTAGGAGGAAATACGAGCGATGATGCATATCATCCCAAGGGTAGTCGGGTGCAGTGAGTGTCTCCAAAATTTGCTCATCAGTATTGAAGTAGTCAGACCATAAATCAAGGGGTTCTGGTTTGAAAGTTGTTGAAATCATATATATTGTATTGACTTCTTCCGACGAGGATGATGGCGGGGGGTAGATCTCCTCAATGAGGGGAGGAGATATCTCCAAATCAATGTTGTTTAACTCATACAATGCTGCTCTATAGTCAGGGAGATCAGGACAATGGTGAGAGTAGTGGTCGTAAACACTGCATATGGCACAAGGATGGTTGGTGCGCAGTGATCTGTCGCGAGGCTGAGGAGGTGGCTCAAGTCTAATGACTGGGATGCCAGTGTCATCGTCCAACATATTCATATGCTCTTGGAGTGCTGGTAACTGTGGGCATTGATGAGTCGGATGGCCTATCTCATCGCACAAAGAGCATTTAGGAGGAGCTCGAAATACTGGTGGGGGTTTGACTGCCTTAGGGGGTGGTATAGCAGTGTATGGTTGTGGACCTCTGCCCCCAGTGGGCTTGACAAGAGGAGGAGGATTCGTTGACGACGAAGGGATCATGAGACCAGGAGATGGTTTCGTCGACGACGAAGGGATTGTGACACCAGGAGGAGGTTGAGTAGTGGTAACAATAGGTTTGTACCGGTTGGAGGATGACATTTGGTGTCGGCGGTGGAATGGGAGGCGAAATATACCACACGGGTAATTCCAATGTTAACCCGGGTAGACTAAGGGTAACCATAACCGGGGCTCTTACTACACCCGAAGGAGGAAATAGAAAGGGGATGGTGTGGATGGGTGTAATACCGATGTGACTAGGGACCAATGGTGGTTGACTACCGAGTGCTTGTGTATTCTGTGAAAGAATACAGAGGTTTGTGACGTGGGTCTCCGGTGACGGTGGTGGAATGGCCTGGAATGTAGAGGTCATTGGTGTATCTGAGTAAAGTCTGGGCCCCACAGAAGAAACAAAGGAGGTAGTTGCACTAGAAGTGGGTTGTTCAACCATGGGGAGAACATTTTCGGGTGCTGCAGGGGCATTGGGATCATAGTAGGTGAGTTGGTCAATTTTGACCACGCGTCCCTCGTGGGGGAACATCATGGTGCGAAAAACGGATGAGGCGACCGCTTTCATGGCGTACATGTAACTGCAGCCAAATAAAAGGTTATAATCGAGCTAGGAATTAATGACCTCTATGTCGATGAGCACAGTTTTCCCACCTAATTGGACAGGGACCTTGGGTAGTAAACCTTGAGGTTGAGCTGACTGGCCATCGTAGGCCCGCAATGCAGTGGTGGATTGTTGGAGAGTAGGGGATCCCAACTTCTGCCAAACGAATGTGGACATGACGCATGTAGAGGCACCCTCGTCGATGATACACCGATGGATGACAAGATTCCGAATAGAAACAGAAACTTGGACTGCTATGGTGGAAGGCAGACGTGGTTCGGACTGGTCCAAATCAAAGGTCATCAATTTCGAATCATTTGGGTCAATCGCCCCAATAGCGGAAAGTAAAGTCTTGCGCTGCGTAGGACAGTTTTTCAAGACTTCTAACGCAGACATGGCTGCGGGAGATTGAGCTAAGTCATCTACGATGTTGTAATTTGACGCAGCCCGTGCATTGGGGTTGTTGTTGATACATCGGAGTGGGAAACGAGGTGCTTTAGAGGCACCATCGAGTGGAAGCGGTGGTATACGTAACGTCTGATCAGTGGGATGAGCGTTAGTATCCTTATCGGTGGGGGGGGCTTCGGAGGTAGGGCCATACTGGTTCTGACGCGTCTGAATGTTGACATCGGCAGTGGACATCATCAATAAGTGGTGAGTGCTTGAATCAAACATGGGTTGATCAGGAGCGGCGTAAGTGATTTGTTGTGGTGGCACGTTGCCCTGTGGGGGAACTAACGGCTGAGTGTTCACCACTCCCTATGTTGGAAAAGGGTTTTGTAGCACCAAAGGTTGTTGTTGAGGTGGTGGGGGGTTGGGTGGCGGCTGAGGAGCCGCCTGCCCTTGACGATGGGCGTCATCTGTCCATAGTTGCCGAGCTCGCTCTAGATGTGGGCAAGTGTGGGTATAGTGGCCATAGACCCCGCAAATAGAACAAGGATGGTTTGTTCGTAAATTAGCGTTTTTGGCTTGCTTAGGTGGCCGATCAGGATTCTGATGAGCAGGCGCCGTGTTATTATTTTGCGGAGGATGGGGAGGGTGTGGAGATTGGTTATGGTTTTGGTTGTTTCCACGGTTACGTCCACTTCCACGGTTTGGTTGCCCACCCTAGTTGCGTTGGTTATTTTGGTATTGGGGCTGATGTTGTTGTGCGTACACATGCCCTTGAGCATTGGGGGGATTGTGGGGAGCCGCAGGTACGGGAGCAGGTTGCGGTGGGTAATATGCAGGTGGAGCTGGCGGTGGTCCAGTTGCCTGTTGGGGTTGTTGGTACCCCTGAGCTATTGGATGTGTTGGATTAGCTGGTGCAGCTTGCTGTGGGTACTGCATTTGTTGTGGCGAGAACTGAATGGGGTTCTGTGTAGCAGGTTGGTTATAGTATGTAGGAGGTACATATGCTGATGGCGCTTGTCCATAGCAATGTTGTGGACAAGAGGGTCCATGAATATGATGTGTCTGGTTTGTTGGAGCGTAAGAAGTTGTCACTCCGGAACTGGATGTAGCCCTAGAGAGGTCTGGGGCAGGCATGGTACTCACCATGCTGAAAGGTTTAGCTTGGGGTGTGATTTGGCCAATAATGCCATCAGCGGCATGAGATGCCCCCGGCGCGTCACTGCGTGAAGAGTCGCATCGTGGGGCGTCTGGTATGATTGTGTATAGATAACCCGACTGGGCGTAAATGAGATCAAACTGTTGGGCTTTGAGGATGGCCTCTTCTTCAGACTGGGGTCTTTCAGATGCCACATCCTTCGCAATGAGAGGGAGGAGGGATTTTAGAAACCAATCTAAGAAGATAAGCTCGTCTAATTTGATTTTGCAGAGGCTTCGACGTCGACGCCACTCATGAATGTGGTCAGTGATGTGGGTGGCCGTGTTCTGTCTGCAAGACAGTAGGATCTCGACGCCCGCATCATAGCGGACAGGTAACTGAAAGAACTGCAGGAAGGTGGAGGCAAGGGAGGTAAAGGTGGCATGCGTCCCATGGGGCTGCTCGATATACCACTTGGCTGCAGAGCCAGTGAAAGTGTGTTGTAACAGACGGAGGCGGACAGAGTCGTCCACTATGGAGTTGGAGGAACACCATAGATGGAAGGACATGATATGGTTCTGGGGGTCCTCACCTGCCTTACCCTCAAACTTAGGGATGTCGAAGGGGAGTTTGGTGGGCATGTGAGGCCACGCAGGATCATGTCTGATAGGGTCATTGGTGAGTCTGGCTAAATCTGGCAAGTTCAGACTTGCCATATATGGTAAGCTAGCAGATGTAGGGACTGGGACATGTCTAGTCATGGTGGTATGGGGTCCAGCAGCACCTAAAGGTATGCCAGGTATTGAAGGTATATGTCCTCCAATAGGTGTGGTCTGGTAAGGGCCAGCACTTCCTAGTGCAACATGGGTTACACTAGGGTTCGGAATAGTAGTGGTGATTCCTGGGATAGGGTTTGTGGAAACTAGATGGGGTGTGACCCCTATGTTGGGCATACCCATAACAGGTGGTGGCCCTGTGTTGGGAATTCCTATAACAGGAGGTGGCCTAGTGTTGGGCATTCCTAAATGTGGAGTGTTGCCCATATTGGGCATACCCAGGGGGGGTGGTTGTTGCCATGGACGGCACTACAGTAGAAGGGTCTGTAGACGTCTCTCCTATGGTGCTGGTAAATAATGGATCAAATGGTGTTCCAGACATAATATTGGTTGGGAATAACGCAATGGGATTTTCGGATTCTGCCTCAGAATCAGAAGTGAAGTGAGGCGTGTCAGAATCGGATGACTGTCTAGTTGACCGACGATGTGTCGAGTCAAGGGATAAGGCTCTGCGTCAGTGACGTGGAGAGCCAAGTGGAATAAACTCTGGGAGTTCGCCCTGGAGACGACGAGAGCGTCTAAAATTCTCAATGGTGAGAATTAAGTTTTTGTGTAAAAAATCGGTTTAAGTATCAGGTGGTGATATATATAAAAAAGCTCAAAACCCTAATGCAACCAAGGGTGCAAGAAGGGGAGTGAAAAAGAAGGCTCTCAGGCCAAAAAATCAACCTCAAAAAAGGGCACTTATTCTAGCAGCTGTGCTACAATAAGTGGAGGAATGCAACAAATGGTCAGAGTACCAACATGCAAACGACTTCTAGAAAAAATAGGTGTAACTAGACCAAGGGTGGGTTGAATCATGCAAACACCTAACTAAAAGTATTGTGACTCAAACAAACGATATCCTCTGCAAGGTGATGAAATCCAAGTCAGACAATATGAGTGTTGAGACAACGGCTAGATATCCCCCTACCGGGAGGGACACCGGGTAATCAATCCTAAAGAAAGGCTACTAGGATACTCTGTTCATGACACGTCGAGAAAAGGTAAATCTGCCGTTTGGTCCTTTGATCGCAATATCCCAATACAGGGATATACCGAGAACTGCGAATGGTATCCCTTCGGTTACTGAATGGATTTCGGTATTCCACTCAGGCTTCCGGAACCATCCTCGCGACTTCAACCCTCCTAGGGGAGAGGCCTTCCCACAAACCGGTTGTGACCACGCCAATAAATACTAAGAGGTTTTAGCTCCCTAAAGGACAACAACTATGTCTCAGATGTAATAACTGAGGGGTGTTATTGGAACACCTATCCCCCCAATACTACCTAGCTACAAAGTTCTTTTAGTGTTCCCCAAGTGGGGTTAAAAGTGTGTTGAAATTAGGGTAAGTTTTAAGGATCAGTTCAATTAAGTGATCGAGTGGGTGCACATGTGGTATTGTAAACTGAACTTGAAAGAAGTAAATGCTTTACTGAAAATTTCAAAAAATAAAGGATCTTTCGAAAATAAAAAAGCAAATTTATGACTTTTTTCAATAAATGGAAATTAAATGCTTTTCAATGACTTATTGAAAAAACAAAGGATTTCTTGAAATATAAAAGCAAATAATATTACTTCTAAAAGAAATAAATGGATTTATTTTTCAAGGAAATTGCTAAGGGCAAGATTTTGAAGAAGTAAACAGGAAAAGATTTTTAACCTAGATAAACTACAAAATAAGTCTTTCTTTCACTTTCTTGAAAATTTTTATAAAGACTTCTAAACGTGCATTTAAATAGTAAAAAAAAAATTCTATGGCTGTAAAATATGCAGACTTTTAATACTGTAAAAATGTGCTATGTACCCAGAAAATACAGTAAAATTTTTTTTTTTTTTTAAATCGTAATGGTCGAATGAAAAAATTAGCAGCGCGGGTTCTGACAGAAAAACCGCGATGGACCACGCGGGTTTCTGTCGCACAGTCGCGGTGGACCGCGCGGTATTCCAGCAAACAGTCGCGATGTGCAGCACGGAAAAAATCCGCGAAGCCGCGATGTGCAGCACGCAAATAGGCCGCGAAGCCGCGGGGAACCGCGCGGAAAAGGGGGCGCGCAGTCGCGATGTGTAGCGCGGTAAATGACCACGAAGCCGCGATGTGCAGCGCGGAAACAGGCCGCGAAGCCGCGGTGAACCGCGCGGAAAAAATACCAAAATCCGCGATGGACCACGCGACTGTCAGGCTAAAAACCGCGAGGCGAAATCCGTGCACGGAAGCCGAAAAATGAACCCGAAAATTGAGAATTTCAGGCTGTTAATGGCAATAGATGGGGCCAAAAATTAGAGCAGCAATGGATCTGCTGTCTAAGATGGCAGATCTATGGATCTAAAGGTTAAAACTAATAAAAAACTAAGATTAAAAAACAAAACTAGAGATCTATTGTTCAAACCTAGCGGAGTCGCCAAAAACCGTTGGCCCGGTTTTGCAACCAGGCTTAGTGCTATGGGCACCTGCTAACTAGTAGCAGCAGTTTCAATAGAATTAAACAAGAAACTAATCATGGATCTATGCAAAAATATAAGCAAATAGTGTAAACATTTAAAAAACAAGAACAAGAAAATATTAAAGAATGAATTTGTATTAAAAAATGGGGGGCAAGCAAGTGCTTGCGATAATACCTTCAATGGTGAAGGTTGATGTTGAGCAACTCCCAAGATGAGTAGCTCCAAGCTCCAAGAGGTCTCCTTCTCCAAGGTTGCTTACAATGGCCAAAATGCTCAAGGGAGATTTCGGGAGCATGAGGATGAAATAATGGATGGATGTGAAATGAGGAGCCCCTACCACCTTTTTATAGGTTTTGGTGGTGGGGAATACCATTTGTGGTTTTGTGGAAACCAAATGGTATTGAACAACATGGTTTAGGTACTTTTCCCTCCTTTTTCCTTTTTTGAATAAAAATAATATTTTAATTCCCTTTTTAATATTTTTGGGAATTTGGACCCTTTTTTAGGGTTTTTTATGCTTTTCAGGAAAAATAATCTTTTTTTAATGGAAAAAATGGGTGTACTAAGGTCTTTTGGTGACCTTTTGTTGGTTTCAGAGGCTCAGATAGTGGAAAAGTGGACAAATTGGTCATGTGAATAAGGGAATGAGCTAGTGAGCACTTTTTAGGTGTTAACAGGAAATATAAATAATTGTACTTAAATTGACAAGTACAAATTAGCTAAACCACTCCCCCCCAAAAAAATGCAAAAAACAAATATTGCCCTTCCAAAAATTTTACAATCTTAGACAATTGAGCACTCCTTAATATCTACATGAAAAAATGGTATATTTTCAATTAAAACCTAATTTGAACACATTAATTTGACATTCATGTAACATTAATTTTATAGTTCATTAAAATAACAACCATTATGTTGTATTTTTCCGGGTTGGAGCACACTTCACTATACAGAAAAACTACTTAGTCTATGCAATAACCATATTGGGGCATCCGCATGATCTTATGCATAGTGCGGGATGTTGTAACTAGATATAGTCTTAAAATAAATCAAGAACCATGAGAAAATTACTTATAGTTAACTATGTACAAAAGGAAGCCACCAAACAAAATGAGGCTATAATAAAATACAACCAAAAAATACATATAAAACCAACCAAAAACTTAATTCAAACCAAAGAGAGGGCAGCCATTCAAGCCTGAGAGATGTAAGAATGGTAGGCATTGGGCACCTAAGAAACAATAATACATAGCTTAGAAAACATTGAAAAAATCCTCCATACCAAGCAAGTTAGCAACATGAGCATCACAGGGGACAGGGCATCAAATTTTGTTGTTCAACACTTGTCACGACAACATACAAGTATGGGGCGAAGGGGAAATAAAATCAATCCTAAGCCAACTGGAGCCTAGCAACTCATTGTATGTTTGAGTCTCAACAATATGACTTCTAAATTGAACTAGAACACCAGAAGAATTTTTTTAAAGGCTCGAAGCTCTAAAATTTGATTTTTTTTGTACCAATCCATGATTTGGTGAATTTGCAGTCACTGACATGAATTTTAAGCTATTTAATGAAAATAATTAATGTATCTACCTCCATGTCGAACCGTTTTCAATGTCAATGTGGGCCACTACCCTCCTTATTGTCTTACCAAAAGGCACAAGAATGAGGAAGAAGACTTAAAATTATGGACTTCACCTTCAAAGAGTGCCTTACAATCACATCGTTAAGAAGTGGATAAGAAAATATCACAACAATCCAACATCTCAAATCTTAGTTGATAGTGTTGATTAAAGACTTATATGGTAAATTTAATATAAGACTTACTTATAGTTGTCTCTTACTCTTTGTGTCTTAACACATTTGATATTTTATGGTTGTCTATGTGCATGACCCAATTGATATTATAAGGTGAGGATGTGCATGCATAATAATCCTTGGTTATGGCTATGAGATGAGGATGTAAAGAGAAGAGGATGTAAATACAAGTACTTTCATACGTATTTTGGTGGCGAGCATCGAAGACAAATGTGGTGAGAAAACACATATGTTTGGAAGGATGGAGGGAGATTACAAAGGGGATGAATGTGAGGAATAACCAGAAGTCTTTCAAGGTTTGAAAGCTTTTATGGATGAACACTTTGTGAAGGAAGACCTAGTATACAGGGGTTCAACCTTGTTTGAAGTGTCCTATTGGTAATGACGTATTTTGAAAGAGTTGAATACTGTTAGTGACCAAGACAAATTTGCAGACCTAAGGAAAAAGTTTGTGTTATTAAGAAATCAGTTTGAGAGGATAGTCTTATAACTCTCAGTTGGACAAAGCTATTGAAGTATGAGGTATACATATTGAAGCAAAAAATGGTTGTGTTGAGGACCATTGCACTGTGATATCAGTGACGTAGAGAAATAAAGTCAAGAAATAATTTGTCATTTATTCTAGGAGTTGAGAAGAATAATATTGTGAGTTGCTACACTTGTCCGTTGACAAGTTGGATCTTCTCTGCAAGATGGGACTTGCATTTGAGGATTCGTGCCCTTGCATCTTATTTGGAGCCGAGAACTGCAAGTTGGGTATTGTAGTTGAGAGTTGGATCTCTCCTCATTCAGTTGGACATGAATAAACATGAAGATTGTTGTATTATCCTAGATTGTGTATTATGTGCAACATCAATGTAACATATTGAAAATTCTAGATATATATGTTGTGTACTCTCTTGTTGTTGATGTTTACTTCTATTGATAAGTTCTGATTAGAGGTTAAGGAGTTAAAATTTAAGGGTTAATTAAGGGTTAGGTATATGGGTACTTAATTGTTTAGGGGTTTATATTGGGTCAAGGACTAAGGGATTAGGGATTAGAAGTTAATGGGTTAAGGTTTAAGGGGTAATTAAGGGTCAAGGGCTAAGGGCACTTAATGGTTTATGGGTTTATAAGGGATCAAGGGCTAAGGGATTAGGGGTTAACAGGTTATTGGTCCTCCAAGGGTTAGGGGCACATAGGAGTTGATATTTTATATGGAGCATCCAACTGAGGTGAGAGGGAGAATCAAAGACAACAAATCAATGATGAAGCTTGTGCAATTTATCAATATGTTTATGAATAAGTTGAAAAAATATCAAAAATTGTTACTTTTCTTGACACGTAGAAAGAGAGAGACTTTATGAGATATATAGTCACAACCAGCAAAAACAACCTATTTTTATTTCTCCTTCTTCATTATGTCATATTCTTTCTAGATTTTACTTGGAGACCACGAGTTTTAAGTGGATGGAAATTTTCCACCGATTGGAGACCACGGTTTAATTTATAAGGGGTTGAGAGTTGAGGGATTAGGGGTTAACACGTTAATGTTCCAAGGTTAAGGGGTTAAGGTTTAAGGGGTAATTAAGGGTCAAGGGATAAGGGTACTTAATGGTTTAGGGGTTTATAAAGGGTCAAGGGATAAGGGATTAGGGGTTAACATGTTATTGGTTGTCCAAGGGTTAGGGGTACTTAAGAGTTGGCATTGTATATGGAGCAGCCAACTTAGGTGAGAGGGAGAAACAAATACAACCAATCAATGATGAAGCTTGTGCAATTTATCAAGATGCTTATGAATATGTTGAAAAAATATCGAAAAAAAAATGTTACTTTTCTTGAAATGTATTAAGAGAAACACTTTATGAGATATATAGTCACAACCAACAAAAAAACCTATTATTATTCCACCTTCATCATTATGTCATATTCTTTCATAAGTTCACTTGGTGGTCATGAATTTTAAGTCAATGGAAACTTTCCCACAACTTGGAGACCACAATTTTATTTAGGGGTTGAGATCTTATATATCCCTTTGATCCCTAACCCTTAACCCACCCCTAACCTATATACCATTAACCTCTAACCCTTTAATCCCTAACCCTTAACCCACCCCTAACCTATATACCATTAACCTCTAACCCTTTAATCCCTAACCCCTAACCGCTTAGCCCCTATCCCCCTAATCCTTAACACCTAAACACCATCCTCCCTAAGCCATTAAACCCCTAGATCATAGTGGGGATGGATGACATAAGTTGATGCCAAAATAAAAAGTGTGTTCATCCTAGGAAAGCCATGTCAAGTGGAGTATTGCCATATAGTAAGTCCAAGAAAGAAACTTGAATTGGTAAGGAAACTTTCCTGGATGGGGGGACTTATGACAAATGAAAATGGTGGGAAAACATATAAACAAATCGTTTAATGCACAACGAATGTTTGTACCTATATGCTAGGGTATTGATTATACCTAAGGAGAACCCCTAACTTGCAATTAATGAAAAATGGATCCTGACATATTATCCTACACACATAAAACAAATTCCATTATTAGAAAAATAGGATCACAGAGCAATAACAATAAATAAGATGCAAATATAAATCACATAAAACACATTACAAGAGAGACACCAATATAACGTGGTTCACCCAAGATGGGATACATCCACACAGAAATTGCCAAACCTTATCATTATACCATCCAACAAATGAAGGGATACAACCTGCATCACATTCACTATAACTTCCTCTTCACTCTCTCATGGTTTCTCTCACACAATCATAGAGATATTTACAATGCTACAAGACACATATGTATTACAATGTCTTCCTTTTAAAGAGTGAATACCATGGTAAAATACTATGGAACACCCAATACTGTTAAATATTGTAACTTCAAAGAATATTATATTTGTACTTTATTATTCCGGAGATGATTCATTCCTCCGTGAAGATCTTATTGTATATCCGGAGATGTTTATTCCTCCGTCGGAATGTGGTAACTCGGGTTATTAGACTTCCCTAGTGGGGGTCGGCCCTAAATGTGTTATGTGGGTCAAAGGGTTATTAGACCACCCTAGAGGGGTCGGCCCAGTTAGTTGTAGTGGGTTATTTAACCTATTGGTTAAATACGAGCCTACGTGTACTTGTGTAAAATACATATCAAAGTAGTGTATAAATAGAGGAGGTGTGTTCCTCATTATATACACTCACTCATTCAAGGGAGGCGCACCTATTGGAGGAGAGGTCTGCTACAGTGGAGAAGGAGATCATGTCTTTGGTTTGCATCTTTGTATATTGCTGGTCATCTATATTGAGGAAGCTTTACTGGGTTTTCTACCCCATGAGGGTTTCCCAGGATAAATCTGTGTCTCTTGTGTTTATGCTATGCTTGTTGTTTCTTCAGTGATCCTGTATATGCTATTATTGTGAAATGGAATGTAATGCTGCTATTTTCTGTCTTAGCATATTGAATTTTAACATGGTATCAGAGCTAACCTGAAGGAAGACAAGGTATGGCACTAAAGACACTTGCTTTACTTACGACAATTTGAAGGTTAGGGTTTTACATAGCAAAAACCAGTCATCGTAGAACTTTCGCTATAAATCCGTTTTGGCGAAGTTTTCGGATCTGAAATTGTTACAGGACGAAGCTAAGATCTCCAGGTACCTTGTGTCCAAAGGAAAACCTCTAATTCGTTGTACTTTGTGATTTATGATCTGTACAATATAGGGTTTCTGCCTCTTCCAGATCTGAGTCAAAATCAGGTGACCTTGGGAAAAAGGTCATAACTTGGGCTAGGAAGATCCAAATGAAATTTCGTGAAAAGTGACAGGTAGTACACAGACTGTACTATCTCAAAAAACTTTTTCAGAGGCCGAAGTTGAACCAGTGACACGTGGCACGCCGTACAAGTTCGCTCTCCTGTATTATCCCATAAACAGGTCACGTTGCGACACTTGGCATAAATATCTCTCAGAGAATCCAATTGAGGTCAGACCTGTCAGGATGGAAATATAACAGGCCGAGCTATCTCAGAAAACTTTTTCAGAGGCCGAAGGTCAAACAGTGACACGTGGCACGCCGTACAAGTTCGCTCTCCTGTATTTTCCCAAAACAGGTCACGTTGCGACATTTGGCATAACTCTCTCTCAGAACATCCAATTGAGGTCAGACCTGTCAGGATGGAAAGCTAACAGGTCAGGATATCTCAGAAAACTTTTTCAGACCCTGTGGATCAAAAATTTCGGAGTTACACCAGAAACAATCAGGTACATATTTCTGTCAAAACAGAATTATTTTTTGGTACCTTCATTCATGGCTTCCGAAATTTAGGGCTTTGAAGAAAGTTGGAATTTTTGTAATCGGAGACCACGGCTGGATGCTACTCATCAAAATAGAAATTTAGAGACCAAGATCAGAATTTTTGGTTGGGCAGAAGGCCGGGCTTGATTAGACCCTAGTTCGGGACTTTGATCAGAAAAGTGGAAAATTAGGGCTTCTGTAAAAATAGGAATTTTTGAAATCTGTGACCACGGCTGGAAGCTCCTCAGAAAAATAGAAGCTTAGAGCTTTGGTTCAAACTTTTTGATGGGGCAAAAGAGTGGGCTTCATCAAACCCCAGTTCAGGGTCACGTCCAGTGAATCCGAAAGTTTCAAAGGCAAAATTGAGGAGTAAAACTTTGCAGTTTTCAAATTCTAAATATATCAGTTTGATCAGCTCATCAAGGCGCATATTTCTATCCTTTCGGAAATCTGAAATTCAAAGTTTGAATTTTTGGGGTTTCTCTGACAAACCCATATCCAGCTCCAGGTCCAGTTCTTGCAAATCAAGTGGATAGGGTTAATCCTAGAAGAAGATGATTGGTCACCTACATAAGTGAAGGAGTTCATGTTTCAGAGGGAGATGAGGCTAAGGCTTTACATAAGGAGATTACAAGCGATCTCGATAGGTATGACTCATCGAGGTATGTTTTGAGATTTGTTCATGATTAAGTTTATGGTATGTTTGTCTTCATGATTATTACAGTTAGTACAATCTTGATTTTAGATTTGTTGTATCACCTTAACAAAATTATGAATGCATGATAGAAGATATTCATTGGTTAGGGTGTTGACACTTATGATTGTACTAATGCATTATGGTGTTGTGTGAGGTTGAGGTTGTCTGCTAACAAGATACAGGTACATCACAAAAGACAAATCAGGCTTCATGACCATGAAAACATGAAGACAAAGACTCATCCATAATCTTTGTTCTACTTACGAGGTATGTTGTACATAACCAAGTAGGTATAATAATCCAGGTATGTTTCCCATGAATCTTACCTTGTGTTAGGATCCCTTATATAAGTATACTTGGAATGATTGGTTATGCTCATTCATAAAGTTAGTAACCAAGGGATTATGCATATTATATCTCTTATCAATGATACGCATGAGTAAAAGAAGACTTCCCTGAAATCTTGAATACTAATGTTTATTAACTATAATCATGACTATACGTTTTCAAGATTATTTAGTACTATAATGTTTTGATAGCATTTAGAATATACTAATGAGTGTATGTTTGTATATGAGATCATGAGGATGACTCTTGAGCATGCACAGTGGTACAGAATGAATAGAAGTTCAAAAGACATACAGAAGATCAAGCGGGAGGCAGCCACACAAACATAAAAGATAAGTATTTGAGTTGCTATTTGAAATAGTAATGATATTGCCTGCATGCATATTTGTATTCCTAGAATATATAATGCTGAGTGTAAACATTCATAGAGCATTGAACAGTATACAACTAATGTGCATATGCTTGGACAAACATTCCATTGTTGCTTGTCTAGAATGAAACCTCTTTGCTGACATGCTGAGAGTTGTGCACACTCTCGATAGTATGTTCTGGTAGAGATGGAAGGCATCTAGATAGCCACTGTATGCATACAGGATATGGGAAAGTGTTGTGCCAAAGTAATGGTCAAAATAGTTGCATCACTATGTAAATGATATCTGTATGCATAATGGGTTATCTTTTGATGATTATGAAGTATTACTAATCATGTACTTAATTTTGATTTGTAGGAAAGGTCATGAAGAATGATGGACACCGTACAAGTGGTGGATGTTCAAACAAGAAGATTTACAAATCAAACAAAATATAGAAGGCTCATGGCTAGAAGATTCTCTTAGAAAGGGGAAGAGAATCATGACAAGATGTTTGCTCCAAGTATGGTGTAATTAAAGAAGAGGTATGAATCAGGTTCTGTATAGGTACCTAGGATCGATAATAATTTAAGCTTAATGATCACCATGGGTGATGTGGATCTCAACCTTTGCTACAAGGTTGAATATGATACACATATGACATGGATGCAAGAAGGAACTCACCACAGAGTTCGAATGATACTGAGGCTCATATCAGTAGACCCATCTAACGAGAGATGGCACAGATAGATATGCAGAAGATCATTCAATACAGAAATGAAAAATGAAAGATCTCAATTTGATGCTTTACTTCCTAGGTCTGGAAGTATGGCAAGGCTCAGAAGGAATATTTATCAATCAGGGAAAGTATGATGAGAAATATGACTTGAGGTGTTGGAATGGACACTCTTATGGATTCCAGCTTGAAGCCGTTAGGGGATAACTCATCAGAGTTAGTGGATATAACTCTGTACAGTCAAATTATTGGGTCTTTGATATATCTAACATATACTAGGTTAGATATATGCTCTGTTTTGAACACCTTGAGTTAGTATCTAGTGGAAACTAGATGTGTTTACCTGATAGTTGCAAAGTATGTGATGAGGCACATAAAGGACACGATAGAATTTGATCTATGCTATCTTGAAGATCATGACTTCAAATGGCTATTCAGATTCTGTTTGGGCAGGAAGTGTATCAGACAAGAAGAACACCTCGAGAGGATGTTATTGTCTGGGATTAGCCATGATCTCGTGGTTTAGCTGGAAGCAGTCTAGTGTGACTCTCAGCACAAGCGGAATATATGGCTGCTTGCTCTGCTAGTTGTGAAGAAGTTTGGCTTTAGGATTGTTTGACTTAGAGTTAGAACCAACTGAGATCCTATGTGATAATTAGAGTTGTATCAAGATGACATAGAATCTAGTGTTCCATGATAAGTCAAAGAACATAGGGAACTAACAAGATATGTCACAGAAATGAACTCTAAAAGTTTGAATTTGTAACAGGTTACCATTGTACTAACCAAGCCCCTACGTCAAGTGAAGAAGTTACCAACCAAACCTCTGTCTCGAGTGAAGTTTGAATACTTCCGAGACAAGCTTGGTGTAGTTCAAAAGGACCGTCCTCGAAAGGGGGAGTAGTATAGTCACTACTGATGAGATTGTCTCATCAAACAACAAGGTCGTTGATGAGGTAACCTGTTCTCTACACCCAGTTACTTAGAATTATTTAGATTTAGGACTCTTATACTTAGAATACTTAGCTTTACTTATACATGCTTTTGATGATAGATGTATTGGTAAGAATACATGCTAGATGTATACATGTTTTGGTGTGATGTATACATGTTTAGATGTATTAGTAAGAATACATGCTAGTTGTGATGTATACATGTTCTGATGTGATGTGTACATGTTTTGATTAGTGATGTATACATGTTTTGTTGTACACATGTTTTGATGTGATGTGTACATGTGTTGATTAAGTGATGAATACATGTTTTGATGTACACATGTCTTGATGTGATGTATACATGTTTTGATGTGATATATGATTGTACCTGTATGGATGAGAAAAGAGTTGAGGGGATTGGATCATCCCTGGACTTTCAGTCCTAAAGAGAGCCGTAGACGTAAGGTCTCCGAGAATGAAGTCCTTAGTGGACAGTTGAGGGGATTGGATCATCCCTGGACTTTCAGTCCTAAAGAGAGCCGTAGACGTGAGGTCTCCGAGAATGAAGTCCTTAGTGGACAGTTGAGGGGATTGGATCATCCCTGGACTTTCAGTCCTAAAGAGAACCGTAGACGTAAGGTCTCCGAGAATGAAGTCCTTAGTGGACAGTTGAGGGGATTGGATCATCCCTGGACTTTCAGTCCTAAAGAGAGCCGTAGACGTGAGGTCTCCGAGAATGAAGTCCTTAGTGGACAGTTGAGGGGATTGGATCATCCCTGGACTTTCAGTCCTAAAGAGAACCGTAGACGTAAGGTCTCCGAGAATGAAGTCCTTAGTGGACAGTTGAGGGGATTGGATCATCCCTGGACTTTCATCCCTAAAGAGAACCGTAGACGTAAGGTCTCCGAGAATGAAGTCCTTAGTGGACAGTTGAGGGGATTGGATCATCCCTGGACTTTCAGTCCTAAAGAGAACCGTAGACGTAAGGTCTCCGAGAATGAAGTCCTTAGTGGACAGTTGAGGGGATTGGATCATCCCTGGACTTTCAGTCCTAAAGAGAGCCGTAGACGAGAGGTCTCCGAGAATGAAGTCCTTGGTGGACTTGAGGGGATTGGATCATCCCTGGACTCTCAGTCCTAAAGAGAGCCGTAGACGTGAGGTCTCCGAGAATAGAAGATAGGACTGCATCGTCCCTGGACCTTAGTTCAAAATGTACGTGATGGGGATTGCATCATCCCGGAACTGATAGTTCAAAATGTACGTGATGGGGATTGCATCATCCCGGAACTGATAGTTCAAAATGTACGTGATGGGGATTGCATCATCCCGGAACTGATAGTTCAAAATGTACGTGATGGGGATTGCATCATCCCGGAACTGATAGTTCAAAATGTACGTGATGGGGATTGCATCATCCCGGAACTGGTAGTTCAAAATGTACGTGATGGGGATTGCATCATCCCGGAACTGATAGTTCAAAATGTACGTGATGGGGATTGCATCATCCCGGAACTGATAGTTCAAAATGTACGTGATGGGGATTGCATCATCCCGGAACTGATAGTTCAAAATGTACGTGATGGGGATTGCATCATCCCGGAACTGGTAGTTCAAAATGTACGTGATGGGGATTGCATCATCCCGGAACTGATAGTTCAAAATGTACGTGATGGGGATTGCATCATCCCGGAACTGGTAGTTCAAAATGTACGTGATGGGGATTGCATCATCCCGGAACTGATAGTTCAAAATGTACGTGATGGGGATTGCATCATCCCGGAACTGATAGTTCAAAATGTACGTGATGGGGATTGCATCATCCCGGAACTGATAGTTCAAAATGTACGTGAAGGGGATTGTATCATCCCCGGACTTCGGTCCCTGAATTGATCCGTAGACGAATGGTCTCCGAGAAAGTGATGGTATTAATGATGTGGTTACTCGTATCGGTAGGATACTTGTATTGATGATGTGGTTACTTGTATCGGTAGGATACTTGTATTGATGATGTGGTTACTTGTATCGGTAGGATACTTGTATTGATGATGTGGTTACTTGTATCGGTAGGATACTTGTACTGATGATGTGGTTACTTGTATCGGTAGGATACTTGTACTGATGATGTGGTTACTTGTATCGGTAGGATACTTGTATTGATGATGTGGTTACTTGTATCGGTAGGATACTTGTACTAATGATGTGGATACTTGTATTGTTATGGATACCTGTATTGATGACGATGCTGATGATCGTGTGATGACGATGCTGATGATCGTGTGATGACGATGCTGATGATCGTGTGATGACGATGCTGCTGATCGTGTGATGACGATGTTGATGATCATGTGATGACGATGCTGCTGATCGTGTGATGACGATGTTGATGATCATGTGATGATGATGCTAATGATCGTGTGATGACGATATTGATGATCGTATGATGACGATGCTAATGATCGTGTGTGACGATGCTGATGATCGTGTGATGACGATCTTGATGATCGTGTGATGACGATGCTAATGGTCGTGAGATGACGATACTGATGATCGTGAGGATCCAGATGTTGATGTTGTTGTAGTTGTTCGAGTGCTGCAGAAGATAAAGACTCAGTACTGAAGATGTTGATGTTCCAGTATTGAAGATGTTCCAGTAACTGCTTGAGTTACTGATGATGTTGAGAAAGCTTCCAATGATTTATAGATGTATCATGTATGATGTTGATGACTCCTTGCTCGTGCAGATACTGTTATAATATCCTTCTCGTTAAGGGGGAGTGTTAAATATTGTAACTTCAAAGAATATTATATTTGTACTTTATTATTCCGGAGATGATTCATTCCTCCGTGAAGATCTTATTGTATATCCGGAGATGTTTATTCCTCCGTCGGAATGTGGTAACTCGGGTTATTAGACTTCCCTAGTGGGGGTCGGCCCTAAATGTGTTATGTGGGTCAAAGGGTTATTAGACCACCCTAGAGGGGTCGGCCCAGTTAGTTGTAGTGGGTTATTTAACCTATTGGTTAAATACGAGCCTACGTGTACTTGTGTAAAATACATATCAAAGTAGTGTATAAATAGAGGAGGTGTGTTCCTCATTATATACACTCACTCATTCAAGGGAGGCGCACCTATTGGAGGAGAGGTCTGCTACAGTGGAGAAGGAGATCATGTCTTTGGTTTGCATCTTTGTATATTGCTGGTCATCTATATTGAGGAAGCTTTACTGGGTTTTCTACCCCATGAGGGTTTCCCAGGATAAATCTGTGTCTCTTGTGTTTATGCTATGCTTGTTGTTTCTTCAGTGATCCTGTATATGCTATTATTGTGAAATGGAATGTAATGCTGCTATTTTCTGTCTTAGCATATTGAATTTTAACAAATACCACAAGCCCATAAATCACCCATTATTGACCAAGTCATGACTATGAAATTACAACATTTTACAAGGAATTTTTTCATAAATTTTCGCTACGGGGGCGTGCCCCCGAACCCCCTCTAGGGGGGGCTCCCAAACTAGTCTCCACCCCCATGGTGACTATTTTAGGGGATAAATCCCCCCAAACCCCCCCTGTCATGGGTTGGGATCCAGACACGGCTGAAACACGACCTCTGAATAAGGAATATCAGGCTCCACAACCAACAATCTCCCACTTGGAGATTGATCACAACAACTCCACCACTGCTACATTTTCTAGACTATGCTTTGAACCTTGGATCTGGAAAATTTATCATCTTCACCTTCATGCTTGAAGGCTAGCTGAAACCGAGTAGGAACTTCATTTCTCTCCAATTACCACCTTTTGTTAACATGTCTACAGGATTCTGGATAGTGTGTATCTTTTCTAGCTTCAACGGTTCATCTTCCATAGCAAACCGTATGAAATGGTACTTGAGATGTATATGTTTAGTCTTAGAATGGAAGGCTAAGTTCTTTGCAAGATGAATGGAACTATGGTTGTCACTATACAACCTTCTATTCTCTTGCTTCTTACCCAATTCCTCCATGGACCTATGTAACCAAATCATCTCTTTACTAGCCTCTGTAGCAGCAACATACTCCACTTCCATTGTTGAAAGTGAAACAACCTTTTGCAGCTTCGAAATCCAACGTATTGTTGTTACACCTACAGTAAAGACATACCCTATGGTGCTCCTCCTACTATCTTTATCATCTTCCATATATGCATCAACATATCCCTGTAGAACAATGTTTGGACCTCCAAAACATAATGCATGAGTAGTAGTACCTCTCAAATACCTAAGAATCCACTGTACTGCCTTCCAATGTTATTTACATGGATTGTTCATATACCTTCTCACAACTCCCACTGCATGTGCAATATCTGGTCTTGTGCACACCATGGCATACAACAAGCTGCTAACCGCTGATGAATAGGGAACCCTGGACATGTAATCTATCTCTTCCTGTGTCTTGGGATACATCTCTTTACTTAGTTTGAAATGGCTGGCCAAAGGTGTACTAACTGGTTTTTCATTATCCATTCTAAACCTCTCTAACACCTTTTATATGTACTCACCCTGAGACAATGTCAATTTGCGGTTTTTCCTGTCTCTTGTTATTCTCATACCAAGGATTTGCTTTGTAGCACCCAAATTCTTCATCTCAAATGAATTAGCTAACTTCCTTTTGAGCACATTTATATCCTGCATGTTAGACCCTGCAACAAGCATGTCATCCACATATAATAACAAGATAATATATCTTCCATTATCTAGCCTCTTGAAATAAACACGGTGGTCAGAATGACATCTACTATAACCTTGTTATGTCATGAACCTGTCAAATTTCAGATACCACTACCTTGGAGCTTTCTTCAGGCCATACAAGCTCTTCTTAAACCTGCATACCAAATTCTCCTTCCCTTTGACCTCATACCCCTATGGATGCTGCATATAAATCTCTTCCTCCAAATCCCCATGGAGAAAGGTTGTTTTTACATCTAACTATTCAAGATGCAAATATTCTACCACCACTAGACTTAAAATAGTTCTAACTGAAGTCATTTTAACAACAGGAAAATATTTCATCAAAATCTATGCCTTTATTTTGTGCAAACCCCTTTACAACAAGTCTGGCCTTGTACCGCTTCTTTCATCCATCTTCTTCCTTCAACCTATAAACCCATTTATTCTGCAATTCTCTTTTACCAGCAGGAAACTGAACCAAATCCCAAGTCTGGTTTCTTACCAATGAGTCCATCTCCTCATTCATGCCTTGCTTCCATTTCCTTCTAGTTTCCACCCGCATTAATTCTTCATAACATGCTGGTTCATGAGAATCAGTCATCAATAAATAATACAGTGAAGGAGAGAATTGTTCAGGGGGTCTACTTAACCTGGTAGATCTCCTAACACTTGCAGGAGTTTAAGGTACCTGTTGATGTTCTTGGTTTTCTGACACCTTTGGAACTTCATTTTCTTTGATTTCATCAAGCATTGTGTACTCTATGTTTTCCTTTTCATGTTTCTTTCCCTGCAACTGATCTTTATACATGACCTTTTCATTGAATACCACATCTCTACTCTTAATGTTTTTTTTATTTTTATAATCCCATAAATGATAACCAAAATCATCAACCTCTTATCCAATAAAGGTACATTTATTTGATTTAGCCTCAAGCTTTGTTCTATTTTCTTTATCAATATGGACAAATGCTTCACAACCAAAAGTTCTCATAAGAGAGTAATTTACATTTTTACCTGTCCATGCTTTCTCTTGAATACCACCATCCAAAGCACTTGAAAGCCCTCTATTTATTAAGTAAACAACAGTATCTACAGCATTTTCCCAAAACTGAAAGGGCAGCCCTGCATGCAATCTTATACACCTTGCACGCTCCACGATTGTTTCATTCATCCTTTTTGACACGCCATTTTCTTGTGGTGTTCCTAGGATTGTCTTCTCTCTACGAATCCCATGGTATGTAAAATAACTATCAAACTCCTTGTCACAATATTCACCTCCATTATCATATCTGAGACACAAAACCAAAGCTTTCCATTTCTTAAAAGTAGCAAACACATCAGATTTCTGTCTAATGCAATAAACCCAAGTTCTTCTAGTTGCATTATCAATAAAAGTAACATAATAATGAGAGCCACCAAGAGATTGTACCTGATCCAGTCCCCATACATATGTATGTACAATATCTAACTTATCACTCTTCTTCTGTTTCCCAACCCTGAGAAATATGACTCTCTTATGTCTTCCATAAACACAGTTCTCACAGAATTCCAAACTTATCTGCTTCAGATCTGGAAGCAACTTTCTTGAGTTGATAATCTGCATCCCCTACTCACTCATGTGTCCAAGCCTATGATGCCATAATGTTGTATATGTTCCTGTGGAAGCTAAAGAGATAGAACAGTCAGTATTATGAGAACATAAATGCAGCATATCTATCATGTCTCATTTTTCTATCACCATTGATCCTTTAGTGATATTCTTCCACCACGTTTCTCCAAACGTAGATAAAAAACCACCATCTCTCAACAACCCTATTGATATCATATTTCTTTTCATAGCAGGAATATGCCTTACATCTTTCAGCATCCATTCACCATTCTTTAACTTTATCCATACCTTACCCATTCCAACAATTTTACATGGCTCGTCATCACCCAATAAAACATGTCCAAAATCGCCTGGAACATAATCACGAAATAATTTCCTATGGGGTGTAGCATTACATGAATCCCTTAAATCTACTACCCAATAATCACTAGTATTACCTAATGCAAGAATCAAATCATCTTGTAACACATCACCTACTACATTTGCTTCCTGGGTAGTCTCCTGTTGTCCATCTCATTTCTTCTTTAGAGATCTGCAGTCTTTCTTCAGACGTCCTTTCTTTCCACAGTTCCAACACTCTATCTTTCCCAATCTGGACTTGTATCTACCCTTCCTGGACTTGATGCGATTACCTAGGCTCTTTCCTCTCTCCCTTTGTCTTTCCCTGCTCTCCATGGTCAATGCATTACCTGATGTCTCACATGTGCTTTTTCTTCACATTTCCTTGCTAAGAATAACACCAACAACATCATCAAATTTCAAAGTGTTTGAACCAGAGACAATGTTAATTATAGCCATGACCAAGCCATTCTAGCATTCTAGCAATGAACACAAGATTAGAAGAGCCCTAACCTCATCATCAAAGTTCACTTTTACAGAACTTAGCTGATTTGTAATCGTATTAAATTCATTTAAATGATCAGCAACAGATCCACCTTCTGACATCTTCATATTAAATAAATGCTTCATTAGAAATACCTTATTGGAGGCCAAGGGTTTTTCATACAACTTACCCAATGCATTCATCATACCCTCCATTGTCGTTTCTTTTGAAATATTGAAAGCCATCGACGAAGCCAGGCAAAACCGTATTGTTCCCAGTGCCTTTCTATCAAGAACCTCCCATTCTTCGTCCTTCATAGTCACCAGTTGTTTTTCTTTTCCTCCCAATGGTAGGAATATATCCTTCTAATACATATAGTCCTCCATTTACATCTTCCATAACTATTATTTTTTTCCATTAAATTTCTCGACCTTAAAATTTCTTTCTTCCGCCATTTCTCCCACCCGAACTAGGAACCCTTCTTTCCTGCAATTTTATATGCCAAATAGACCTTTGGCTCCGATACCAATTGTTAGAAAAACAGGATCGCAAAGCAATAACAATAAACAAGATGCAAATATAAATCACATAAAACACATTACAAGAGAGACACCAATATAACGTGGTTCACCCAAGATGGGATAATTCCACACATAAATTTGCAGTCCTTATGATTATATCATCCAACAAATGAAGGGATACAACCTGCAACTTCCTCTTCACTCTCTCACAGTCTATCTCACACAATCATAGACATCTTTACAATGCTACAATACACAGCCGTACTACAATGACTTCCTTTTAAAGAGCGAATACCATGAGAAAATACTATGGAACACCCAATACCACAGGCCCATAAATCACCCATTATTGACCAAGTCATGACTATGAAATTACAACATTTTACAAGGCATTTTTTCCGAAAGACTATTTTGGGGGGGAAAACCCCCCCCGTCATGGGTTGGAATCCAAACACGGGTGAAATACGACCTATGAATAAGGAATATCAAGCTCCACAATCAACATTCCACAACATGGCAGTGCTCGAAAACTTGAATCCAATAGTATAAATAGTCAGATAAATACACCTCGCATGCCCTTGTATGGGCCAAAATGTGGGTTTTTAATTTGCACATTCAAGTTTGGAGTAAGATCATAATTTCTAAACATTCATTTTCTTTTTCTAAGAGTTTCAACTCTCCTTTTTATATTTCATCTCCATTACATTAGTCCACACTATTTGATCTTTCCTTTTATCCATCAAGTTTTCAAGTTTTGGGGGATTTTCAACTGGAAAAGACCCCTGTATTTCATTCCACAATGCAGCGTCATAACTATTGAAATAATACCCACACAATCCTACGTGGATAAGGTTTGAATAGTCATTCACCTATGTATTTGTTGAAATTAAGGGCCATACAGTTATAAGAATATGGGGATTCTAATATGCAAGCTAGATAGTATGGAACTAGAGAGACTGAGTGCATCACACCCTAAAGAAACCTACCTAAAGGGATGTTTTTTCATATGGAATAATGTCCCCATGTGGTCTACTGAAGGTATTTTAAATTCCATTGATGTGATTGAGCCTGCAACTCCTAGAAAATATCATCTAAATGTGGAATTTGAATGGGTACTTTTAGGTCTTGCATAAGATCTATAGTTTCCAGTGTTAGGTATGTATTTTTTGAACGGGTTACCTTCTTATGGACAAGAAATCAACCCAAAGTATACTCTACAAGGGATCATGACACTAACAAAATTAATGAAGTACCACTACAAGGATAGGGAAAACAAGAAATAGGGACGTGTCTCAATAGATAGAATAGAGTTATTGTTCTCTAGTGCATAGCCCACATGATTTTGTATATTGGATGCTCTTTTTCACCATCTAGTGTCAAAAAATATGCACGCATTAATTATGGGTAAATGATTGTATGGGAAAGTCTTTGATTAGGAATCAACATTGATGATGATGGAGTACATCTATTTGAGGGCATGTAGGATGTGGTCAGGTTGGGGGAGTTCATTTTGGAGCCTCATATGCTCCTTAATTTTAAAGTGGTTCCCATCTATCTAGTCAAATGTTTTCTCATAATAGTGGCACATGATCCCTACATGACTTACTAGAAATATATGTTCACATTAATTAGGAAGTAGAAATATTGGTCTACAGTTTAATCATGAATTATTTGTTGTTTCAGAGTAATAAATAATTGTGATCTAAGAGTTCCCATATTAGGGTATATAATTAAATGAACTACCTTTGAGGATATGTAGAGTCGCGTGTTGACATCTCAACCAATTGGAGGCCATTAATGAGGAAAGTGGCACAATCACTTGATATTGTGCGTGAACTAGTGTGAATGGGACCCTAGTAGTATCCTTGTAAGTTTGGGGAAGGGGTAGGGGAATTTTCGCTAATCCTAAAAAATATTATTATTTTCATGTGTGTATCTCCCCTATTATATCCCTAAGCAAAAAGAATAAATTATTTTTCTTCTACATTTAACATATAAATATTTACAAAAACAATATCCAAATATAAATATATTTAATGAATAACTTACCATGGGACGATATTCATTCCCCCCTTCAGAGTGTCCATGCTCTGTACAATGTTTTTTAGTTGTTTTCATTAAAAGTCTCCTCCTAGTATATCCCCTGCATCTATTACAAGGGAAATAACATTTTCCATCACTAGCCATTGCATCCAAAGCAACTTCCACACCTAGATTCCCACCTGGATGAATGTTATCTAACATTCTTCTTTGCCAAAATTGTACTGATATTGAGTATCTTCAAAAATTAACCTGCAATGTAACTATTTGTAATGCACTTAACAAAATACATTATGTTTGTATAGCAACAGCGTCGAACGCCATTAATCGTATGCCATTAATATTTCACCTGCAAGTAGGTCGGATATGTGACGCGTTATAGATTCGTTCAATATACGGCGTATAGTCAATTATTCAAGGAAACGGTGAGGGAATCGGGTATTCGACGAACGTTGCGCAGTTTAAAAAACCTAAAATAAAAAAATAAGTAAAATCCAACAATTTTTTCCGATTTTAGCTCTATTGTCGGAATCCGCCATCGGATTTTCTGCCCAAATGTAGTAGTGGGTTCAAACGCTTTATAAACCAAAGGTTAAATGGGTTGTTGAGAAACTGTAGATAGCTCCGGAGAAAAATATCCTTCACACACGAACCACACTCCCCATACCTATGGAATAGTAGGGCACATGTGAGTAAGGTGATCTCCAGTGCAAAACCTACAAGAGAACTTAGGCTTGCATCCTATTGGTCTAGATTTTTCCACAATATTAGTACTCTTATCATGACTAGCATTGGATGATAACTTCCCCCCAGTATGAATTACAATTTCTAGTTTCTCAGAAGTAGAATATTTTTGAGATAGGGACTCACTGTTTATACCTCTCGAAGTGTAGGGCACAAGTGAGTAAGGTGTCCTCCCTTGCAAAGCTTACAAGGGAACTTGATATTTTGTTATATTTGTTTTCAATTGTCAAATGTGTCAACATTCTCATCATTACTTGCAACAAGTGGTTGTTTTCCCTGAGCATGACTGGCAATGTTAGGTTACTTGTCTCCAGTGTAAATTGAAATGAATAATGACTTGTCTCTAGTATGAATTGCATTGACTGGTGACTTATTATCAATGTGACTTGTAGTGGTAAGGATGTGTATTCAACATGACTAGAAGTGGTAAATTACTTATTTCCAATATGACTTGTAGTGACTGAATGTTTTCCCCAAGCATTACTTGTAGTGGTTGGTTGTTGGTCTCTAGTATGACTTGTAGTGACTAAATATTTGCCCCCAACATGACTTGCAGTGCCTGGTTGTTGGTCTCCAGTATGACTTGCCGTGAGGAGCGGCATGTCTCTAGTATCAGTGACTGGTGACTTTCCCCTAGCATTACTTGCATTGGATGAGGAAGTACCCCTAGCATGACTTGCAGTGGTTGGTGGCATACCCCCTTGTCTTCGCATCTTCTTCTTATTCTTCATCTTTCTATTCCTTTTAGGTTGTTGGTTACTAGTATCTATACTTTCACCACATGATCTAGGAGGAGGACAATATGTCATTGGTGAAGAAGGGAAAGGATTTTGATGCTCTTGACATACAATGTGTTATCCCTAAAGTTGAACCTAGACTACGGGATTCAAGCTTAAGGAAATATTTGTACAAATCAAATAAAATCACACTGAAAACACCAATTGGTATGAAATCAAAAAATTGCAAAGGCATCACACAATTTACAAGAAACCAAACTGGTATATGTCAATTAATATTAAATCAAATCTGTTTTGCATATATCACACAATCCATACTGTATTATATGGGTATTTACAATCTTTACAAGCAAACATGACACTTTTAAAAGGATAGGCTGGTATGAAATCAGAGTTACAGGAAATCTAAATAAATACTGCATAACATGGAGTATATCACAAAGTTCAATATATAGGTACTATGATCCTAAATCATGAAGTGAAACTGTCAATGTTTATAAAAATAAAAAGATAACTGTCTTTTCATGATAAGAATTATTGTAATGGAATATATATGACCATATACATAACAAAGTTATCAGAAGGAAAATTCATATAATACAAGGGAAAATCATCATCATGTTTATTCAAAAATAGAACCTGTTACTGAGGCTGCAAAATGCTCATGTTACACAGATGTGCTCACAGTTGACCATGCATTACTCCCAAAACTGCCAACCCCTAGTTTTCTAACCGAGCCTTCCTTTTGTACCAAAATCCTCTATCTAGCAATTAACCATAGATCCTAAATTTCTGGATCGAACTTCCTTCAAAAGTGGGAAGTTAATCCTTTACAAAATTTTAGGATACAAGTGTCATACAGATGTCAAATATAACAACATAAGTTCAAAATCAACTAACTTTTAAACACCTAAAGGCTTCTAGAAGCCTCAGCTAAGGCAGCTAAATCACTAAGCACCTGTGAACGCTTTTGAAGCCTCGCCAATTCAACATCTTTATCACTTTCCTTGTTCTGGGTTTTGAGCTGCTCCAGCTGTCTTTGCATGTCTTGTTTCTCCTTGAGGATATTCTTAGAAATCTTCAGTAATTTTTGGAACTCTGATTCCTTATTTTCCATGTCTTCTCGCAATCTTTTGTTTGCCACCATTAATTTCTCATTAATGTCCTGCAGGTATATTGTTTGTTCTTTATAAGTTTGAAGAGATCTTTTACATTGACCAAGTTCTGAGGAAATATCCAAATCCTCCTCTCTTATGCAACCTCTTTCTTCAGTCAGATTTCTTGATACTGAACCTTCTTCAAAATTGCTTTGTTTATTTGTACAAAACATTTCTGGTGTGGAACCTGCTACACCCTGCATGTCAATAAACTGTTCCATGTCCTCATCATACTTGTCCTCTGCTGTATGTACTAGTCCTTCACTTGCAGCATCTTCAATAACCACAACTTCCTTATCATCTTCCATAACTGTTCTTTCTTCCATCTTCATTTTCTCACTGAGTCTGGTTCTTGGTCTTCCTTCCCTGAATAACTATTTACAACTCTTCTTCTTTGAAGCAATGCTTTTAATCATATCACTAAGCTTTTCTAGATTTTCTTGTGTGCAGGGTGTTTCAGGGCTCAAATTACTCTGCACAGCATCATTTTCTTTATTTTTACCCTTTTTAACTATTTCTGTAGGGTTCGATGTCTGCTGGTTAGCATCCTCAATCATCTTCTTGCCTTTCTCTTTAGGATTATCACTAAACCCTAACTCTGTCAGCAGGGAACCCCATGTTCTTTCTTCTTTTTGCAACTGAGTTAGAATCAACAATTTAATTAGCCCCTGGTGATAAACCGAGCGAGCTGTATGTGCTGGATGGCCTTGAATCTTGGCAACCATTTTTTGGAGGCTCTTAAACAGGTAAAATGGAAGATTCAACTGTGTACTACCATGAATATGCATTAGAAGTTTCAAATGGCACTTTAAAACCCTATCATACCTTCCATCACAAGTGATATAATTTTGAATTATCTCCAATGGCACTCTCCATTCTGGCTTCATTTTGCTAACATGAACTCCATTTTCCAGTCGAGCTTTTCACTTCCCAGGATCAAGAATTCGTTGAAATCTTCTTTGAAATCCTTTTGTTTAAACCATTTTTCACCTTCTGCAGGAAGACTGATAGCTTCAGCAATAGAATCTTCATTGACTCTCACGGTTAAGGTTTGTAGATGAACCCTGTCATTATCATAATTTTCAATAAAAGCCATTGTCAATTGTGAATGATATCCCTGCAATTTCTCACAAAAACTGAACCATCCCGACCTCTGTATCAATTTTGCAGTCCTTGGAAACTGTTTAATCCAATCTGTATTACTCGGTTCCAATCTACAAATGAAACCTCCCTGCTTTTTCTTCACGACCCTCTCTGGATCCTCTTCAATTTTAGTTACCTTGGACATTATAAACCCTAAATTGGCTTCAACTCAGTTGTATGAGCCAATAATGCTTTTATATTTCGGCTAAAAACATTAATATTCTGCTGCACATGACCCTGTTAAACATTCAACTCAGCAAAGTCTTCACGCAGCACTGTTCTGAATAGGGCATTTGTCATGCGGCGGTGTGCTTTAAGAATGGCGATGTTGAAACTGCGTGCTCTGCTATGCAAGGAAACCAAATGTATTCGATTTCTAAATTTGCAAGCGCTAGGGTTCAGACATAAACCCAAAATTTTCAGAACCTTCACCTAACCCTGCTCATGATCAGATGGCGATGAACAATGAACCAAGCCATTCTGTGAATACCCTTCTTCAGCAGAATAATGAAAAACATTTTGATGGAACATGTGCATTGGGCTATTCTTGTTATGATGACCACACTTACTCATTATATGAACGGTTTTGACCTTGACATGACAACACCTGTATTGCTTCATAATTGCCACCATACCATATGACTCATTATTTCATGGTCAGGGATGTAAAAACATATAGGATGTTGAATTCTTATAACATAATCTCACATTCCATGAAATAACTCATAAACCACTTAATAAAATGTCATGTGACCATTTTGACATAAAAAGAAATCAATATGCTGCAGGCTCACAAGATGCTGCCAGTTTAGAAAAATGCCACCAGTCTGTAAGATTGCATCCTGTAACACATACCTTTTTTGCACATGCATGGGCTCATAATTAATGAATAAAAACTTTGATGATTTTAGGTAACTCAGGAAACCTAATAGTGAAAAAGCAAATATAAAATATGAACAAGGTAAAATTAAAAATAATAAAAACAAATCATAAGTAGAAGGGACAACCCTAGAGATAACATCTGGCTTTGTCTGGGGACAAAGTTTCTTTCAAGGACTTTGAGAACTTGATGATCAATTCCATGTCCATTGGGTTGGAGTCTTATTTGCAATAAAATGATATATACAATGACTATGTACAATCACCCCTTGTCTTTTATTCTGTGTAAAAAGGTTTTAAGAAACGTCCATTGACTGGACCTGCAATCTCTTCTCCTTTCAAATTTTGCAAGACATAAGTTATCAAACTTCCCATGCTTACCTTTTTCATCTTTTCTTGCATCCCATCTGAGCACAAGATCACCAACTGTAAACAAATCTTTTTTAACCCTTTTATCAATACTTTCTTTCATCCTTTTTTGATGTTTCTCAGCTGTATCCTTGATGGCTTCTCTCTCCTGCTGCAATTGCACTATCTGGAACATTCGTCTCCTGATATCATCTGGATCTTCTTCAATTTCCTGCAAAAACTTCATGACTGGAGTGACTAAATGGACAGGGAAAACAGCATCAGTCCCATAAACCAATTGGAAAGGGGATGTCCCAATTGACTTTTTAATCGTTACTCTATCAGCCCATAGAGCAAATTTTAATTTGCTGTCCCAACTTCGTTTATTTTCAAAAAGAATTTTCTTGATACTGTTTACAATGTTTTTGTTACTAGATTCTGCTAATCCATTTCCTTGTGGATAGTATGGTGTAGACTGCTTAAGGCTAATGTTATTCTCCTGACAAAAATTCACCATCTTTTTTTATTTGAAGGCAGGGGCATTTTCAGTGAGTAATTTTCTGGGGCATCCAAACCTACTCAAAATATTTTCTTGAAGGAAAGTAATTATTACATGTTCTGTTGCTCTCCTTGTTGGAACTGCTTCCACCCATTTTGTGAAGAAATCAGTAGCAGTCAAAATCCATTTATGCTGTCCACTAGATGGAGGGTGAATTTCACCAATAAAGTCTAGTCCCCACTGCTGAAATGGACCATTCACAGAAATAGGCTTTAGAGGTAAGGATTGAAGCTTTTGCTTACCTGCGAACTTCTAACACTCAATACATGATCTAACCTGTTGATAAACATCTGAAAACAGGGTAGGCCAGTAGTATCCTGCTCTCAAGATTTTGAAGGCAGTTTCCTTCCAATACTTATGTCCTCCACACACTCCACTATGCAATTCTGAAATCACAGCATGAACTTCATATCTCTCCAAACATTTCAACAGTATCCCTCCCGGGTCCTTCCAATACAACATCTGATCCATTAAAACATACTTCATGGCTTTTAGTTTCAAAGATCTGCATTCATTCCTGTTTAATTCAAGAGGGCATTGTAAATACAAAAGAAAGTACACCACATCCTTATACCAATCAGATTCAGCATACCTGTTATAAATTTGCTCTTTACTCTGCTCTGTTGTCATAATCTGCTCTGTCTGCTCTTCCATAATGTGAAGATTCAAAACCTGACAATTTGACTCTGTGAGCAATTTAGCAAGTCCCTGTCCTTTTACCAATTTTGTTGGCTTAATTTCTACGTCATATTCCATGACCTTAGTTATCCATCTGCCTCTCTTGCCTTCACTGTCAGGCTGTGCCAGAATTTCCTTAACTGCTGCATTTGGGACATATGCCACAACCTTAGAGTGTAAAACGTATATTCTAAAAAAATTCAGAGCTTTAACTAAGGCATAGGCCTGTTTCTCCATTATATTATACTTCAGCTCAGAATCTCTTAATGTTTTGCTGAAAAATGATATAGGTTGTTCCAAATTATCAGAGTTCTTTTGTAACAACACAGCAGCAATAGTGTCTTCTGATGCAAATGAAAATATGGCAAAATCCTTTGTGTAATCAGGAGCTATCAGCACCGAGGTTTCTATCAATGCCTGTTTTATGTTTTCAAATGATTGTTTAGCCTGTTTAGACCACTTAACCTCATTGTCCTTCTTGAGCATTTGAGTGATATGCTTTATTATCTCTGCAAAATTTGGGATAAACCATCTTAAGAAGTTGATTTTTCCAACAAAGGATTGAATTTCTTTTTTGTTTCTGGGAATGTTGATTTTTAGAATAGCCTTGACTCTCTCTGGATCTATCTTTATTCCCTCAGCAGACACAATATGGCCTAACAGTTTGCCTTCTGTCAGGGCAAAGTGAGATTTTTTAGGATTTAGTGATAAACCAAACCTTCTACATTTGACAAAAATTTGTCTTAAGTGTTTAAGATGCTCTTCATTGGATTTGGAAAAGACTGTGATGTCATCCTGGTATATCACCACAAACTTTTCATTTTCTCCCACAAAAGCTATATCCATAACCCTCTGAAAAGTAGCACCTACATTCATGAGCCCAAAAGGCATTTTGTCATACATAAAGGTTCCCCAAGGCGTGGTGAATGTTGTTTTCTCTCGATCTTCTGGCTGAACTGCAATCTGGTTATAACCAGAAAATCCATCAATCATTGAAAGCCTGTGAGCACCTACTACCTTCTGCAAAATTTGATCTATCTTTGGCAATGAATAGTTATCTTTGAGGCATGATTTATTCAGATTACGGAAGTCTACACATAATCTTATCTCTCCATTTTTATTCCGTACAGGGACTAAATTTGCAACCCAAGATGAATATCTCAAAGGCACAATGATTTTTGCATCTAACAATTTTTTCACCTCTTTTTCAATTACTGGCAGCAATGCTGGATTTAGCCTTCTAAGCTTCTGCCTAAAAGGCTTAGTGTTTGGTTTTAGAGGGATCCTGTGCTGAATTATGTTGGTATCATATGTTTTCAAATCCTGATATGACCAAGCAAAAATGTCTTTATATTCTTTCAGCAAATCTAGATATTTTCTTCTTTCATCGTCTGACAGCAATTTTGACAATTTTATCATTTGAGGCTGCTTTTCAGAACCAATGTTATATTCCATAACATTTTCTTCAGTAGTCTATAGAGTAGGTTTTGTCAGTGTATCATCTTTTGAAAACAATCTTTCTAAAGGAACAAGTCCCTTTGGAATGAAATTCCCTTTTAGCTCCACAATTTTATGATCAGCAATTGAATTATTTATGCATGGTTCATTTTCCACCCATTCTGAATCCTGTTCATGATCAACAGTATCGTCTGAAAATTCACCTACCAATTCCAGAAATTCTTTTATTTCAGATCATCATTAAAAACCTTCCAATGTTTAATATTATCTGGGACAGCAGGTCTGTACCTAACATCAATTGGATATTTCAGATGAGTAACCTTTGGCACTTTGAAATAGGCTGCTGCTAAGGCTAAGGAATCAGTTGTTTCATTATATTCTCTTGGGACAAAGATGATATTAAAGGCTATGAAATAATTTTCAATTAGATCCCAGACTTCATTTCTATAAACTTTCAACAACTGCTGCTTTACCTGGTACACCTTTTTTACTTGCTGAATTATTAATTCGGAGTCGCCAAATACAGCAAGCTCCTTAATGCCCAAGTCCTTTGCTGCCCTTAATCCAAGGATCAAAGCCTCATATTTAGCAGTATTGTTTGTTGTTTTAAATTCCAATTTGAACATAAGAGAAATAGTTTCCCCTCCAGCTGAAATCAATAACACTCCTGCTCCTGCCCCTTCTTTACTTGATGCACCATCAAAATACATTTGCCATAAGCCATCATGTTCTTCTCTTCTTCCCTGAATTGAGACATCTTTTTCTACCTTTAAAACACCCTCAGATTCATCATTCAATTGCAACATACAAGACCCAAGGGTTTCATCAATTGAATAAATAGGGTGATTATTAGGGTGGTTGCTGTCACTTACCAAGTATGCCATTTGAACTTCTCTATACAATCTTCTGAATTCACCCCCGAATACTGGAATTGTAGCATATGAAAGATCCATCTGCAAAGTTCCTCCCACCTTTTTTGCCCAAGATCTAGACAACAACATACCAAACTTGGGAGAAATATCTGCCACCACAACATCCATCAATATACTCTTCATGGGTATCTGGGTTAGATTCACCACCAAGTCTTTAATCACCCCAATACATTTGACTGCCCTGGAATCAAATGCATATAAATCATGGTATGGCCTTGTTATACTCAGTCCTAAAGCTTCCATGACTGCTTTAGGCATAAGGTTGTGTGAAGCTCCTGAATCCAACAAACAATTATGCAGCAGTTGATCATGTACAGAAAAGGTTATGTAAAATGGCGGAGGATATTCTGAATTACCATCTGGTTGATCAAAAGTTTTCGATCCCACAATGATAGTAGGATTCTCATCCTGCAGATTAATTTCATCAGAAGGCACAAGACTAGAATTCACTGCATTGCTAAAGGTTTTAAAGGTTGCTTCCCTGTAAACTTTATTTTTAATCAACTCAGTCAAAGGCACAGGGATCTTTACCTTATTTAATTCATGTTCAAAATTGAAACCACCAATAGACTTATTAATCTCCTCTGGATTCACATCTTCATCTTTCTTCTGATTTACATTTTGTTTCTGGTTTGCAGGCAGATTTTGTTTAAAAGAAGAAGCTTTCACCACTTTCTTAGTTTGTGCTGCATGTTTTACCCCTGACCTTAAGCCATATATTTTTGTGGAATTTGCTGGCAGACCTCTGGCATAGACATCTGATAATCATCTTCTTTGTATTGATCTAACTCTGTAGCATATTGATAATCAGACCGAGTTATAAAATGTGAAGGAGCATCATCATCAAACTGTCTAATATTATGTTCCTCAACTTCCAATTCATCTAACTCACCTTCATCAAATTCATATGATTCATCCGCTCTGACATTATTGTTTTGAAAAGGAGGCTGAATCTTTTGGTCTTCATTTTCTCATCTCTCCCTCTGTATATCATTATTTCGCCCTTCTCTTGGGAAGAATCTAGGTGCAAAAGGTCTTCTGAACTGATTCGGATTTCTATCACCTTCAGGCATGGGTTTACTCTGATTTCTATTCCTATTTCCCACTTCCAATCTATCAATCTTGTCATACAAATTTTTTATGAGTTTACTCATTTCATCTATTCTGCCCTCTGATGCCTTTCCTACATGACTGGATGTACTGACTATTTTCTTTCCTTTTTTGTCCATAGTTTGATCTTCTATTTCATCTTTTAGTCTGTTGGAGGCCAAAATGTTTGATTCTACTTCTAATGCTGCATTTTGCATGTTTTGAAGTGAATCTGATTTTCTTTCTCTTAATAGCAAAGAAAACTCATAATTAAATGAATTTGCATAAGACAACATTGCTGATGTCTCAGTAGGTTTAATTTGAGCTGGGATCTTGCTATACACTTTGTTAAATCTTTTGGAAAACTCACCCACTGTTTCACCCTTTTTTCTTTTTAAAGATTCAAACTCTGTTTGGTAATACAAGAAATCTTTCGTGTCCCCCCAGCGTCTCAGAAATACTTCTTGTAATGCATCAATACCATCTATGGAATTTGGTGGTAATTCCTGAAACCATGTTCTAACCTCACCATCTAGACTTTGGACAAATAATCTCATCCAAACATCTGCATGCTCATAATTATGATTGTCTGTAAAAGCTATGAATATATTCCAATGGCCTTCTGCAGTAACATCTCCCTGGCCATCAAACCTTGGCAGATACTTATGATAATCTTCTCCTGGAAGAGCATTGAGGGGCTGAGGCAAAACAAGGGGGGCATATCTTGCTGCTACCATAGCAGCCATTCGGTTTTGAGCCATTTTAGGGTGGTTTGTATTCAACTGAAAACTGCTTGACTGTTGTGATGAGGGATACAAAATACCAAGATTAGGTTGATTTACTGGGACTGTTTTAACCAGAGGAGTATGAATTGAAGATAAAGAAGAAGCACATGTTTGTAATGCTTCAAGATTAACTTGTTCTGATATCAAGGGATTTGTAAAAACCTGAAAATTGTCAACTTTGGAAGGGGTAAATAACAAATATAACTCCTCTTGACCCCTTTCTGAATGTAGATTTAGAAAAGGAAGTGGGAAAGATGCAAATTCAGGGATCTCTGAAGTAGAGACCAGATTTCTCCTGGCCTCCTTTAATAACTGCTCAGGATCTGAGACTCCTGGATTTAAAGGGGATGAGGGATTTCCTCGAGTCCCTATCCTCTTTGAAGCCACTGTAACTTTTTAAAAGGTGACTGAATGTAGTCTGTATCAAGTTTTGCTGATTCTGTTCACCTTACAAAATCAGTTCCATGAAACTTTCAATTACCCAGGGAAGATATCCTTTCCTTTATCCGTCCCCGGCAACGGCGCCAAAAGATGTTATCCCTAAAGTTGAACCTAGACTACGGGATTCAAGCTTAAGGAAATCTTTGTACAAATCAAATAAAATCACACTGAAAACACCAATTGGTATGAAATCAAAAAATTGCAAAGGCATCACACAATTTACAAGAAACCAAACTGGTATATGTCAATTAATATTAAATCAAATCTGTTTTGCATATATCACACAATCCATACTGTATTATATGGGTATTTACAATCTTTACAAGCAAACATGACACTTTTAAAAGGATAGGCTGGTATGAAATCAGAGTTACAGGAAATCTAAATAAATACTGCATAACATGGAGTATATCACAAAGTTCAATATATAGGTACTATGATCCTAAATCATGAAGTGAAACTGTCAATGTTTATAAAAATAAAAAGATAACTGTCTTTTCATGATAAGAATTATTGTAATGGAATATATATGACCATATACATAACAAAGTTATCAGAAGGACAATTCATATAATACAAGGGCAAATCATCATCATGTTTATTCAAAAATAGAACCTGTTACTGAGGCTGCAAAATGCTCATGTTACACAGATGTGCTCACAGTTGACCATGCATTACTCCCAAAACTGCCAACCCCTAGTTTTCTAACCGAGCCTTCCTTTTGTACCAAAATCCTCTATCTAGCAATTAACCATAGATCCTAAATTTCTGGATCGAACTTCCTTCAAAAGTGGGAAGTTAATCCTTTACAAAATTTTAGGATACAAGTGTCATACAGATGTCAAATATAACAACATAAGTTCAAAATCAACTAACTTTTAAACACCTAAAGGATTCTAGAAGCCTCAGCTAAGGCAGCTAAATCACTAAGCACCTGTGAACGCTTTTGAAGCCTCGCCAATTCAACATCTTTATCACTTTCCTTGTTCTGGGTTTTGAGTTGCTCCAGCTGTCTTTGCATGTCTCGTTTCTCCTTGAGGATATTCTTAGAAATCTTCAGTAATTTTTGGAACTTTGATTCCTTATTTTCCATGTCTTCTCGCAATCTTTTGTTTGCCACCATTAATTTCTCATTAATGTCCTGCAGGTATATTGTTTGTTCTTTATAAGTTTGAAGAGATCTTTTACATTGACCAAGTTCTGAGGAAATATCCAAATCCTCCTCTCTTATGCAACCTCTTTCTTCAGTCAGATTTCTTGATACTGAACCTTCTTCAAAATTGCTTTGTTTATTTGTACAAAACATTTCTGGTGTGGAACCTGCTACACCCTGCATGTCGATAAACTGTTCCATGTCCTCATCATACTTGTCCTCTGCTGTATGTACTAGTCCTTCGCTTGCAGCATCTTCAATAACCACAACTTCCTTATCATCTTCCATAACTGTTCTTTCTTCCATCTGCATTTTCTCACTGAGTCTGGTTCTTGGTCTGCCTTCCCTGAATAACTGTTTACAACTCTTCTTCTTTGAAGCAATGCTTTTAATCATATCACTAAGCTTTTCTGGATTTTCTTGTGTGCAGGGTGTTTCAGGGCTCAAATTACTCTGTACAGCATCATTTTCTTTATTTTTACCCTTTTTAACTATTTCTGTAGGGTTCGCTGTCTGCTGGTTAGCATCCTCAATCATCTTCTTGCCTTTCTCTTTAGGATTATCACTAAACCCTAACTCTGTCAGCAGGGAACCCCATGTTCTTTCTTCTTTTTGCAACTGAGTTAGAATCAACAATTTAATTAGCCCCTGGTGATAAACCGAGCGAGCTGTATGTGCTGGATGGCCTTGAATCTTGGAAACCATTTTTTGGAGGCTCTTAAAGAGGTAAAATGGAAGATTCAACTGTGTACTACCATGAATATGCATTAGAAGTTTCAAATGGCACTTTAAAACCCTATCATACCTTCCATCACAAGTGATATAATTTTGAATTACCTCCAATGGCACTCTCCATTCTGGCTTCATTTTGCTAACATGAACTCCATTTTTCCAGTCGAGCTTTTCACTTCCCAGGATCAAGAATTCGCTGAAATCTTCTTTGAAATCCTTTTGTTTAAACCATTTTTCACCTTCTGCAGGAACACTGATAGCTTCAGCAATAGAATCTTCATTGACTCTCACGGTTAAGGTTTGTAGCTGAACCCTGTCATTATCATAGTTTTCAATAAAAGCCATTGTCAATTGTGAATGATATCCCTGCAATTTATCACAAAAACTGAACCATCCCGACCTCTGTATCAATTTTGCAGTCCTTGGAAACTGTTTAATCCAATCTGTATTACTCGGTTCCAATCTACAAATGAAACCTCCCTGCTTTTTCTTCACGACCCTCTCTGGCTCCTCTTCAATTTCAGTTACCTTGGACATTATAAACCCTAAATTGGCTTCAACTCAGTTGTATGAGCCAATAATGCTTTTATATTTCGGCTAAAAACATTAATATTCTGCTGCACATGACCCTGTTAAACATTCAACTCAGCAAAGTCTTCACGCAACACTGTTCTGAACAGGGCATTTGTCATGCGGCGGTGTGCTTTAAGAATGGCGATGTTGAAACTGCGTGCTCTGCTATGCAAGGAAACCAAATGTATTCGATTTCTAAATTTGCAAGCGCTAGGGTTCAGACATAAACCCAAAATTTTCAGAACCTTCACCTAACCCTGCTCATGATCAGATGGCGATGAACAATGAACCAAGCCATTCTACGAATACCCTTCTTCCGTAGAATAATGAAAAACATTTTGATGGAACATGTGCATTGGGCTATTCTTGTTATGATGACCACACTTACTCATTATATGAACGGTTATGACCTTGACATGACAACACCTGTATTGCTTCATAATTGCCACCATACCATATGACTCATTATTTCATGGTCAGGGATGTAAAAACATATAGGATGTCGAATTCTTATAACATAATCTCACATTCCATGAAATAACTCATAAACCACTTAATAAAATGTCATGTGACCATTTTGAAATAAAAAGAAATCAATATGTTGCAGGCTCACAAGATGCTGCCAGTTTAGAAAAATGCCACCAGTCTGTAAGATTGCATCCTGTAACACATACCTTTTTTGCACATGCATGGGCTCATAATTAATGAATAAAAACTTTGATGATTTTAGGTAACTCAGGAAACCTAATAGTGAAAAAGCAAATATAAAATATGAACAAGGTAAAATTAAAAATAATAAAAACAAATCATAAGTAGAAGGAACAACCCTAGAGATAACACAATGCTTGCTTGAGAATAAATAGGAGAATTCAAGACATTTGGAGTGGAAAACAACCAATATGGTAGCCCTATAGTGAACCTAGGAAGATTCGAAGTGGCCATCAAGCGAGGAACAACATTTCTAACAAATGAGAAAACACAAGGATCCCCTTGCATAAGATTCCCTTGGTCGGTATCCTCAAGAATATTAGCCATATACTCTGATTCAAACAAGTAAGAAATATTTAAGGCCTTTTATGGAGGTCGAAAAATTGCAATCAACACAATCCTATAAAAGACTCTCTAAGATGCAGCCAAGCAAACTCACCCTCCCATAAATCAAAAAAGGGTGTTCAAGTCCTGAGTTCAATCAATGAAGAGCCAAACATGGTACTTATGAAATTTTACCTAGGATGATTAGGACAGTTATGCTAATCCTCATGTAACAATCACTAGGGTTGAAAGAAATCTCCTTTGTTGAATACCCTACCAAGGAGTTGAGGCGTAGATTCTACATATGTCTCATGTACCACAAGATATTCCCCTTGCAGTCACATGGGTGAAACCTAGGAAGAGAAACTAAGGATACCACTTCGCGTTGGGTAGTTAGGCGGAACGGTTGTCAGAAAGGGATTCTACAAATGGGTAGGGAACATAGGACACAAGTACTAGAAACTAAGATGTTAGTAAGTAGTGGTGTCACCCCAAGGACTTTCAACACTTGAACAACTCCCAAAATCCCATAACCCCACCAATCCAAACAACAGGGGAAAATATGCCCACTTGGACTAGTTTAACCTATCATCGGATTCCTGTGTTAGAGGTGACTTCTCGATAAGTACTCTATGTGAATTATGTAATTTTCACTCTTTAGTACTCCTAGTTTCGTTTTACGTGGACTTGGAGAAGTTAACTCTCCAATCATACAACTAAGGCCCTAGAACCTAGACTATTGTTGGTTTTCTATCAAAGAAAAACAAGTTTAGTTCATTTTAGTTATGTTTTTTTAGAGGTTGTTAGTTACTCTGAGGGGTGTGGAAGTATATGCAAAATGGTGTTCCCAAATGTAATAAACATAAAATATAGCTTATTCATTCATATTAACTTCCAACATCATTCAAAATCTAACGAGATTTCATGACAAATCAAATCAAAACTTATTTTCATGCAAAATGTTAGAAAGATGAAAAGACACAAGCGTGTGGCCTCCTATTGAAGAAAACCTAAGAAAGAAAGACTTTTTTTTTATTCACCTCACAAGCTATGAAAGGGATAAAATAGAAGCAAACTAATATGACTTATAATACATGACAAACATATGCCAACTCACTTAAATAAAGATTATTTTTCTCCACTAAACATGTAATGAGAACAAGCCCAAACACCTAGGGTTTTTTAGGGCATAATGAAAAAAGCACTAAATGATTATTTGAAATCTCAAAGACCATAATTTTGGCAATCCAAGAAATACCTAAATCCCCACTAGACTTGATTGACCTAAATCTCCAGGAAAAAGACTTTTTTGACCCTAATTGTCACATCCCGGCCATCCATAGATCCGACCAACAGAGGGGAACATGAACAAATTACAAGCTTCTAAGTTTCACCTAATGGCCATATTACGAATTCATAACATTTAAAAAATGTGTGTAGAATAAATAAAAATACACGATGGAAAATAAACTCCATCCACATACGCATAGCATGCATTTACAAGCATAATCATCACGGACATCAATTAAAAACATTGTATATTAAAACACAAGAGAATAAGTATATTTAAACAACAAAGATCCAAGCAATTGGCTTTGTAAGAGAGATTTTCCACCTAATAATAGGCACTCTATCCATCATATACTCTTTCTACTGAGAGGCCACCCCCAAGTCAGGCTATGAGGCCACAAGGGTGAAGGAAACACCTACAAGCTTCTCTCCCTCAACCCACAACATGTCCTGCTCTCTATGATTTGCCAAATTATCAGACATAGCTCTACAAGGATCCCACTCAACCCTCACAACCTTGGCCCCTACAATACCTACCCCTCACAACACCCTTATGGGCTCATGCATCCCCTTCACCGATCCATGGTTCTATTAGGCAATCTATCTTGCCAGGTGCTTCCAATGTGTGACTTAAAGGAGACAAACATGTTATATGTTGTTGGAGATTCACCTATATCATGAATTCATGGCTTCTCATGAATCTGTGAGTATAAAAAATCAATGGGTAAGGGTTCCTAGCTTGCCTATCCTCTGTTTTCACCTACATCCATCTATTTTCCCTTCAAATCTGTCATCCCGTCTCTAAATTCAAATTTATGGGTTATACACAGTTTGGTAATTAGTCATGAACAACAATGGGGAGCTATGCCTAGTTTAGATATGCTTGAGAGAAGGATGGTAGAATGAGTTTTGAATCTAAGATATATGAGATCATGGTGAAAATACAACCGACAGAACTAACACCAAAGTGCATTCACCCCCATGCTTCAATAACTGCATGAGGTGACTTTTCCCATCAAGCTCACACATGTATACAATGATTGGATTCCATAATCAAAAGAAGGTAATTGGAATATTTAAATCACATGGTAGAATTTGTATGAGTTCTAAGGTTGACACTTGGCAACAAAGGATTTAGTCTCCCATAGGCCCCCTTTCCTCTTCCCCTTTGGTGGAATCATAACCCCTCTACTTCTCTTTACACAACCATCTTGGACCATTTTATTATTTATACAACATAATATTTACATATATTTCGAGTTATCATGACAAGCCAAACATACAGTCCAAATAATAATATTTACATCATACATCCCTTGCCATTCACTAGTCAGGCCTTGGATTTGAGTTCTGCACTAGGAAACCATACTAGCATATTTACATCATTTACCTAATTTTGGTTAAATATAGTCCAAGTCAAAATTGGGGATATTACACTAACCAAATGTTCGCAACTTTTCTTCCAGAAAGGTGCAATGAAAGGCTGCATTCGTGCCTACTTTCTATTAAAAGTACGAATGTTTGCGCTTTTCACTAAGAAAAGGTGCGAGTGAGACCTAGGAAACCTAATCAAGTAAAAAACTCAAAAAAGTAATAAGTTTTCAGGGGTTTATTATGAAGGAGACTAGGGTAAGTGTATACTGGACCCTATAACACCTATTAAAGTCTTGCAAAAAGGATAATATCTCTAACTTTGTGAATATAGCTTCTAACACTAGTCTTTTCGACCAATTTTGCAAACAAGGTGTGAGAAGAAATTGTCAATTTGAACTTTCTTGGGCTCAAACAAGACAATTAGGTCTACTAGGTAAACAAGTTTTTTTAACCCAATTCCCTTAAATATAAGGTAATCAGAGACACAAACAGTGAGATTGTGCTCTTGACTTAAACATTCAAGGCTTACCAAACTCAAAATCCACGAAAAGAAAATTAAGCAAAACACCTCAATTTTTTCACAATTTTAACTAATATCAAGGCAAATGCACTCCTAAATATCACCCATATCACGCCAAACATGATGTTGAACCTTCTATTATGCTTAGAGACTCCAAACAAAATAAGATTTTTAGGGGAAAAGAGGTAAATTGGATGAAAAGTCTTAGACTCTTCCCCCCTTGCACATGTTCAATGCAGAAAGCACGAACATTTGTGCATGTCTCCATAATTGAGAATGAATGCACCCTACCAAATGTGCTTGTATTTACAAAATGGCATGAATGGCACATGGGTTTGACTGACTTGAGAAAAATTCAATTTTTTTGGAAAACTTAATATGTTTGGGATACCTTTTAGAGACTAGAACACCCAAAATAGAATCGAGTGATCAAACAACAAGGGCCCTATAGAGGCTAACTCTCCCAAAGGGATTCGCCAATTCTATTGTTTAGAATGATATCCTATGACAAGGGGAAAGGTCACCAACATAGTGAAGTAAGTGGAAACAGGCCTAAATAATTTTTCTACAGGCTGACATGACTCTTAAACAAGCATTCTACATACTACAAGACCTTACAAAGCAAGAAAAACATAAAAGGAAAAGGAGGAAGAAGGATATATACCTTTTTGAATTTTTATCCTAGCTACTTCCTTAGCACTCTTCCAATCTACTTCTCAATTCCCAACTCAAACTTGGAGCACAGAAAAAACAACCTTCCTCAAAGACTTTTGACAATAAAGGAGAGTTCAAATCATATAAGGCATGTATATGATATGAAGCATGTACATTATATACTTAAGCAATACTTAATGTAATCAATAGACAATTCCTTAAAGTCAATAATCAAGCATTGAACACATTTGTTTTGGGGGAGGGAAATATGTTAGATTTCCATTATAACAATGAATGAGTACAATTCCTTACCTCAATCACTGCTAGTCTCCTTTTGAAAGCCCAAAATCGGTTCACTCTTCTCTTGCATGCCAATAATCCCACTCCAATATTCTGAATGTATTAAAATATGAGATCACTTGAGGGAAACAATCTCAATAGTCATGGATATGGTGATCACTAATAGGGATTACTGATACGGATGGGGATGGATAGGTATAGTGAATCTTGATTCCTATAGCATAATCTTATTACAATGGGTGTCCCCCTCCTTGGTCCATCTCATCTCCTTTTAAGTTTGACGGAGATAGTTGCATATGGTTACCAAGTAGTTCAGAGAGTTAAAACTGAGCTGAAACAGTTTAAAAACTTCCATAACTCCTCAAATTTCGAATTCTTATTATTTTTTCATGATTTGTTTAGGCATTTGCACCTTGCTCAAGGGAAACATGCAAATGGTTCATGCATTGCTAGTGTGGAATGTGTGATGGTTTTTTGGTTGCAAATTTATGGAATTAAGGGAAATGAGATGGGATATTGCTTTTATGGATTAGGTCCATCAATAGGAATCAAATCATAGCCTCTTCCATCTTTTAATGTCTTTTTTTGTGAACAATCAATGGCATTGAAGTGTTGTCTTTTGAACTATCGTCACGAGAAGAGAGGTGTTGATTTGAGCTATAAAACTTATAGTGTACAGGAATCCATATAAATATTTCATAATTAAACAATATGTTTAGACCCACAAGAGTAAATTGTGTGTGGATCCCCATAACATGAAGGAATCAAAATAAGCACCAACATGTCCTTACAACATTTCCATGTATTTTCCCACCGTAGAATTAACTCTCCATGTGTCTTAGTTATGTATTGAATTTGTCAAGTTATTCCTTACATATTTCATTAAATTATTCCAATCATCTATAAGAGTTTTATTTTCAACAATAAATTCATCAGTAAACTATAAAACCTTGACGAGATAAGCACCAACAATTTATACTATAGTACCTTGCCTCTAGGATCAAAAAACTAGACCTTAGCAACAATGGTATCATGTCTAATAGGCTCCACTCTTTCGTGAACATCCCATTTGCTTCACCCATCCCCTTTGTTTTACCCCTGGAAACATGGGTGAGGAAGCATATTTATCCAAGAGTTCCCAATTAATTATTAATGGTGTGTTATAGCATCATTTGAGACTACTAAATCAATAATGCTCACATGACCTACATATCAATAAATTATTGTGATGGATTGATCAAAATGTATTTAATTAGGATATTTTTCCACATAGACATGCTTTGCTTTAAGGAAATGATCATTCTTAGATGCTTCTTTATAGCATTATAGTTGCATCTCCTTTGGAAATCCTATAAAAATGCATGAAAAATGACATAATATTGAGTTAGGTTCATGGTATCTATACACATATACTCCAAAGAAACCCATTACCAACGATCTTAATCACCTCTTAAGACTATAAATTGAGACCAAGAGTTGGAGAAGAGAGGGGGGCATATTTTGCATACCCATGTGCTGGAGCAATCACAAAGGTTAATATTTCAGCTTTAATGACCTTTAGATCTACGTATGCCATATAACTTATGTGTGAGATTTGAGATCTAAAACTCTCAAGTTTTTATCATTCCCTTACGCATGTGGAGTTGGAGTCTTGAATGTTGTTAACAATTAAATTTCGCACACATGCAACATTTTAGCTAATCTTGCAATAAGGCATCATTAACATACAGCATGCGACACATCAAAGACATACTCATCAAATCCAGAAGAGAAATTGAGCCTCAAAGTACCAAATTCATGAATTTTGGGCTACTCGCGCTACTTTTCCTTCAAAATTCACACTACTCACGCAGGATATATAATTGTCTAACCGCTCTACAAACTCGCATGACTTTTCATTATAAAAGTCATGCTACACACAACGTTTCCTTCAAAAGTCGTGATACTGTCAAAAATGAGGGATCTCAACTACCCATATCGCATTGAAGGCCCATTAAAGCTCCCTCTCCAACAAAAAATTGAATTTTGATCCTTACATGCTTCGGAGCATTGAATAGCCCCTTTTGTGTACTTTGGAGCTAGTTCAAGAGGTGATGGGGTTCACACTTGGATCTGGATGTTTTTTGGCCACCTCTTGGTCTATAAAAGGAAGCCATGGGCATGAATCTAAGTAGAGAAAAATAGAGCAAGGTTATGCTACTGAAATTGTGTTGGAACTTCCTCATAGTCCACCTCTTCCTACACCTCTTCGCATTCCTCAATCTCCCTTTCCACCTTCCTCCAAGGGGCAAGTGTTTCTCTCATTTGTTCTTCAAGTTATTTAGCATTTACTGTGGACAAGAAGGACCTCCCTAAGGGATATTGTTGGACTTCCTTGAAGCTTGCACTCCTAGGTGACACTACATATAACAAGCTTGACCATTGGGAAATCTAAATTGGTTCTAGCATTTGCTTCTTATTGTGGTTTTCATATCCTCACTCCCTTGGTTTTATTTCAAGTTATTTGGTTTTATTTTTGTTTTAATTTACTAACAAGATCTTGTAAGATCAATTTGGATTCATTACATTTTCTTTATTAACCCAATATTGGGCCTTGTTAACAACCTCTAAGGCTTTCACCCCCAAAGTGGGAAGAGTTGCACACCTTTGTGTTATTTTTCCCATGACAGTATTTATGGAGACTCCACTTCATTTTTGTTCATTACTTATTAACTAGGTTGTTATTTGCTAAATAGCTAATTGTGGGTTCTTGTCTTGTCAAGGAAATCAAGATCATACCGTCCATCTCCATAATTCAGCCTCCTCTTGGTTGTAATTGATGTTTACACGGTAGCGCTAATCTCGATGCCATATGCGTGCTACCCGCGTATATTTTCCTTCAACAGTCGCACTATTGCATATTTTCTTAGACCTTTTTTGCGAGGTAATCTTCTCTATACTAACACAGCTTTGTTGTGTTGTAACCACACTACGCGTGTGTCTGTATTGGGAAAACCCACGTTGTTGTCTTTTATTTTGCTTTTTATCTTTTTTGCTCAAATTTTGCAGTCCCAATGACTGCTCACTAATGAACCATAATTAAATTAAATTGTGATAGTTAAATTTTTATTTAGTAATTAGCTCACTTACCCCAAGGTTAAGAAGTAAAAGGGTCTTCTCTTGAAATATACTTAGGTAAAATACTTTGGGGATTTCAATGGGCCTCATAGTCATCACAGCTAGTATTCAATACATCTTGCTTGCCATTTCATAGAAGTTTATTAGTATTGACATCTTATGTTATTTTCTTACTTCTCATGTTTTAGGAAAAGTAGTGTAATTCACCTTTTGCACACAAGAAAGGACCTAAATAATCTAATCTCCCGAAGTATGCTCTTCACTTCACAGTCCATGTGATCTTGGTGAATAAAAAAAAGGAGAGAAGTGTGAAATACCTCCATTGTACACTTTTCCATTTCATAATCATTGTTGATAAGGATTGTTAGTTGCAAGCACCTTTAGCATCTTTTTGAGTTGGAGTAGAAACTACATATGTATTACTTTGAGCTCTTTAGTTAATTGCAACAAAAAATATCATTTTCTTATTACACACATGTGTCTCCACTAGCACACACTAAGGAACATAAAGACTTTCTTACTTTGAGTATGCTCTCCATCTCACACCTTGTGAGATCTTGATGAATCAGGAAGAACTAGGATTGTGAAATACCTCTCTTACACTCCTTAATCGAATTTGGACCCTAAAATCAACACTTATAATTCTCAACCAACTAAATTCTTCCACGGGAGGTCACGAGAAAATTTATAGTTTGGTTAGGATAGATCGGGCTAGGCATCCAAATAATTCCCACCTATATTATACACTTTGTATGAAACAATATATTGTTGACTTATAGGGTAATTTTAAATCCTACTATCAGCAAGTGTCAAAGACAACTTGGATAAGAAGGTGTGGTGCCCAAGAATGTTAAAGTTGAGGTATAGATTCTTTGCTACCTAGAAAGAGTCACTCAACATTTTTGGGAGACGACACTATATTGCTCATGCCGAACCACTTAGCCACAGTTGACGCAGGTATCTTAGTGACCAAACTTAGAATATCATCAAGGTGCAATTGTGAGTGCAATTGACTCCTGAAGTCATATATTTCCATTGGGAAATGTTTCCAAGACATTTATGGAGCATAGCCCCGTCGTTGGTATAACTAACTCTTTGTTACCTTCACTAATCAATCATTGTGTGGATCCCATTATCGCCAAAAGTTGTACTTTTGGAAGGACGTTAGGTCTTTAGGGAATATACATTTATTTTCTTTTTAAATACAAGTTCACTAACTCGTAATTAAAAAGAACCTACATGTGGGAGCACTTGCAATAAACCAACATAGAAAATATCACTCACTTTGCACCATTTTGCATCTGTTGTGGTTGGCATATTTTTTCATTTGTTCAATTACGTTTATTTCCATCATCACTCTCATTTGTCACTAACCTTCCACCATTGAGGAACAAAACCCCCTAAGGCATTCCCATCAAATGTAAGGCCTTCCCCTCTCTCGAGGGGTGTTTTCCCTCTTTATCCCCATGGATCATAAGGGAGATACTCTAGCCAGGGTTGCTCCAAGGAAACATTGATAGGATCATCTAGGTGATGTTTCTCCTTGCTTGATTCATTTTATTCCCTTGGGGAAATTTTAAATCATTTTTCTTCATCCTCTCACGAAAGAGGAAACCCTTCATTTTCTCCCCTTAGAGATAAATTTGTCCCCCTTGCGTCATCCTCTCATGGAAGAGGCCACCCTTTATTTCCACCTCTCATAGCAAATCCACCATTTTCCTCTCCCTCTTCTAGATAAGGTCACACAACATACTCTTCCTCTCATCACAGACAGAGATCACCGCCACATACTCCCATTTCTCCCCCTCAAGGGAATAATACACAACATACGATGGCGGGACCTAATGCCAAATCTTTCATGGCTAGCTTGAATCTGCCTAATCTGGACAAATTGATTAATGAACCCATAGCACATGATCCATCATGGACATATATTCCCAATAAGCTCCACTTATATATCCCTAAATTTGAAGCGAAACAAGGAGATTACCCCACTAACCATGTCATGTCTTTCCACTTATGGTGTTGATCTAATAGCTTAGTGGATGACTCAGTGAGGCTCTGCCTCTTCCCGCGAACCCTTATAGGTACAACTGTGAATTGGTACATGAGTTTACCAAAGGAAACCCATACCACCTTTGGGATGATAGCCACTATGTTTCTCACATACTTGCAATTTCCCATACACCATTTTTAGGGCTTGAAATTCTCACATAATTTCATCAGAATACTACCCACATAGTTTACCACATCCATGAGTGGCATAGAAGATGCACATTGTGAAAAGTCGATATACAACCTTAGTTTCTATTGGATTTGTTCATCAAATCACTCCAACCAGAGATTGCAAAATATGTGGCAACCTCATTTCCCCAAAATGAGGAAGAGGCCATCCTAAAGGCCCAACATTTCAATCTCATTTATGCACAATCGGGTTACTTATACACCATCCTACCTAATGCCAATTGGAATCGATCTTTGGATCCCACATTCATGGGTTCGTCAAATTAAACAGATGGGCATATTGGGTCCATTTACCAACAAGGAAAGGCTCCCCCTCCCCCAACCACTATGTGATCCAATATGGAAATGCAATACCCTCCCATCCCTAACATGTCGGTACCCCCTATAACTGTACCAAACCTCGGTTTTGTTAGCTACAATATGGACCCTACAATCCTACCTACATCAACGCAAGCCAAGCATCGTCGATACCTCCACTGCAAATGCACAAACATCTCCTACATCCATATTATTAACACCCAAAAAGTGCTCACTAGCTCATTTCCTTATTCACATGACCCATTTGTCCACTTTTTCACCATTTGAGCCTCTAAAGCCATCAAAAGGTCACCAAAAGACCTTAATACACCCCTTTTTCCACTCAAAATGAATATTTTTCCTCAAAAAGCGTAAAAAACCCTCAAAAAGGGTCCAGAATTCCCAAAAATATTAAAAAGGGAATAAAAATATTCAAAATATTCAAAAAAGAAAAAAGGAGAGAAAAGGTACCTAAACCATGTTGGTCAATACCATTGGTTTCCTCAAAACCATAATGGTATTCCCCACCACCAAAAACTATAAAAAGGTGGTAGGGGCTCCTCACTTTCCATCCATCCATCATCCTATCCTCATGTTGTCAAAATATCTCATGAGTTATTGACCATTGAAGCAATCTTGGAGAAGAGACCATTGGAGCTTGGAGCTACTCACCTTGGAGCTGCTCAACACCACAGCGTCCTCACCATTTGAGGTATCATAATACAAAAGTTATTTTTCATTTCATTTCTTGTTCTTGTTCTTCAATCTTTTCAAAGTTTATTGTTATATGCACATGCTAGTTTAGTTTTAGATTCAGATTTATAATGTTTTTTGCTTTCAATATTTGAAACTGCTATCACTTGTTGATAGGTGCCGATAGCACTCAAGCTTGGTTGCAAAACCAAGCCAACAGTTTTTGGTGACTCCGCTGGCTTCGAATTCTTAGATCTCATTTTTTTGCTTTAGATCTTAGTTTTTGTTAGTTTTAATCATTTAAATTCATAGATCTGCCATCCTAGACAGCAGATCCATTGCTGCTCTAGATATTGGCTCCTTCTATTGCCATTAATAGCCTGAAATTTCCATTTTCAGGTTCATTTTTCGGCGTCCATTTTCGGCTTTCGCCTCGCGATTTTTCGCCCAACAGTCGTGCGGCTCATCATGACCTCGCGGCCTTTTTCTGCGTGGCGCACCGTGGATTCGCGACCATTTTACGCACTGCACATCGCGGCTTCACGGCCATTTGTCGCGCTGCACATCGCGACTGTGTGACGAAAACCCGCGCTGCACATCGCGCCTCGCAGCAGAAACTCGCGATGCCCATCGCGACTGTGTGACCAAAACCCACGCTTCACATCGCGGCTTCGCAGTCGAAACCCACGCGGCCCATTGCGGTTGTTTTCCCGAAACCCACGATGCAAGTTTTTTCAACTCGGCCAATTTTTTGAAAATTATTTTTTACTGTATTTTCTGCCCATTTAGCATATTTTACAGTATTGAATTTCCTGCATTTTTACAGCCATATGAAATCTTTTACTATTTAGAATGCTCCATTAAAAGTCTTTTTACAAAATTTTCAGAAATTGAAAGAGAGATTTTTCTGCATTTTATCTAGATCAAGGTTTTACTGTTTATTTGCTCGATACTTTGCCCAAGCAATTTTTAAGAAATCCATTTATTTCTTGAAGTATTCATTTTATTTGCTTTCCTTCAAATTATTTCAAAGATCCATTATTTTTTAATAGTTTTTTCAAGCATTTACATTTCAAAAACGCCTTTATTTTTTGCAAAACTGGAAGCGTCTTTTCTTTCATTTGTAAAATCGCCCAAGAGAGGCAAATCAATTTCAGTTTAAATACCACACTTGCACCCACTCTGCCACATAATTTAAACTGAGCCTTAAAATTTACCTTAAACTCAACAAACTTTTAACACCACTTGGGGAGCACTTAAAATAATTTTGTAGTTAGGTAGAATTGAGGGGATAGGTGTTCCAATAACACCCCTCAATTATTACATTTGAGACATAGTGGTTGTCCTCTACGGTACCAAAATCCCTTATAATTTTGACACAGTTATCAACCAATTTATCGGGAAGGCCTCTCCCTTAGGAGTGTTGAAGTAGCCAGACTGGTTCCGGAAGTCTGAGTGGAATACTGCAATCCATTCAGTAACCGAAGGATACCTTTCGAAGTTCTCGGTGTACACCCTCTTGGTGTACAGCGGCGATAGAACCAAACTGCAAATTCACCCAACCGAACGTGTCATGAACGGGGTATCCTAATTGCCACTCTTTAGGATTGTCTACCCGGTGTCCCTCCCAGTAGGGGGATATCTAGCCATTGATTCAACACTCTATATTGTCTGACTTGGATTTCATCACCTTGCAGAGGATATCGTTTGTTGACTCACAATACTTCTAATTAGGTGTTTGCATGATACATTACCCACCTTTGGTCTAGTAACACCTCTTTTTTCTAGAAACTGTTTGACTTTTGGTATTCTGACCAATTTTGTTGCATCCCTCCACTTATTATAGCACAGCTGCTATAATAAGTGCTTTTTCAGGTTGATTTTTGGCGTGAGAGCCTTTATTTTTTCACTCCCCTCTTGCACTCATTGTTGCATTAGGGTTTCAAGTTTTTTACATCACCACCTTACATTGAAAGTTTTAAATATTTCTCACCATTGAGAATTTAAGACAATCTCGTCGTCTTCAGGGTCAACCCCCTCAGTTCGGTACACTTGGCTCTACACGTCATAGATGTAGAGCCTTATCCCTTGACTTGACATGTCATCGGCCAAACACACAGTCATCTGATTCTGACACGCATCACTTCACATCTGATTCTGAGGCTGAATCCGAAAACCCTACTGAAATATCACCAACCAACCCCATGGATGGATCACCATACGATCCCCTTTTCACCAGTACTGTTGGAGATACATCGACAAACCCTACTACTACCGTGCCACCCATGGTAACAACAACCCCATTAGTCATGCCTAATATAGGGGCCATTCCCCCTTTAGGTATGACCAACACAGGGCCACCACCTGTTATGGGTATGCCCAACATAGGGGTCATACCCCCTCTCATTACCACAACCCAGATCACAGAAATTCCTAGCACTATTCCTAACCCCTCTGCAACCCATGTTGCACTTGGGAGAGCTGGCCTTTCCCACACCAAATCGGTTGAAGCACACATACCTTCCATACCTAGCATACCCATAGGGGCCACTGGACCACTACATAATGCTACCATTAACAGTTATGTCCCAGCCACTACATCACACCCCTCGGCCAGTCTACCATTTCTGGCAAGTTTGAATTTGCCAGACTTGGCAAGACTAACTAATGATCCTATTAGACATGACCCCACTTGGCCCCCCATGCCCACAAAGCTTCCCTCGGACATCTCGAAGTTTGAAGGAAAACCTGGGGAAGATCCCCAAAACCACATAATGTCATTTCACCTATGGTGTTCATCTAACTCCATAGTGGATGACTCCATTAGACTAAGACTGTTGCAACGAATGTTCACTCGCTCTGCAGCCAAGTGGTACATTGAACAACCACATGGGACCCACCATACATTTACGTCCTTCGCCTCCACTTTCCTTCAGTTTTTTTAGCTACCTGTACGCTATGATGCAGGAGTTGAAATACTGTTGTTTTGTAGACAAAACACAGCTACCCACATCACCGACCATATCCATGAGTGGCGCAAGCGCCATAGCCTCTGCAAGATAAAACTGGACGATCGTATATTTTTGGATTGGTTTCTCAAATCACTCCTACCCCTCATAGCCAAGGATGTAGCTTCTGAACGACCCCAGTCAGAAGAAGAAGCCATTCTAAAAGCCCAACAATTTGATCTGATCTATGCCCAGTGTGGCTACCTGTATACCATTTTACTTGATTCTCCCCGCGGTGATTACCCCCGGACTGACGCGCCAGGGGCATCCCACGCAGCCGACGGCATCATTGGACAAGTTGCGTCCCACAACCAACCATTTTCCATTATGTGCAGTAATAACGGCCCCAATCTTTCGCGGGCCACATCTCACTCCCGAGCTACAACTTTGTATCCTCCCATGGACCACCCCCACCACACTCATGGACCCCCATGTCCACCACAATGTTATGGTCACGCACCTTCAGCCTATCCACCTCTGGTTGCACCCCCTACGTATTACCATCAGCAGGCCACACATGCTCCTGTTCACTCACAAGCCCCAACAGCTTATTTCCCACCACAAGTAGTCCTTGCTACACCGCAACCTCCAATCGCTCAGACTTATCCTCCAAACAACAACAACGCTACCCCCACCAACCAAAACCCTGATCGACCACTGAAACAAGGTAAGAACCCCAATTTACGAACAAACCACCCATGTTCCATATGCGGGGTATACGGCCATGATACACACACTTGCCCCCATTTGGGCCGAGCACGCCAACTGTGGTTTGATGACGCCCAACGCCAAGGGCACGCAGCAGAACCAGCACCACCTCCTCAACCACAACCCATGGTGCTGCAGAATCTTTTTCCCACACAAGGAGTGGTGAACACTCGTCTGTTGGATCCTCCTCAAGGAACCACAACACCACAATAGCAGATCACATATGCTGCACACACAAACCAACCGATGGATTCAAATACTCATCATCTCCTTATGATGTCATTGTCCGACATGAATCTCCAAAGGTGTCGAAACCTATACTCTCCCATTGCACCTACAAATGTTCTCCCTATGATTGAACAACCAGTTCAGAATGCACCTACATCATTCGTCTCCACAGTCAGACCCGGATTATACTCGGAATCACCTATGACTTCCACATTCCGATCCATCCAACCCCCTTTGAAGATAACCGAGATATCTAATTTGTGCACCCTCTCACATAACACATAGGTACCAAACCAACAACCCCCTTTACTCCCGCAACCACCCTCAGTGCCAACTCACGTAGGAGCCACACCAATTCATACTATCCCATTTTTATTTCCCCCTTCAGGTGCCATCAGCACACCAGTCATGGCTACACTTAATATCCCAGGATTAACATTAGGACTACCTGTGTGGTACCTACCTGCCCCAACCTCTCCTCCGACACCGAATGTCATTTTACAACCGGTGCAACCCATCAATACTTCTAACCATCCACCCCCTGGTGTAGCAAACATCCAGAATCGACCACCTCAAACAGCGGCCACCGCATCAACATCCAATTATACTCCCCCACCACTTCAAAACACTGGGGGAAGAGGTCCACAAACCTACACCACTGGACCTACAACTTCCACCCCCCCAGCGACCCCCAAGTTGGCGAAGAATCCCCCAACAAACCGCATACCCCCCAAGTGCTCTTTGTGCGACGACATAGGCCATGCCACCCATCAATGTCCACAGTTACCAGCACTTCAAGAACACATGAATATGTTGGATGGCAACACCAACGTTCCAGTATTCAAACTAGAACTCCCCCCTCAACCTTGTGATAAATCATTGCGTACAAACCATCCTTGTGCAATATGCGGCATTTATGGCCATTATTCACACCATTGCCCTGATCTCCCAGATTATAGAGAAACCTTATACGAATTGAATAATGCCGACCTAGAGATATCCCCTCCTAAAATTGAGGAAATTCATCCCCCACCATCTTCCTCCTTGGAAGAAATTAACACCATTTACACGGTTTCCACTGGATACCCCTCTGTCCGGTCGGCCCCTACCATTGATCCCTTTGACACACATGTTCAACCCTTTCAAATCGACAAGGAAACCACATGTCCACAACATGGGGGCAGGCCCAAAACCTTGCCTACTCATCATCATCGTGATTCTCGTCGGAGATACTGGGGGCATCCACCCCACAAATGGAATCCCCCATCATCATATCATCACTTCAGTATGCCACCACAACCCACAGCCTCATGGTATAACACCTCGCCAGGAGTTGCTCAATGCCCTATTGATCTCTCTCTGAGACAACATCTGCACCACATTGACACCTATGAGTTAGGGGGCATAATAGATTACCTCGACCCCGGGATAGGGGGCATGATCAATCATTTTGAACCTTCCCCATCATCTCTATCTCAACACCTCAATGATCCCATCGTTCAAACCAACACATATGTGATCCATAATCACAAACCCCATGCACATAGCATGGGGGCAGGTCATTAACCCTGCTGACTTCTTCACATGCGTGATCAACCATTTTTTGAGGTCACATATCACTTGTATATTCGATTTGATTTGATACACCTAGTATTCTCCCCCCGCGGGTCATCATTTCTCCCCACCACTGCATCCTTGGCTTGGTGGGCTCACCTTTATTTGTAGCCATTTTTTAACCTAGTTATTTGCTTTGACCATTCCGGAGTCCTTATGACCTCCGTTTTTCGCACCATTTGCACTGCCGGATTCATATTTCCGTGCTCGTGACGACGCTTGAGATCATTTCTCGCTCTCACGCCCAGATTTGTGGGGGCATGTTTTCCTATGCCCCCTCATGGCCTCGGTTTGCATGCCACATCCACCATTCTCCGGCTTTGACGAGTCTTATATCTCCGGATTCAGTTTTCCGCGCTCGTGATGATGCTTAAGATCATGTCTCGCTCTCACACCCAAATTTTTTGGACATTTTTTCCTATGCCCCCCTCGTCGCCTCGATTTGCATGCCACATCAACCGTTCTCTGTTTTTGACGAGTCTTATATCGCCGGATTCAGTTTTCCACGCTTGAGACCATTTCTCGCTCTCACGCCCAGATTTTTTGGGCATTCTTTCTCATGCTCCCTCATTGCCTCGGTTTGCATGCCACATTGGCCGTTGCCCCTTTTTGACAATCTGTATGTCACCGGATTCAGTATTCTGCACTCATGACGATGCTTGAGACCTTTTCTCGCTCTCATCAATCCCTTTTTTGTTCGGTATAATTTTACCCCTTTTTCGGGCCGAGCAATCCCTTTTACGAAAAAGGCACTTAGGGAGTTTCTGTTAAGATCTTTTCTGACTCCTAAAACAATAAAAAGATCGTCGAGCAACCTTGCTTCCTTTCATGCTCGCTAAATGTATCTGAAAGGGCGTCTACCTGGTATAAGTTTACCCCTTTTCCGGACCTTGTAGACTAATTACGAAAAATGAATACTCTAGTCACATCGGCTAGAAGAGTTCTCCATTTGCATCATTTTATGCTTTTTTGGGCCTTCGAGACTAACTCACGAAAAAGAACACCAATGGAGTCCACTTACCGCTTTCAGACTCTCTAAACATGAAAGCGACCACGAGAAATCACCATCCTGGGCTCATAAAAACCCACAGGATGGTACTCATAACCACTGCAGAGTCTTCTTATCATTTTTAGACTCCTTAAAAATGAAAGCACTCATGAGCACGAACAGTCCTGGGCTCCCAAAATCCACAGGACAGTACCATTTTTAGAGCACACTTTTATCCCTTCTTGGAGCTCATTAAAACTACGAAGAAGGACCCAATGGTGCTTCTCGGTGCCACAACAGATCACGTCTACTCATATGGCAGCTTCCCCCATTTTGGTCGCCTTTGTTCAGAGTATTCTGCAGTATGACACCCTGAGAATCCCTCGAGAGCACCCATCAACTCATCCCCCCCCCCAGAGTTAATACATACCCTTTAGTCCTTAAAAGATATGATCCCCGCATCTACAAGTCAGTTCCCTATGCTACCAGGTCAACCATGTCATCATGCTCTGAACAAAGGAAGTTTGAGTCTACCCACTATATGACCCCAGTTACTTCCCATCCCCACAAGTATGTCAGTCCTACCATCAGTACTACCACACTTCAGTTCTACACCTCGCGCTCCTATCAAGGAAACATCATTGCCTTGTTAGTTGCTGGTCTCCCTCTGTCGACGACAACCAAATTTATTCCAGAGGATAGACCTAGAGGGCCCTGTGTCTTAGACTCATTACCATTTATGATGAGTGCCTACGAATCATTTCGAGAAGAGTCCTCAGTGCCTCTCCAAATGGTTGTTTCTCACATGCTCGACGTCAACACCTTGATCGCATCGTTGAGACTTGCACAGGGTATTGGTCCGTTCAGTTATTTGTTGAAGACCTCGGATACCACCTGACTCTTCCACATTTGAGAGTCTACCTATGGAAACAACCAGTTACATTTTTTCTATAGATATCCGGTTTGCGCATGGCGACAGTATTCCGATGTACCCCAGTTTTATACTCCCTCGAGTATACAGTTACATGTACTTCTTAGAGATGACTCATAGTAATTGAGTCCCTACAAATGTTGGACACCTTCAGGTTCAGTAGTTCATCAACCCTTCTGAGACCTTATTCAGAATGGTTGTCGCTTCATTCCAGTGTATCAGTTACTGAGATCATTCATGTTATGATCATGAGTACATCCCAACATAGTGTCCCCTTTGGACAATTATGATGTACCAGCAGATTTTTTATGTCTTATTTAGGTCCCCCTTCTTGGGACTAATTTTTATGTCTTGATACGAGCATGGGTATGCCCGCCTCGTCCATTATCAGAGATTATTCCTCATTCATATTGAGGCCATGTAATATTTTTTTTTTTGCAACTTCCAAGGGTCATTGATCCAGTCTCCAAATGGTCTCTTCTCTTCCCCAAACCCTAGAAAAAAGACAAAAGAACTATGATGTCTATCGGCCATACGATGAGCTCCTGCCCTCACACATCAGGGGACAATCTATTAACACCCAAAAAGTGCTCACTAGCTCATTTCCTTATTCACATGACCCATTTGTCCACTTTTTTACCATTTGAGCCTCTAAAGCCATCAAAAGGTCACCAAAAGACCTTAATACACCCCCTTTTTCCACTCAAAATGAATATTTTTCCTCAAAAAGCATAAAAAAAACCCTCAAAAAGGGTCCAAAATTCCCAAAAATATTAAAAAGGGAATAAAAATATTCAAAATATTCAAAAAAGGAAAAAGGAGGGAAAAGGTACCTAAACCATGTTGGTGAATACCATTGGTTTCCTCAAAACCATAATGGTATTCCCCCACCACCAAAAACTATAAAAAGGTGGTAGGGGCTCCTTACTTTCCATCCATCCATCATCCTATCCTCATGCTGTCAAAATCTCTCATGAGTTCTTGACCATTGAAGCAATCTTGGAGAAGAGACCATTGGAGCTTGGAGCTACTCACCTTGGAGCTGCTCAACACCACAACATCCTCACCATTTGAGGTATCATAATACAAAAGTTATTTTTCATTTCATTTCTTGTTCTTGTTCTTCAATATTTTCAAAGTTTATTGTTATATGCACATGCTAGTTTAGTTTTAAATTCAGATTTATAATTGTTTTTTTCTTTCAATATTTGAAACTGTTATCACTTGTTGATAGGTTCCCATAGCACTCAAGCTTGGTTGCAAAACCAATCCAACACATATCATATGGAGTGAATAATGTGTATATCCCACCACGGGGGTATAATCCTTATTACCAATTTCAATGTCCACTTGGTCTTTCCCCCATACCACACATGGGGGTCAATTTAGTACAACCTTATTTTGCACAACAAGCTCAATAGTTTGAGCGGTTGAGTACATCAAACCCCTAGAATCCTCTTAATCAAGGCAAGAAGAAAGGTTCTTGAACAAACAAAACCAACAGTAGGGGAAAGAGGAAAACACCCCTCCCCTGCGGACCCAGAATCAGGGTAACCAGAATGTGGGGGCTAATAATCCCCCCAAAGAAGGAAAAAACGTTAACCTGAGGACAAACTATTCTTGCTCAATTTGTAGATATTATGATCACTATACTCACCATTGCCCACTCATTCCTGACTGTCATCAATTGGTGGAAGCAAATAAAAATATAGTATCCAATCCTCCCCATGTACCTAATGTTCCAAAACCACAACCAATTTTCATACAACAACCCTTTTCCAACCAAGGGATCGTTACCCAACAGCGGGATCCCTCCCCCTCGAGTGATGGATTCTTTTTTAATCTCTACATGAACATGACAGATGCTAACCCACAAACTCGAGCCAAAGGCTATGGTTGTCCTGAACCCCCACAAGTGAAGGATATACCTACCCCTTCAAGGGGCCCTTTGAAAATACCACACCCAAGTGGTGAAAAAATCCCTAGGATCCCAAAGTTACGACTTAGGCATTCCCTCCATAACCCCCACATGAAATCCACCCACAACTACAATATTGTGGATGAATTGGCTTAGTCCCCAACTACCATGTCCACTTTATAAGTGCTACAGTATTTCCCAACCCAAAGGAAGGCATTACTTAATTCCATTGGAACCATCGACCCATCAGACTCACACCTTATGACCTTTGATCTCAACAAATGGGAAACCGTGATTACCCCCATTAGTCGCATTCCAAGTTTCAATTATAGTTAAAAACGTTATGATTCATCGACACATTATCGATAAAGGCGCATCCACATACATCATGTCATCTAATGTCTGGAAATTATTGCGCTCCCTTGAGTTAGTTCCCTCATCTATATATGTACGTGCATATGACGGGAGACCATCACAACCAAGGGGATTGCACCAAAATGTCCCCATTGAGCTAGGGGGCAAGATGGTCATGATTGATATTGAGGTATTCGATGCACAACTCGACTACAATATCCTTTTGGGTTGTAGTTATATGTACACCATGAAGGAAGTTTCCTCTTAGGTCTTCTGCATCATGATGTTCCCCTTTATTGGGAGATAGTCACCCTTGACCAGCTCAATTAATATGACCCTCATACTGACACCAACCCCGGAAATGTTCTACCCATTGTAGGTGAAGTGAATAAACCCCCTTACGTTGATATATTCCTGAGAGTGTACAAATATTCCAACTTGCAAGGAGCATATTCAATCCCCCCACCTGAAATCCCCACCTCAACAGATGGTTTTAGGTGCATTATTTTCACCTCTAAAAACACCCTTTCCACCCCATTCGTATCCTCATCAACACGGGCCTCCATTGAGTCATGGCATTGAACAAACCTTGATTCCATCAGTGCCTCCCATCTTTTAGATAGCGTTCTTGTGCCCCCCTATGGGAGTGCAATGGATGTTGGTTGTGGCTCAGCTAACTCTACCTGGGATCACTTTGGGAATACATGTGTGGTACCTTACTCCACCTTACCCAAAAATGGCCTCAAAGCCAGTATCCCACTATGAATTTGTCCCAAGCTTGGAAGTTACACCATCTTTTCCAATTATGACATCCATACCGCACGTTGATCTTACTACACATGTGACTAAACCACAACTAGTTGTCACTACACCCAACAATGGGGGAATAAGACAACCCAAGTTGAAATACCCCATTGTAATTAACCCTCTTCATGAACCACCATTAGCAATTTCTAGGCCTAAATTAGGCGGCATACCTCAACCTAGGTTGAAATCCCCAGTAATGACAACCACTACTCTCGCAACAAGGGTCACCCCACCATGTGCCTTATGTGGGAAACAAGGCCATGCATCCAACCTGTGACCCACCTTGCCAGAGCTTAGGAACTTACTCAATACCCCTGTCAGTATGACACATGCGACATAGACTATAGAAGCGGGGTACATCTTCAACTTCGTCTTTGCCCAACACGACCACTAAGTCCAAGTCATTATGTACCAAATTATGTGTGTTCAATTTGCTTCTAGTTTGGGAATTATATGCACCATTGTACTGACCTCCCTTTATTTTGGGAAGCCTTGGGGACCATCCACCTCAACTATCTTTTGGCTAATATTCCTTCACCTCAACCACCAGAAACTGCTTCAATAAATGTTGTCACTACATCGATGACAACACTACTTGCACCTACCTTATAACTAGCTATCTCAGATGTACCAAACATCGAGCCACCTACGCAACGAGTGCCACAACCTGAGGCTCGTGCATCAGAAACACAAACATGATGAATATACATCTTGTGTGTGCCACACTCATATGATTCCCAATGAGATCAACACAATCATACCTGACTGTGCCACCCCATTCTTAACTTTGGCACATGCGATCGTGTGGTGACACTTCCCACTACTCACTTTAGCATCTTGTCTTACGCACCAAATGAGAATTCTGCCTTGAACCTATGCAGATACAAGATCAACTTCCCCACCTTAGTTTATTCTCACAAGGATTACTTGTTGAGGAAGTCATTTCCCCTTCACTATATACCATCGATAACATCTCATCCCTTTCTGGTTTACTCACAAGTGACGATTCACCTTCATATGATGAAGACAAGGATCCACCACATTCGTTGCATGTTTCCTAGACACCAAGGGTTCTCCTTTCAAGTGTTGGATGATTGTCATTACATACGAGTACACTAGCACCTAGATATGGCTCGTGCTTCCAACACAAGGAGATTCCCAGTGTCTGAATGGTGGAACCATTCTTCCACCCTTTACATTGTCCATTTGCACATTAAAAAAGAATAATATAGCACTTTATTGTGTTCACACCCATTTTTATGTGCACACTGTAGGTGCACTATGTTTTTTGGTTATTATTAATGCATCATCAATACCTTTGTATGATCTTAAATTTCACACACATGCAACATTTTATCTAATTTTGCAGTAAGGCATCGTTAACATATAGCATGTGGCCCACCAAATAAATCATCATCATATCCAAAATAGAAATTGAGCCTCAAAGTACCAAAGTCATGAATTTTGGGCTAATTGCACTACTCTTCCTTCAAAATTCATACTACTCACATAAGATATATAACTATCTACCCATGCTACAGACTCGCGCAACTTTTCATTATAAAAGTTGCGCTGCGCATGGCTTTTCCTTCAAAATTCATGCTACTATCAAAAAGACAGGATCTCAACTACCCACAATGCATCAAAGGCTCATTAAATCTCCCTCACCAACAAAAATTTGAATTTGGATCTTCACATGCTTGGGAGCATTGAATAGCCCCTTTATGTACTTTGGATCTATTTCATGGCGTGATGGGGTTCACACATGGATCTAGATGTTTCTTGGCTACCTCTTGGCTTATAAAAGGAAGCCATGGGCATGCATTTAAATAGAGAAAATTAGAGCAAGGTTACACTGTTGGAATTGTGTTGGAACTTTTTCATACTCCACCTTTTCCTACACCTCTTGGTGTTCCTCAAGCTCCCTTGCCACCTTCCTCCAAGGGGCAATTGTTTCTCTCATTTGTTCTTCAATTTATTTAGCATTTAGTGTGGACATAAAGGACCTCCCTAAGGGATATTGTTGGCTTCCCTTTAATATTGCACCTCCTAGGTAACACTACATCTAACAAGCTTGATCATTAGTCAACCTAAATTAGTTCTAGCATTTGCTTCTTGTTGTGGTTTGCATATCCTCACTCTGTTTTATTTCAAGTTATTTGCTTCTTCTTTTTTTAGTTTACTAACAAGAACCTACAGTATTAATTTTGGATTCATTACATGTGTTTTAGTAACACAATACTAGGCCTTGTTAAGAACATCCAAGGATTTCACCACCGAAGTGGGAAGAGTTGCACACCTTTGTGCTATTTTTCCCACAACAAATGTCTTAAGTGACCTCAAATTGGAGAAACCTAGATGAAAATGATGGAAAGCATTGTAAGAAACATCAAGTATTATATTTGTTGTTTAGCATTTAGATGTGTGAAATAATTT